>OU452220.1:27133938-27753905 GCA_911728455.2 Marthasterias glacialis | reverse complement strand
TAGCAGAGCATTGTGAAAACACAGTGAAACCATGGTGAAACACTTACTCTCTTGCTAGATAGAAAAGAACTCATTTCACCCCATTTTCACTGCAAAGATTTTCATAGTGATAATGTTAGCCAAGAATATGGTTCTGTTGCACATAGGTCCCCCAAATAAAAATTATTTTTAGATACCACCCTTCTCCTCGTCAATTTTGTTTACTCTCTTTATGACCATACAGACCACACATATTCCATTCCCACGAACGATTACTTGTCCCTTGCCCCTAATGACCACAGTACCATGTCCAGTGTCTATGTTATTAGGTTTTTCTCCCTCTTATTTCTACTCCGAGTTCCCTCTGGTTAGTGTGCATTTGTTCATCGGGGCCCATCCAGTCCGCTTCAATAGACCGATTGCGCGACCAATGTTGACATCCACTCACGTGACCCCTTTTGGGTATAATGCCATACAGCTGATAGCAAAATACATGTAAAGAGATATGCCGTGACACGGAGTGACTACAAAAACAGTCAATTTTACTTTTGTTAAGTGATAAACTAGTGAATAAGCCCCTTTATTTAAAATAGTATGTTGTGGCATTAATTTAAATCACATCTCTGTTTCACAATATAACAGAATTCTACAAAAAAGAGGTTTTTTAGCCATGCACTACCAGCATCGGACAACTATTATGTAGCCACACGCCTGTAATTTTGTTTGTAATGTAGACCTAAATCACTGTAAAAAAAAAGGGGGATAAAGAACGTTGGAAAAGTGACCATTTATACCTAGCCATGCAAAATTTCAAATAGGCAAAGGAATCACAGTCTTAGAAAGCAATTTCTTTGGATGATTTCACCTTCAAAACTTTCAAATGTTTGTGTTGAAAACTGTGTGGTGATCGCGGTCGTCTGGCCTAACGTTCCGTCGTTCACTAGTACGTATCGTGCACATTTATACGGTACTTGTACAATTTTCAAGACTTGCTGGAACTGTCCTTTGGCTTTATTCAACCACTCGAAGGTCTCTGGTACAAACTCTAAAATATTTGTCACAAATTTCTTGCAAGAAAACCCTCGATCGAATAAACTAAATGCAACAATCATCGTGTACCGTAACGCACTTTCCTATGGAGGACGTCGTGTATGTTTACATTCTATACCCAGAAGGAGTCACATGACGAGGGTCGCGCAATCGGTCTTTTAGTTTCTTCTATCGCAATCTCTATATGAACAGCCATAAATTTATAAAGTAATGGACAAAACAACTAACAAGGAAACATTTACCAAAACAAAGACGAAATCTAAATCAGAGTACAGAAACGCAACAATATTAAAGTTAATATTAAACAAAGAAAAACCCACAATCAAACTAATAAGACGCAATAAATAAAGTCAAAATAAAAAAAATAAAAAAATAAAAAAAAACCCAGAAAGCGAATTCTAATTAAAAGAACAAAACACGAAAAAACAAAGAACAAGTTGTGAAAATAACAAACAAAACCGAAATAAAGATATATTCCATCTACTGAGATAAAAGACTGAAACAAACTAACCAATACAAAAAAGGGCGATTTAAGTTACGTAAATTTAAAGATTAGTATTTAAAAAATCATATCTCATGAACCCCATGTCGTACAGTCGCACTCTTTGTGTAGTTTTGTAGCTTAAAAACAACTTTGTCATTTTATTTACAGACGTAACCCCACTTTGACCTTTACTTCCGGTCCAAACAGGAAGCTCTAAATTTCAAATAGTCATATCTCGTGGGCCATATGTCATAAACTCATAATCTTAGTACCATTTATACCTAACATCACATTTGACATTTGTTTTTTACAGGCGCGACCCCACTTTGACCTATACTTCCGGACGAACAATTACAGTCCCAATGGCATCTTTTACGTTTGCAGTCCTAAGTAATCAAAGTCTCTTCCTTTCTAGGTGATAATACTAATAGTAAAACATGCTTAACATGTCGTAATCTTTGTGTTGTTATATAGCTTACATCATATGTCACATTTGATTTACAGGCGTGACCCCCATTTAACCTTTACTTCTGGTCCAAACAGGAAGTTCAAAATTTCAAAATGTCACATCTTATATACAAAATGTCGTAGTCATAATCTTTGTTCCATTTGTAGCTTACATCATATGATATTTGAATATTAGAATGACCCCACTTTGACCTTTACTTCCTGTCCAAACAGGAAGTTCAAAATTTCAAAAAGTCACATCTCCTAAGCCAATTCCTGTAGAGTCATAATCTTTGTACCATTTGTACCTAACATCACATGTGACATTTGGTTTTAACTAGCGTGACCCCACTTTGACCTATACTTCCAGACGAACAAGTATAGTCCCAATGCCATCCATTACTTTTGCAGTCCTCATCGAAAACTAAGTCTCTTCATTTCTAGGTGACAATACTATTAGTAAACATGCTTACAAATAATCGGAACAGCTTTGTGTTTGTCCTAGGGACAAACACATAAAGTCTAGTTTCTTATTATACATTTGTTTCTGTCAAAAACACCATAGCATTTGTACATGATTTTGTTCCATTTTAATCTCAAAATTCGTAAATATGGCAGACTTTGGTCTTATACCAAATTGAAGCTTAGTACGTGAACTTGTCATAAAAGTAAAATTGTTCAAATTCTTCATTAATTAGCATAGTTATAATGACGTGAATATTTAATTAGGCAATCTTGTTTCCACCATATCTCAAAAACCACACGTTCAATCCTCAAACTTTTTGCAAATCTAGATTTGTCTTATAATGTAGATGTGCAGCAAGGCTCAAACTTTTGTGTGACACGTCATCATGACGTCATTCAAGACATGTTTGTATTTATGTACAAACGGCATAGGTTTTAAAAGTGTCCAGATTTGGACACTTTTAAACACAACTTTAGGTTCTTTAGGTGCAATTTTAGGTTCTCTATTTTGCACAAATTAATTTGAAAACAGAAAAAATACAAGGAGCCGTTGCAGACCATGACATTAATCTTAGTGTAGTGCGTTTCTTCAGTAATTAACTGTTAATTGGTAAATTAGTCAACACCATGTGCTACACTACAACGGAAGTGTATGTTGCGTGCACATAATCATGTAGTGTACATTAACAAAGATCACTTCAGCCTTGCATGTGCATCATTTTGTCGCCGAGTTTGCAACCCAAGGTTTTTCCCGATGGAAATGCAATGGGGGTTGCTTGAAAGACTTCGTGCGCTTGAATAGAGAAGACAAACCTGTGGGGAACACTAAATTTTGAACTTATTTCTTGACGTATTGTTTTGGTTCCGATTCACTCCGTGCACGTTGCACGTAAAAGCGACCATGCACCGAATAATAACACGCCCGAGACTTGGAAGGTTTCCCGGTGTACATTTTATGAATGGACATCGAAATGGTAGCATTGTGTATGCATTTTGTGGTGCATCATTGAAGGATGTAGTATTCATTGTAGGCCTAATTAAGGAAACTTCAAAATGTCGACATAGCAGAAGTCAAAAGTTATTCCATAACGATTAATTTAGTAAATCAACTTTTGAGTTGTATTTCATTGCATCAAACAATCGTATTGTAATAATTGTCGATGTGGTGTTTCAGCGCCCAGTTTAATGATCCATAATCAAAGTGCGGTGAATTTTTATTTATGAGACTGTTCATTTCTTGAAAGTGTTTATTTCTTGGGAAGGAATCCTCCACCGCGTTGCTACAAAAAGAAGAAAAACCTTGCAGGGTTGAATGACAGTCTGAATTAGACCTGATTGAAGAAAGGTTTCAGTAAAGAGAAATTTAGTGATCCTTTCTGTTGCTTGAGGGTCAGTGTTGGATTCGGGGCTAGGGTTAAACTCAACTCACATCCCACTGTTTACAATTGTAGCTGAAGAACATAATGAGCGGTCCATGAGACACACATAAGAAGTGAAACATTTTAATATATAAAAACAACAGACAAGGCAAGCATTTACATTAACAATGTCAACATTCCAAATTACTTTACATAAATCCAAATACAGCACAATTACATGCTTATTTGAAGGACTTTTGAAATAATTATGTTTTTACGGTACTAGTATATATGGCAGTTGTTAAAGGTCTTGCTTTATTTTTCATAATAGTTAAACTCTCTTTATGGATTACACTACTACAATGTTGTGGACAAATGGGAGATTTTAGATCATGGTGGTGCCAGATACTACATGTGGGGCCCAATAACACTCCGCACTAATGCTAAAGATAGAAACGTGTCAAATTTCAACAACGCATGCGCACATACATGTCTGTACTAGTACCAGTGCAGTCTGGTGCTTTTCTTCACTTATACATTGAAAAGCACAGAATCCTACTTGCAAGTGCAGACTTCCTCACTAAGCAGAGCCATGAAATTTGGTCCATAAACCATTTTCATTGTAGACATTAAATTGTTACAGAAGAATTGCACAAAATAATTTGTCACACAGACACAATTACAGGCAACTACTTTAGGCAGACTACATGAAAGGAGATAAAACCTAAACCCTATCAAAACATTTCCACATAATATAAACAACAATTTTTATGTAGCGCCAAAGTCCATCACAAGTACCCATTTTACCCCACGGTGAAGAGAAGCAATTACAGTTAAGTATCTTCCACAGGGACACAAGTGTCACAACTGGGACTTGAACCCACACTCTGGTGATCAAAAACACCAGAGCTTGAGTCGGGTGTTCTTATATGCTCAGCCACAACACCCAAAGTGTACCTTAACAGAGATACTTCCAATGTACAGTTTGACATGATCAACTTTGCATGAGTGATGATAGATACAGTTATATTCATTATAACTGTACAATTTGGTGTTTGATCCTAATTTAATGATTCGCTAAGCAGAAAAAATGACAGTGGTACAATTTTAGTTGCTCTCCATTTAACAGCACCAAACCACTAACAAATAAAAAGAAACTTTTGATGGCAACTCATTAATGCACAGCATACCTGATTTCCCCCAGTCAAAAAACCCAGGGATCATGCTTCTATGTGGGTCATTCCATGAAGGTGGGACCTATTTTGTGACATTTTTCAATATTATCATTTTTATTTGAAAAAATGTTGATTCTAATTTATGTTTATCAATCATCACCTTTTATTTGGGTTTTGAAAGTGTGTCAGAGAGTTTCAAATCCTTTCCACACTATCTTACCTGATATTTTTGCTAATATTTTTAAAAATTCAAGGTAACAATGTAACAGGGACACCATGCTTGTAACACATATTTTTCAATATTATGGAATCAATAAACAAACTTACAAGGTTTAACAGAAACTTGATGCCAAATCCATAAGAAAAATAACTGCCTTCATGGGTATTAAAGTACACATGGCTTAGAAAATTAAGGATATGTCACAATGTAACGGGGACACCAAATGTCACACCTATGGTGTCCTTGTTACATCAGTGCAGGCACTGTATCATGTTTATTTTACACCACAGTAATCAAGTAAATCCTTTTTATGATTCACATTTGGTGTTATTTATGCTATGTAAAGCAAGATTGACGAAGTAGACTAGTGAAGTGGTGAAAAAGCGTAGGTGGTAACGATGTCCGTATGGTTCCACCTTCATGGAATGACCCATGTGTAAGTGACACTATAAGTTACTACAAACATTTTGCACACACACATTATTATGTTCTAATTTGTGTTTTCCAAATTCAAACAATAAACTTGTCTGAAGTCATTTTCCTTGTCTATTTCCAAACCAAAGAAAGGAAGTTAAAATAAAGCTGATGGGTAGGATTAGAAATTAGGGATGAGAAAGTAGAATGTCACTATTGTCGGTACCATAACATATACATTAAATTAATATCTCAAGAATCAAAGATGCACACTGAACATTATTTGTGACATTGCAACTGCAAGCAAAGTAAGACATTTTTGTGTATGTTCCTGCTTATGAATACATGTACATGTATACACATGGTTATAAAATTGAAAATGTGGACATGACAATAATGCATGAGTGAAATGTATCTTTCACTCACAAGTCCTGTGTTTGCTTGTAAAAACAATTGTATTAAAAGTAATCCACACAGTGAGTAGTATCAGTTTCAATCATGCTACATGCTACATGTAACCTCCTTTGGTATACCGTGGTTATATAGTTTTGATTGACAAAGTAAAAAAAAGTCATGTAATATTATGACTGTTCTCAAGGTTATTTGTTTGTCAACTATTTTTTTTTTTATGATGCTTTCATAACTTCTGTGCGAATGTCATTATACTTCAGTCAAAACCTTGCTTTTGAAAAATCTCAAACCTTACACCATAGTTTAACGTCAAATGTTTGTGATGTGATCATATAACCAAGGGTGATGGCATGTGGTCTTTATCCTGATGAAGTCTTCAACTGAAGGAGATGACGTGGTCTTTCACCTGCACCAATAAGAATGATGGTTATGTTGTCAAATCCTACATTAATTGTCAAATGTAGTCATGCAATACATCAAATACAACTCAAAAATAAATTAGTGTTTTCCAAAGGAAATTTACATTGCTGATCAAGTTAAACAAGCTTTAAACAAGCAATACTGAAATGCTCATGTTCAAAAACTCAGAGTTCCCCAAAAACCCAAAATCCAGAATTTTGTTTGCAACTGTACATTAAAGAACGATTTTTATGATGAGTTAACAGTATTTTTAAAGAATATATTGAAGTTGAAGAGCACCCATGTATTTGTATGACTCTAAGATATCATAAAAAACACTTACCAAAACCTTGATTTTTACAACATGTGCAACTGTCACAGCACAAGTAACTGTTCCTCATGGTGACACCCCAGCAATGATGTTCTGATGTACACTCGGCATTACAATTCTATAGTGAAATTATATTTTGTTAAATTTAGCAACTTGTCAATGGTAAAAAAAACAAGGTTTATCAAAGAGAAAGCATTCAAATTAGGTCCAAACAGTTTGGTTTGATGTGATAAAAGACAAGAAGATATTGAAGGTATTAGATCATACACTGGCCAAACCCCTAAGTTTTTAAGGGTTAAGTAATGCATGATAACACAATGACTCATTTAATTTTTCTCTCAAGATCTTGACATTGTGTTTTGAAAAATAATTTGACCAGCATTTACAACTCGCTTAGTCAACATTCTCTTAAACAGTGAGGAGAGTACTGAAAGAGGCAAACAATGCAAACATATACATGTGTTAAATGGCAATACATGGCAATACTGCAAATAGAAAATGTGTACCTGAACATGAGTTTCCAAACAGTTCCATTGTTTACCTCAGTGGAGTGAAGACATGGAATATACTATAACTCTTAAGTTTAGACTTTCAGTTGGATGGGGTATGACATCACCCAACTAAATAAAGTACATCAGACTCAGTAAGTGAAGAAGACTCCCAGGTGAGCAGGGTCATGATGTCACCCCACTTGAGTACATGAGACTCAGTAAGTGAAGAAGACTTCCAGGTGAGCAGGGTCATGATGTCACCCCACTTCAGTACATCAGACTCAGTAAGTGAAGAAGACTTTCAGGTGAGCAGGGTCATGATGTGATCCCACTTCAGTTCATCAGACTCAGTAAGTGAAGAAGACTCCCAGGTGAGCAGGGTCATGATGTCACCCCACTTCAGTACATCAGATTTAGTAAGTGAAGAAGACTCCCAGGTAAGCAGGGGGTCATGATGTGACCCCACTTCAGTTCATCAGACTCAGTAAGTGAAGAAGACTCCCTGGTGAGCAGGGTCATGATGTCACCCCACTTCAGTACATCACACTCAGTAAGTGAAGAAGACTCAGGTGAGCAGGGTCATGATGTCAACCCACTTCAGTACATCACACTCAGTAAGTGAAGAAGACTCCCAGGTGAGCAGGGTCATGTCACCCCACTTCAGTACATCACACTCAGTAAGTGATGAAGATTCTTAGGTGAGCAGGGTCATGATGTCACCCCACTTTAGTACATCACACTAAGTAAGTGAAGAAGACTCCCAGGTGAGCAGGGTTATGATGTAATATGTGGGAATGACATCACACCCTACTTATTCTATCCCTCTGACATACACATGATCAATCAATGTTCCCTTCTCAGTAGTAGCATCCACAACACACTGCTTATAACCAAACTCTCTCATCATATTCACAATGCTTGAAGACTGTACTCTTAACTTTCAGGATATCTTCATTAAAATCTCCCATTATGATACATCTGTTGGATACTTTGTGAAGTTCATTTACAAGATTTTTCATATTAGACATGAATTCTCGAAGCACATATGAAACTGGTCGATAGATAACAACAACTGTGAATGACACATTGGAAATGATATGAAATGCAGTATACTCAATGTTCTGTACTGGCAATGTGAGTTTACTGGTTGCTTTGTCTCTTCTACTGTATACTGCTACACCACCATGAGATTGTTGCCGTAATGTTTCAGTCAGCTGAGTGGAGTTATCATAAGAAAGACATCTTGGCTGATGGTAGCTCTTGAGGTTATCTAAGTGCAAGTCATACTGCTGTTGATCTTCAGTCCAGGTTTCTGTCAGACAAATTACATCTGATTTCATCATTTCACTGTTGCATTTCAAGTCCATATAATGAGCTCTCAAACCCTGGATGTTATGCAAAAAGATGCTTAGAACAGCAGGTGTGTTTGTACAGTCAATACCTTGTTTATCAATAAATGATGGCATATTCTTCAAAGAATCAGCAACAGCTTCATTACAATCTATGAATTTCTCATGAAAACCTTCAATGACAAGACCATTCAGTGATGTAACACGACTCAGACTCACGTAAGCTTGCCCTGCAGTAAACGTTTTATCAAGACACACTACGGCTTTGTCTGTTGTCATTCCTTGTACCTTATGAGCTGTGCATGCCCAACATAACTTCAATGGAAATTGATGACGTACCCATTTTTTACCAATGCTTTCTTCCTGAATCTCAACTGGTACACTATTACCTTCATTTGAAGATGATGCAAATTGCTTCCTCAACTTCATTCCAACCTTGTTGTTATCAAACTTAACATAGATACATTTTACTTCATCAGATTTATTCTGTGACATTACTAACTGTGATACGGTACCAAACACTCCATTAACAAGGCCATCAGATACATCAATGTTCTTAGTTAGCATAACTCGAGCACCAACACCAAGCAACAGGGACTGTGGCAAGCTTCCAGACTTGTTTAGTTTTTTTCCTTGTCTGAGCTTTTTAGCATTGTGTGAATCTATCTCATAGTCCTTTGCTTCAATAACCACACAATCTGAACACCATGAATGCAGAATCTTTATGTTTTGTTTATCCACTTGTTTGTTACATGGGAATATATAACAAGCCTCATTCCATTCTTCACCCGTCTCATGTCCTTTCAAAATTGTTACATCATCATTCCGTAAGGCTTCACCTTTCTTTCTAACTCTCAGTCTATTGAGTATCTCTGCAAATTTTGCATCTTCCTTTTGCCTCATGATCTCATTCAGTTCAACTAACTTGAAATTGTCATTCCACAAATCACATGTTGCAGTCCTGTCATACAAAGGTTTTGCTTTCACTGGAGGTAACTGATAAAAATCTCCAACAGCTAAAATGCTGACATTGCCAAAAGGGTTATGATTCCTGGATTGCTTAATCTGAGCTGACTGAGCTTACTACGAAGTGTACCGATCTTCTCTTCACCAAGTGGTTGATATGGTAGTCTCAGATCTATTGGTATAGACAATGCATTGTGAATTGTAGCACCATTGATATTAAATGCAGCCACACCTGTAGGAGCAGTTAGCATAACAGACACATCATCAGAGTCTCTCATCATTGATCCCAGTATTCTTGTTGCTTCATAATCAATACACTTTACTAACACAGATATACCCGTACCTGCACCACCAGTAACAAACACTTGAAATGCTTCAGGGTTTTTACCATCAGCCTTGTCTATGCACCATTGCCGAATGTTGTAAAACACCTCTTTCTGTTGGGCCTTTCATGACCTCATCATATTTAACGCATCTGACTTTGCTACTCTAGACGAGTGAGCTTCAATGTCACTGACTCTCTCCTCTTTCTTATCACCTTTCAAGTCTGGAATACTCAATTCTTCTTCACCTTCATCTGTGACAGGCTGCATCTGCTCTTCACATTCATCTATCTGCTGTTCAGTTTCCGGACTGATTAATGCCAAGCATCTTCCTGTACACCAAACTTCTCAAGATGTAGTCTGCATTCTCCAGTGATTCAAGATCAACTTCAAATCTGCAACGATTACTATCAACAATCATTTTAACAGACTGTAATCTTCTGAGTACATTGACGAACCCATTCTCGTAAAAGTCACAATATGTTTCAAATGTTGGTGGTCTCAAATGTGCATCAACTTGGTATGGGAGAAACAGCTGTAGAATACTTTGATAATACTTCTCAGGACATTTGGTGACTGAAAATCTTGGATATCTTATGACAGCTGGATCAGTTCTGAAGCGTTTCATTACATGTCCCAAGTCATTCTTCAGTGCATACACTGGTGACCGTCTCTTATTACTGGGTACTTTATAATTGTTGTACAGCATTGTGTACTCTGAACAAAATGTAGCTAGACACATTGACTCAAATGTATCAATATCTGGCCTTGCTTTATAACGATCTATTCTGCTAATCATCCAAACATTGTCTTCATTACTATCATCATTATCATCATGATTCCTTGCATTGTTCTGAATAACACTCAAGGGCAACGTCATTCGTACTGGATTCTCTCCTAATGGTATGAACTCAACCTTTCTAGAACACTCTTGAAGTCTCAATGAACAACAGCGATAAACTGCTTCTTGGGCTGACACTTCACGATTTTGCAGATAAACACTCCCAATCTGTTTCATACTCTGCTTAGCATCTTGATTACCCTCTTCAGCCTCACTCTGTGCATGCTTCAGTAATTGTCCCATCTCACGTTCCGCTTTGCTCATGTAACTGATTACATAACATACACAATATACATGATAAATCGAATATCCATATTGGCATTCCAGCATCTTAACAAGTCAGGATTGTAATGATTAACCCAAGCATTTTGTGGCTCTCTTTTCAACACAATGTTCACTTTTTTAGTCACCACATCATTGGCTTCTTCAAAATCGTCCTGTGTTATACAGTTCATTAGTTGTCATGTGTTGATATTTCTCATCATTAACAGCACTCCACACTGATTTCAATAATTCCTTAGCATCATCTTCACTGAGTGTATTATCACAGTTATCCTCAGGATCATCCATGTCCAATGGCTCTGGAATGGCAATAAATGTTTTCATTGATGGCGGCCTTGGGAAGTTGAATCAACACTGTGTTCCTTCTTACATGACTTAGAATGTCTCTTACTATGTTGCTGTACACTGCTTACAATCTCATTCAACTCGTCATCTTCTTTCTTTGTTGGCAATGCACAACTGACATACTTATCAACAAACTCTGCCACTTCATCATCACTCTCTGTACTCAACTTAGGTGCATCTTCAATCCAAAACAGGCAGTGAGTATGAGGAGAGCCTCTTTGCTGGAATTCTACTCAATAAAAATAATCTTTCACTTTCCTAATCGGTGCTGCCTTTGACATGATCACATCTTTAAAAAATGTATGAAATCGTTTATCAAACACTCTCGCAACAGTTACAGGATTACTCCTCAATAACAAACATTTGTCATTCCAATCTAATTCATCAATACTCCTTGAGTCACCTTGTTGTCTGGGTAGTGTATTGATTAATTCAGGCCATCTCATATCAGCTGCAGAAAATGAACAGAACCACGTAGGAATACCAAGCTGTCTTACCATTGCTAATATATTCTTCTGACATGATTGCCAATAAGGAGGAGTTCCTCTGATAGGTTTCAAGAACTTGTATCCCTGGTCTGATTTCAGCATGTCTTTCAACTTATCTTTATCATTAAGCATTCTAGCAGTGACATTCTCACCATCATTCATTTTGCCTGAGCCTTTTCTTAATGCAATAGAAACACTTCAAATGACTTGCTTTAATTCAGACAGATATTGAGCATAAAAGATGTACTGTGTACTATTTGCAAATCTGTTATCCACATTATCAGTTTGTTGTTAAAATATCTACAAAGTGTTTTCTCCACATCATGCTTATCACTGAATACTGGCCCACCTTTAGGGAACAAGACTGGAAAACATTTGCACTCATTAGACGGGTCAATAAGCACTCTGATTGGATTATTTCCTTCACATGGTGGTACACAATACACATCATCAAAATACTGATCCAAAACCTCTTGTCCAATATTTGCAGTCTGTAAACATCTATCTAAAGGTATTCCTCTCAAACGTTCTTCATCTGTTTCTATCTCATTAGCATTGTCATCATCAACATTGTCTCCAACTTTCACTGTAACTTCACTTCCATTATCTTCCTCTTCCACATTCTCTGCCAAGTCATTATTCCAGTCTGTTTCTATTTCAATCTCATGGTACCACTTGTTATTGTGTTTAAGGTACTGTAAAGCAGTCTGTATGTGCGCCTTATTCACAAATTGATACTGATAGTATCCTTTAAAAGTCAATTTGCGCTTGAGCTTGACACGTATTATCTGATCAACATTTTGAGGTCTCGGTAAAGATTTCACTGTTTCAGACACATCTGATGGTACACATACTACAGGTCCGTGTACACCATGCTGTCCACCTTTAGGTAATGCCATCAACTTTAGAAATGGTACATTTAAGTCAGTTAGATGTTCTTCTAACTTATTCAAACATGCCAACCCTTCCGGAATGTCTACTACCTGCAAATTATTACAAGAAGCTTGAGCAGGTATCTTATCATTCAATAACTTGCAATGACATGTATGACATATCCACAAACAGGACCTGCTTGACTCACGCACAGTACACTGCAATCTACAATTATGATCACAATTGTGTAGATATTTTCACTGATACAATCACTATTGTCATATTTATTCTTGTTACATTTGATGACTTGCTTACGAAACAACAGTCTCAAGCACACTGCGCACACATACTCTGGTCCATTGTTAAACTCAGATATCACATGCTTTATATCACGTTTCTTCACTTTCTTGAGCATTGATCGACTCTTATTCTTTCCTTTAATATTCTTCCTGAATTCTTCATTTTTTTTACACTTGGATGTTGAAGCCTTGTTCACTTTATTTCTATAAAAAACATCAACATTATACTTGTATTTTGTTCTTTCAATTGTTTTTTTCTTGTATTTTGGGTTATGACAGTATTTCAATTTGATCCCATTAATAACTTTGTTCCTGAAAGTCTCATTTTCTTGGTACTTCACTTTGCTTGCGTTCTTTACTTTATTCCTGAAATTTTCATTTTCTTTATACTTCATTTTACTTTAAATTAGTCTTGTTCTTTCTTTGACTTTGATCAATTTTCATAGCCCTTTGTTTCTCACTCAAGTGATATTTTACTTTATTTTCAAGTTTCACTGACCCAATGACCTTTTCTCTGTATTTCTCATCATACTTGTATTTCATCTTTTTATACTCCCTGTACTTTGCTTTCTTTGTCTCTCTAAAGTCAACATCATTCCTGTATTTATCACTCTCATGTTTCCTTCTTTGTCCTTTACTCACATCATTTTCACTTTCACTAGTATGTATTCCACTGCATTTTTCTCTCATCCATTCTTTCTTTAATTGTCTGTACTTAACTTCACTTACACGTTTTCTCTTTTTATCTATTATCTGTATCTCCAACTGTTTAGTTTGTTTGTCATCACTCTGTTTAGTGAATTCAAGACAGGTATCAAATTCCTTACAAGAGTCTCCCTGCTCCTCATCAACATAACTTTCTTGGTGTGGCAATTCATACACTGATGTGACAACATCATAGTGCACCCTGTGTTTGTGATTCAGATAAATTCCCATATCAGATGTGTCAGCACTTCCCTCAACATTCTTTGCAGAGAATTTATACCACTTGCATACTTCATCAAATGTATATATGTCAATACAAAGCATGTGCGTCATTGCCATGATTTCACTCGCCCATGTACCAGTATCAAACATTCTTTGTCGCATTACATAATCCTCCACATCTACAAATCCATCTCTCAGAAAACACATCAATTTATCAGCATTCCTCAACAGATGATTGGCACAAGCAACTCTCAATTGTACATGATAATCTTTAGTTCCTGATATGGCAAATGATATTGCTCTGAAGAAACAATTACCATCACCTCTTATGCATCTCACAGATCTGGGTTTACCCATGGCTTGACATTGTACATTAACTGTGTTGGACTTAAAGTGTGACACTTCAAAATGATATGCACAATCATACGTTAATGGAGAGAATTTCATAAGACCAGGTCCAGTTACTTCAACTACTTGCACACACTTCATCACTGGAGTCGCTCTGTTCACTGTTTATACACTTCATCTCTCCTAATCTGATTGCTTGACTTATCAAAATCATCTTCAACACCACAATACTCATCAACAGACTCTGCTTCTTGAGTACCAATATGTACATCTTTCCTAATGTTTGTGTCATCTTGTACTGATTAACCAGACAAGTCACAATGCTCATTATCAAAACACAACTCCATAGTTTCTACTATGCCCTCTTGAACACTAGAACCTTCATCATCTGTACATGTACATGTTACAGCCTCACCATTGACACAGAAGGGAATAACCAGTTAATTCATACTGTTCATTGTCAGAGATTCATGAATTGAGCTAACTTAGTACAATACCTGTACACTTCCTGCCATAATCTTGCTCTCATCACAACACTAGTTCCGTCTTGAATCATACAGCCATGGATACTTTTGGAATGAGAATCAAAGACAAAATACATACCATCTTGAGCAATTACACTAAATGTGTTTCCATTGAAACTTATAAAACATGCACGATATTTCTGAGCATCTTGTTCTAATGCTGCTTTTAACGGTTTCATATTAAATTCTTGCAAGTGACGAGCAGTTTCATTGAAAGTTCCTGACACAGGCTCATGATACTTCATACTGTAGTGTGTATCAAAAACATCTAACTCATTTGGTAATTCTTGAATCAATAAATAGTTGTTAACTGTTGTGCTGCCTTGCAAGAATCCATACAATTCATTTCCAGTTATCAGAATACTGTCCATATCACTACATTTCCAATTTCTCACATTCTTCTTCTTACTATACATCATTGATCCTAGGCAGTTGGCGACACACTGCTTTCCAGAATTATCACCAAATCTTCTATCACCGTGGTGAAAACTACCCTGTGCAATAACTCTTCCATCTAATTCAACAGGGTTAATAATCTTAACAGGTTCCACACATGAATTCTGCTTTCCTGCCTCACTTATTTCATGTTTACTTGTCACGTTATGATTCATTTTACATTTCACTGAGCAGGGCCCAACATACGTAGTGCCATTTTTCATACTGTTGATTTCATTTTCAGACTTAACTTTCAAATTTGTAGCTTCTTTTCTACTTCTCTTACTATCACTCCTGTCAACACAAACCAAACCAAATCTTTTGCGACTTTGTAATTGACAATGTCTCCTTTCTTTACCAATACTCAAGTCATTTTCATTCAGTTTGCTCTTTTCCTTTTTCATTTGTTTCCTGTTCATATTCCTTTGTCTTCTTTTAACGTTCGATATTCCAAGTTGCTTACCAACTTCTTGCACTCCACTCCTTTTCCTCAATTGCCTCAAATTCATCCTCTTAGTGATCACCTTCGGATATTGGATCAAATTCATTATCATCTTCTGCGATGCCAAAATCATGAAACAAACAATCCGTATAATTGGAAAATCCACATTTACGACAGATCCACATTAGTTTTGATTCTGATAGAGCAATACAAACATCTTGGGAAAAACCCATGAAATCAATATGCTACCATATCCTACATTTACCACATTGTTCTTTCCTTTCTAGCGTCTTGCAGTCATTTTCACACAACCAACAACTTGTCTGTACATGAACTGTAGCTTGCAGATTAATTTGTGCTTCTTGAAATTGTGAGTTTTCTTTGCATTGACCTTCAACAGAAACACATCTTTGATCTTACGTTGTTTCAGGTATTCCTCCAAAATTACCTCCACATCCGTTTTCTTTACTTGTTTGACAAATTACACGTACCTCAGTAGCTTTTACCCCGACTTCATCAGTACTTTGTGGACCAATTTCAACTTTACCTCCACACTGGGTCATATATTCTGCCTGGTTTGACTTCTTCAGCAGCTTTGTCATCAGATACAGGATTTCTCTCATTGATACTTTCACATCTCACCTTTGTACATTCTCCAAGTTCAACACCAAGCTCCACATCATGCTGACTGTCACACTTCAATTCAGATTCACCTTCAGGGTTTAATATTTGACAATTACTATCAGTCTTTATTTGAGCTTTACTTTCAGAATTTATTTCAGATTTACTTTCAGAGATTGTTGTGCTTTAATTTCTTGGCTCTGAGCATCTTTTCTTTGGATTATACCATCACCTTGGGGAGGTGCCAACCCCAAGGCAATTCGTGAAGGAGGTGAAAAGTAGATCTCTGGAGGAGTCACAGGGGAACACACATAAACAGATGGATGAAATGAGGTGGTTGATGGGAGAGGGTGGGTGAAATTCCCTTTTCTGTCTCTGTGCATCTTTAAGCTTTAACCCACTGCCTTTGGGAGGTGCCAACCCCAAGATAACTTGTGAAGGAGGTGAAATGTCAGATGGAGGGGTAACAGGGGAGCACATAGAATGGGAGGAGTGAGAAGTGGTGATGGTTGAGGGAGGGTGGGTGATATGAGACGACACATCAACAGACAAGGAAGACATACACGGTGGTTCTTCCTTCCGACTGGCCCGCTGGCACCTCATCGCATCTCTCTTGGCCATGGCCTTGGCTCTGGTCCTTTGGTTTGGCATTTTCTGTAAATAAAAATACTGTTGTCAATCTATATGACTTTTATTCATGATTTATGATTTTATTGCTGTTTACAAATATGGCACCAATTTCATTGTTTATAGATACATGTGTACTTCTAAGTGTACAGTTTATTCATTTACTGCTATTCTCACTTGGTGTATCCCAACATATGCATAAAATTTGGGCTCAATTGGTCATCAAATTTGTGAGAAAAAAATGGAAGAACAAACCACTCTTAAGCTTGTTGCATAGAATTGTTTGTGTTCAGAAGCCTGAGAAAGACTTTATGCCTTTCTCATATTCAAATTGTTTAGTGAAAAATTACATTTTTCTAAAATTACATCACTTCAAGGGCAGTCATTTCTCCCAATGTTTAATACTATCAACAGCTCTCAAGTGCTCCATACCAAGTATGTTTTTATAGTCATTAACTTGTGGAGTAATTACCAAAAGCATACACTGTCCTTAAATGTTGCCGACTCCTTTATCCTACAACCCCTAAAATGAGAGACCACCTCCAAGGTAGATGATGCTTAAAAACATTTATCATTTTATCAAACCAGCTATAAAGCATTGTGTATTTGTTTAAACAGAAATTGTTCTGAAGAGCTTTTAAACAGAAATATTTTCTAATATCATCTTTTAATTTCTTTGTTATTTCAGATACATGTATTACTGGCTCCTGAAAAACCTTTCTACATTTGCAATACAGCCAAAACACACTTTTATATAAAACTCCACAATAGAAGGTAAAATTTGCATCAATACAATAATACTGCCACCACAGATCAATGTTAGAATCACAAAATTCACAGAAAAACTAAATTCCATGGTTCCCCATGAAAGGGTAAAAAGTTCAAATAAACCCCAAAACACAACAAAGCCAACATACATGCCCCTGCTTACAGAAGAATTCCCCACAAGTTTGTGATCACCATTCTGTGCTTTCATGCTTGGTATATGGTCGTAGTTTTCGTAAAATGACACAATCAACCACACAGTGGTAAAACTATTTTTTCGACATATTGTGCATTTTAGATAGTTAAGTTTTAAAATTGCACTTCTGATTTATTTCACGATCAAAAAACAAAAATTGTTCACTTTGATAGAAAGCTAAAATGTCAAAGTATATGTAATTGTGTACTTTTTGTTTTAGTGAATTATTTATCAATGACTTACATTCATATAAACAAAAACTACTTTGTGAAAACAAAAAGTCCAATATACACGGTTTTCAATGAAGTGACGTATTCCGTGTGTAATAGTTTAGGGGATGGTGTCACTTAGTGCAACTGCAACACACAACCCACACTTCGTGAGAAGTACTCAATGAAGTCTCTTTGTGAAAAAAAAACAAAAAACTGCCAACTATGTTGTGTCACATGCACCAACACATGGACAAGTCTACAACATATCACTTCGTGAAAACAAAACATTCTTCATGGGAGTGGAATTTTGTCACAAGCAATGTTACTGTGATTCAACACCAACATTATAAATGTTGCCACTTTCCATCTTTGTTTTCATGAGATAGGAATCATTTTAGACTTTATTTACTATTAAATTCTCTTTCATAAAAAAATAATCTGAAGGCAAAAATATCGAACAAAAAGTAATTATAACATGAGGCCTATACAGTTAAATTCAAAACCAAGACTAGCGTAACTTAATAAAAGATATAGCATTGGAATTCATCCTCTCAAAATTCGCTCTAAAAAGCTCAATGATTATGAAGTCAGGGATGCCAGTGACTCTTTCCTTCAGAGCCTGAAAAAAATTCGCTGCGAAGGAAAGGGGGTCATCGCCCCCCCCCCCCTTCAGACCAAAAAACAATAAAATAAAAAAAACATAACTGCGATTTTTTTAATAAAAAAAAGAAAAAGAAAATTCTGACCCCCCCTGCAAAAACGTCCTGTCGAAACGTCCTGTCGAATGTGTATGTGGTATGTGATTTCATGGTTTATCTCATATTAATGGTTAAAAGAAAAAGAAAAAAACAGTCTTACAACTTGACATTTACATACCTGTAAGGGGTGTGTAGCTCCCCTTTGGTATTAAATAATAATTGGTATTAAATAATAACACTGCTTCATTTTTGTATTTCTTAAGTTCCAAACATAGCTGTCATTCTCATTTACATAGTATACATTCTGATTCTAAATTGTCCTTTCCACAGAGTATTTCATCCAACAGTAGCAGGGTCCAACAAAGTTAATACATGTACTTCAAGTAACAGCTGCAGGGTCAAACTAATCAAACTTAAAACAAAAGTGGTCATTTGCATAAATGTAGTAATGTCTCAACAGGTACATGTAGTTCATGATTATTATGGTTATCAAAGTAAAGTAATCAGACATTTGTTTTATTGCTCGTTTTATTTAATATTAAATAATATATTTTTGTTGATGGTTTTTATGTCATTGAAGTTTTAATCGATTATTAGAACAAATAAGTAAGCTGTCACAAACTACATGTTTACTCCTTTTTTTGATCTGCCTGGTAACAGCGGGATTAAGGCCACTGCCTGCCCTGATTTTACAGGTAAAGTTGCCTTCATTTCTATGCAATTTTGAACTTATTAGCTGTTCCGACTATCAGTCGGAACAGCTATTGTTTCTGTCGAGATTTTTATTAGCTGTTCCGACTATCAGTCGGAACAGCTATTGATTCTGTCGAGATTTTTTTTTTTTTTTATTATTATTATTATTCTTTATTTCCACCAAAACCCTATTGACTTAACCACATGACTTTTCTGCGCACAAAATGTTGTTCTTTGAATTATCATGATAAGATAAATTCTATATCATGTTAAAGCTTGTGTCTTGACTTAGCTAAACGATATCATAAAATTATAATTATTAATTAATTAACCATAAGACAGCAGTGTGAATAATTAATTAAGCATTCTTGTCTTCAGCTTATCTCAGGAAGCCTACAACCGATCTTAATTTTCTTTTCAGTTATAGACTTGTTGAATATTGTAGATGTGCAATTTGGATTGTTTGTGTCTGTCACGTCATCATGACGTCATTTATGGCACGTTTTGTGTCTGTGTACAAAAGGCACGGCCCAAAAAGTGTAACTATTTGGTAGGTCAAAAACCACAATTTTTCAAAATATATTGAATTTTAGATTGCTATATTACAAAGAACGTTTAGAAAACATGATCTCTTTTACCAAGAGTTGTCCCAGACCATAAAAATTCATCAACGCACAACGTATTTCACCTTAATTAACCGTTAATTGTTCAATCTGAGCACCATTAGTACAACGCTGTGTGGATTGCGCCGCTTTTCGCCGCTCAAAGTTGATAGCAAAGTTGTACACAAGTACGCACTCGCCTGTTTTTCACACGTTAATCCAATGATGTTCCTCAGTGTTGCGAACCTGTACAGGTTTTTGGTGGGAAAACCGCAAACGTGAATGCGGCGGGTAGCGCTCATTTTTTTAGCGTTTTAAACTTGATTTGTGTTATCAGATGTTAGTTTGGCTTTTAATAACTAATACAATGACTTCACTTGTCCCAGACCATAAAAATTCATCAAAGCACAACGTATTTCACTTTAATTAACCGTTAATTGTTCAATCTGAGCACCATTAGTACAATGCTGTGTGGATTGTGCCGCTTTTCGCCGCTCAAAGTTGATAGCAAAGTTGTACACAAGTACGCACTCGCCTGTTTTTCACACGTTAATCCAATGATGTTCCTCAGTGTTGCGAACCTGTACAGGTTTTTGGTGGGAAAACCGCAAACATGAATGCGGCGGGGTAGAGCTAATTTTTTTTAGCGTTTTAAACTTGATTTGTGTTATCAGATGTTAGTTTGGCTTTTAATAACTAATATAATGACTTCACATATGCTATAGCGCCCTCTATTGGTAGATGTTTTTCTACATAAAACTTGCAGAATCTTTGCATTTTTAGGGTTTTTCGTTCAAAGTCATCGCATAGGAATAAAAGTTATACCACCTTGTAAATAACAAAAAATCATAGTAAGGCAAACTTGTTTTCGTCATCGTGACGTCATCAGGTATCAAGTTACATTAATTCAACGTTTAATAATGAAAAAATCATATCTCCCGAAGCACACATCGTAGAGTCACAATCTTTGTGCCATTTTAAAGCTTAGAGCACATGTGGCATTTTATTTAAACATATGACTCCGATTTGACCTTTCCTTCCGGTCCAAACAGGAAGTTCAAAACTTTAAAGAGTCTCATCTCCTGAACTAAATTTCATAAATTTGTAATCTTTATGTTGTTTTGTAGCTTACATCATATCTGACATTTTGTTTAGAGGCGTGACCCCATTTTGACCTTTACTTCCGGTCCAAACAGGAAGCTCTAAATTTCATAACAGCATATGTCATGTGCCAAATGTCCTAGAGTCATAATCTTTGTTCCATTTGTAGCTTACATCATATCTGACATTTTGTTTAGAGGCGTGACCCCACTTTGACCTTTACTTCTGGTCCAAACAGGAAGCTCTAAATTTCAAAAAGCATATCTCCTGTGTCAACTGTACTAGTCTTTATCTTTGTACCATTTGTAGCTTACATCACATGTGACATTTGGTTACTAGGCAAGACCTCACTTTGACCTTTACTTCCGATCCAGACAGGAAGCTCTAAATTAAAAAAACATATATCATGTGCCAAATGTCGTAGAGTTATAATCTTTGTACATTTGTAGCTCACATCGAAGGTGACATTTTGATATCACGCATGACCCCACTTTGACCTTTACTTCCGGTCGAAAGAAGAAGCTCTCAATTAAAAAAAATCATATGTCCTGCGCCAATTGTCAAAGTCATTATCGTTGTACCGTGTAGGACCATTATCAAGGTCTTGAGTATTTAATCAAAGGACAAACAACTTCGGAACAGCTACGTGTTTGTCCACAAACACATAATGTCTAGTTTTTTTCTTATTATTATTATTATTATTATTCTTTATTTCCACCAAAACCCTATTGACTTAACCACATGACTTTTCCGCGCACAAAATGCCGTTTTTTGAATTATCATTATAAGATAAATTCTATATCATGTTAAAGCTTGTGTCTTGACTTAGCTAAACGATATCATAAAATTATAATTATTAATTAATTAACCATAAGACAGCAGTGTGAATAATTAATTAAGCATTCTTGTCTCCAGCTTATCTTAGGAAGCCTACAACCGATCTTAATTTTCTTTTCAGTTATAGACTTGTTCAATATTGTAGATGTGCAATTTGGGTTGTTTGTGTCTGTCACGTCATCATGACGTCATTTATGGCACGTTTTGTGTCTGTGTACAAAAGGCACGGCTCAAAAAGTGTAAGTATTTGGTAGGTCAAAAACCACAATTTTTCTAAATATATTGAATTTTAGATTGCTATAATACAAAGATCGTTTAGAAAACATGAAAGCTTTTACCAAGAGTTGTCCCAGACCATAACAATTCCACTGAAAGCACAACGTAATTTCACCTTAATTAACCGTTAATTGTTCAATCTGAGCACAATTGGTGCAACGCTGTGTGGATTGCGCCGCTTTTCGCCGCTCAGAGTTGATTGCAAAGTTGTACACAAGTGCTCACTCGCCTGTTTTTCACGCGTAAACCCAATGAGGATTTTGGGTGCTGCGAACCTGTACAGGTTTTTCGTGGGAAAACTGCAAATATGAATGCGGCGGGGTAGCGCTATCTTTAAGCGTTTAAAACTTCATATTGTGTTCTCAGATGTTAATTTGGCTTTCATTAACTAATTATTAAGACTTCTCATATGCTAAAGCGCCCTAAAAAACCATTCAAAGCACAGCGTAATTCTATTATAATTAACCGATAATTGTTCAATCTGAGCACTTTGGTACAACGTTGTGGGGATCGCGTTGCTTTTCGCCGCACAGAATTGATTGCAAACTTATGCACAAGTACGCACTCGCCTGTTTTGTCATTGTAAATCCAATGAGGTTTGACGAGTTGCGAACTTATACAGGTTTTTTCGGGGAAACTGCAAACATGAATGCGGTGGGGTAGCGCTATTTTTATAGCTTTTTAAATTTCATATTTTGTTACCAGCTGATGTTAGTTTGGCTTTCATTAACTAATGCTGTAGCGCCCTCTATCGATAACCGTTAATCTACACGGATGAAAGTAGAAAATTTGTAATTTTAGGGTTTTTGTTCGAGGCATTGCATGGGAATAAAAATTATACCACCTTCTAGGTAATGAAAAAACCTTAATTCAAAGGTTTTTTTTAAATCGTACGTACATTTTATTTACAAATATGACCCTTTTCCACTATTCCTTCGTGTCCAAACAGGAAGTTCAAAACTTTAAAAAGTCATATCTATTGAATCCGCAAATGTAATCTTTGTATCATCTTGTAGCTTACAACACATGTGATGCTAATACGTCCTTAGCTTTCTAAAAAAAAAAGTTTTATGATGTCAATTTGATTTACACTTCCCGAACATTGTGTATGTTTTTATAGTTGTGTTTTTATTTCATATTAATACACACGCTGCAAACTGAACCTGTAATCAACTTGTCAGTCTCAAGAAACGAGAGTGGAAATGACCATTCATCATGACTCATGACACAAAATCATTCATATGCAACTGTTTTAATCCAACATCTGTTTTGAAATACATGTACATGTAGTTCCATCAAAAGATTAAAAATATTAAACGTCACATGGATACAATTCATGAAAGAATATATTACCTCATAAGCTGAAAGGTTCTAAGAATTCTCTTCGTTCAATTTTAATGTTAAAACTAATATTAATTTGGGAGGCTATTATGATCCTCACAGCTGAAAAGCTTAATTTCGAAGGACCTAGCTGCAACATGTTACCTGGGCCCCCACTGAAAAGCAATACCACCCCCCCTGTGCCCCCTAGTGAAAAACTCATGGCTACGCCACTGTCTACTAACATACATGGCCTGAACTTAAACCGAACCAGGGCCACAGTGCCATCCATGCCACCCTACATTTTGTTTGAGCAAGAATGAATGGCAATTATCCCATTGATATTTTGTTTTTCATTTATTATTATTATTGATATTATTATTATTATTTTTTTTTTTTTTGGGGGGGGAGGCATTAGTTCAAATGTTTTCATTTCACAATCATTTGATTAACATCAGATTACCTACAAGTATGACAAGCCAGAATGACATAGGTTTTGATACAGATCAATATTACTCAACTCAATATGCATGTGCTGTACCTACATGTAGCTCTATTACATTCACTGATCCCAGAACATACAATTAGAGATTTAAAAGGAAGAAACTTTATTACAATGGCATTTATTTTGTTAATGCAAATAATATCAACAATTTTATTGTGTTTAAAATCACTAATGAATCCCTTTTGTTAATATCCTCTGTGCAAAGTCCACTTATTGACCAAATTTACCTGACGTAATCTTTGTTACAATCATTTTGCCAGAAACACCAGACCTTGGTTCTATTATGTATTACAAAACACATGGGACCTAGGGCTTTATGTCCCATCAAATGGTTCAAGCAATAACGATCAAGTGTATTGCTTAAGGACACAAGTGTCAAGACCGAGACTTGAACCCACACTCTGCTGATTAGAAATACCAGAGCTTGAGTTCAGTGCACTCGGTCACGACATGCTACAATTAGATATTACAGTCAAGGTGCATCACTGTAGCAGATCATTCACATCCACGACAAGGCAATACAAGTTGTTTAGTGATTTATTTTTTGTAATACATAGTGGTGCTGATAATTTTAACAATTTACCTTAAGAAAAGCAGCACACTCTGGTCAGCACAAGACGGTTACCAATATAGTATTGATACAGCTGAATTATCTTGAAGCTATCCAGTAGTTTACTTGGTTACAAAATACTCTAACAACATTTTTCACGAGTACACTATGGGTTCGTGTCAACCACATGTACATGTACATCTATTTTAAACCAGTTCAGTAGTACATTGGCAGGACTCAGTAGCAACTCATGTCAGTAGTATGGTAAGGGTCAGCCATACTGCTCCAAACCAGTTCAGTGGTACACTCAGGGGCAGGACTCAGTTGCAAATCTAAGTCAATAGTATGGTATGGGTCAGGCCATACTGCTCCAAACCAGTTCAGTAGTGTACTCCAAGTTAGTACATTCAGGGGCAGAACACTGTAAGAACTTTCCACCAGCAAACCAAAGGCCACAGCACTATGTAAAACAATTATCAAAATGTGTGATAAGTAAACAATGATATTAAACACTGTATAACCTATGGGTTTGTATCAAATAAAGAAGTATGTGACACAATTCTTGCATGATCATAAAAGATAGAATATAAAGGTCATGCACAAATTACAGCACTTATAATATACTTGTATGAATATATACCCTATCAACCCTAACTGAAACACTTACATGAAACCAAAAAATAGTTTGATTTGGGGGGTATTTTCCACAGTTTCTGGAAAATGTTTGCGTTTTGTTTTGGTATTGCCTTCTCTTGTCAAACAAAGAAATGAGGTTTAACACACAGTATATTTACATCTAAAATTTACAAAAGGGCATTCTCTGAAAAAAATTACCATGCAATAGAGCAGCTTACCTCAGAGTTTAGCTTTGGAAAGTCCAGGCTGTGGAGACCAGAGTATCAACAACCCATGTGACGTAGGCCACTGTGCTTCCCACATGGTAACAGAAGATACACCACGATAGAATAGAACATGTCTGTACTACATGTAAGTAGAGTTGTTCAGTCACCCCACTTGAGCTCAGAAGATACTTGTTGAAGGACCTGTCCTTGTTGACTTTGGTCATTTTGTCCTTGCACTCCACAACAGAAAGCACACTAGATGATGGGAGATGTCCCTGTTGAGTAGGGGTGTTGAGTCACCCCACTTGAGCTCAGAAGACACTTAGTATAGGGCTTATCCTCGTTGACTTTGGCAACAGAAAGCACACTAGATGATGGGAGATGTCCCTGTTGAGTAGGGGTGTTGAGTCACCCCACTTGAGCTCAGAAGACACTTAGTGTAGGGCTTATTCAAGTTGACTTTGGTCATTTTGTCCTTTCACTCCACAACAGAAAGCACACTAGATGACGGGAGATGTCCCTGTTGAGTAGGGGTGTTGAGTCACCCCACTTGAGCTCAGAAGACACTAAGTGTAGGGCCTATCCCCGTTGAATTAGGTCATTGTGTCCTTTCATTTCACAAGAGGGGACACACCAACATAGTTGTCCGAGTTCAGTGAACTCAGAAAACTATCTCTATGACGAATATCCCAGTTGAGTAAGACTGTTGTGTCTTTACCATGTGATGTACAATTTCAATGAACAGTACCTCCCTTATTTTGCTCTCCATCATTATCTGTGTGTGAATGATTTACAAAGTATTGAAATGACCACAAATCTCACTCTTGTCAAATTGCTATAATCTCATGTATTCATTCTGACAGTTCTCCTTGCGTTCTTGGTGTTACAGTCTCACTGTTTTTTTTTTATTGTTAAAAATAACTATTTTCTTATTAAAACTTACAGTTTTTTTACTGCTTAAAATCAGAATTTTCTTCCTATTATAATGTCACTGTTTTCTTACTGTTAAAATCGCACGTTTTCTTGCTAATATAATCTAGCAGTTTTCTTACTGTTGAAATGTCACTTTTCTTGCTGTTAAAATCTTACTGTTTTCTTACCGTTATAATGCCACTGTTTTCTTACTGTTAAAAAATGAATGTTTTCTTGCTACTATAATCTCACTGTTTTCTTGCTATTGTAATCTCAATGTTTTCTTACTGTTAACATTTCATTTCAAATTTTATTCACAGTTTTTGTTACTGCTTAAATTCCACTATTTTCTTACTGTTAAAATCTCACAGTTTTACTGTTAAAATTTCACCGTTTTCTTACTAATATAATCTCACTGTTCCCTAACCTTTAAAATCTCACTGTTCCCTTACTGTTAAAATTTCCCTTTTTTCATGTTATTTTATTTCCAGACACTCTTGTAAACACACTCAGGTTAGGTCAGACTTAATTTTACAATGTTTTCACAAGCAACTTCTTCCTCCTCACAATGACCTATTATTTTTCAATCTGGTTTCTATATGTATTAAAACGTCACTGCATGTTTCTCAACTAAGTGTTTTTATGGTCACAATCATATATTTCACACTCAAGCATAAAAACCAGTTCCATTTTATAAAAAAAAACATATAAACTAGGGATAAGATGTGTGCATTATGTTACTGAAACATACATACCGATCATCCAATTTACTATGTCATTGTGAATAAACTCTTTCTTGCTAACATTAGTATGAATTCAAAAATTAACTTTCACAGCCTCATGATAACTATAATAAATCGGGATCACTTGAGTTTGAACAGACTCACAACCTCTCACATACACATGATCAATCAATGTTCCCTTCTCAGTAGTAGCATCTACAACACACTGCTCGTAACCATACTCACTCATCATATTCACAATACTTGAACTACGTGTAGTCTTTACACTCAAAACATCTTCATTAAAGTCTCCCATTATTATACATCTATGCGATACTTTATGCAGTTCATTTACAAGGATTTCCGTATTAGATATAAATTCCCGAAGCACATATGACACTGGTCGATAGATAACAGCAACTACTAACGACACATTAGAAATGATCTGAAATGCAATGTATTCTATATTTTGGACTGGCAACATAACTCTACTAATTACTCTCTTGGTTTTACCATAGACTGCTACACCTCCATGACACTGATGCCTCAACATTTCAGTTACTTGGCTAGAATTATCATACGAAAGACATCTTGGTTGATGGTAGCTTTTGAACTCGTCCAATTGCATGTCATACTGTACTTGATCTTCAGTCCATGTTTCTGTCAAACAAATAAAATCTGCTTTCATCATATCACTGTTACATTTCAAGTCCATATAATGTGCATGTAATCCCTGGATGTTATGCATCATAATGGTCATACTGACAGGTAGTTCTGTGCTGTCCATACCTTCATCAGCAATGTACGGTGGCATTGTTTTCAGAGCATCAGCTACTGCTTCATTACAATATATGTACTTCTCATCAAACCCTTCAATGACAAGACCATCCAGTGATGTAACTCGGCTTAGACTCACATATGCTTGTCCAGCTGAAAATGTATGATCAAGACACACAACTGCTTTACTTGTTGTTAATCCTTGTACTTTGTGTGCTGTACATGCCCAAGCTAACTTCAATGGAAACTGATGTCGTACACATTTTTTACCAATATTTTCTTCCTGTATGTCAATGGGTACACTGTTTTCATCAATTGAAGATGATGCAGAGTGTCTCTTCAGTTTCAATCCAACCTTGCTGTTATCAAACTTAATTCTGATACACTTGGGTTCATCTGATTTATCCCCTGACATTACTATTTTTGTTACAGTTCCAAAGACACCATTAACAAGGCCATCAGAAACATCAATGTTTTTAGTCAGCATAACTCTAGCACCAACACCAAGTAACAGGGATTGTGGTAGGCTTCCATTACACTTTGTCAGGGGTTTTTCTCGTCTAACTTTAGCATTTCTAGAATCTGTTTCATAATCCTTTGCTTCAATGTATACACAATCAACACACTTGGAATGTAGAATTTTTATGTTTTGTTCATCTACTTGTTTATTACATGGATATAATGTGGACAGAATCATTCCACTCTTGTCCAGTTTCACGTCCTTTCAACAGATTGATGTCATCATCCTGTAATGCTTCATTCTTCTTTCTTATTCTCAGTCTGTTCAGTGTTTGTGCAAACTGTGCATCTTCCTTTTGTCTCATTATTTCATGCAATTCAACAATCTTGAAATTTTCATTCCACAAATCTCCTGCAACTGTATTCTGGTACAAAGATTTTGCTTTCACTGGGGGCAACTGATAGAAATCACCTACGGCTAATATACTGACACCTCCAAATGGAATATGACTCCGACATTGCTTGATCTGTCTTAAACGTCCATGGATGTAACATAGTAATTTCTGACCAACCATTGAAACCTCATCTATAATTAATATCTGCAACTGACCAAGTTTGTTACGAAGTGTACTGATCTTCTCTTCACCAAGTGGTTGATACGGTAGTTTCACATCTGTTGATATAGACAGTGCACTGTGTATGGTAGCACCATTGATATTAAATGCAGCTACACCTGTGGGAGCACTCAACAATACTGACACATCATCAGGGTTTGTCATCATTGATCTTAGTATTCGTGTTGCTTCATAATCAATACACTTTACAAGAAGACTCTTGCCTGTTCCAGCACCACCAGTAACAAACACTTGAAATGAATCAGGGTTTTTACCATTTGCTTTGTCCAAACACCACTGTCTAATTTTATAGAACACCTTGTTCTGTTTGGCATTTAAAGATCTCATCATACTAATTGCATCAGTCTTTGGTACTCTTGATGAGTGTGCTTCAATGTCACATATCTTCTCTTCCTTTCTACCAGATTGTAAATCTGGAACATTACATTCCTCAACACTGTCGTCTGCTATCACTTGCTGTTTGTCTAGGTTGCATTCATCTCTTTGTAATTCAGTTTCTGGACTGATTAATGCCCATGCATCTTCCTGTGGACCAAAGTTCTCAAGATGTTCTAGTGCATCCTCCAATGACTCAATATCAACTTCAAATCTGGATTGATTACTCTTTACGATTGACTTTACTGAGTGCAAACTTCCAAGTACACTGACAAAACCATTGCTATGAAATTCCTCATATGTTTTAAATTGTGCTGGTTTTAAATAAACATCAACCCGGTAAGGAAGAAAGAGCTGCAGCATACTATGATAGTACTTCTCAGGAGACTTCATGACTGAAAATCTTGGGTATCTAATGACAGCAGGATCAGTTCTAGAACGTTTCTGGATGTGTCCCATATCATTCTTCAACGCATACACCACTGACTTTCTTTTATCGCTAGACACTTTACACATGTCCCCTTTGTATAGCACTCTGTATTCTGAACAAAATGTAGCTAAACACAATGATTCAAACGCACTTGTATCTGGTCTTGCTTTGTAACGATCTACTTTACTAGCCATCCACACATTGTCATCATCATCATCATCATTAGTTGATTTGTTCTGAATTACACTCAAGGGCAAGCTCATTCGAACAGGATTTTCTCCTACAGGTACAAACTCAACTTTTCTAGAACATTCTTGAAGTCTTAATGTACAACAACGATAGACTGCTTCTTGTGCTGACACTTCACGGTTCTGCAGATAAACACTTCCAACCTGTCTCATACTCTGCTTGGCATCTTGATTTCCACTTTCTGCCTCACTCTGTGCATGCCTCAATAATAATCCCATCTCACGTTCAGCTTTAGACATGTAAGACACTACATATGTTACACATGCATATACATCACTGATAAATTGAATGTCCATGTTTGCATTCCAGCATCTCAACAAGTCAGAATTATACTGATTAACCCACACATCTTGAGGCTCTCTTTTCAACACAAAATTTACTTTCTTGGTTAACACATCATTTGCTTTCTCAAAATCATCCTGTGTGGTTCCAATCTTTGTGAACAGTTGACTGGTTGTCATATGTTCATTGTCCTCATCATTCACTGCATTCCACACTGATTTCAACAACTCCTTAGCATCATCTTCACTTAGTGCATTATCTGACATGTCCTCACAATCATCAGTATCCCCTGATATTGGATTAGCCACAAAAGTCTTCATGGATGGCGGCCTTGGGAAATTAAACCGACACTCTGTACCCTTCTTCTTACATGATTTGGAATGTCTCTTACTGTGTTGCTGCACACTGCTTACTATCTCATTTAACTCTTGATCTTCTTCTTTTGATGGCAATGCACAACTGACATACTTATCAACAAACTCTGCCACTTCATCATCACTCTCTGTACTCAACTTAGGTGCATCTTCAATCCAAAATATACAATGAGTGTGTGGTGAGCCTCTCTGCTGGAATTCTACTCGATAAAAGTAATCTTTCACTTTTCCAATAGGTGCTGCTTTTGATATTATCACATCTTTCAAAAATGTATGAAATCGCTTGTCAAACATTCTAGCCACAGATACAGGATTATTTCTTAACAGACACTTCTCATTCCAGTCCAATTCATCAATACTTCTTGAGTCACCTTGTTGTCTGAGTAGTGTATTGATTAATTCAGGCCATCTCATGTCAGCTGCAGAAAATGAACAAAACCATGTAGGTATACCAAGTTGTCTGATCATTGCCAACACATTTTTCTGAGTTGATTGCCAATATGGTGGAGTTCCTCTAATAGGCTTCAAAAATTTGTATCCACTGTCTGATTTTAACATATCTTTTAACTTCTCCTTGTCATTAAGCATACTGGCAGTGACGTTTCCACCATCTTTTGTTTTCCCTGAACCTTTTCGCAATGCAATAGAGACACTGGAAATAACTTGTTGGATTTCAGACATGTATTGAGCATAGAATATATACTGAGTACATTTTGCAAATCTGTTATCAACATTCATGAGTCTATTGTTAAGATATCTGGAAAGTGTTAACCTAACATTGCGCTCATCACTGAATACTGGCTCACCTCTTGGAAACAACACTGGGAAACATTTAGCTTCATTACTTTCTTCCATTAGAAGTCTGATTGGATTATTCCCTGCACATGGTGCAACACAATAAACATCATCAAAATACTGATCCAAAATTTCTTGTCCAATATTTGCAGGTTGTAAGCAAGTGTCCAATGGTATTCCCCGTAATCGTTCCTCATCTGTTTCTTCCTCATTGTCATGTTCAATATCACCTTCAACTTCGTCCTTGACTTCAACTTTATGATCTTCATCCTTCACATCACATGCTACTTCCGACAATGAATTACTCCACTCTGTGTCAATCTCAATATCATGATACCACTTATTATTCTGTTTGAGATAGTGTAAGGCAGTCTCTACATGTTCTCTATTGACAAACTCATACTGGTAATACCCTTTATAAGCCAACTTCCTCTTCAGCTTAACACGGATCATCTGATCATCACATTCAGCCCTTGGTAATGACTTTACAGTGTCTGTAACATTTGATGGTACACATACTACCGGCCCACGTACACCATGTTGTCCACCTTTAGGCAAGGCCATTAACTTCACAAATGGAATATTCAGTGCAATAAGGTTGTCTTCTAACTTGTTCAAACATGCCAACTCTTCTGGAATTTCAGTCAGGTGTAAATTATTACAAGCTTCTGCCGGTATTTTATGATTCAATAATTTCCTGTTACATGTATGACATATCCACAAACAAGACCTGCTTGATGTTGATACAACACAATTAGATGTACAATTTCCATCACATTTATGTACATACTTCTCACTGATGCAATCACTAGTCTTGTATTTATTCTTATTACACTTAATGACCTGCTTTCGAAACAAAAGTCTCATACACACAGAACAAACATATTCAGGTCCATTTGATACTTCTTTCTTGAAATCACTCAGCACATTATTGATATGATGTTTCTTCATTTTTTTCAGCATTACTCGACTGGTATTCTTCTTTACAATATTTTGCCTAAAACTTGGGCTTTCTTCATACTTCTTCTTTGTGAACTCAATAACGTTCTTCCGAAAATGATCATTGTCATGATATTTGGATTGAAGCATTAATTACTTTGTTCCTATAACAACCATCAACATGATATTTACGACCTGTCTTAACACTAGTAATTGTTGCTTTCTTGTAATCAGGATTATTACGATATTTGAACTTGATGACATTAATAACTTTGTTCTTGAAAGTCTCATCACTATGATATTTCATCTTACTTGCACTCCTCACCTTTTTCCTGAATTTCTCATTTTCAATATATTTCATTTTACTTGACTCTATCACTTCTTTCCTAAATTCCTCATTTTCCTTATATTTCATCTGACTTGAATTCATCACTTCTTTCCTGAATTTCTCATTTTCCTTGTACTTCATCTTACTTGAATTCATCACTTCTTTCCTAAACCCAATATTATCCACGTACTTTCTTTTGCTATTCTCAATTTTAGTCACTTTATGTTTATTACTCACATGATATAACACCTTGCTAGCATGTTTGTTTGACTCTATGACTTGCTTTCTGTAAGTCTCATCAGTTCTGTATTTCATTTTTTGGTTATCGTTACACTTTGCTTTCTTGGCCTCTCTAAACTTAATATCAGTCTTATATTTATCACATTTTATTGTTCCTTTGCCTTCCTTAGTATCAAGTGTCTTCCTCTTACATTCATTATATTTCTTTCTCATTCGTTCTTTTTGTAGTTTTTGTCTTTTCGTTAGACTCATCCGTCTCCTTCTCTTCACTTTGCAATGTTTTGGCAATTCTGTTTTTTGTTTACTGTCAATATCATCAATACACTGATTTGTACATACATCGCTTTGTGTACAGTAATCATCACATGCATCTACTTCCTCTGAACATTCTTTTTGTCCTTCAGTACAATCCAATGTCTCTGGTGATAATTCATGGACTGATAGAACAACATCATAATGCACTCTGTGTGTATGATTCAGATAAATACCCATATCACATGTCACAGCACTTGCCTCAACATTCTTTGCTGAAAATTGATACCATTTACTAGACTCATCATATGTGTATATATCAGTATGAAGCATATGTGCCATTGCCATAATTTCAATCTCTGTAGCCCAAGTACCAGAATCAAACATTCTCTGTCTCATTACATATTCCTCCACATTGGCAAATCCATCTCGCAGAAAACATTTCAACTTATCACCATTCTTCAACAAATGATTAACACAAGCAATTCTCAACCGCACATGGTTATTTTCAGTCCCTGATACAGCACATGACACAGCTCTGAAGAAACAATTGCCATCACCTTTAATATGTACAATACTGTCTGGCTTGCCCATTGGTTCACATTCTGCATAAATTAAACCCGAGTTCAAATGTGAACTTTCAAAACCAAGTGTTTTACACAGACCCTTCTTTTCTTCATACATTAGTGGACAAAATTTCATAACACCTGGTCCAGATTCTCCAACTATTTCACAATCACCATGTGTAGTTTCAATACTTTCTTCTTCTCCTCTAACACTGCTTGTCAAAACTGAATTAACTTTACTCTTACAAAAATATTCAGCAACACTCTCTAAATTGTTCTTCGAGCTGTTATCTTTTTGTGTCTTTCTACGATCATCTCCTACTAACTTGGACAGTCCACAGTCTCCATACTCAATACACATGCCTGATATGCTGTGATTCCTACTTTCCATTTCTTCATGAGTACATGTGACAGCCTCACTATCAACACAGATAGACATACCAGTTACTTCATACTGTTCAGCATTTGACAAGTTCATAGATTGTGCCAACTTTCTACAATACCTGTATACACCTTGCCATGTTGTTGCACGCATCATGATACTTGATCCATTTTCAACCATACAGCCTTGAATACTTCTGGAATGTGAATCAAATACATAATATATTCCATCTTGAGCAATTACAGCAAATGTATTTCCATGGAAACTTATAAAGCAGGCATGATATTTCTGAAGAGCTTGTTCTGATGCAGCTTTCAATGGAACCATGTTAAATTCCACCAACTGAAAAGCATTGTCATCAAATGTCCCCGACACAGATTCATGATACTTCATTGCAAAGCGTGTGTCAAATACATCTAATTCAGTTGGCAATTCATTAATCAACAAATAATTATTATTCATTTTAGTACTCTCTTGTAAGAAACCATACAGTTCATTCCCAGTCATTAGAATTCTATCCATATCACCACACTTCCAGTTTTTCACATCTTTTTTCTTACTGTACATCATTGAGGCCAGACAATTAGCAACACATTGTTTCCCACTATTAGCACCAAATCTTTTATCTCCCTGATGAAAACTTCCTTGAGCAATAACTCTTCCATCTAGTGCCAATGGGTTAATTCTCTTCGTGTCCACACTGTTTTTTCTCTGATCTGTCTTATTTACATTGCCCATTTCATTCTCCTGTTTTACTTCATCTTCCTTGAAACATTTCTTTGTAAACAATTCAATGCGAGTACTTTCACAGTTCGTATCCTTTCTGTTTGATAGCTCATCATGCCGAAACTTCTTCACATGATGTATTTTGCAATTTTTTTTGCCAGTTTTACTCTTTTTACATTCAATGCCATCAACAACAGGTACTCCTGATCTCTTTCTACTTCTCAATTCATATCGTGCACATTGATTGGGCATTACACGTGCTAACTTTACATCTTCTTCTTTTACTTCACTCTTCTGTTTCTTCACTTCTTTGTGTTGGTTCTTCATGCGTCTCTTTCTAGATTGCAAACTTGTACTTACATTTTCCTGAATAGGCACCTTTTGCTCTGCTGTTAATACTTGTTCCGCCATCTCTTCAGCATTGTCATCATCGTTGTCAGAAACTGCTTGAAATATATTGTCATCTTCTGGAATACCAAAGTCATGAAACAAACAGTCTGAATAATTTGAGAAGCCACACTTGCGACAGATCCACGTTAAAGTTGATTCTGCTAAAGACTCATAAATGTATTCCGAAAATCCCATGCAATCAATATGATACCAAATGCTGCATTTGTCACACTGCACTTTTTGTCCTAGACAATTAATCAATTTATCACACATCCAACACATTGTTGTTTTAAATTGTTCATCAAAACTTTCTTTACTTAGGTTATTGTTATTCTTGTCAGGAGATTGCGCATTATCATTGTTTATCTCACTTTGTGCTTCCTTTTTGCCTTCTCTCACTATTTTATTACATTTATCTTCAGCATCTTTGATGTCATATTGTCCTTTGACATTACTTGTGTCTGTTCCTTCTTTGACATAGTTCTCTCTACTTCTCATTTCATTGTTTCTTACATCAGATTGCCCAATGTTTGCCATCTTGCCATACTCATTCTCAAATGTTATCCGTCTATCCTCTTTGTCGTCTCTTTTCTTACTATCCTCTTTGTCATCTATTATCTTACCATTCTCTTTGTCATGTATTATCTTACCATCCTCTTTGTTGTCTCTTATCTTACCATTTTCTTTGTCATCTATTTTCTTACCATCCTCTTTGTCGTCTCTTATCTTACTATCCTCTTTGTCATCTCTTATCTTACCATTCTCTTTGTCATCTATTATCATACCATCCTCTTTGTCGTCTCTTATCTTACTATCCTCTTTGTCGTCTCTTATCTTACCATTCTCTTTGTCATCTATTATCATACCATCCTCTTTGTCGTCTCTTATCTTACTATCCTCTTTGTCGTCTCTTATCTTACCAGTCTCTTTGTCATCTATTATCTTACCATCCTCTTTGTCATCTATTATGTTACCATCCTCTTTGTCATCTATTATCTTACCATCCTCATTGTCATCTATTATCTTAGCACCCTCTTTGTCATCTCTTATCTTACTATCCTCTTTGTCATCTCTTATCTTACTATCCTCTTTGTCGTCTCTTATCTTACCAGTCTCTTTGTCATCTATTATCTTACCATCCTCTTTGTCATCTATTATCTTACCATCCTCTTTGTCGTCTATCTTACTATCCTCTTTGTCGTCTATCTTACTATCCTCTTTGTCGTCTCTTACCTTACCAGTCTCTTTGTCATCTATTATCTTACCATCTTCTTTGTCTCTTATCTTACCATCCTCTTTGTCATCTCTTATCTTACTATCCTCTTTGTCATCTCTTACCTTACTATCCTCTTTGTCATCTCTTATCTTGCTACACTCTTCGTTGTCTCTTATCTTACCATCCTCTTTGTCATCTATTATCTTACCATCTTCTTTGTCTCTTATCTTACCATCCTCTTTGCCCTCTCTTATCTTACCATCCTCTTTGTCATCTCTTATCTTACCATCCTCTTTGTCATCTCTTATCTTACTATCCTCTTTGTCATCTCTCATCTTGCTACCCTCTTTGTCGTCTCTTATTTTACCAACCTGTTTGATATCTCTAATCTTACCTTCTTTATCGTTGCTCGTATCACTTTTAGATTTGTCCTTACACCTTCCTTCACCTTCAGTTTCAAGTTTGGCCTCAGTCTTTCCATCATGTTTTCTTTCGACATTTGTTTCACATTTTATCTCAGCTTTTTATTCAGTATTAACTTCACATTCATATTCATTGTGTATTCCATCATTATATTCATTGCTTAGTTCAGACTTTGTTGCATCTTTCATTCTGTTCATACTGCCTTGAGTTGATGCCATTCTCAAGTCAGGTGCACCTCTTTCATAGCTTATACTGCCTCGAGGCGGTGCCAACCTCAAGTCAGGTGCACCTCTATAGCTTATACTGCCTCGAGGCGGTGCCAACCTCAAGTCAGGTACATCTTTTATTCTGTCTTTACTGCCTTGGGGAGACGCACAAAACCCCGCAACAGCATGAGAAGGAGGTGAAATGTCACATGGAGGAAGGGAAACATGGGAACACATAGAAGGAGAGGAATGAGATGTAGAGATGGATGAGGGGGTGGAATGAGACATTACACCAACAGACAGAGGAGACACACATTTATCTGGAGCCTTCTGCTTTGCCCGAAAACGACGCTTCGCATCTCTCTTGGCTTTGGCCTTTGCCCGGTAGTTCGGCATCTTCTGTTGAAGAAAAACATGAAATCAAACAAATTCAAAACAATCTGACAAATGCTTGTTACTTGTAGTCAGCAATGGTTTTATTTTGCAAAAGATATAAACATATTGACAAAAAAAAATATTACCATCTTCCTTAATATTTCAAAAACAATCATAATCATAGTCATTTGTATAACAAAAATTTTGTCACATGCCTTATTCAAAACAAATAACAAAAACACATTAAAGAGGTTCATTATGTCTTCCTGTTCTTATTCATGAACCAATCTTTTCAAGTAACAGTAATTCAATGTACACATTTAGTTCTTTATTTAACACAAACTAATTACCAACTTTATTATAAAAAATACATTTCTTTTCAGTGCTGTAACTAGGGCAACATTTTACGGGGGCACAAGGGGGAGGGGCACCATTTTGACAAAGGGGGCACTTTCGTCAATTATAAAATGTAGTTTCCATTTGTATTTTCCTAAACAAGCCCCTTTTCAGCGCTCTTCTGACGTGTTGACGTAAAAAAAAATACATTCTGAGTGTCAATAACAAAAAAAATGTTTTAAAAGCATTACAATTACTACATAAAAGCTCATAACACGTAACATTTCATTCTGGAATTTTTTTTTATCTCAACAGTCCAGATTTTCAATACCAAAACGGGGGCACATCTTGTGGGGGGGGGGCCATGGACATTAGTTGGGGTAGGCAAGTGCCCCCCGTGCCCCCCTCCCCCCCCCCCCCCAGTTACCCCACTGATACAAGCTACACCTAATCATCCTTTAAAAACATGAGACTCACACATTTTCTTTTGTTTATTCTTCAACATAACATTGACAAAAGCAAATAACCTGTATTATTGATACAACTCCTCAACATTCTTTATCCCAGGTGCATTTATTACATTTACTACATTGATCTAATTCTGGCAGATAACTCAATGATTTAAACTGGTCTCTCATTTCATCAGCGATTAGCCTCTGTGGTCTTATGATTAACGATACATGGACCCAGGGGTGAGGAGGGACCCCAACTATATATTTCATGTGAACTATTTCCCGCTACATCCAATCACCAGCAAATGTGACTTTCACTTTTCAACTTATCTGGGGTTATATTGCGAAAACAAATAAAATGTTATTAGGGGTAAGCTGTTGCCATGGCAACTCTTTGTTTGACCTTGAGTGACACATGATTATGTGATTTCTTTTTTCAACAAAATGTCCACTTGTTTTTTTATTTTTTCTTCACAAAAGTGGTAATGTGTCACGTGATGGTGTTCATTGGAAGCAAAATGTATGTGACAGTAAAACAGTAATAACCAACAGCTGCTCTTAACAACACACTTCATAATTATTACTTACATAAAAGCCAAAAATAGAAAACATAACAAATTATGTACGAGCTACTAACGCAGATTGGTAATTTTTAATCTTTTTAAAAATTATACTACTTACTTATCATTCACAATTAATGTCAAACTATTTAATAATAAACCCCTTCACTTAAAAAACCCATGAAATTTAGAAAAATAACTTTGAAAACAATAACTAAATTAAAAATAAGCAATAATACATAAAAATAGCAGTGGATATTTTACCAGCACTGACTTTCTTTTGTTTTAGTCACCATTATCAAGCAGTGACTGTTTTGGTGAATCATAATTTTATTGTTAAAAATATTTGTCTGGTTTCGTTCTACCATCGTGGACTGCTTGCACTTGCACTTGCAGCCAAGTACCTCCAATATCCATGCAAATAAAGAATACATCCACAAATTTAAAATTTTATAAAAACAACATTCATTTTGTGTGGACTAATATTCCAAAATAACTTCTCAATTATAAAAATAAAACCACAAATTTATATTTCCTTTGGAATAAAAATTCTATGAAGACTCACCGTTCTTCAGAATATCAGATCTGAATCCCAGACGCTTGTTGCAAATTGCCATAGCTGAGACAATACGTGCTGGTGTCATGCGACGATTCCAGACTGGCTCCCACACCGCAGAAGCTGTAAAGCTGCCATATACATATACATTGTAACTCTATGAAAAGGCTACCTCGTTCCCAGGGGGGTAATTGATCTCGCCGCCGCGCTATTTTTTGGTGTCGAGATTGGCAAGATCAAAACGAGACCAAAGGCATCAACAATACGGCGCGCTGCCCGGCCACGGTGGCGAGGTTGGCTGTAGTCTGGTTCCCTAGCCAAAGATTCCCTGGCGACTCTTGTTACATATCTTAGACAATAGTAAAAGATTTTTGGGTCTGGGAACCACACTAGGTTGGCTGCACGCAAACGAAGCAAAGTTAGGAGGGCACAAAATCTCCCCTTGACTGTCGTAAAAAGCTTCAAAGAGGGCGCGCTTTAGTTCGCCGCACATCACAGTGCGCGGTATCCCGCTATTAAGCTTGTGTCTTGACATAGCTTAACGATATCTAAAAATTAATTTACTAATTGAGGTCATTTAGAAAACATTAATGCTTTTACCAATATTTATCCCAGACCATTAAAACTAATTAAAGCACAATGTAATGCCACTATAATTAACCGTTAATTGATCAGTCTGACCACCATGTGTACAACGTTGTGAGGACTGCGCCGCATTTCGCGGCTCAAAAAAGCGTACAATTTTATACACAAGTACGCACACGCCTGTTTTAAACTTGATTTTGTGTTTTTATCTTTTAGTGTTTAAAACTTCATATTGTGTTCTCATATGTTAGTTTGGCTTTTAATAACTAATATAATGACTTCACATATGCTATAGCGCCCTCTATTGGTAGATGTTTTTCTACATAAAACTTGCAGAATCTTTGCATTTTTAGGGTTTTCGTTCAAAGGCATCGCATAGGAATAAAAGTTATACCACCTTGTAAATAACAAAAAATCATAGTAAGGCAAACATGTTTTCGTCATCGTGACGTCATCAGGTATCAAGTTACATTAATTCAACGTTTAATAATGAAAAAATCATATCTCCCGAAGCACACATCGTAGAGTCACAATCTTTGTGCCATTTTAAAGCTTAGAGCACATGTGGCATTTTATTTAAACATATGACCCCGATTTGACCTTTCCTTCCGGTCCAAACAGGAAGTTCAAAACTTTAAAGAGTCTCATCTCCTGAACTAAATTTCATAAATTTGTAATCTTTATGTTGTTTTGTAGCTTACATCATATCGGACATTTTGTTTACAGGCGTGACCCCACTTTGACCTTTACTTCCGGTCCAAACAGGAAGCTATAAATTTCATAACAGCATATCTCATGTGCCAAATGTCCTAGAGTCATAATCTTTCTTCCATTTGTAGCTTACATCATTTGTGACATTTGGTTATAAGGCATGACCCCACTTTGACCTTTACTTCCGGTCCAAACAGGAAGCTCTAAATTTCAAAAAGCATATCTCCTGTGTCAAATGTACTAGTCATTATCTTTGTACCATTTGTATCTTACATCACATGTGACATTTGGTTACTAGGCAAGACCTCACTTTGACCTTTACTTCCGGTCCAGACAGGAAGCTCTAAATTAAAAAAACATATATCATGTGCCAAATGTCGTAGAGTTATAATCTTTGTACATTTGTAGCTCACATCGAAGGTGACATTTTGATATCACGCATGACCCCACTTTGACCTTTACTTCCGGTCGAAAAAAGAAGCTCTCAATTAAACAAAAATCATATGTCCTGCGCCAATTGTCAAAGTCATTATCGTTGTACCGTGTAGGACCATTATCAAGGTGTTGAGTATTTAATCAAAGGACAAACAACTTCGGAACAGCTACGTGTTTGTCCACAAACACATAATGTCTAGTTATTTCTTATTTTTGTACTTGGTGCTTAGAAAAGGGACTTATCTTATTTTTACAGCAAATTATTATAGACTTGTTTAGTGATATTTATGTAACTTCATAGGCTTTGAAAAGAGTGAAATTTTGATGTGGAAAATTGGTGAAAAGAGTGGATTTTGTGCTAACAAGGTTAAGAGATGCATAAGTGTGTTTATACTGCTGGCATATGTGAATTGTGATATGGCCATGTGCAGTATGTGCTTCATAGGTTTTTGATTAATTTCATGTAGGTCCCCTTGAATATATTTAAGCCATAGTCTTTTATTAATTTTTTGACAAATAACCATAATTTCATGAAATGTAAGCTGAGCAATTATGTAAGGATTGCAGGCGGATTTGTGTTTTTGGGGTGGGTTTGCTGTGTTGCTTCGATCGGGGCTTAAGGGTTGCCTGGCTTGAGGTTTTTCTGTTGTACATTTCTACATAGTTGCTGAGTCGGTTTAAAAACAAAATGTATTATTGTAAACTTATTAATTCCTTTTTTTGTATCACTGCCTGGCCTGATTTTACAGGTGCAGGTTTGTCATCTACAGTCACTGATCGAAATAAAACAACTTCAACCTGAATTTAAAACATCTTGAACCTGTGTGTCTTCAATTACCCCCAAGCATCAAGGTACAGGAAATACCCACCCTCTCCACAAGCGTAGTCGGCAGGATAGGTGTATGTTCGAGCAAGCAAGTTCAGATGCAAGTCAGCTAAGAAACCCAAAGAAGTGGTAGATATATTCAACTTTTCAAGTCTCGTGTTGGTAGGAAATCCCCATTTACTCTCAAATAAAAAATAAATAAATAAATAAATTAAAAAAAATAAAAATAAAAAAAAAACCCACAAAAACAGTTGATTTATTATCCAGTGAAAAAGGTTTACACACAGCATATAGGAATATACGTGTAGTGTGTAACATACTTTTGTATTCTTTAAATTGTGCATTAAAGATTGCTTGTTAGTTGAAAGTGTATTTCCCTATTTGAAATTTAGTATTGCTTGTTGACTGTAAAATTTTGTAGCTGTGTTTAAAAGTGTGTTTGAAAAGAAATATCATATTGATTTGGAAACAAAGTTGAGTTGTATTTTCCTTTGTCTTTGACTTTTATGATTATTAAAGGCGTGTATTTGTCTAAAGGGAAGTAAAGGTGTTAAACAAATAAAGATAATTAAAAAAAAAAAAAAAAAATTATTAGAGGTGAAAATCATTTGACTGCACAGGATTGACTGTAGATTAAAGTTGTGTATCTGTGTAAAGGAGAATATGAAGTAAAAACCAAATCTAGGTGAAAAAAAAACAATAAAGTGAAAAAATAAATAAATAAATAAAAATAAAACACTTGTAAGAATGGTACAATACATCAAAGTAAAGGGTAAAGAGAGCGTACACCAGTTCCCCCTAAAATCGGAGGATGGGCCCCTCTTGCTAAAAGTACTGCAGACTGAGCACCCCAATGCACAGGGACTCCTGTACAGCAAAGAGGATGGCAGCAAAGTTGTGGTTCCCTCCCAGAATGGACTTATTGGCCCAACTCCAGGTGGCTGGGGAGATCATGAGTTTGAGGTACTGATGCCGACCCCCGACCCTGCATCCGAGACTCAGCCTACGATGACAGACAAATTGCTAGAGATGTTGGCCAAACCTCATACCCAGCTGGTGATGGCTCCCGAACGCAAGATAACTCCCTTCGATGGTAAGCCTTGTGATGTGCGTGACTTCATTACATCCATTGAGGACGCCTTCCAGTGGTATTCCATACCTGCCTTACAGAGGGGCGCATTTCTGGTTGACTACTTGCGTGGGATACCAAAGGCGGAAGTCAAGGCTCTATTGGCTGCTGGGCAGACAGTAGGGGAGGTACTGACATTCATAAAGAACTCCTACGGTGAGAAGCTGGCCGCTGGAGAACTGCAGCGCCTCTTTCTTGAGAGAAAGCAACGCCAGGGCGAAGGAGTCCGAGATTTTGCAGTTGATTTAGAGAAGCGCTTCATCAGACTCACAAGACGAGATGAGAAGCTGTACTCCAACCCTAATGCGGCCCTAACAGAGCAGTTTATAGAGGGTCTGAGTGACACTTACATCAGAAATACATGTAGGGACATGTATGAAGGGGGTACAGTGAAATCTTTCCGGGAACTACGAGAGTATGTTTTGAGACGCGAAGGACAGGAGGATGCAAGATCTAGAGCGACCATGAACTCTACCGCTCATCAAGCCGCAATGCAGTTGGGAGGTAAAGAGACAAACACAGACAATCTTCTGGGGGCCCTTAAGGAGATGACTGACAAGGTAGTAAAGGCTGTTCAAGATGTCGTCAGGCCTCCAAGCTACCCTCCAAACTACCTCCCAAGCTATGCTTATCAGAATGCCAGGCCTCCACCGGAGATGGGTTCACCTTATCACCAGCAGTTTCATCATCCTGTAGATGCACCTCCCAGGTTCAGTCACCAAGGGCACAGAGGACCGTGTTATGCATGTGGCTTTCCAGGCCACTTTGCTCGAAACTGCCCCAACAGAAACGTAACCAATGACAGATATCGTTCAAGAGGTAGAGGATTTGTACCCAGAGACCAAGTGCCTCGATACCCACAACAGCAGCCTGAAGGTAGACCTAATAGAAATCAGCAATCGCTCCCAGAGTTAAACGGACAGCCTCTACTGTAGCGAGCCGTACAGCGGAGGTTGGTGCAGTTGGCTCGACTACCCCGGTGGATAAAAAGTTTCTATCAAAAACAGTCGGGGAATGCTACTGTTTCTGTAATGTTTTCTGGAGTGACAGTTCCCTGTCTGCTTGACCCAGGATCTCAAGTGACAACAGTCGTTGAATCATTTTTTTATGACCACCTTGCTCCCAATGGATTCAAGCTTCAACCAATCCCTGAGCTTTTCACCCTTGTATCTGCAAATGGTGCCATTATGCCGTATGTTGGCTACTTTGAGACGGATATCCACGCCATTGGACAAACTATCAAATCTCGAGTTGTACTTGTTCTCCGCGAGAAGTCCCCAGCCCCACAGACAAAGGGAGGTGTACATGGAATTTTAGGAATGAATGTGCTCCAGCAATGTTGGGAAGATCTTCTGAGCGCAAGTCACAAGTCCCATCTGACGAAGATACCTTGGCCAACCCAAGACCCCATTTGGCAGAGAACACTAAAGACTGTGGAACAGACTCTAGAGTTTGGAGCCAATAATGGTAAAGTTGGTAAAGCATACCTTGGAGGACAGTCTGTTGTGCTATCAGCTCATCAGGGAGTCATTGTGAATGCAAGAGGATGCCAAGGTCCAGGAGGCAGCACATATGAGGCTCTCTTGGAGCCAACAGTGAGCGGAGGTACTCCCCTGGGAGTTGCAATCCCTTCCTGTCTTGTAAAGGTGAAATCAGGCAGCTTTAGCGTGACACTCTACAATGAGACCAACTCAGATGTCATCATTCCAAAGTCAGCTGAGCTTGGCACCCTCTATTTGGGATCTGTTGTCCATGAGCACGAGCAACATGCCAATGATCCACCACCGGTTACCATCGGAAACATTAGTGCCGAAAAAGCAGATGAGGACAAGCCAGTAGATATCGGTGCAGACATCACTTCACACCAGAAGCTTAGAGTGACAGCCCTTTTGGAGAAACACAGGGATACATTTTCTCGCCATGCACAGGACTTAGGGTACACAGACACTATCGTTCATTACATTGACACAGGGACAGCTCACCCTGTTCGTCAACGACACCGACCTCTTCCTCCGTCACAGTACAAGACAGTGCGGGACCACATCCATAGTTTGCTAGAGGAAGGTATTGTTAGGGAGAGTGGCAGCCCATGGGCATCCCCAGTGGTGGTGGTCCAGAAAAAAGATTCCAGCATTCGTCTCTGTGTGAACTACCGCCGACTTAATCAGCTAACACATTGTGACTCATTTCCCTTACCCAGGATAGAAGAGTCCTTGCAGGCCCTCGGTGGGGCGAAGTTTTTCAGTGTCTTGGACTTGACCAGTGGATACTACCAGGTAGCTCTACATCCTGACGATGTTGAGAAGACAGCATTTGCAGTACCGTTTGGGCTATATGAGTACACGCGCCTACCTTTTGGCCTGTCTAATGCACCTGCAACATTCCAGCGTTTAATGCAACGATGTCTTGGGGAGCAATGCTTCGATAACGTCCTTATTTACTTAGATGACATAATTGTGTACTCGCCTGATTTTGAAACCCATCTAGCCCACCTTGATTGCGTATTTACCAAGCTGCGGAGCCATGGCCTGAAACTGAAACCAGCCAAATGCCTTGAAGAAGGAAGTTCAGTACTTGGGGCACCGAGTTTCTAGCAGTGGTGTTGCTGTGGACCCTGATAAGATCAAAGGTCGTGAGGGAGTGGCCTGAACCAGTCTCTGTGAAAGATGTCAGAGCATTCTTGGGGTTCACTGGCTTCTTTAGGCGTTTCATCCAAGGTTATGCCTCCATCGCAGGACCCCTCTTCCGTTATTTAAGGGGGGATCAGAAACAAAAGCACAGAAGTACCAAGCCCATCAAAGGCCCAATCACCCTTGACGAGGCTGGGAGACAGGCATTTCACCGACTTGTTGATTGTGTCACCACTTCACCAATTCTGTCGTATGCCGATTTCTCGAAGCCGTTCCGAGACAGATGCCAGTACAACAGGACTTGGTGCCATTCTGTTCCAGCAGGACAATGATGACAATAGCCGTGTCATAGCATACGCTTCACGAACACTACGACCTGCAGAACGGAGTGACCGCTACAGTGCATTTAAATTGGAACTACTGGCAGTGAAGTGGGCGATCACGGAAGTGTTCAAAGACTATCTGTTCTGCAATAAATGCGTAGTTGTGACTGACCATCACCCACTGCTTTTTATTGACAAGGCCAATCTTGGATGTACTGAGATGAAGTGGATGCAGCAATTGAGTTCCTTTGAATATGAGCTCTGTTATCGTCCAGGAAGAAACAACCAAGCTCCTGATGCACTGTCCCGTAAAGATACCCCCGAAGAGGGGAGAGATGCTGAAGTGACTATTGCCTTGCCCAAGGCTATTGAGGTCAATTCATCAGAAATACTAGCATGCTTAGGAGGTTATTCGCCAGGCATAGAACTTCCAGTCACATTTGCCAATTACATCGAAGCCTGTCAGATTGGGGGTGTCCGTTGTCTACCCGGATATACGGCAGAAAATTTGGAGAAAGCACAAAGAGAAGATCTAATCCTAGCAGATGTGGTTCGCTTTGTCCAACAGGGATGCAGACCTGACCGCGCTGAACGGGCAAACCTCAGCCAAAAAATCCTTGCTGTACTTCGAGATTGGGAGAGGTTAACGATCAAAGACGGGCTGCTAGTTCGTAAGGTAACTTCTCAAAGTGAGCATCAGGAGCTGTTTCAGCTGGTACTGCCGGAATCTCTTCAGGAGGAAGTGATGCGTAGGTTCCATGACAATGCTGGCCATTTTGGCCCGAAACGCACTTGGCGGCTTATATGGAACCAATTCTACTGGCGAGGTATGGAGGTTTCTGTTAGAGACTGGTGTGCTAGGTGCCAACGCTGTGCCATAAGTAAGCCACCTACACACCAGACCAGGCCACCATTTTCAGCCTTGACTGCATCAGCCCCTATGGAGACACTCGCAATGGACTTCACTGTACTGGAAGTGGCTAAGGATGGCTTGGAAAATGTCTTGATAGTCACAGATGTTTTTACCAAATATGCCTGGGCAATCCCCACAAGAGATCAACGAGCTGTCACTGTTGCGAGAGCCCTTGTGAAGCACGTCTTTCTACCATTTGGATGTCCTCTTCGTCTTCATTCTGATTGTGGTCGCAACTTTGAGTCTCAACTGGTTAGGGATCTCTGTGAGCTTTATGGTGTTCAGAAAAGCAAAACCACACCATATCATCCGGCTGGCAATGGCCAATGTGAAAGATTTAATAGGACCCTTCACAACATGCTTGCAGCTCTCCCTGACCAGAAGAAACAACGTTGGACTGAATACTTAGCTTCCTTGGTATTTGCCTACAACAACACACCACATTCGACAACAGGAATTGATCCATTCTTTTTGATGTACGGACGGAATGGCCGATTCCCACAAAGTCTAGACTAAGCGGGGAAGCACCGAGGGGGAAAAGTGGTCATCCGCATTCCTACGTGACTCAACACCAGAAGGCACTTAAGTTGGCATGACAGATAGCTGCTAAAAACACACAACGTGCTACTACAGCTCGTCAAGCACTTCAAGCGCGCCGTGTGTTTGAGAAACCTCTTGGAATAGGCCAATACGTCCTAATACGAAGGCATGCACGCCAAGGTCGTTGCAAGCTGGGAAGCTGAACCATACATGGTGACCAAACAGCCCTATGAAGGTCGGCCGGTGTATGTTGTCCAAAACTGTAAGGGCAATGAGAAAGTTGTCCACCCCTCACACATCAAGCATTGTCCATGGCTTCCAGAAGCACAGCAGGCTGAATCTTCTTCGGATGAATCTAGTGGTACATTTAATTCCTCTGATTCCTCGTGCCCCAGAGCAAACATGCTTCGACCCTGTGCGAGATCGAATCAACCATGTCAGCCAACCAGCAATGATGTTGTTTCTAGTGTGCATTCTGATTTTGACCAGCCCCTCCCAGATGTTCAAGTTGGAGACCAGGTTGTACCAGAGAAGAGTTCTAACTTTCCAGCAGTTGGCAATGACCAGAAGCAGCCCACAGCGACCACACTGGGCAATTTCCCTGAACAAGCAGTGCCAAGTACTGGCCCATCAGATGGACAGACATCCATACCCAAGAGGTATCCAGTGAGGAAGACGCGTGGACAGCTACCAGACCGTTATGAGCTTTAAATTGTTTCCGTTTTTTGCAGAGTTTAGCATTTATTTCCTTGTTGACATTTTGCATTGTGCAAACTAAATAAATGTATCCAGGTTAATGTTTGTTGTTTGTTACAAATAAAACATTAAAAAAAAGCATTCAGGTTGATGTTTGTTGTTTTGATGTATTTTGCTGGACATTACGTTCCCAAGGTTTCAAATTCCAATACCTCAATCATCGAGGACGATGACTCTTAGGCGGGGAAGAGTTGTAAGGGGTGTGTAGCTCCCCTTTGGTATTAAATAATAATTGGTATTAAATAATAACACTGCTTCATTTTTGTATTTCTTAAGTTCCAAACATAGCTGTCATTCTCATTTACATAGTATACATTCTGATTCTAAATTGTCCTTTCCACAGAGTATTTCATGCAACAGTAGCAGGGTCCAACAAAGTTAATACATGTACTTCAAGTAACAGCTGCAGGGTCAAACTAATCAAACTTAAAACAAAAGTGGTCATTTGCATAAATGTAGTAATGTCTCAACAGGTACATGTAGTTCATGATTATTATGGTTATCAAAGTAAAGTAATCAGACATTTGTTTTATTGCTCGTTTTATTTAATATTAAATAATATATTTTTGTTGATGGTTTTTATGTCATTGAAGTTTTAATCGATTATTAGAACAAATAAGTAAGCTATCACAAACTACATGTTTACTCCTTTTTTTGATCTGCCTGGTAACAGCGGGATTAAGGCCACTGCCTGCCCTGATTTTACAGGTAAAGTTGTCTTCATTTCTATGCAATTTTGAACTTATTATTTCTTATTTTTGTACTTGGTGCTTAGAAAAGGGACTTATCTTATTTTTACAGCAAATTATTATAGACTTGTTTAGTGATATTTATGTAACTTCATAGGCTTTGAAAAGAGTGAAATTTTGATGTGGAAAATTGGTGAAAAGAGTGGATTTTGTGCTAACAAGGTTAAGAGATGCATAAGTGTGTTTATACTGCTGGCATATGTGAATTGTGATATGGCCATGTGCAGTATGTGCTTCATAGGTTTTTGATTAATTTCATGTAGGTCCCCTTTGAATATATTTAAGCCATAGTCTTTTATTAATTTTTTTGACAAATAACCATAATTTTATGAAATGTAAGCTGAGCAATTATGTAAGGATTGCAGGCGGATTTGTGTTTTTGGGGTGGGTTTGCTGCGTTGCTTCGATCGGGGCTTAAGGGTTGCCTGGCTTGAGGTTTTTCTGTCGTACATTTCTACATAGTTGCTGAGTCGGTTTAAAAACAAAAATGTATTATTGTAAACTTATTAATTCCTTTTTTTGTATCACTGCCTGCCCTGATTTTACAGGTGCAGGTTTGTCATCTACAGTCACTGATCGAAATAAAACAACTTCAACCTGAATTTGAAACATCTTGAACCTGTATGTCTTCAATTACCCCCAAGCATCAAGGTACAGCAAATACCCACCCTCTCCACATACCATTTTAAAGCACACTGTTTAGGCAGGTGTTTAGGCTTGATCAGTAATTCTCTAAACAATCATCTAAATTTTCCTTGTCCTCTTGTGACTTGCAGCAGCTCTGAAAACGGCAGGCAAAGTCTGATTTTCGTCTCGAATTTCCGTTTGTTTTTGTGGGCATCGCAGTTTCCGTGTTTCACGAGGTCCTTCATCCCACTGCCGCCGTAGGACACAATTTGGTTACAAACGATGCAGCGGGCTTTACCCGCGATGTCGATCTTCCTCATGTAGTCTGATAAAAAATAACCCCCTCTGTCTTTCGACTCCAGCCACCGCCAATTAAACCTATTCTTTACCCCTCGATCAATTTGTTTCCAATTAGCTTCTCTTTCAACATCCATACAGCCAAAAGCTCAGTCGGTATGTCTCAATGGTATGGTGTTCCAAAGAGGACAGTCTCCCCGTCGTGGTTTTGGATTGTTCCGTCGTAGTTTTGTGTTGTCCGTCGTGATTTTGTGTTGTCCGTCGTGATTTTGTGTTGCCCGTCGTGATTTTGTGTTGTCCGTCGTGATTTTGTGTTGTCCGTCGTGGTTTTGTGTTGTCCGTCGTGGCTTTGTGCTGTCCGTCATGATTTTGTGCTGTCCGTCGTGATTTTGTGCTGTCCGTCGTGATTTTGTGTTGTCCGTCGTGATTTTGTGTTGTCCGTCGTGATTTTGTGTTGCCCGTCGTGATTTTGTGTTGTCCGTCGTGATTTTGTGTTGTCCGTCGTGGTTTTGTGTTGTCCGTCGTGGTTTTGTGCTGTCCGTCGTGGTTTTGTGTTGTCCGTCGTGATTTTGTAGAGTCCGTCGTGGTTTTGTGTTGTCCGTCGTGAATTTGTGTTGTCCGTCGTGATTTTGTGTTGTCCGTCGTGATTTTGTGTTGGCCGTCGTGATTTTGTGTTGTCCGTCGTGATTTTGTGTTGTCCGTCGTGATTTTGTGTTGGCCGTCGTGATTTTCTGTTGGCCGTCGTGATTTTGTGTTGTCCGTCGTGATTTTGTGTTGGCCGTCGTGATTTTGTGTTGGCCATCGTGGTTTTGTGTTGTCTGTCGTGATTTTGTGTTGTCCGTCTTGATTTTGTGTTGTCCGTCGTGGTTTTGTGAAGTCCGTCGTGATTTTGTGTTGTCCGTCGTGGTTTTGTGGAGTCTGTGGCAGTTTTGGATTGCTCAACGATAGTATTATGGGCTATATAGTAACTAAACTGCAAGTGCCGATAGGTGGCGTTAGCCAACTTCCGTGTTGGTTGCTGCTTGCATCGGAGTCTCCGATCATGAATTATACCATAGAGCAAGGATTATACCTTGCTGAACCCAAGGATTCCTCACCAAGAAGACAATATCCTGTTTGATTGTGTTTGTGATAATCTATTTATGAAATGTAAACATATACATCTGTGGTTGATTACGTTTATTGATAACATAGTCCAAGTAATTTTGTTATTATACGCATGATTTCGTCATCTGTACACTGACTTTATTTTAACTTTATTCATTGAGAACGATAGGGCTCAGGCCTATTGTTCAGGCGCGTCTGGAGCGGGGTTCACCATATTTTCCCCTGTAAACCTTTGATAGCCAGAAAATTCAACATTTTCGAACTTATTAATAAATTATTTTCGGACTTTTTAATATTTATCTATAGGGTTATTTTGTTACAATTATCGGGGGTCAGTGGTTGCAATAGCAACCGTTTTTTTGACCCTGTATCACATGTTGTTTTGTAATTTTCCGGTAACTTTTCAAAACAAAAATCATTTTTAACATTTTCCCTCCCCAACAGTGATAAAAATTCTGTCACATGATATAGTTTGAAGTGCATTGTGGGAATTTAAAATATCCTGCCACACTTCGCTTTGGTAGCCAGTATTTAGGGGTTCAAGCTATGCCTATTTTCTTTTCATGAAAATAAAACGGAATATTTTCAGCATCATAAATTCCAACTTTTCAGGCCAAGAAATACCACAGAATTGTCAAACATGGGGCATGCATAATTGCAACCCGGGCCCCTAAATTGGGCAGTGTTATATCGATTTTTAAGTGGTTAAAAACATCATTTAAAAAACATCATTTAAAAACAAAATTGATAACAAAGCTGTTTTAGGGCCCGAACGGTGACTCTAGGCAAACAATTTTTCTTATCTTCAATACACAAATCTGCAAAGTTGTATGGAATTCTGAGAAAAAAATATGGAAATTGGGGAACAAATATGATTGTTGACCAAAAATGTTGCAAAAGCTGACAACAAATCACCTTTGACGTCACAGTTTTGCACGTCTTTTGTTTGCATCGTCATTTAGAACTCAGTTAAATGATGGAGGGGGCACAGTGATCCAATGATTTTGTATTGTCTCTGGCCACATTTTGGCCGTCATCACTTTTGCCCCCCATCACCCTTGGACACGCCACTGCTATTGTTCATAATAATAATAATCATTATAATATGAAAATTCAACGAGTATAGCATAGTGTTTACTGGGACAATTGCCTAATGAAGATATTTAAATTTAATCACGCGCAAAGAAGAAAAAAGTGATACCATTACAATTTCATTCCAACAAAATGTTTTTACAAAATACGTTTTTATATAAAGTTGGAAGAAAAGAAACGGAGGTATTTTTCATTTGTAATAAAACCCCGGAAGCGCATTTTGTTCTACGAATGTCCAAAATCCATAGCTGAAGGAAATTTGTTTAAGAATTCAAATGACCCATCTATGAGTTTTACTCTTATTATAATTGTAGCGGATTTGATTTTTAAAAAGGGGGGATGGGGGTATTAGCTATTCACAAGGAATGATGACATTATTCAAACTTAACAAGCAAATAAGAGATGGATTGGTGCGGCACTACTTTTGCGCAGGATATACATACGACGAGATAGCTTGCATTTTGTCTTTGCGACATAACATCAATTGTTGGTAAGCAATGTTAGCTTTTATAAACAGATTTTTGATCTTGTCTAGTGTTCTTTTTATGTTTTATGTTTTTTTAATATTAATTTTTTGATTTAGAAACCAACAAATTTGCTGAACCCACATGCTAATATTAACACTGGTGTGACAAACCTGCCACGATTAGTTCCCTCTAAAAGTAAACTTCTATTTTTTTTTATTTTTTTTTTTAAATAATTGTTCTATTTTTACTTTTTTTCGTTGTCTTCTTTCGTCTTCTTATTTTTGTAGTACCAGAACAATCAGAAGAGTCACTCGACGACTTCAATTGCGCCGCAACAATCCATCAGATGAAACATTGAACACATTTGTCACATCTTTGGAAGTAAGTTGTGGAGTGTTCATCATGGGAAATACTGTTGAAAATGTCTTTGTAATTTGATGCCTTCCCATGCCACAATTACAATGACTTCGGATTTCTATGAAGGTGTTCATGTTCAATCTTGCTTTCTTGTTTAGTTGGAGCTTGCCCGGAAGTGGCAGAAACCTGGGATGCCGTTCTATGAGAAGAAGAATGCTTACCCGATATGGAATTCATATACCAAGGTAACTATAGGCCTATCACAAAGTATAATTGCTGGCTGCAGCTGAACTATGGAATGCCATGCCAGAGTTTGTCAAAGAAGCAGCTACATCCTTTCCACTCAGTTTTCATTGTTCATCCCAAAATCTGATGAAAATTTACCCCGTAGTCCCCTTGTGGTTTTTCCTTTGCTTTCAAAAATATTTAATGTTTTTATATCAAAACACGTCTGCATAATGTATACTCCATTAGTAAAATTACTCTGACATAATGTAATTGTTATCTATTTCGATTAACAGAGATGTTGTTATTGAAGGGCAAAGGATTCTAGACCCTGATGGTATTGAAAGCCGTCGAAGGCATCGTTTAAGACGGCGGATGTACACAAATCTTGGGCCAAACTATGGCATCCACGTTGATCAGTATGACAAGTTAAGAACAGTACGGCTTTGGCATCCATGGTGCCATTGATGGGTAAGAATGTGATTAACAAATTTTATGCTACTTAGACCGAACTTTTGAGTAGAAAACAAAATAGAAAAGAAACAGGAACAGTTTGAATTAATAACAATTTTATTATTGTTTGAGTTGCTGTGAGTTTTTAAGTGATGCGCCAGATCTTTCTCTTGCGTGTCATTCAACGATGGTTGACACTTACATTATTTACTATTCCGCGATTCAGTCTGTAATTGTTATAAAAGTTTCTGATATTTAATTATCATTGTATTCATAAAATTTTCAGCTTTTCTCGCAGAGTGCTGTGGCTAAAAGTGGCCGACACTAATCGTGATCCTGCAGTTACGTCATCGTATCACGTTGATTTTCTTGGAGAAATTCAAGGTAATGAGCATTGACAGGATTTTGGTCGTTTCACAAAATATTCACTTAACCAACATTATGAAACACTAGTAATAGTTACAAAACTGGGACATTGTAAATACTGTTTCTTTTTTAATTTATCAACAGCTGTTCCACGTTGCGTACAGATGGACAGAGGCACAGAAAACACACGCATCGCTGAGATCCAAACTGCGTTTCATGAAGTATGTGTTGCCAACCAAGTGAGTCCATGTGTGATGTTTTCTGCTTCTCCACACAACCAGGTAACTCTTTCATAAATTACGTATCTATTTTTTCTTATCGTATTTTTAGATAACATAAGAATTATTATAATAAATAAAAACAATTACAATTTGTACTTTGGTTACAATACGTATTAAGAATATCAATAGTTGAACTGAATAGGCCTATGTGTTTGGAAGGCCTACCGTTGATAAATCCTTGAATTATTACGTTATATTTTCATGGAAAAAATGAATTTGTATCCTGCTAATTGCACACGTTTATACTCTTATTTTAACCCACCATTCAGAGAATCGAAAGGTTCTGGCGGACACTGTTTGACATGAGTGTGAACTATTGGTTGGACAACTTTAGACAGTTGGTACAGATTGGACTGCTGGACAACACATCCGCTTTACACACGTTAGTATTTCTACCTTTTAGTCCATAGTGCTTTGCTAATGTCAGATAATTAATACGTATAATAGTTAACACGCCTTTATAAATTATTTCATAAGTTTGTGCTCGAGAAATCTATTCTGACTAATGATGCCCCCACCCCTGCAGAAAAAATAGATAATGAATGTCAATTTTGTTGGGTTTTAAACACAAACTCACGTTTGTGTGTTGTGTTGTGTGTTGTGCAAATTATGCATAAGCTGCCTATTGACAACCATGCAGTTAGAAAACCTGTCAATTAAATGTTGTTTAAGGACTTGTGTTCCAGTTATGCAATGATATGTACTTCTCTACCTCAGATAAAGGAAATAGATTTCCTTGGAACTATTCGGATTCAGTACGGATTTAGCTGGGGTGCTTAATCATATAGAGCAGGCCCTATTCCTCTAAATTAAAAACAAAACTATTGAAACTATGATAATAATATACTCTTTTATTAATAAGTTTTCTTCTCAAAATACCAAACTCAACACTATGATTGTTTATAAGCTAAACCATAATATATGCATTTTAATTTGAAATTTGACATAATTTCTGGTGTTGTATCTTGTATCTATCACCAATGCAGGGAATGTCTTCGATTCTGTTTTATGCAGATCATACTATCAGAATTGGACCAAGTAACTATTGAGTGGAATCAGCATAGGACAAGAAACGTTCCTGCCGCTGTAGCTATACCTGGGAAGCCAGATCTAATGTACTTTTGTCCACACGTCTGGGGTATGACCATTAAGTTTTTCTTCATCGAACCGCACAGTTCAACACTTAAAAAAACCCAACTACACCTCGAATCGACTGCTTTCACAAATTACAAATTATTGATTTCAATGTTTGAATTGCACCCATCAAGCTACGTATATAAAAACAAACGCAAAGACAGCAATAACAAATAATTGAATAACCACACATATTAAATTGATGCCCTTAGTTTAAACTCCATTCATTGATACAGGAGCACAAGACTACCGTCTCCCTGTCCCACTACAAGAAATTGTGAGTGTAAAGGAAGAATTTACATCTCCACCGGGACAGAATAGGTGCTGTGAAGAATTCGAAGCCATATGCCTGAACCTACTTCGCGCCCATGACAAGAGAATGCCTTCGTCTTTTCAGGAAGGCTTGGAGCTATTTGAGTGGCTTTTGGGTAAAATGCAACCTTAACCCTATCAGGACCGGGCTTTTTTTGGTTGTACGGGGACCGGGGGGGGGGGGGGCACATAGTGCCCCCCCTCCGTGTTTTCCAAAGTGTTCGACCGATTTTGATGAAACTTGCCACAAATGTTCATTTCACCGAGTTCTACATGATGACGTCACAAAATTTCAAAAAACTGTCACTAGAGGGCGTTTTTGACTGATTTTTGCCCATTTTTGGTCAAAAATCATGTTTTTGCCATAACTTCTGTATTTTTTGTTCGAATGTTTTGAAACTTGGCAAACTTGTACATTTTAACAAGATAAATATAATTTGAACCTAATTTAGTCACTGGATTTATCTTTAGGGGGCATAATAATTCATTAATTTATCCCATTTTCGGGAAAAAATGTTTTTTTGCGTTTTTTTCACTTAACAATCAAAATGGCCGCCGCCAAGGGCCCAGGGAGAAATAATAAGGCATGGTTGACAAATCTGAACATTTTTTGGGTCTGAAAAGTAATAAATTAGCAGGTTGAAAATGTTCCATTGTTAAAAAACTTGATATAATTTGACCCCCTACTTACAGGCTGAAAACACAAAATCCAAAATGGCCGCCAAAAATGGCGGCCATTTTGAATTCCCAAAACCATTTCAGACTATCACGTGACTCACCACTATCACTTTTCTGGCAAAAAAACATAAAATAAGTGGAAATTATGTCCAAAAAGTTTTAAAAATCACTAAAAAACAGTAAAATCGTGTGACCCAAGGTCAAACAAATGGTTGCCATGGCAACAGCTAACCATCGGTATCAATTATTTTTTGCCAATATGATCCTAGATATATTTTAGGAAAAGTCAGAAAATTTCGCGATGATTGGACTAAGCGTTAAAAAGTTACGGTGAAAAAATTGGTAGGGGGGGCACATTGTGCCCCCCCCGGTCCTGATAGGGTTAAAGAAATGAAGGAATTAGTACCGCTTTGTTTAATCTCTGAATTGACAGTTAAAAAATACAATACTGGTAAAGTGTCTGTAAATGCATTTACCCTAAACTCATTCCAAGCCGCTGTTTAGTTTGCGAAATTGCACCTTTTGATCGTAGCTTTGATCGAGTCTCATCGCACAAATTGTTACAAAAGTAAAACACTTCAGACCAAACTATTTAAAGGAAGGTTTGGTGTATCAAGCTTCCCTTTTCGGGATGGAATGAGATGGGAAAATGCTATTTTTAGGCTATGCCTGCTCAGTTTGGAGTGGTTAGTTTCAATCATAAGCAACTGTAGCATATCGTGATCATATCCCCTGACATAACTATCAATGTGACAACTTACGACCTTACAACTTACGATCTTACTGCTAAAGCAGACCACACAAGTAAATAAGCTATGAATACCAATTTGTGCATTGCGGCATATTTAGAAAAAAGGGGGTATGGATTCCACTGCTTCAGTGAAGGCGAATGCAGGACCCATTGTATATTTTGTGGTGGAACTCATTATTTAAATTGTTGTATTGTACATGAGCAAGTTTCAACATAGGTGATTATAACATTTTAAAATTTGTTGTTTAGTGAATATAAATCGGAGTCAGTCGTCTTTTTTAACTGGTGGGTGCCACGAGCACCTAGGCTTACCGGCTAAATAGGCCTGTGCTGAAGCGGACGTAAAAAACAACACTCCTTTCTGGAGCTTTCAGTGGTGATGTGTAGGGCCATGTGTGCATTTTCTTATTGTGAACAGAGAGAACATTTTAATTCGTCCACAACTTCAAATTTTGCGAATGCCAGATTTGAAATAACCTGTGTTGAACTGAATGAAATGTTAAAACAGATGCTTTTTAAATCTTACAAAAATCTGTCGATAAAAACGAGTACACAAAGAACTTCAAAACATGCAAAATTTAAGTTCAAAACGAGTTTTATAACATTTTGGAAACAACCCACCCAGAATCTTTAGGAATGCACATATTAAAGGTTGGATTTCGATTAAAACTGGGCATGCAATCATTGCTCATTAGTACGTACAAGATGAATAGCTTGAATAAAAGTACCTTCTGTCTAAAAGTCTGTTGGTTTAACATTCATTGTTAATGAGCTCATCTGTCCTGATTTATTTATTTTCTTTGCCAAAAATTCGAGATTTGAATTACTTATTAGTGTGATTTTACATATGGGTGGGGCACGGTGTTTCCAAACTGGGTACCTGAACATCTCTACAACCGGTGCTTAAATATACAATAAACTTTGTCATCAAGTACCAGTACATCAACTATATCTTCCCAAATCCTTGTGCCCCTTGGACTGCAAATTCTAGCAACTCTTGTAGTTCACGTGGGTCATCAACTCCTCTTGGCAAACGTAGGATTTGTGCACAGGTTGCACTAGTAGGAAGACGCCTCACATCCGGTTCAACTGTTTAGAATTCTACCATCAATGGATCTTTAAACCCACATGGAGGGAGCCGATCCGCCCCTGTCCAGAATTCTAGGAGGCCCTCCATGGTGATGGCAGATCGTCCAGCTGAAAAAAGAAGCTATTATCATGTCTTTCGATTTCTGGTCAAAATCACTGGTATACTGATGTACAAACTTAAAGACAAAACACAACAAAAGGAGAGAGAAATGGAAAAGAAAAAACACAGCAAACTTTTTTTGTTTTATCAAAGTGGACATTTTGTGGTGATTTAAATTATCACAACTTTACTTAAAGATACTGTGTCATGTTATAAAAACGACTTGTTGGACTTCCTCTGCGACTATAATTTAAATATTATACTCTTACTAAAAGCAGCCAACTTAGTCAAATGATCTTTTTTCTGTTATTACCTTAAGTGACATGCTATTGAAATTCATATTTGCAATAGAAGATGTTAATTAACAAAATAGCAATTACCTACAAGGTTTTCCTGCAAACAATGAAAAACTAAACCAAAAGAAAGGGACAAAAACTGGCTTCCACCTTTCTGTTATTTCTTTGTATATAAGACACTTTCCTCATGATTTACATTCCAAAGTTAAAAAGTTAATTGGGTTTTACTTACAAGACATCATCTCAAGAAAGACCTCAAAACTGTAGATGGTGTCATCCTCCAAGGTTCGAGCATTTGATCCAAGGGGGGCATATTGAATCTCATAGAGCCTCCGCATATGTAGAAATGTTAAAGGGGTTGTAGCCTTGGAAACAAACAGTGGGCGGAAGCATTCTTTGTTTCTCTTTACATCCTCCCACAGTCCTCCAAGACCCTCTTTTATCTGCTGAATAGCGGACTGTACCCTTGGAAATAAAAACAACAAGTGAATAAATTATATTAAATGTACTGAAAGTACCTTTTGTAAGATCACCTAAACATAATACTTATGTGGATGCATTTTCTTTTTCCCGGCATAATGTTCATTATTGTGACCTAACTGTACTTCTCATTAGAGATACAATGAAATTATTCATGATTTATTTTCTGCATTCCACAGGAAATACATTGGTTCTACCAGGTTCAAAAGCTCTGGTCTTAAATTGACATTGAGGAATGGTAACTTTGATAGGCCTAGATGTGATGTGAGAATAACCTCCAACTGTTTATAAACCATGAATTTACAATCACTCTTTAAAATCACCAGTGCAATTAGACATTTAATTGTTATTCAGCATTTCTATATCTAAATGAAAAACATTACCAATGGCATACCTGTAGTAGAGGGACTGAGTCAACAAATCACTGGACAAAGTAGTTTTATTTGCATGTGTACATGCATGAATGTTACTGATTCCTTGGTCCACAAGCCAGTCTGACAGGTCCAACATCACAGCACTGAAGTTTTCTGGTGTACTTTCCATTATCTGCAGAAATAATGAAACATCAATTAATGTATAAAACATGTATGAAGTTCACGTTTTGTATAATACGGAAATGAAGGATTATGATCCACACCCAACATAAAGTTTGTCTGTTTACCAACTGAATTTGGGGAGAGTATACATTAAATCAATGGCAACAATGTTAGAAAATAATGAGCATTTATAGGACATGAAGTTGATTTATATGTCCAAAAGAAATGATCTCTGATATAGGAAGGGGGTAAATAACATATTAAAAAAACTTGCCCAACCACAACAAGTTTACCCTAGGTACTGACTGACTACCGAATTGAAGACAAAACTGTGAACTGCTTGAAAATATTGATAATTTGTCTTTTTTACTAAGACACCATGTAGCATTCAACTAAACATTGAAGTAATAAAGAAATATATACATTTTAATTACCTTCTTCAAATTTTCCCTTTTCATTAGGTCAGGTACATCAGGTAGTTCATCTTTGAAGTTTGTACCTGCTGATGAGTTGTCAGTCATAAGATCAAATACATAAGGACTTAACCTACAAAGGCCAGGACCTCCATGTATTAAGCTCCATCTTATGAACTCACCAGCAAGCCTATATTTTCCATCCCTCAGGCACTTGATGTTGTGGGTGATAGTATGAAGTAGAGTTTTCCGTTACAACTTTCAAATACCCCCATACGTTCAGCTACTTCTCCCATAAGGAGCCTGTATAATTAAAGGTACAATTTGAACAGGCTAAATTTTTCAATAAAACAGCAACAACAAAAAATAATTCTCACAAAAAGATAATAAAAAGCATAATTGGAGCCTTCTACAATGTGGGTGTTCAAGAATCAGTTTAGGTTTGTGTTTCACTGGTGCAATCTTCTGGACCTTTATGGAAAAGTTAGTCAATTAAATTCATGAATAAGAATAATTGATAAAATTACTTACTTAAAAAATTCTCTTCGGGGTCCTCCACCGTCTTCACCATCCTCGCCTGCAAAGATGATAAAAGGTGTTTTGAGATAGCTGAAGTCTGCAGCCTTGGTTGCAAGAATAGTAGATTGCAGTATGCGCCTTCTATTGACCACAATAGTAGTTCGTTCATCCGTTGTGTCTATCATGTGTCTCTGTAGTATTTCCTTCAGCGTTTCCTGAGAACTACACAAAAGGAAGAAGTCCCAAATAATATTGTATTTGTTCATTCCACACATTGATAAAAACTACTGCTCGAGCAGGATATATCCAGACAAGGGAACAGATTATGTACAAATCTGCATATAACTCAACAGGATGAATAAGAATAAACCTCACAGAGAACTAAAAAAAACATCGTAAAACATTACTTATCCAATAAACTATTACTTGAATGAAAATAAAACAAGAGTGGTGTAATGACAAACACAAATGTCCTGCTGAAAATGTAATTGATTATAATTGAAAGGTGCTGGTACATGACAACCCCAAAAGGGGTACACCAGGCCTTTCAACAGTTGTTTTTCTACAATTCACATTGTGCTCCTCAATCCATGCTGGTCTGTGGACTGAATTCCCAATCACTCTTTAACTATAATTCTATGTTAACAAAGAAAACTACTTACACTTCAACAGGGGCTTCGTTGTCGGAGGTGGTTGCAACTGTCCTGTCTTTTTCATCTTCAGTATCCTCATCGTCATCAATCAGGTCCACATAGGTATTGTATGGGTTAGACGTAGATGCTTTCTGAAAATAGAAAAAGGTAGGCTTCATGCACCTCTTTTTCTGTTATGTGAGGACACTTACTTTAATGCCAGGCAATGTTACGGTAACTTGGAATAAATTAAGGGCCCCAGACTGAAAGAGCTATTCAGCAGCACAAATCCACTATTATGCCAGAAAATTAACAGAAAATGGCACTGAATATTTTTTTGTGCTTTATTGAATATAACAAACACACACACACTCACAAAGAAATACTTCCTTAGTACACCCCTGGTGAACCCCCCCCCCCCACACACACACACACACACACATACATACATTAAAAAAGAAAGAAAAGAAAAGAAAAGTGCATTGAGTTTATACTGAATTGACTGATAATGTTATTACCATGAAGGTGACTGTCGGGGTATCTGGTTGCTCATCAATGTCCAGTTGTGAAGACTCGGGAGTCTAGTAGTACAAAATAGAATAAATGAAATAAGTTTTTCTTTTTAGTACAAGTAGGCCTAATCATTTATTCTAGTCTGAATGATAAAAACACTACAATAAAAGAGAAGACAAAGTTAAATCTGTTAACGAGCCTCCTCACACATTTCTATGAAAAAAACAACATACCAAGAAATAAACTGACACAAAGCGAAAGTAAGCTTAGGATCTTTGTAGGGAGAAAATCAGACTGATTGATATAAAAACATTCACAAACCTTGTTAGATGTAGGTCCAGAGTGAGAGAAAATGTCAGGGATATCCTCAGCCGATGAAGACAATGGATCCTAATAAGAGAAATTGCAATTTATCCTTTAAATGTAATTAGGCACTTTCTTCCAGCTCAAGTTCAATTTTGATTGATTTGAATTGGTCAGGAAGGAGGAAGATAAGTGAAAATTAAAGCAGGTGTGGCTGCAATGATTACTTTATACAATACCTCATTTTTAACAGCTGTTTGAAGGTAGATTCAGACTGGGTGGCTTCGCACATGGTCGAAATACTGGCACATACGAAAAGACTGGCCATTTATCATGTGTGGTACATCCTCCCCACTGAAGGTCGTTATGTTGGCTACCAATTCATCTAGGTGAAGGTCTGATGCCTTGTTTCCCCCTTTTGGGAAGTATAACTCACAGAACTGATCAAGCACAGACTGTCTGGTGGCATCATTTTGAATGTCAAGTGTCATTGACCCACCCCCTCTGGCAGCTGTTACTAGCCTGGGTTTCTCCCATCCTTTGTCCTGGTGTTTCCAACCAGTTTGTACCCGCAATGTTTCGGGCTTTGTCTTCACTGACTTTGTGTCATGGCGCTTATTCTTCACTGTCTTCCGAAGTTTGGCAACCACTGGAAGAACCCTTGCTTGATCTGCAAATAAAACAACCCATGAAATAAGAAACAAGACAAAATGTCAAAATGGGAAGACAGAAATGTGCATGTGGTGGTCAGCACAATGAATTTCAGTTCTAGTGATTAAGTGAATAATTGAATGTGGGTTTGAATCCTAGCCTGCACATACAAGGCATTTTACTAAATTTAATAGCTTTTAAAAATTATTTTCAATGATTGTGACTAATGTGTGTGATAAGCTTGGTAGCTTCAAATAATGTACATGGTGGACATAATGGACTGGTGCAGTTCAAAGGGATTACAGAACCAGAAGCCAAGTAACAACAATATAAATCTAAATGTTGAAATTTCCCTCAATATTTAAGGCTCGGGCAGTGTCCCCATTTTATTGTAGACTCCCTGTTGATTGAGGACAAGGTTTGCAGACTTAGCGCACCACCAGAAATAAAAACATTAAAGGTTTAGACACAATGTGTGCTGTGAGAAATTTATAACAGTTCATGAAATCAGGAGAGATCCTGAGAAACATGGCTGATGTTACTTATGTCTTACTTACAAGTTGAAAAATACTTACTGTCAATTTTCTCTCTGCATTTGTTTTATCCTCACCCTATCTCCCACCTTTGTAACACCAAGAAGTTCAAACTCCTGATCTGTCAATTGAACTGCTTCATTTGGAGTGACCTGTCAGAGATAGTTTATAGTGGAACTTGTAATATCAACAATAGAGGGCGCTATACACTCTCCACCATTAGCCCAAGTCTGGAAGTCATGTCATCCTCATAACGTGTTAATTAAAGTCATAAAAGTGTTACTCTAAAAGGAACAATAGTCTGTGTGAAGTCGTCCACTTATTTCATGGTGGCAGCGCGGTTCTTACCTCGTCATTGGTGCTTCGATTTTCGACCGCTTCGTGACTAAAAAAAAAAGGTACAGTTTTGAGAACTTTTGAGTGAACATTTCTAACGTTACAATCAACACACAGGTTTACACACGCTAGTTGCTTCGTCATAGACTGTATACGTACATGTGTATGTATGCCGCGGTGCATGAAACTGCCGTGTTAATTTATTACCTCATTGAGTACTCTACCATTAATGTGCAACATGACTGACTCGTTCACACCCCGTATGTCTTGGGACGACCCAGATTTGCCAAGTGCTGTACAGATTTTCCGTCAGCAATGTGAACTATATTTTTCTGTGAAGAATGTCAAAGCAGAAAAGCAGGTGGATCATATCCTTCTCTTTATGGGTTCCACTGGGATTCGCATGTACAATTCGTGGGGCCTACCTGATGATGATGCAAAGCATGCTGACGTCGTTTGGGATCGCTTTCTTGCCCAACTTACCCCCCGCTCAAACTTCCGTGTTGCTCGCTTGTACCTACACAAATTTCGACAAAAGGATCAAGAAACAGTTGATGATTTCCTGTCACGATTGAAGCTACACGCACAAACATGCCACTTCCGCGATGATCAAGAATTCTCTGATAGAATCATTGAACAGTTTATTGCTGGTACCCGACATACAGAATTGCAAAAGAGACTGTTGGCTGAAGATGACAAGTTGAGCGTTGAGCAGTGTTTGGATATTGCTCGCACCCATGAAGCGTCCTTGTCACACATGGAACAACTTACCAATGTAAACCAAGCCCACACATCAGTTGATGTTATGCAACGTCGTCGTACATGTCGCAATTGTGGTCGAAATCATTCCTTCAAGTCGCGTGAATTATGTCCTGCATTTGGTACAACATGTAATGGCTGTGGCAAGCAAAATCATTGGAGAAACATGTGTAAATCACGCCAACACAATGATCAGCAGACGCGTGGTAGAGATCGCCAGCGTAAGACGAATGATCGCCGTCGCTCAAATACCAGATCTAATTCGCGACAACAAAAGTCTAAGCGTGACATGCACATGCTAGCGGATACAAATTACCAGAGTGGAGACACAGATGAGCTATTTGACCAGCTCACACTTGATAGTGTTATTTCTGACATCTGTCCAGGTGTCATGGACAGGGATGAAGCGTACACATACATCCAATTGAGACAAAACACAGAACGTCGTATCATCAACCTACGTGCCAAGATTGATACTGGTGCTCAGACAAACACCATTCCCATTCGCATGTATCGCCGAATGTACCCATCTACGCTCGATTCTGCGGGATTTCCACGCAAAGGACATTTGACTCCTTCCACTGCAATTCTCAAAGCTTATAATGGAACACAGATCAAGCAGTATGGCACGCTAAATCTTCCATGTAAGCATGACAAGTCAGAGTGGCACACTGCCTTATTCTACGTATGTGAGACTGATGGTCCAGCGATCATTCGCTTACGCACAGCACTTCGATAGAACATCGTCGCTCTCAATTGTTCTGTTGAGTCTAGCAATTCGCACTCCAATACGCCGCTGTTGAACCAGCAGCCCATCGCTTCTGTACAGGATCTCATGTCAAAGTACCCCGAACAATTCGATGCTATTGGAGACTTTCAAGGTGCATATCATATTGTTCTCAGTGATGATGCACAACCAGTCATCCATGCCCCTCGCAAATGCCCTATTCACATTCGCGATGAATTAAAGGCAGAGCTTACTCGAATGGAGGCACAAGGTGTCATTCGCAAGGTAACTGAGCCAACTGATTGGGTTAGTAGCATTGCCGTATCGCGCAAAGCCAATGGACAGTTACGCATATGCCTGGATCCGACTGACCTTAATAAATTCATCAAGCGATGTCATCATAAGACACCAACAGTGGAAGAAATTACCCACAAACTTGCTGGAGCGAAGGTTTTCAGCAAACTTGATGCAAAACATGGCTATTGGTCGATTCACTTAGACGAAGCCAGTTCATCATTGACCACATTCAACAGTCCCTTTGGGCGTTATTGTTATCGACGTCTGCCATTTGGATTGAATGTTAGTCAGGATGTGTTTCAACACCGTATGGATCAGCTACTCGAGCAATGTGATGGTGTTATTGGAATCGCTGATGACATTATCGTTTATGGAGACTCGGAACAGTCTCACGATCGCAATCTCCATCGTCTAATGACTGTCGCTGCTAAAAGTGGATTGAAATTTAACAGCAGCAAATGCACCATCAAGGATCAACAAGTCGTTTTCTTTGGCATGATATATGATGTCAATGGTGTCCACCCAGATCCTTCAAAGGTCAGAGCAATCAAAGCCATGCCACCCCCAACTGACAAGACAAAGCTCAGAGAGTTTCTTGGTATGGTCACGTATTTGAGTCCCTTTATTCCTCACTTATCGAGTCACACTGCTGATTTGCGCGAGTTACTACAGAAAGACCATGAATTTGTGTGGTCACCCAGTCACCAACAGTGTTTTGAGAAAGTCCGTGATCAGCTTTGTGAATCTGCAACATTGCGATACTTCGACCCCAACAAGCCAACAGTGGTGCAAGTCGATGCATCCCTCCGTGGCTTAGGTGCTACACTTCTGCAAGATGGCACGCCAGTGGCTTATGCTTCGAAAGCCCTTAGCGATGCCGAAACTAGATATGCCAACATCGAGCGAGAAATGTTAGCGGTTGTGTTTGGCTGTGAAAGATATCATACATATGTCTATGGGAAGCATTTCACCGTCGAAAGTGATCACAAGCCCTTACAAATGATTCATCAGAAACCGCTAACGTCTGCGCCACCACGCCTACAGCGAATGCTCATGCGACTTCAACCGTATGATTTCACTCTACACTATCGTCCAGGGAAAGAAGTTCCCATCGCTGATAGTTTGTCGCGCTCACCGACAAAGGACAATACGCACATTCCATTGGACGTACAGATACACCATGTCCAATTTTCTACAGAGCGCCTCACAGAGCTCAAACGCGAAACTCAGCAGGACGCCACACTACAGTCGCTTATCCAAATCATATCGCACGGCTGGCCAGACAGAATGAAAGAGCTCCCCACTTCTCTTCGGCCATATTGGTCATTTCGCGACGAACTCACTGTCGATGATGGTATAGTCATGAAAGGACCTCGCGTTATTGTGCCTATGGCGATGCACAAGTACATCCTCGCAAAATTGCAAGAGCGAAAGACTGTGTTTACTGGCTTAACATAAATCAGGACATTGATAATGTTGTGAGTAATTGCCCAACATGCCAGGAACACCAACGCTCCCAACCCAAAGAGCCACTACTCCAGCACGAACTGCCAACTCGCCCATGGCAGTTTCTTGGAACTGATATGTTTCACTTTGAAGCGAACGACTACCTCGCTATCGCTGACTATTATTCAAAGTTCCCTATCGTGCGCAAAATGCCTACGGCCTGCTCCAGTCGCACAGTTATTGATGCTACTCAGCAAGTGTTCTCCGAGCACGGTATTCCGGAGAAAGTTATTAGTGACAATGGCCCACATTTCAGCTCTGCAGCATACAAATCATTTGCTGCAGAATGGGGTTTCACACATGTGACCTCTTCTCCCCATTTTCCTCAGTCAAACGGTTTTATTGAGAGGGCCATACAAACCATCAAGCGCACAATGACTAAAGCCAAATCTAGCGGCCAAAACATCAGCATGGCACTCTTATGTCTTCGTACGACCCCGATTGACAGCACACTCCCAAGCCCAGCAGAACTGCTCTGTAACCGCAAAATGAAGAGCAACCTTCCCGTTAAGATCCAGAATTCCTCACCTTACAAAGCTGACACATACAACCGCCTCGCAGAGAGACAACAAGGACAGAAAACGTATCATGATCGGTCTGCACACAACCTTCCGCAACTTCACCCTGGTCAGCTTGTCAGTGTTCAGGATACTCACACTGGACACTGGACACCAGCGAAAATAAAACAGCGCTGTGAGGAACCGCGTTCTTATGTGGTTGTCACACCCAATGGTTGTGAACTACGTCGTAACCGCCGTCATCTTCGCGATATGGAACCGACTAAGAAGCGTGTCACTTTCCAAGATCCTGACCCACAGTCATGTGACTTACCAACTCCTATAACTGCTCTGTGTATGACTCGTGGTGTCACTCGATCTGGCCGACAGATCAAACCACCGGACAGACTTGATTTATAAACTTTGCATTAAGATACATGCCCATACAGAAGACAATATTTTGTTGTTTTACTTATCTGCAAGATTTGTTGATTACTCAGTCCAGTGAGACTTGTGATTTGTTTTTTTTAATTTTGGTTATTTCGAAACAGTTTTTTTTTCCTGAACAGTTAACTTCTTGTTAATCAAAAGTATATTGTTCTCAGTGAACGATTTCCCCTGTATCGCATCGCATTTTGCGATGCAAATTGGCCGATTTGCGATGTAATTTTAGAAAGTGCATCGCACATTTTGCGATACAATGTGCGATACATTTTGTTGCAATATTTTTGATTGACAAAAAAAAATCTTACAATGATTTCCGATACACTTTGGTTTAGCGATGTTTTGTACTTGCCTGTATAAATATTCACGTGCATGACGACAGTCGATTGTCAAATACATGGAGCACACACCACGCAGCAGAGGTCTCGTTCCCTACTTATGTGGGGGTTGAATGTGCATTTGCAGAACGATAAAATGGCACCATACCAAGATTAGACTCGTTTGTAAGTACATAATGCGTATAAATTCAGCTGCGTGTAGAGTCAACACAGCGTTCGTAAAACTTTATACTTAAAAGTTATATGACAAAATAGGGCGCACTTCTAAAATGGAGCGTTAATTGAATATTCTACAAAAGGCAAATGTGTAGCATTTCTAGTTTGATGAAAATAACATTTACATATGAACATTTTTAAACCTTTTCTCTTCAAGAAAAAATGATTCAACACGAGTATAGAGGGTTTATTCTGGAATTATTTCCCGATATAGTTTAGAAGGGCGCCCTCTGTTGTCATACAACTTTTAAGTTTACCCATCGATAAATGTTTTAGTCCACTACGCGTAATCGAGCATCATGGCGGACGGTGCTACTGCTTCGCGGAAAATCATATTCCGTGATTGAAAATACTTATTTCTCCGATATCAAAGAAGTAAAAATAAGGATTTTAGGATTCATAATAACATTATCTATCCTTTAAAGCTTAAACCAGTGACTAAGAGTGCATGTGGAATGAGTTGTCGGTAGGTTTTTTCGAGTTGTCGGTAGGGGTCGGCAATTAGTAGGACCCCGGAAGGGTAAGTGGCATGTCAAATTTTGTGTAAATAGTAACGTAAGTACACATAAGTCTTGGATAATTTAAGTGAGTCACCCTTTACCTGGAAGTATTTTTTTTTAATAAAATATGTACAATAAATGTACACAACACTAAGTTCAAAGCATTTGGAGCTGATATTTTGTGTGTTCTTTTATAATAGTCCAATCTTTCACACGATATTTGTATTACATAATAATATTCTGATGAGGATTATTATGTCGTTAAGGTACTCTAAACATAGCCTTGGCCTTAAATTAAGCCTGGAAACTACACACAAAAACCCTCTACCACAAATTTACCTATTTTGCAATAATTATTTAAGCATTTTCAAATTTGCTATGCAAAATATTTGGACTGCTATACAAAATTTTGAGATTGCTATGCAAAAAAAAAATTGCATAGCAGTTTTGCTATGCAAATATTTGGGACGAAATCGGACCCTGGAACTTCTGTACCCATGCACATCTATGTTGTTTATTATTAGTATTTTTTTTTTCAAAAACAAAACCAAAATGCAAACTGCAGCACAATCTTTGTAGACCCTAGTTCAGTGATACTATTTGCGCCTACATTTACTGGGTTCTATTCGAAAACATTCAATCACTCTCTTGTTAATGTTTATTTTGCATATTTTACTTTTATTCCATTTAATTTTTTTCGAAAGGGGGATGTAATATATCAACAATAGAGGGCGCTATACACTCTCCACCATTAGCCCAAGTCTGGAAGTCATGTCATCCTCATAACGTGTTAATTAAAGTCATAAAAGTGTTACTCTAAAAGGAACAATAGTCTGTGTGAAGTCGTCCACTTATTTCAGAACTTAAATTGCAATTGCATGGTATTGGGAATAATATGGGGGTGAAGGCCTTGTCACACAGGGCAACCATCATTCAAGGATCTTAGAGGCAACCAACTGCACCACATGCAAAAGGAACATTTTGGAAGGACAACATACATTTTCCTAACAGTATGTTCATGTCCACAAGATACATATGTGGACATTTACATGTCATTTGTTTTTCTTCTTGGAGATTGTCTGGAACTTGTTGGCTGTAAATTGCCTGGTGTGACATGATTCTTTAACAGGCACAAGGCATTTTTACATTATGGTAATAAAAATGTATATATAATATGTGTGATAACTTACATCGGATGGGGGTCATATAATTCCATCAAACTTCAATTTTTTTAAGACAATAAATGTTTTAAAATTTGTGATGTTCAGCCAGCGGCTAATAGCCAGGGTCTTTTCAATTTTATAGGGGCCATGGGGGCAACAGGTGACAGAGTAAAAAAAAACATGTGTGTCTTGTTTTTTTTGTGGGGGAGAGGTCCCGCAGGGGGCACTGGAAATTTGTTGAGTGGGGGGACCTGGCCCCCAGGCCCCCACCCCCCTATAGCTATTCCGCTGTATTCAGCGAAGCCCATATTTTTTACTGCAGGAGTCAGCAGGTGCCTCCTTGGTTAAAACTTAGTGAAGTTTTGTTTCTAACCGGTTGTCATGAGTGAATGCATACACTTTCTGAAATTGTTTAATGCACATAAATTGGGTCATTTTTTCCCATACATCCAAAAGCATGAAATTGTGCGATCATGTCACTTGAAAAATTATGGCTTGCAGACCCTTGCATTTTAAAAAACAAGCAATGTAAAGTCTACCTGGTTTGCCAAAAATGAGTTCAGCACTTCCTCTAATCCCAATGATCTCAGTATGTCTTCCATGGATGATTCCTGTAAATAAGAAATGGTAAAAATGCATTTTAAAAATTTAAGAGTTATCAGTGGATCTTTTCCCTTCTCTCTTGTGTTATGTTTTGATGTAGCGTTATCTAGGCTGCATATTATAGCTTTCTTTGTTTCTTTGACATATTAAACAATTTTTTGATTACTAAAACTACAGTAACTTTTCGTCTATTATTAATAGCATGTTTTGCACGTGATCACACCCAACAATAATGTAACCGCACTGTAATCCTCAAAACACTGCGCTTTAACCTACTGATTGTACTACTCTAGTACTACTGTACATGTACTACTGGCCCTACATTATTATTTAAAATGACACACAACCACACCAAAGTAGATTGTAAACTCGACATTGCAGTTTCCATTCACCCTAAAACCTTCTCATAGCCCTCAAAGTGTACTGACGCATGTGCTTCGTACTTAGAAATATCGAAACAAACAAACAATTAATTGTGAACTCACCTTTGATCAACAATTACACGCTTAGGTCATAGAGCAAGCTAAGGTTGTTAGCCTGGCTAGAGATCCTCCTGTAATCCTCAAAACACTGCGCTTTAACCTACTGATTGTACTACTCTAGTACTACTGTACATGTACTACTGGCCCTACATTATTATTTAAAATGACACACAACCACACCAAAGTAGATTGTAAACTCGACATTGCAGTTTCCATTCACCCTAAAACCTTCTCATAGCCCTCAAAGTGTACTGACGCATGTGCTTCGTACTTAGAAATATCGAAACAAACAAACAATTAATTGTGAACTCACCTTTGATCAACAATTACACGCTTAGGTCATAGAGCAAGCTAAGGTTGTTAGCCTGGCTAGAGATCCTCAATGGCCGGCTGGCAACAATTGCAACCCGATAGAAAGCGCATGCGCAACATTTTATGGACCCCCCCCGTTCAAAGTCAAAACCACGACGGACTTCACAAAACCACGACGGACTTCACAAAACCACGACGGACAACACAAAATCACGACGGACTTCACAAAACCACGACGGACAACACAAAATCACGACGGACTTCACAAAACCACGACGGACAACACAAAATCACGACGGACTTCACAAAACCACGACGGACAACACAAAATCACGACGGACTTCACAAAACCACGACGGACAACACAAAATCACGACAGACAAAACAAAATCACGACGGACTTCACAAAACCACGACGGACAACACAAAATCACGACGGACAACACAAAACCACGACGGACAACACAAAACCACGACGGACTTCACAAAACCACGACGGACAACACAAAATCACGACGGACAACACAAAATCACGACGGGCAACACAAAATCACGACGGACAACACAAAATCACGACGGCCAACACAAAATCACGACGGAGCAATCCAAAACCACGACGGCCAACACAAAATCACGACGGAGCAATCCAAAACCACGACGGCCAACACAAAATCACGACGGACAACACAAAATCACGACGGGCAACACAAAATCACTACGGGCAACACAAAATCACGACGGACAACACAAAATCACGACGGAGCAATCCAAAACCACGACGGCCAACACAAAATCACGACGGCCAACACAAAATCACGACGGAGCAATCCAAAACCACGACGGCCAACACAAAATCACGACGGAGCAATCCAAAACCACGACGGCCAACACAAAATCACGACGGACAATAAACCACAACGCCTAAATCGAAACACACGACGCCTAATTCAGAACACACGACGCCCAATTCAAAACACGCAATGCCCAACTCATAACACACGATTCCCAACTAAGAACACACAATGCCCAACTCACGCCAAACTCAAAACACATGTGCCCAATTTAGAACACGCAAAGGCCAAAATCAGAACACACGACGCCAAATTACGAATAGGTGACGCCCAATTCAGAAAAGAAACGCCCTATTTCGAACACCAACACAAAATCACGACGGACAACACAAAATCACGACGGACAACACAAAACTACGACGGAACAATCCAAAACCACGACGGGGAGACTGTCCTCTTTGGAACACCATACAATGGTAATGCCAATCGTCCGCTAAACAAAATTCTCAGAGCGATTTCATGTACGGTCCAAAGATCGTGTATGGATGTACACACAAAATACATCGATACATACCATACGCACACGTTCGACAGAAAAGTCTAGTCTTCGCTCAATACAATACATGTACGAACGCTTGAGGGCGCTTTCAAAACATATTTTCATTAAACACGAGTCGCTCCAAAGAAATAATACTGACGGCTTGAGAATGCAAGACTAGATATTTGAACATGCGCTGTGGATAATTTTTACCGGTCTGACGTATTAAACATGGAGCGATGGAAATCTTTTTTCAAAAAACATTTTTTCCGGCCAGATGAAACACGGAGCGCCGGAAAAATTTGGGGAAAATTTGAAAAAGCCGGAATTCAAAACTGGCATCCATGTGAAGTTTATGCCAGTACCTAGACCCAGTAACTGGGGCGCTGTTAGACCCAGTAACTGGGGCACTGTACTCCTTTTTTGAGATTTTTGACATTATCTGTCGTACTAGCGAGGAGTACAGCGCCCCAGTTACTGGGTCTAGCCAGTACCAATCTCACACAGAAATATTTCTCTGTAAAATATTGCCAAACGTGAGAAAAAAAAGTCAATGTATGCGGCAAAATGTTGGTTTATTGAACTTTTTTCTTCCCATTCACTTTCAGACATTGAGTCTATCCAAACCTTTGTCATTTATGTAGGCCTACACATCATGCACATTGGATTGCTTCAAAAAAAGATAACACTCCCCTGTCAACTTGAAACGTCAGTCATCAAATTTGGGCTTTCACATCCCCCCTCCCCGCCAAAAAAGGAAGACAAGAAAGTGCCTATGCTGACAATAATGCCAAGCGTCACCAACCAGCTCTGTCAGCAGCAGCACGAGTCATGTAATGTATGACTTGAGTAAATTGCTACTAGCCCTGTAGTAGTACTAGCAGTAGTAGTACTAATAGTTACGTACTACCTAGTGAAAAGTGTGCAGGTGTGAAAAAAACCGGTACGAATAGCCCCCCCAAAATACTTTTAAATGCATATAAAAACATCAAGTTTAACTATCAAGCTAACATAAACAACTATACTGACAACACGAAATATATTTATAGATATTTTAAAACATAATATACAATTAAAAAAAAGACACTTTTCATAATTTTTTCATGACGTTCATACTTTGACTCCTTACCGTGTATTCTCACATGAGATCTGGCTCCCCATCTCCAACCAGTTGAAGATCAGAGTAAAGTGACAAATGGCGTATCGTGTCCGCCAGCGCCCGCCGGACGCGATTTTTTTTCTCCGTACCACACGCTCAATAAGGAGCTACAGCGAAGCGTCCCGATTGGTCAGTTACAAAATGCATTATGCATGTTAGGTCGCAGGCTGTTTATGTGTGTGGTCGGCGTAAAGTACAGACCCTCCTCGTGCTCTGTAATGTACTATTAGGGAATAGGCCTACTCAGCAGCAAGTTCAGCATCATGTTTGCGTTCCAGACGCTGCAAGAATAACCAAGGTCACTTCTATCTGAGATGCCTGTTAAGTGTTTGTGGGGTCCTTTTACTACGGTATTTTAAAGCCAGGCTCCGAACGTAAGCGTATTTTAGAAAACGTGTGATTTTTTGGAAGGAAGAACACTTACTGATTCAAATTAGCACTACTCTACCTCGATATCATTTTTCTGAAACCGCAAAAAAACCTGAACAAATGCCGTTCATTTTTGCGAGGAGGTGAATCCGCAAGCAAAACCGTGATGACGTCATAATGTATGCAGTGACCCCGAGAAACGTCACTCGTTAGAGTCCCATGCAATGACCCCGCGTTGTGATGACAACTTGTTTCATAAGATGTACACACATGTGTACGTGTACATGCATTAGCACTAGCAGCAGACTTGCGATTTAGTGAATAATCCAACTTTTGTAGGCGACATTTTTGCTTTTGTGAGGCGTTTGAGATGCCACTTTCTTGTGTTGTTGGCGGATGCACACGGAACTTCGACAAAAACCCAGAGGTTTGCTGGTTGTCGTTTCCCAAAACGGCAACAACCCGGAGAGAATGGGTCCGGTTTGTTAATAATACACGGTCAGATTTTCGATTGACGGAGTGGTCGCGGATTTGCACGGCGCACTTTGGCGACGATGCCATTGCTGACACCGTAAAACTGAAGAGAAGTATGGGTCTGACGGCGAAATTTAAGCTCAAAGACGGAGCTGTGCCCTCGGCAGTCCGGTGGGGCATTTCATAAAAGGGAAAGGGCTCGGGTAGGTTGATTTAATAGTAATACTTAATGAAACTTAGAAGAGCAATGTTATAAACAGATGACAGAAGGCAGGCTTCTACATTTGGAGTGTTGTTGGAGAACGGACTAAGAACCAAGAACTAAGCCTATGTTTTTAATTCCACAATGAACAAAATTTATTTGTGATTATTTCTGACTCTGAGACTGAGTAGGTCATCTAGGCAGCACAATGTACATGTCCATGCATTTGCAGTAAACATTATCCTTAGTATGCATGTCATTTTTCATCATGACTTGAACTGTTGTCCCAAGGTTTAGTTGCCAATTTGTTAGTGTACTGGACATGTAGCCTATGTTTTGTGGTTCTTTTCATGAATGCCTTTTCGTTAGCGTTTTGATTGAAAGGTAGATAGTCTGAAAACATGCCATTGAAAATTTTTACACAGTCATTGCTCAAGAATTTTTTTTTTTTTTTAATTTTATTTATAAGTTTATACTACTGAAAATGTAAAAAAAAAAAAAAATAAAACTTTAAAGACTATCTATTCTTACAAAAAAGATACAAGTTGCCGAGTTTGGAATTGACTCTTTTGTAATGTGTGTTGTTTCTTTTCGGAAATTTATGCAGATACTTCAAGAGCTTGAAGAGGATTATGACTCACCTCAAGATGCTCCCTACCTCATTGGCGAAGCTGTAAGTATTGCACATATTAACTAAGATTGGATGTTAGATTTTGACCTTCCCACTGTTTATGTAATATACAACTACTCATTTCATTTTATATGCGCCGACCAAAAATAGAATAGTTAAAAGAATGCAAAAGGAGGATTAACATTCGTGGTTACCCCCCCCCCCCCCCGGCATATATTCAGATAAATTTTCATATTTTTCCGAAATCAAGCAATGTAATAGAACAACTAACTTTAACACATTTGTGATTAATGCATCCATTCATCAACTTCATAAAACTCCCCAGTAATTACAATATTTTTGTTGATTTAAATACTATTGTTGTTATTTTGATATTCAATAGGAGTGCAATGACCTAGACTTGAGGCCAAGTGAAATAGCCACACAGACTAGACGCCCTAAGCTGGCTGTTCAACTGGATGTTGTGAAGGTTGACATTTATCCCATGGCCAGAGAGAAGCATGTATTCGTCCGTTCAAGACATTCCCAGACAAACCCAAAGAAATTTTCTGTTCGAAATAAAGGTTTGTGGTCATGAACATTTCTTCATGCTTAACTTAGTCTTTTTATTTTTTTACACATTATAGGTAGACTGTTTGCCTGGAACAAACTCTGACAATGTACATACATGAATGGCAATGAAAACTTGTACATGTACTTTACTTTGTTGACAGGTATTCAAGCAGTCAGGAGAAGGCGTTCCAGAGAGATACAATGCAAAATCATAAAAACGCCGAAAGAGCTGGTGATACCCACAAGCAACACAGATGCTGAGCATTGTGTCACCGAGGAACATTTGTCATCCAGTAGTGATGAAGATGACCGATGTAGCGGCGACAGCTACCAAGTTTCAAGTGCACCGTCCTCTGATTCAGATAATAGGTTAGTTCGTAAATTGTGGAATGGAACTGTTTTTCTTTTTTTCACAATTTAGTTTTTATAAATAATAATTATAAGGTCGAGAACTTTGTAAGTTTTCCATCTAGTTAATTGATCCATTTCTCCTTATATGTTGTTTTTACAGCTCAGATGAAGAGCCAGAAGAGGATGTTGGGGTACTGGATGAGAAAAAATACCTGATTTTTCACTCACACCTCCTGCAGCTCTTCAAAACCTGCCCAAAATGTGCTAGCCTCTCCAAAAAAAATTTTCCAGACCGCTCGGAGGGATGATGATCCAAGTCCTGCAGACATGCACGAACAGAGCATGCAGACACGTCAGATCTTGGAAAAGCCAGCCAATGGTGGGCAATGTGACTGCTGGGCACATCCTCATTTCATCTGCCATTCTGATGTCTGGTGTCAATATCAGGAAGTTCATCAATGCTCTTGCCTTCATCAATGTGGCGATGATATCTTACAGCACATTTTTCCACCATCAGCGAAGGTACATTTAGTGTCGGATCCATTGTGGGGGATGGGGTACCTTCCCTCAACCAAAATATTCTGTCCTTTTTACTTAAAAATGAGCAGTGGTCTGGATCCCCCAAAGTTGGTAGTCACCATTTCAACAAACTTTATCAATTATCCCATAATGCTCCATCCAACCACCCCAAACCTGAATATGCCTCGGTTACATTTAATGTGAATGTATTAATCTGCTTGGTATTTTTTTTTCAGCAAGAATAATTGCTGTTTGTCTTTTGTCTCTATCTCTGCATCCAGATATCTCCAGCCTGCTATTGTGGATGTTTGGCACGAGCAGCAAGCCTCCATACTGTCCGACATGGAAACCAGCGGTGTTGATGCATTCCTTGCAACAGACATGCGTGCTGACTCAATGGGCCATTCAGACAAATTTGGCTGCTACAGCGTTTTGGAGTTGAACCAGGGCAAAGTACTCCACATTGAACACGTACAGGTAATTGTAATATTTACACAATACTTAAATCAAGTAGAAAAAAATGTCTCGTCAATACAGTCCCTGAATATTTATTTCACTGTTTATATTTTTTATTTACATAAATTTGAACCAAAACAGGTACTTGCTCATCTTTGGCAATTTTTTTTTCCAGTAGTCTATTCGTTATATTACAGGTCAACTGTGAAAAAACATGTAGGTCGAGGTACTTTAAGTTGTCATCAATAACAATACATGTAAACACATTTGGTTTATGTGCATATGTCGTCACATTCCACTTCTACAGAAGAGTGAAACTGCGTACAAGTCTCCCCTGATGGAGAAAGAGGGCTTAGTAAAGACAGTTGAATGGTTGGAGAGCAAGAATGTCAACATCAGCACAATCGTAACTGATCGTCACAGGCAGATAACCAAATACATTCGAGAAAACCTGTGTCCTCGTGGTATCCGGCACTTCTATGATGTGTGGCATGTCGCCAAAGGTGAGTCTTTATTTTAACTATAACAAACAGGCAGTGTGGGTATTGGAATGTACACTTTGTCTTATCAATAATAATAATAATAATAATAAGGGTATTTATAAAGCACTTCTAACACGATAAATCACTGTACAAAGAGTAGAGGAACACAAAAGTGCCACGCAGGGCTACCGAGACAATGAAACGAGGAAAGTTTTGAGAAATTTTTTAGTTGCCAGTGCTGGATGTTTTCATAGATAGGTGTCACCAAAAGTAATAGCTTCTGATAGCACTTCACCACAGGTATCGAAAAGGGATCCATCTTCATGTGCATGTACTTCAAAGATAACACTGAAATTGAGAATAGTACTCTTTACTTGATTAGGTCTCAAGAAGAAATTAACTGCTGCTGGAAACGCATCTGGATGTGGAGAAATCAAGGACTGGATCCAGGGGATAGTTAACAATGTGTACTGGGTTGCGGCATCAACACCTGATGGAGATGGTGATTTAATGCTGGCTAAATTCTCCAGTGTAGTTAATCACGTGATCAACGTCCATCATCATGAGAGCCCACTCTTCCCCCAGTGTGCACATGAAGAACTCCCAGAACGAAAGTGGATAAAGCCAGGTATCTTGCAGGGAACAATTAAGTTTGGGCCAAGTGAAACAGTGCTTCAGTTTTTCATTAATGCATGTGTCATACTTCTTGTCAGTATCCTCTTCTCAGTGGTGTGTTTGTAGGGGGACAAGTAGCCCCCTTCCATGGCAACATATCTTTTTTCCCAGTTGGTTCTGGATTAGAAGTGGCACTATTTCACAACTGATACTGATAGGCCGTCTTTACACAACAATGCCGACACGTACAGAATTGAGTCACACTTAAAATGGAAATTGCTATTTTCCCCCCTTTTTCCCCTCTCCAGCCCTTCCTTCCAAAAAAGGAGAAAACAAAAACCCTAACAAACACCACCACTTCACAAATGGATTGTATTATAACACCAATGTTGCAATTTTTTTTCTAGGTTCTGCACCAGCAAAACGTATTGCAAGCATCTTGGACAGCACGTGGGTTCGCAAAGACATCAAAATGCTCTCTCCGTCAATGCAAACATCTTCTGTGGAAACCTTCCACTCTGTAATCAATCAGTATGCTCCGAAGATGTATGCGTTCTCTTATGAGGGTATGCTGTGCAGGTGAGGAAATTTAACTTGTGCAGAGTACAATAGTTATTCAGCTTTTCATGTTTTGATCAACGGCATCAATTCTTATAGAAATTGTATTGTTTACAACTAATAACCTGTTCTTTTTTTTTTTTTTAACAAACACACACACCTTTCAAAAAAGGCATTGTTTTTCTTGGTTTTTTTTCAGGATCTACCTTGCTGCCCTGCACTTGAATGAAAACCGTGGGAGAGAGCAGGCATTGGACAAGCATGGCAATCCAGCCTTCAGCATTTACTACCCAAGGGCCAAGCAGCCTACTGGAGGGTACAGCATTAGGAAGGTGGTGGTCAAAAGCTCCTACAGTAAGTCCTTTTAAAGTTTCTCCCACAGTATGAAGTATGAAGTGTGGTAGTTAACACTCTGTAACGAGTTTGGTGTCAAAGCATTGCCAGGAACACAACAGGGGGAAGGGTTTGTACATGAGGGTTGTACATGTTATGTTATTGACATTAATGCAGCGATTCATCAAAATTTTTAAGGAACTGCATGATATTGAAATAAAATGTAAAAGATCTACCTTAAATAGAGACAGATTCCATTCAAAACTTTGATTTCTTGCAGATTTCACCAAGATCATAATTCGTAAGGTCTTGGGTCTTTGTGAAGCTGGCCAGGATGTGAGGAAAAACTTCCCTGAGCTCATGGCAAACCCAGGTCCCCTTACAGCACGAGTTAAACGCCCCAACAAAGACGAAGCTGTACGCACTTTCGTTTCACGCTTTGGCAAACATGTTGAGCCGGTAGGGAGACCAGAGGGCTGCGAGGGCGTGGTAGTTCCAGCAAAACTCCCCAAGAAATCCAAGAATGGCAAGGCACGCAAGAAGGCAAAAAAGAAGGACAAGGAGCACAAGAAGGACAAGGAGCACAAAAAGAAATCCAAAAAGAGAACTAGGGTTTCTGAAGGAGAATGCTCAGCTGGAGGAAAATACCGCAAGACATAAGAAATGGTACTGCAGAAACAAATTGTGCAGATCATGTTTATTCAAAAACAAAAATATACATGTATTTGACTTTTTGTGTGTAATGGGTACCCTTAGATTTTTTCGACAAGGGCTGGAAAAATCATTGGAAAAACTCAAAAATGTAACAATTAAGCAGTGATTATGTATACAGATACCAGTTGAGGAAACAAGAAAACCTTTTATTTTATTTTTTCAAATTGATCCACTATTTCATGAAATACATGTATGCTAGACACCTGAAAAAAACATGGCAGTATCCTTTAAACTAATGTAAACCAAGTGTAAGTGCTTGCTGAGAGACTGGTTCGACTCTTAAGGAAGTTGGATGTGTGTAATAAAAACAGTTTGTAGAAAATGCATTATGCAATCAATTACTATACATGTATGTATCTACTCACTTAGTTTTCAGTCAATACATGTAACAGAATTCCGGCAAGGTCAGATGTACTTCTTACATTCAACATTTGAGTTGTTTTATACTGTACATACCATATCTGCCTGAAAATTAGGGACTTGAATACTGTTTCCTGGAGTCATTGGAATAAACATAGTAGTTACCTGATTAAGGTACAATGTACATGAGTTGCACATCCATCGTTGTTTTTTTTTTTTTTTTTTTTTATTGGGGGGGGGGCTTTGGGTCATCTATAGAGGTGACACCTTTTTTGACTGACATTCTGTCTTCATCAAACTTTATAACTTGATGTCATAATATGTAGACCCAAAACTGAATTTAGGGAAAATTAAAAGTGTTTTGAAGAGTTTCTTCTTTGTACTCCTTAGTAATGGTATCTTTATTGTTCCTTTTCAAAATATGGTTCTCAATTCCAATCGACGCTATATTTTTTCGGCTCCCAACCATCAAAGCAAACGCTTTTATATTTTTGCTGACCCTGTCTAAAAAATATGCCCGCAAAGAAAAAAGGAATATAACAGGACAAATTTTAAGGGTACTTTCCAAAAACCTTCGGCTCGGGCCTTTCTCCCACGGCCACGACCCTGCCGGTTTTAAACGGTTGTTTAAGAACTTGTCACTACTCATTTATTCTCTTAGTAAAGACTTGAAGATAATTTGAAAAATAGGCCAACTCTAGTTACAACATGTCATCTATATCTGGATATTTAAATCCCTCATAATTATTGTCTGGGTCAGGGTAGGTCAATCGTGTCTTCTGCATGATGCATGACGGGAGGGGGACCCGATTATGCCGACCAAGAAATCCCCAGCACCATCGGATCACTTGCCTGTACGAGGTATGGCGGTATTTCCTTGAAAAAGAATGAAAAGAATTTGAACTTAATTGAACAAAACTTGAACTGTCCTGTCACATATACAGGTTGAGGCTTCAGTAGGCTACTGTTAGGGTTAACAAATACATAAATTGGCATGATTTAACTGTAGGGGATAGCCACACCAGGTGTTTGTTCAGAAGCTAACAGATGCAGATGCAGATGATATTGACCATTACTAGTACGAGTTAACTAGAAAGTTCGTTTCTAATTGTTTTGCCATCAGCAGCTTAATAATCAATGCATGTACATGTACCTATTGTGGCTAAATACATACTGAGAAACATACCTAGCCACGTCACCCTCAACAGCTCTTGCCCCGTACTGCTGCTTGTACTGGTAGTAGGCCGTTTCCAGCGTCCCTGGGTTGAGACATGTCGCCTCATACCACGGATGGTCAGTGAAGCAGTCAAAGGTGCTTGCATCAACGCCAGTGTGCTCAATTTTCTGTTGTATGGCCTCAACCTCCTTGCAACAAACGGAGTTGTGTAAGTATTCCATTATCACACACCTTTCAGTAAAAAAAAAATAACAAAGAGTCCATTCAGAAAAACAACCTGCATGCACAAATGAAGTTCTTTGAATATGGGCTTAATTCTGCATGAACAATACACATGAATTCACTAAAGAGGCTTGGCAGGGTGTTACATGCATTGGAGTGCATGTTAACAGGTAGTCCAAGTATCAGACTTCTTAATTTTTATAAACATGTACATGATGCATCAAGTACTTTGGTAGGCCTAGTAGGGGGGTACGGTCCGGCCTAGACCTTAATTTTAGTAAAGTTATGTAGCCATGTAAGATGTACGACGAGTCCATGTCCATGATGCATGTTATGTCAGTGACAGGTTTGGGCAAGCAACAGTGTAGCTATCAATATTTATGAAAATTCATGTAAAATATAGCAAACATACCAATCAGTGTTATTTAAACGAGCAATGTTTGCCGGGGGAGCTGGATCCTCGTCGTCGTCGTCGTCTCCGCCTTGATGGTGTTCATGGCGTGCCGGCGCAAGGGGCTCGAATCTATAGGGTTCAGCCCCGCGTACAACTTCTACTTCCTCGTCGGGCTGAAGGTCATCACTTTCTTCTGATGAATCTCCAGAGTCTGGGTCGTCATGTTCCGAAAAACTGTCCGAATTTATGCTATGTTCCTCCCAACTTTCGCCATTAGAGGTGTCTGAATCTGAGGACGACATACTTTTCCGTTTCAAAGTGCACGTAAACAGACATGCGGCCGGCTCAGCTTTAGTGCTCGTCGTACACTACAGCGTAGCGGTATATCGCGTTCGAATTATAGGAGCGCAGAAACCAGACGTAGTCAGTCTAACGTATGACGTCACACCAATCCAGCGGGTGACTCACTGTGACCTTTGTTTTTCATAATCGCGGTAATTGTGATTTGTTCATTTTTTCACGTAGTTTATTTTTTAAGTGTCAGAAAAAAAAATTAAGACAAGGAAATATTCTTCTATATATGTATTATGATATAAAGGAAGAAAAACACATTTTGGCTTCTTCTCGGAGCCTGGCTTTAAGTTATACCTGCTGATGTGCACTAGTGGCCAACGGGAGTTTCTGGTCTGTAATGTGGGGGACCTTGATGTGGTAGCCTAAGAATGTGTGTGTACTAAGAAATGGCATTGTGGAGAGCCTTAAATGACAGGGTATTATGGGCCACCTGTTTTTTCGGTACTTCACGGGTGTAGAACAAAGCTTGTATAAACGTTAGAGTTGATTACCTTTCCACTGTTTATGTTTCTTCTAAAAGTGTTCACACACTTGGTTAATTTAGCCCCCCGTGTAATCGTTGAGTGTGTTGTTAGTCACCCCTTGTAGTAATTGGCTTCAGACAGCAGCCTATAGCAGTGCAAAGGGGCAACATCAGCTTTTGGTTGTGCTCTCCCATTATTTTGGTAGTTTAATTGCCTGGTTTGAACGAGTTATTACTGCTATATGGACTTGGTCTTTAAAGCTATTTTGATCTCAATCTGCAACTTTCTTTGGTACTGTGTTTTGGTATTGGGTTAGCTTTTACTGTGATTTGTTTATGTTTTATTTATTTTATTTTCAGCTGTGTTTCATTAACTTTCTTTGCTTTCGGTCACTTTTGATCAATAAAGTGTTTTTATGTCTGTGTTTTTTTGTTTGTTTTGCTGTTAAAGAAACCTACAATCGCGAGCCACTGTCCCACTTCATGCATTTTCTTGGCTCTTGACCCTGTTTGATCTTTATTAGTTATAAACATGGCACGTACACACTTATGCTGCTCGAACTCTTCTGACCAAACATGCATAACACATTAGCAACTGACCAATCGGGACGCTTCGCTGTGGCTCCCTATTCAGCGTGTGGTACGGAAAAAAAATCGCCCGCCGGACAGAGTACTAGTCTAATATTGCCCTAACCACTTATTAACGTGGGAGGGCGTCTTACGAACCGCGACCGAACGTCGCACAAATTTTTTTTGCAACGTCACAGCATGAGTTTTTTTCACTAGCAATAGCCAAGACGGAGGAGAGGCATCAATGCAAACCAAAAACCAACAATCAGTTTGTAAAAATGTTACACATATAGTGCATTTTTTTTTAAAGACGGTACACATTAGTACGGAAGCGTATAGCTGCTAACATAAAAATAAAATTTCTCCCAATTAAGTCATACATACCGAGATAATAAGTCGTACGTACGAGATAATTAAGTCGTAATTACGAGGTAATTAAGTCGTACGTACGAGATAATAGTCTTACTGCAAGACATTCCTTTTTTCCGTGGTCGCTAGAGGGGGCTGTTTGTGTGTGCTTCACTTTTAGTAGTTAGTATTGGTTCAGTCGTGTTTTTAGTTCACATTGAACTGTTGAACAGTCCAGAAACAAGACTACAACGACAGCGCGCACATGGTTTGTAGTAGTACTGTCAAAGATTACTACAATTACTGACGCTTACATCCAGCTTTCATGCAAACTGCTCGCTTCAGAATTCTGGAGAGAATTCTTCTATCACAAGTACAACTTTCCAGAGGACAGTTGTTCGTTAATTGTTGGTAAGTCTCGAGCAGGCAGTATGCCCAGTTGATTCATGATTATGTTGTGTCAAACCAAAGCCCATGAGGTCTGCAAAGATTCATATTATTTGCCAATTTGACTGTGAGTCGGTGACATGACACACGTACAACCCATGTTGGGCTGAATTATGTCCACGTTGCTCTAGACTATGCTCTATACATAACAATACTGTTTACATGGCAGTAAATACTGGAACCAAACAATTTGTTTTTATTTGGTAGGGGCCAGGGGGTCCTAATAAACTGGATTACAAATGTAGAAATGTAGAACATAAATCTATGCACTTTACTAGCCCAGAATTTCTCAATTTTATTTCGTTTGTGTAACTTGTTAATAATGTCATTACTCATTGATGATTGATAGTTATGTGAATTTGAATGTTTAAAATTAACATTGAAACACGATTTGTGTCAAGGGATGTAGATCATATGTACAACGGTAGTTCTCACAAACAAATCAACAATAATAAACATGAATGACAACAATCTTGGAAAGTAATTTTATTTTTAGATAGAACAGTAATTCCATAAAACTTACTCGTTAACAAACAATATTTTCTCCCTTTCTTACCATGAAAAGCCTCAATCCTGAGTGATTGTTTCCCATAATTACTAATTAAGGTATTTTTTAAATAGTATATTTTGTTTGTACACCAGTCATCAACCCATATACAAACTATCACTGTCATGAAAACTGTATGCATGCTCAAACTTCAAGTTATCAACTTTGTAATTTATGTTATTGCATATTGTTTTGGGGGACACACATTATTGTTTTTCTATTGTTGATTATAGGTGTGAAATAGAAGAAGAGAATGGACCGTTAGTGCAGTTCCTCAGGGACCGTGGAATTTCAAGTCATATTCTTGAACAGTTGAAAAAAGACAAGGTAAGACTTCCCTCAATGTGTATGTGTGTGTGTGTGTGGGGGGGGGGGGCATTCCTTGGTCTGGAGGGCACAACTGGCCTCTGGGGTATTTATTGGTGGTCATACTGTGCGAGCACTTGGGGTGTAAAACAAAAGGAACATTTTTTTGTTATTATTTTCCTAGCTGGAAAGGAGCACCCCTGGATCTGCCTGTATATTATACCGTTTGTGTGTTATAAAAATATATTTATAATGTTATGATACTGGTTATTCTTGTGTCTTAGATTGATGGAGAGATGGTCAAATTAATGCAGGACGAAGATCTCGCTTTATACCTACCAGCACGAGGTGACAGACTAGCCCTCTTTGATTTTTGTAAAAACCGAGAGAGTACAAGAGAGAAAAACAAATCATCACTTTTCCGTAAGCTGAAGAACAAAATGAAATTAAGGCACCAAAGAGAAAACGACAGTAACAGTGACGACAGTGAAGAGCATGCAAAAAGTGCAAATAGAAAACGCCTCAAGGGAAACAAAAATGCAGCAAAGAAAACAAGAAGGCTCAAACTGGAATGGATTCACGAGGGACGTCAAGTGAGAAAGAAGAATGGTGGTGGAACTCGTACTATGGATGTCCTGAAAACTGACCCAAAGAAGGATCTAATTAAGAATTGTAAGGAACTGTTTTTCCCAGGTGGCCAATCAAAACATTATTCCTTTGAAGAAGTTGATTGCAAAATTCTGGACTTCAAAGAAACATCATTTCCTGACAATGTCACTGTTGGTGATTTGTATGAGGAAGTTAAAATGGGCATAGTCCGTTTCTACCTATCGACAACATTCAAAGTGCCCAGAGAGGAAATGGGCCCAAAGGATGTTCAGTCAGACAATGTGCCCGTCGTCTGTCACAGTTTCTCAAGTCCTGCCGATGAAACTCGTGCAAGTACATCATGGCAACCACTGCAGTCCACTACCTCCTGTCATGACGCCCTTGCAAGCACATGCACATCTATGCGGTCTACGCAGCCTTCAACCATCGCTCACAATCTCAGCTCTGCATCGTCAAACATAATCCAGTTTGGTCCAACATGCTGTGGAAATGAGCACGATCTGTCCGACACACTTCCATTGGTGGATGATATAGTCGAAGTAGAAACGTCAGAATTTACAGACCAGTGGCCCGACACCTTGTTTGCCGTTAATGATGATCTGACGAGAAGCCCACGATCACCAACTCCACCTCCAGATGTCGTTTCTCTAACAGTCCACCGTGTGAAAATTTTGGAGGAAATGGTTAATCATTTTAAAAATGAACATATTTTTCACGAACAGATCAATTTTACATTCATTGGCGAAGCTGGCAGTGACTTCACTGGGGTTTCTAGAGAGGCTTATACCGCATTCTGGTCAGAGTTTTTCATCGGAGAAGCTGAAGGTGAGGAATCTCGTGTACCTGCGATTAACACAAAATGGCAAGAAGAAGAGTGGAGGGCCGTCGGAAGAATTCTACTCAAAGGGTTTTCAGATCATGGTGTGTTCCCTTTGCAGTTAAGTTTTGTATTTGCCACTGCTCTAATCCACAGAGAAGAAGATGTGAAACCAGAAATGCTTGTAGAGGACTTTGTTTCGTACCTCTGTCCTACAGAAAGAGATTTGGTACAGCATGCCTTGGAAGGATGCATCGACGATGACGAGCAAGAAGATCTTATTGATTTCTTTGATAGGTATGGGTGTAGGAAAGTGCCCATGCAAGATGAGATGAGATCACAGGTGATACAAATCGCGCACAAGCAACTCATCCAAAGGCCAAAGTATGCTTTGGACAAAATGAAGGAAGTCGCACAGACTGGGCTGAGCATGTATTTTCCCTCTTGCGTTGAAATAAAGGCCATGTACAAGTCAAAGAAGCCAACAGTGAAGAAAGTGTTGAACCTTCTGGATGCATGTCCGACTACTCAAGATGAAAACCAGGCTCTCAAATACCTTCAGCAGTTCATACGGGCTCAGGGTGAAGTTTCCTTGAAGAAACTACTGCGTTTTCTCACAAGTGCTGATATCATGTGCGTAGACAAAATAAAGGTTACCTTTTCCAAGCTTGAAGGTCTAGCTCGAAGACCAATTGCTCATACATGCGGACCTGTATTGGAGCTTCCTTCAACCTACCAGTCCTATCCAGAATTTAGAAGAGAAATGGAGAGCTTGTTGTCTAAAGAAGAATGTTTCGTAATGGACATAGCTTGATGGATTCTCTTCAACCTTTAAGCTTTGCTAGCAGAACCATTCCTAACCAAAGGATCAGATTGCAGTACACAGATTACTCCTTTATTGCTCTTTTGAAAACAGGATAAGGCATTGTACATCCTCTTTGTAAAGTTACAGCATTGTTGTAATTTATTCATAGTGTTTTAAAGAACTGCATTACTTGTGTAGTTTTCTCAATGTATGCAATTATGTGCATATCATGTATTTTTCCAATTTGGAATGTGGATCTTTCTGTGTCTAAGCAGATATATTTGGGTCTTTGTTCAGGTTCTAATTTATTTGTGCGTGTAGAGTGTTCTTGGAGAATTTTATGGCTCTCTGATAAATTTTGTATCAATCACTAATTCACCATGTATGAGTTGCATGTCATTTTGTGAGCACATTTTAGATTTGGTGTACCCTAAGTACATGTTAGTGACGGCTTGTGTCAGCATTTAGTGTCTGATAATTTACAAGAAATGTGTATTTTTATTGACTTCCCAATTTCTATTTTATGACCCTATGTACTTTTAGTGATGGCTGTTGCTCCTACTGTTTCATAGGCATTTTTGTTGTGTCAGCATTTTCATAATCCTGCATTAGGAGTTTTTTGAAGTTAGTAGTTTTTATCCGGCTCTGTGTTCTCATGTGTAGCTTATGAGACAGTTTGCTTGACATTTTTAGCCTTTCAGTTAATGTGGGATGCACAGTGATTGATTTTTGTAGCTTTTAAGCCATTGCCAGCCATTTCCATTTTTATGCTCCAGCTCCTCTGATTTTGACATGAAAGAGAACTTTGTACTAAGTTGATATTTTAATGTGTGACCTAACTGCTTAAGATCCAGTTATTGCATTTGTATGTACTTTTCCAAAAATCATATCAGGTTTATTGACAAACTGTATTGAGATTTGTGATGTACCTTGTGTGTTTATTGTACACTCATGTAGTTCTATATTTAGGGACAAGTGTTTCCCACCACTGTTGTTGTCTGTAGCCTCTGTGTGACCTAGGATTGGTTACATTGTAACAAACTGATGTTGCTGTTTTGTTTGATCTACGGATTGGAGCATCCAAGTGAGCTCTCTATACATGTGTATTGAGGCTGTGTGGATTATTATTTTGCATCTTGCAAGTAGCAAGTAGTTTTAAGGCAACAAGGTGCCAATCTTTTTCTAAACTGCAATTATTTAGTTTTGCTACATGTATTTGTGTAATGTATAAATCAAGTTATGATATTTTGAGGGTAGCTTGTACTATGCTGACATGGGTCGCAAGGTCCACCTCATGTAGGCATCTATGGGTTGTGTGATTCTTTATCATAGTGGGTATGATTAGATTATGCATACTAATGATTATGATAATCATGTGTAATTATTGAGTACAAATGTTCAGGTTTTACAATTGTTTTGAAAGTTGTTTGGGTACATTTATAGCATCTTATAAGGGTTTAAAGATTTTGAAGATTTATATATCGTTTCATAAAATGTTGCACTGCTTTGCAGATTTCATTGTCATAAAAAGCTTCTAATTTGAGGATTCACTGAGGAAAGAAAACCAGTGTATGCAACCACATGTATAGGGCCTACCCCTATCATGAGTCGGTAGTGTAAACTTATTTTTTATTTCAGGTAAAGCGTATATATTTGCAGTATTAATGCAACTGCTGTATACTTGGTTGTACTTTCCTCAAATTGTCCAAAAATTAAAACCTTTTCTCAGTTTGTCCATGTTCTTGTGTTTGTTTTTTAAATAAATCTTTAATTGCCTCAAAATCATCTTTTTTTTAAACATACAAGAATTATTCAAAATTTGTGTGAATCTGAAAGTTTCAAACCTTTCGATTTTTCTGGAAAAAAGGGGGGGGGGCGCAGTTGGATACATTTTGAAAATAATTTTGCCCATCGAGGCTCTAAAACATGGATACTGTTACTAAAAACGCGTGCAGGAAACGTTATTCTGCATTTTTTAGAAAATGTGAAAGTTTGTTCATTACGTTCCATCATCATTTGTTCGTTTGGGAAATGGTAGGCCTACAATAAAAGACAGTTAAACTTCCACGGATTCACTTTCTGGAAACCTATTTGGCTTCTTAAAAGTAGAATGAACAGTTTAGAACTATTTTACTGGTGTTCACCTCCTGTAAGTAAATGAGATTGAAGCAATAAAAACCCATTTGCAAGAGGGTCTTACGCAGGCCAAGGACACGAATAAATTAAACTTGAAACCAAGACTATGATGGTAGACAAATAAAAGATCTCCGTAAAATATTGCATTTGGCTGCATCATAATCATCATTAGCTCTTTAATTTATTTTTTCCCCAACACATCATACATTATAAAAGACGCACATAGTACAATGATTCTGATAAAGATTTTGACAAAGATAATGAATAAAGTTTGTAAAATAAAAGGCATATAAAATAAGCTCGTCGAGTATTCTATGACAATCAGGGGTGGATCAAAACGCCTATTTGCCAGGGCGGCTATGGGCGACGGCGACATTTTTGGGGGTCTTTTTTTTGTCGGAGGGGGATGGGGGCGCCCCCCCCCCCTCCCCCCACCCTTCACTGATAATGTGTGTCATTACGCAGGGCCCAAATTCATAAAGTCTGCAAGCACAACAAATAATTACAAAGCACAGGAAAATTTTGCTCGGCAGAAACAGGTTACCAGTGCCAGCAAACCATCGAGTTTACGTTGCTGCAACTGGTAGTCCACTCATTTTTCGCGCAGCAAAGAGATTGCTGAGCACGTCTTTCTTTTGAATAGCTTTATGAAATAGGGCCCAGAGTGAAGTAGCAATTCTCGGGAAACACACATGGCCCTTTATCAGAGATATAACTGTTTTGTCTGATTATTGTACCTTGTATGTAGCTAATGGCATCATCAGTTTTCCCTAGTGTCAAATACGATGTATGTTTTTTTAATTCAGAAAACTACATTAATACGGGTCCAACTTGAATTATGCCCATTACAATGTTTGAAAAGTACATACATAGGCCTAGGCCTACATACGTTTTCACAATTTTCTTCAAAATACAACAACACTATAATGTGCACGATTTTTCACAGGATAAAGATTTGAATTATTATAACTAAAAGGGAGTGTGAAAGGAGTTCTAGGTATACAGTAGTTTGCAAACATTTATGACTTTAAATATTTGTAAGTATGTTTCGAAGCCTCTTATACAAGTCTACTGCGTTGTCCACACTTGACGGTGTGTCCCAACCTGATTCTTCCATGAGAAGACAACACAACTCGAATACAGTTTTATCACATGGATATGGACCTTTTGGGGTGCATTCTGCCTGGCATACACGAATTTGTCCATCTGTGACTCTGCAAAGGTGGCTTTCAGCTCTGTATAGGTGTGGCAGAGTATACATAAGCGCCGGTCGCCCGCTGGGATTTGCCCGGTTCCTGTATGGGCGAATACGATGTGTATTCCAAAGCTGAACCACTTCGTCAAGTTCATCCTTAAAAAACAATGAATAACCAGTTGTTTTCAGTTTACAATTAAATCACGGCATTATGGCCATTTTCAAATAAAGTACCAATTTAAAGGTGAAATCTGTAGGATTGGTAAAGCCGATTCTGTGTTTTTGTTCTTTTTGTTTGTTCGTTTCATGGTTTTTTTTATATAAATGCTGTATTAACAACTATTACATTGGATATTTTAATGTCAATCCTGGCATTGTGGAAAGGGAAAGCCGAGCTCCAAATAAAGTTTTAACATTAAAATTCGTATGCGTGAGAATGGTGCATTTATCAAAATCGTCAAATTATCTCACCTGAATCATTTGCAGGAAGCAAAACTGGATCAAATTTTTATCCAAAAAATCACCAGAAAAACTGCCAGTATCTTTGAAGGGTGTGGAAGACATTCATCCAAAATTGACCGCACTGTTTGCGGAGGAAACCCCACCAGGATTCAATCCTCTGGTTATGATTGCTTGAACCGTACAGAAAAGTTTTGCGAGCATATTCATCTTGGTGGTCGTATCTTAAAAACGTTTGCATATGCTCCATGTGTGAGTTTTCCGTACCACGGTCTGCTCTTACCCGTTTCGGGCAACCCTTTCTTGACTTAACAGCGTTCATGTAGTAGTTCGCAACCACAGCTGGGTCGCTGTTGGTAGTAAATGCCTCCATCCAAATTATCTGTCTGAAAAATCCATCTATAGAACCATTTATGCAGATTCCGTATGGTTTTAACTTGTCATATGAATCGACGTGCCACATGAAATCAGGCCCCAGACTTGTATAAGTTCTTCTCCTAAATCGATGTCTCTTCCGAAGTGAAATACCTTCAGGGTCAATAATGTGAAGTAACAGTCTCACAGTATTTTGACTCACCACAAATCCCTCCTGTATGCATTTTAAATGCATTATTCTATATCCATGCAACTGTCCTGACTTTTCCACTTGTTCCATTATGAATAAAGCAACATCAAGAATATCGGAATGATTTTTCCAGCGAAATAATTGAGCACTGGCCAGAATCCGCCGTAAACTACGGAGACTCAGCACAACTCCATTTATGTGAGCCAAGCACTCGAGAATTTCAGAATGATTAAACCCTAAACTGAAGTAGAATTTCACAGCATTTGTCAAGTTCGCCATGCTGACCCTCTTCACCGTACGACTTATTATCTCGTACGACAACTTAATTATCTCGTAATTACGAGATAATAAGTCGTACGTACGACTTATTATCTCGTACGTACGACTTATTATCTCATACGTACGACTTATTATCTCGTACGTACGACTCGACTTATTATCTCGTACGTACGACTTATTATCTCGTACGTACGACTTATTATCTCGTACCTACGACTTAATTGGGAGAAAATTTATTTTTATGTTGGCAGCTATACGCTTCCGTACATTAGTCTTCCCAAACCTCGCAATTTTAAACATCATGCATTTAATAGTAAAAATATTGTAAACAAATGGATGTTACAATTGTTTATGTCCCCGAAAAAAAATAATGAAAATGTGCCGTGCGTCTGCCCGCGCCCTGCAGAAAATGAAACAAAAGCCGTCGGGGCCACTTTTCCTGAGGCTGTAACGATGACGTACCCAGACATGTGAGACAACGTGCACAACGACTATTCACTGCGCCCCGTTGTCCAGACACGTCTCACACAACACGAACTTCGCCCAACATGTCATTCGAAAGTGATCGCGATTGTGAAGACGTTTCGAACACAAGTAGCGAACAATTATATTGTTCATCATCTTCATTTGATGAAGACGGTTCTGATGCTGATCAGGGTGAAATTCATGGTATTGAACCCTATCAGTTCGAGCCAGAAGTTAGCGACGACGAAGACGATGGCGAAGGCATCGAAGGCGGTGACGAAGGTCTTGAACACCGGCGAAACAATACTGAGTGGTAGGGTTTTCTTCTTCAATTGGTTTCTTATCAAACTTTTAAACAACCTCAAAGAACTTTAAGTAAAATAGTTAATTTATTGAATGTCAGTTCTTTTTAAGTATAATAATGTCATACACAAACGTTGGGGGAAATGTGTGTTTTTGAAACTAAATAATAGTACACTTTGTTGACCTTGGTGAATGTATGCCAAACCAGACTATTGTTGGGGTTAGTGTGTACATCAGTGTAAATGTAATGTACACTGTTTGGCAAGTACCTGGATGTACACATACATTATGTACCGTGGTTACACACGTTGTGTATTATTGGGTCGTGTATTGGAGCATCGGAGAGTATCTGGTCAACTATAAAACTGGTGACATACTACATGTAGTTATTTGGGATGGGCTTTAGCAGTTATCGTGATTGAAGGGACACACCGGCTAACTGTTTACCTAATTTAGTGATGTGGAATAACAGACAATAATATTTAAATGGTTATTGTAAAAAAAAAATCATCAAAATATCGTGTAATTAAAGGGGCACACCGGCTTCGTTGGGCTACAAAATAGTATAATATATGACTTAAAAGTCTTCCAGGAATGGAGAAGAATGGTTCCTAAAAGAAACCATCAAATTTTGCCGTTTTCGAGCATTTTTCAAAAAAACGATTTATCCGAACTAAAAAAGTGGTTCGGATAAATCACGTGATCTTCGGAGTTAGTTTTACTTCCAGCCGTATAAAAGTAAATTACTGAACCAAATTTAAATCGTTATTTTTACAATATTTTATGAGTATTTGACAAAAAAGACTGTGTATTCAGATTATTGATACAATTTGTAAATAATGATGAAAAATCGAACGTAATATTCGCATTCAGAGAGTCTGTGCAACCAACGCACCAGCGTGGGAGCTAGCGGAACGTAAACCTTGGGGCATATCCCGTACAGCCGGTGCTGTGTCTCGTTGGGCCAGAGGAGCTTGTCGGAGGGGTAGGGTGCCAGACCAACAATTACTTTTTTTTACGACTGTTTTAGTCTGTACCCCTAGTTATTATCCCCTAACTATTGTAACGTGTTGCCTGCGTTACACACATGCGGGACGACGACGGGGAATGTTTATCCATGGAGGTAGAAATTCTACCTCCATGGTGTATCCCATACAGCTGATCCATCTACTTCTATGATAACTGCATAATGTCCACCCCACCCCCCCAAATCGCCGCAACAACAAAAAACCACGGCCAGTGAAGTCATCGCCCGAAAAACGGGAGAATGCCATCGCTAAAGCTGCCAGGAGAAAGGCAATCCGTTTGCAGCGAAGGCGAAAGGCTCGCTTGGCACATGCTGGCTTTCCCTTTGGATTTATCGTTTTTGGTTTTTTTTACTTTTAACTTTTCGTTGGACCGCCTTCTGGTTTTTCCTTGCGATGTTTTTTTGTACCGATCCTTGGATGTCGAAGAAACGTTCTCCATTGCAAGTAAGTTCGTCCAGTTCGTCGTACACAGAATACAAATTGTCCGTTTATGTCTGTTTTTTATTTACACGTGAATTTGAAAATTGTACAAGAGGCAGAATCACTGACATTTGACGGGGGGGGGGGGGGGGGGGCTGGAAGAGCATGATAGGGTGTTATGTCTGAATAATCAGACGTATACAGCACCACCACGACAGTTATGTACACTTTTTATTTACATGTGAATTTGTGCTGGATGGATATGAAGTCTGGATCCCCCTGCCTCGCTATTGTAATAATTCATACTTAAACAGAGCACCAGTCTACTTACAACATTGCGCAACATTGTCAAGAAAACGACAGTTGCAACGGCTGGAAAAGCGTATAAGCTGACCTTTGACCGTGTTTTGTTTTTTACACATTTTTCGTTAATTACGTGATTTTTTTTTTTAAAACAACCATTTAAATTATGTTGTCTGTTATTCCACATCACTAAACTAGGTCAACAGTAAGCCGGTGTGTCCCTTTAAGCACATATTTGTGCAGTTTTCTGGCCTGGTGTAAAGCTTTAACTTTTCGTCAAGCTTTTCGGTTTGAATCTTGCCTCATTAAAGCATTCAGTGTTTCGGCCGATTTTACATTAATGGCCGGTCCCACTTTCACGTCATTTTCGACCAGGGCGGCCAATTCATTTAGCAATTTATCACTTTCCTGTTCAACTATAAGTGAATCAACATCTCTGTCTGAGAAATTATCGCCCCTTTCGGGTACAAGAACACCAACATAGAAACCATCATTGCCCCTTTCAGGTACATGGTTTTCAAAAATAGACTCAAGATCTACAATTTTGCCTTCTTCGGTAACTTGAAGTGGCGTGTTGCACTCTAAAGTGCTGGAACCATTGGTGAAAGAATGAAACGCATTTGCCAGTGAAGTCGCTGTTTCTTGTAATTGGCTTACAGAAGCCTGCAAAGCACTGTCCGTAGTTGCCGCTGCCTGAGCATGCGCCGCCGCTTTGCTTGGAGCAGCAGAGACGGGTTCAGGTCAGCAAGATAACATCTAAAATAAATCACCTTCAAAAAATCCCATAAGCTGGTGTGAATCATATCCCTTAACTTTTATACATTGTGTTTACTATCATTTTATTTACATTATTGTTATTATTCATTACTACACTTGTCACTACGGCTTTTTATACAAAGCTTTGTAAAAACAAATATTTATGAGAAGTAAAAATACACAAGTATCTATCTCGGGTGCACCTTCTTTCTGTGGTCATCCTGGTCTTTCTTGCTAGTAAACACGAATTTACATCCTGTTTCACACCTCAGGTTCTTGACCTGAAACAAAGGCATTTGCTCACAGGGCAAGTCCCTGGGCTGGTGCAAAGCTTCAATAAATGTCAAGAAATGACCAGGATGACCAAGGGAAGGCTTTGGTGTGGGGAAGTCCCGTACACACTGCAGCATCTTGTCATTTACTGGTGGATTGGATGAGCAGTGTTGACACGCTGGATCGGTGCATTTGGCAAAAATCACCATGCCAATGCGCCGATCCATGTGTCGCATGACGAGCCGAAATTTGTCACACACTGCTGCGTGTGCTCTGTTGAAATCGGCAATTCGACTGTACTCGGAGCCGATGGAGATGGATGACGCATCTATAGTATCATTGGCGTAGGTTGTCTTTGACCAGTACCGCTGAATGGTTGACATGGCACTGTCAAAGACAACTTTCTCCTTCTCATGTCGCTCCTCTGGCGTTAAGTCCTTCTGGTGAGACGAGGGACGTTCCCCAGGTAGAGCGGCGGGAATAGACGACAATGTCAGGGATCTTGTGCATGGAGACCAAAGGCGCTCTACTGGATTCAAAGCCAAGTGACCAGCAGCCGATTTCACGAAATTTTACGAAACTGCGTAACTCCACTTGTGCAACATTTATTGCGTAAGTTGGGCCACTTATGCAATAAAATATGGCACAAGTAGGCTTACGCAGTTGCTTAAAGTTTTGTGAAATCGGCTTCTGGGCAGTAACTTGTGACAACAAGGGCGTCCAGCTTGCACTGCTTGAAGAGGCGGCCGTAGTACATCTCGTTAACCACATGGTTAACGTTGCAGTCCGGTCCGCCATCAGCAAGCAGCACTAGCAGTGAATGCCCTTGTTGAACTCGCTCTCCCACATCCAACACATTAGTGATGTTGTTCATATGTGACGACACGTGGCAGGGGTTGTAGGGACCTCGATTAACGACTACTGCTTACCCCCATGCTGGAAGGCTGTGTAAAAAATGGAGAAAACGTACATCAATTAGTACATATAAATACCAGCAAAATTAACATATCCAAGTGATTATTTGAACGTCTAGGTCAGTAGCAATCCGGGGGGGGGGGGGCAGACATCATTTTGTTTTAAGCAATATGCCTCATTGCGCGCACATAGATGAGTTGTGATGAGTTGTTGTCAAGGAATTTTTAACATTTGGTAAAAATTCGGCTTGCGTAGAAAGGCTACACCATTTATTTTTTTTCAAAGTATTTTTAGTGACAAAACTAAAATTCTAAGACAGAAAGTTATGCAATATAATAGCATTGCCAGTGAAATACCTTTCATTCCTGTGACATGCTTGCCCATTCTGAACATAAATCTGATGGCATCCACTCAAATAAGTGTGGTAGAACTCAAAATTGCAGATAAGTCGTCTAACGGCCCCCGTAGACTTGATGTTGGAAGACTTGGTCAAAATAATAAGAGGAAAACAGCAAAAAACGACGAAAACAAAAACTAAAACCAGACAAAAATTAAAAGCCCAACATGTATTTACAGCATGAAGTACAAATTTTCAAAGTAAAATTTCAATCACTGACTGCGGCCAGTTTACTGTATGAGGGTTGCCAATTGGCTTCCTTCATAAACCGTGTATCCAACATGTATATTGTAATAGTATTTGTATCACTTAAATACTACTAAATAACTCAGTCGGAGACGTTCTGGGCTTAATCATATCAAGTTGTCATAACTCATCAAACATGTGAATACAATGTGTCTACCTGTGTTGTGTGTTCCTAGAACCCATGCAGCATAAGCAGCTGTCATAGGAGGGCGCTATACAAGTTGACCATAACACTTGTTACATCCTTCCTCCAATAAGAAAATACATGATTTTTTCATTTATTTCAGAGTCTTTCAAACATGTCAGAGAGTTCATTTTCTGTAGAACAAATTCCAGTTCAAGATTGTATCACATTAAAACATGTGACGCAGCTCCAGATAAGATGCTTGTTTCAGTTCAAAATAAAAAAAACTTTTTTTTGTTTGTTTGTTTGTTTGGCTCCGAGGGAATAATCTGAGTAGCCCTTTAAATGCTCAACTAAACACTACATGTAGATGAAAATCTACTTTGTCTTTTTTCTAACTTTCAAGTATCTTAGTAAGTGACAAAGTCAGTGAGGTGAGACGGTCGTTTCACTGTTCGTCCTGATCTGGTTGTCATCTGTGGTGGTGGTTGTTCTGCGTCTTGTGGTTGTTCGATATTGGTTTCGATGGTTGGTTTGTTTAGTGGTTCGATGGCTTCAAAGTTTGGGTTGGTCGGACTGAACTCTTTTTTGGTGTGACGGAGATCTTTACGGTTTCTTCGATAGGTTTTGCCGGTTTGAGTCATCATTTCGTATGATCGAGGTTCAGTTGACTGTCGGGTTATGGTTGCCTTCTTCCACTCATCCTTCTCTCTTATTGGCCTGATTCGAACTGTGTCACCAACTGTCAGTGGATGCAGGTCTTTTGCTCCTTTGTTGTAGTAATATGCCTGTCGTTTCTTGTTGTCGGTCAGTTGTTGTGGCACCTTCTTGATGATTTTGGGCCTGAGCAATTTACGGGTTGATGGCAGTAGTGTTTTGGTCCTTCGATTCATCAGCCGTTGAACTGGGCTGCTGGACAGTCCTTGGGATGGGGTGTTGCGGAAATCCAGGAGCGCCAAGTACGGATCTGCTTTCGATTTTCTGGCTTTCTTCAATAGTGTTTTAGCCGTTTTAACTGCTTGTTCTGCTTTGCCATTGCTCTGAGGATAGTACGGAGATGAGGTCGTATGTGTGAACTCCCAAGTCGTAGTGAAACTTTTGAACTGTTCTGATGTAAACTGTGGCCCGTTGTCAGTGATGAGCACATCAGGAATACCATGGCGAGCAAAGTTAGCTTTTAGCTTTCTGATGACTGTCTTTGCTGTGGTGTCTTCTAGGTAGTCGATTTCCCAGAAGTTAGAGTAGTAGTCAACTGTGATGAGATAGTTGTTATCACCTTGAACACACAGGTCTGCTCCAATTCTTGCCCATGGTCTAGTCGGAATTTCATGTGGATGTAGGGGTTCCTTTTGTTGTTTTGACTGGAGTGATCTGCAGATGTCACACTTCTGGATGAAATCTTTCACCTCAGCTGTGATACCTGGCCAGTACAGACATTCTCGAGCACGACGAAGACATCCTTCAATGCCGAGGTGAGAAGAGTGTATGCGTTGAAGCATATCACTGCGGAGGGACTTTGGTACGAGGACTCGTTCTCCTTTGAAGAGAAGTCCATCCTGGATGCTTAGTTCATCTCTGATGTCAAAGTAGGGAGTGAGTGGTTTGGGAATATCCAGTTTTGTGGCAGGCCAGCCATTCAAAATGGCATCTTTCAGCAACATGAGAGTTGGATCATCTGCTGTGTGCTGTTGAAGGTTCTGTAGTCGTTGTGGTGTGATAGGCAAGTGTTGGATCATGTTCACTGTTTCCAGCTCTTGCTGAAATCGGTCTTGTGATTTCTCAGGTAGATACGCTCTGCTCAGTGTATCGGCCAGATACATCTCTTTGCCTTGGTGATATGAGACCTTTACATCGTAAGTCTGTAATCTCATCAGCATCCTCTGCAAACGCTTCGGCGCTCGATGTAGAGGTTTGAGGACAATCATCTCAAGTGGCTTGTGGTCTGTCTGCACATTCACTCGGCGACCGTATGTGTACTGATGAAAGCGTTCTAGGCCAAAGATTACTGATAGCAGCTCTTTCTCGATTTGAGCATATCTGGTTTCACTGTCAGTGAGGGCTCTGCTGGCATATGTAACAGGTTGACCATTCTGCATCAACGCTGCCCCAAGTCCGGTCTGTGATGCATCGGACTGCAGAGTGAGCTCGTCTTTCGGATCGTAGTACTTCAATACTGGTGCTGTGGTTACCATCTTAGTAATAGCCTCTACAGCTTTGTCATGGCTATCTAACCAACACCAGTCTGCGTCTTTCTGTGTCAACTTTCTCAGTGGCTCACAGGCATCGCTCAGCTGTGGAAGAAACTTGCTGAGATAATTTACAAAGCCTATGAATCTTTGCAGCTCTGTTTTGTTCGATGGCTTAGGCATCTCCTCTACAGCTTTCACCTTTGCTGGGATAGGCTTGAGCCCTTCTGCTGTGATGAGGTGTCCCATGAATGGCACCTGCTTCATTTTGAGCTTCAACTTGGCTTTGTTTAGCTTCAAAATTTCTCGCACGACATCTTTCTAACAGTGCTTTTAGCTTCTTGTCGTGGTCGGCTGTTGCCTCAGCCATTGTATCACCTTTCCTTGACACAAGGATGTCATCAGCTATGGTTTGAACTCCATCAAGACCTTCTATGACTTGGTCTTGTCTGCGCTGAAATTCCTCTGGTGCTGTGCTGATTCCAAATGGCATTCGCAACCATCTGTATCTGCCAAAGGGTGTGTTGAACGTCGTCAAATATGAGCTGTCTTCATCGAGCTCAACATGCCAAAATCCGTTCTTTGCATCATATCATCAATCGTCTTCATTGGGTAGTGACTTCTGTTGAGTGCTTTGTTGAGGTCTTTGGGGTCGAGACAAATTCGCAGCTTTTGTGGCTTAACGACACAAACCAGGCTTGATACCCATGGAGTAGGTGTATCAACCGGCTTAATGATTTCTGCTGCGGTCAATTTCTCCAATTCTCCCTTCAACTGCTTTTTCAAAGCAACTGGTACCCGTCTCGGTGGGTGCACTACAGGTGTGACAGTAGAGTCCACATCTAGGTGATATTTGCTCTCCAGGCATCCTGTGCCTTCAAAGACAGCTGCAAACTCAGTGATCAGGTGTTCTGCTGACTGCACTGTCTGCATTGGTGGAGCAACATAAGCAATGTTCTCGTAATGAACCTCTATCAAGCCCATTTGTTGCGCTGTTCTGCTACCTAGAATGGGTGTCACTCCTTCATCGTTTACAACAACGAAGTCTACCTTGTACTTCTTCTGGTTCTTGAGATTGACCACCTTCAATTTACACCGTCCAAGTGGTCTCAGTGTTGCCTTGTTGTACATGGACAACACCTGGTTAGTCTCTGTGAGCTGTACATCTCCGATCAGTTGTTTCGGGATCACGTTACAAGTTGCTCCTGAGTCTATCTGAAGCAAAACTTGGTTTCCTTCTACCAACATTTTGGCATGGATGTTCTTAGCATATGATTTCTCCACTGTGTGGATTATCTCTGGTATGAGTTCCATGGTCATGAGTTCTTCATAATATGAACCATCGGAACTGTTGTCATCTTCTTCGACTGCATGAACTCTGGCACTTTTCGTACGGCATTGTTTAGCAAAGTGGTTCATCTTGTGACACTTTGTGCATTCTTTGCCATATGCTGGACATTTCTCTTTTACAAACTCGTGCTGTTGCCCACAGAATTTGCATTTTCGTGCATGCGTCGTCGTTTTCTTTCGTGCACCTTCACTACGTGCTGACTTTCTTTGCTTTTGTTTGGACACAGCATGCACTTCTGTGGCTCCAGGTTCTTCCAAGGTTTTAATTCTTTCCTTGGATAACTCTGATGCTCGACTTATTGCTAGACATTTCTCAAGGTCAAGGTTACTCTCTCGTAGGAGCCTTTCACGTAGATCAGAATCTTTGATTCCACATATTATGCGATCTCGTAAGAGTGAATCACGGAGCGTGTCAAAATTGCAACTCTCGGCAAGTAGTTTGAGCTCTGTTAGATATTTCTCTATAGACTCCCCACTCTCTTGATTTCTAGTGAAAAATCTGTATCTTTCTACTGTTTCGCTCTTCTTCGGATCACAGTGTGCATCAAAAGCCTTCAGGACTTCAGCTAACTTAGATTCACTTGTCAACCCAAGTGTCTTGTACACCTCTCGTCCTTTAGTTCCAACAAGGTATTGAAACATCTTCACTTTGACTGGCTCTTCTTTCTTGGACATTGCCAATTCAATATATAGCGTAAGCTCTTCTTTCCACCTTTTCCATGTGCGTGGAAGGTCTCTGACATCCATGTCAAGGTTGGCGGGTGGTTTTATTCTGTCCATTGTTCGATATTTGCAACTGCAGGCAGACAATAATTATGCTCAAGTTCAGAAATCTACCCAGGTACTTACTCCCAAGACTTATACTAATCAGCTAAATCATGGAAGGGGTCAGACCCATCCCCCAGGATCAATAACTAAACTCAACCACAAAAATATCTGATACTGCAGGAACTCGATTAATAAATTCAATTGTTCTTGTCTTTCTTGACGGATCTCTTGGACAGTTGCTTTATCAGTTGATGATGATTTGTAGCACAATTTCTACAATTTTCTTTGTCTAGTCTTACTTAGCACAATTTCTAAAGCAAGTTTTTGTTACCTGTTAGTGTTAGATGATCACTTCTTCTCTATGGGTAATCACTTGATCACATGTACACAGAGCACACAATTTTCACAGTACAGCCTCGGATAAATTCTGTTGCCTTTTGCTGTTCTTTTCCTGGAAAATCTTCTTCTATGTGTTGACCAAATACACGAAAGCACTTCTGACACCATGTAATAGTATTTGTATCACTTAAATACTACTAAATAACTCAGTCGGAGACGTTCTGGGCTTAATCATAATCGTGTTGTCATAACTCATCAAACATGTGAATACAATGTGTCTACCTGTGTTGTGTGTTCCTAGAACCCATGCAGCATAAGCAGCTGTCATAGGAGGGCGCTATACAAGTTGACCATAACACTTGTTACATATAATTATGAGGGTGATTATAAACTAAAGTGGTAATATCACAGTGATGCAGGTGACTTCCCCTTTTTCTTCTTTGTTTTCTATATGATCATACCAGTAGATTTTGCAAAGTGGTGGGAAATAATGCCTTACATTTTCCATATTCATAAAACTACCTATCAAGCCCCTGATGCCAACAAAAGTATGAACTTATCTTTAGAAATATACACAGTCGATGCACACTATACACCCACTTCAAAATCACAAAACTTTACAAGAATGGAAGTGTCAAATTTATGTTCACTTTCCAATGGAATTCCATATCTGCCGTCGCCCGTCGCGCGTCGCCCCTCGTCCGTCGCGCGTCGTGCGTCGTGCGTCGTCCGTCGTCCGTCGCCCGTCGTCCGTCATCCGTCGTTGTCATCCCCTAAACCACCATGTGACTGTCACGTGAATGTGTGATACTGCTCTCCAGACGTATGCCTACAAAGACAAGTTTGTGTTTTTCCTGAACGTGTGTTACTGATTTCTTTCCGATAGAGGAATAAAATGGACGAAATTCTCGTAGGACTGGGACTACAGGAGTTCTTGCAAGCCTTTCTAGATAATCGAGTAAGTGGAACATGGTTTTGCATATTTAAAAAAAAATAACACGGGACAGGAAAATAATAATAGGGACTAATAAACAATACGGAGGGGGGGGATAATAAACTGAACAGGGAAAATATTCGTATGTCAGCTCCACAAATTTTTCAGTCGTTTTTAGTCCAGTTTATATAAGTATGATAAATTTTAGAAACGTAAATGGCAAATTAAATTACTCAATAAAGAAGAGCTAAAATGACAGACCGCCATGACCCACGCAAAGCGCAGGCTTCCCGCTAGTAGGCCTAATGTGTGGTTTGATCTGAATAAGTAGGCTAAACTGATGTTTTTCTTCAAACTTTGCTTTTTTCTTGTAACAAATTACTGTGTCATTTTTGGTGGTACGAGCGATAGAATGACTGACAAAGAAAAAAGAAGTCAAAATAATTATTTTCAACTTGTGTGTAATGCAGGTTAGTCCCAAAGAGGCTACAATACTGACAGATGACGAGTTTCTGTCACTCGGAGTATCGAAAATTGGAGACCGAGTAAGGATTCGTCGAAAGTGTAAAGAGCAAGTCGACAGTATGTATTTTTTGTTTTTGTTTAAATTGGGCTCAAAGGAGCACATCATTTTACCCCCGAATGCAGCCATAATTATGGAACCAGAACACACCCACACACACCCTCACAAACATAGAATTATAAAGTATTCTTTTGTTAGTTCTATTGTCCCTTTTCTAAAGAATTCCCTAGGGGGGAGGGCAATTGTTCCTATTGAATTTACCTTGTGGGGTCCATTGTTCTTTTGTCCTCACATGTGTGTGTTTACAAACCCACACCCCACACACCATGTTTTGTTTGCGCCATTTTAAGTCTGCATACAAGTTTTGAGCCCCATCAAAGTCGCTCTCTTAGAAATGATAATGTTCATAGTCTGAAGCAAATTATATAGACAGGAATGGCGTTTAGGCATGAAAAGTACACAATAATAAGGATGTTGAAGTAAATACTTTTCAATAAGATTTATAGGTGAGTTTTCAGGTTTTCTTTTCTCATGTAACTTGTGTTACATTCAATTTTGCTTGTCTGTTGGTATACTTTCTGCAATATACATTTCTGACTGTTCTTTTTATTTTATATAATGTATCAAAATATGACCCACAGTGCTGTTTACCATGTTGAGAATAATTGAGTTACTTTCTCCTCTTATATTATTTTGTAGGGGATACAACTTCTTCTCCTGTGGTGGAAAAACTAAAAGGGTTGATCAAGGGCAGAAAATTGATGCCATCTGGAAGAAATAAATCCAAAACAGTGCGAATTTACGTTGGATGGAAGCATGAGGAATCAAAAGGGTTGAGGCAGGTAGTTGCAAGTAGGGGTGGAGGTTCACACCCCCTAGACCTGCCGAAGGAGGCCAAGGAAATGGACATTTTGAAGAATATTACAAATTTGTTCTTCCCAGGAGGGAAGAACGAAGCAAAGGGTATCAAATTATCCAAGGTTTCAGCTCAGCTTGCCACTTTTAGCGGCCAGCATCTCTCAGAGTTCAGTAAGGGTCCGGCCTATACCCTTGGTGATATTCTCCAAGAAATAAATACCCATCCAGTGAGGTTATACTTGGAGACAAGATGGAAGAATGAGGCAAGTTATGAATGTTAAGGAAGGCCTTACCCCTGTGGGACTAATGAATAACTGCCCTGAGGTTCTTGGTCTGGCCAAGCCATCCCTTACCACCAGCTTCCAAAGACTTTGGGCAGACCAGCACGAGTGTTTGGATGATTATTTTGTCCTTGCAAGAATTCTTTACTAGTGCTTTAATCTTCAATTTATTATCTTCAAAGGCTTAAAGGCATTGCATACGTTTGGTAATGACTCTGAAAATTTTTGGCAATAAAAACTTACTTGGTAAGGAGTACGGCAGCTTTGGATAGTATAATGCATTTTGAGAAACGTTTCACTTCGAAGTACTGCAGTTACGGGAAAAATATATCACTTTTTATCCCCCAAAAACTTGAATCTGAGAAGCGTTATGGCCGTAACGCTTCTCAGAATGTGTATTCCAATGATGGATACTTCTTCTGCGTGAACGCAACCGCTCCAGATTTTTGGCGATATATCACGCTGCCACCTTTTGAAATGAAATTCACACAGGTTAGTTTTATGGTATATATCTACAATTATAAAGCATCAAGGCAAACGTACGGTTCCAAAAACCAAAGGTATACTTTGCCTTTAACTTTTCACGCATAAAAATAATTGTTACAAATTTTCTTTACTTTGATCCCTTTATATCCTTTTCTTTTCAAACACACATTTGCTATAGATGTTATAGGAATGTGAAATGAAATGTGGTGGTATACTGCTTGAACTATCAACTTGATTGCAAGGTCATGTCAGTGAGTAAACTTAAGCTTACTTTGTCTTTTCAGGAACTTTCAGACAGCGAAGATGAAGACAGCGAATCTGACCTACCAAACGTGAATGTAAATCAAGATACCAAGGAGGTTTGTACCAATTCCTTTTTGTGTACATTTATTTAACAGAGAGAACCCATGCTGTTTTTGTTTGAATGAGTATCAAAATTCGTGTCCCCAAACGTGGCAATAAATTATTTGAAGCTCAAACTATTGGCCTCAAATCGATTAATTGATTTGTTTTACTAATGCAGATGGTGAACTTTCACATAATTGTTACCTTGTTGGTAAGATGATTTTGATTGGAATCAATTTAAAAAAAAAGTAAATAAACAAAACCAAACTATTCAAATTGTACAGAGAGCAAATGATTGACATTAATTTTCCTCTGTTTTTGTTTTCCTAACTTAAGATTGCAGGGAGTCAACAAACAAATAGGCCATCCCAACCACTTACACCAACTGTGACTTTTCCACACCACAAGCAGGTAATGTGATTTTTTTTTGTCATTTACCAAACATTTACAAGGGTCCCTAGTTTGCTTTCCAGGGGATGAAATGTTAATTGTTTTAATCCTGTGACAGATATGACAGTCACACTGGTGGTTTCATTAAACCGTTATTTATTTCATGTTTTTTTTTGCCATTTCAATTTACTGAATAACTTAGATGTCAGTGTCAAATATTCAACTCTGTGCAATATGTACAGAATATTTTTTAATCTTTCAACCTAATATCTCACTCACTTCAATAAACGACATACATTGTTGGGAAACAAGACATGTCCACCATTGCAAGCAACATGTTCTTATTTCTTTATTTTTGCCCGCTTCGAATTACATTTATGAAAGGGAAATGTATATATCATAATCTCCTTAATAATTCCATAATATCTCCTTCAGGAAGAGAGCCTTGATATGACAACCTTTGATGCATACATTGACCTAATTGAGGATGAAGATGAGCCCAATGATGTTCCGATAAACCCATGTGCTGAGATAGTTGCTACCAGGTAGGCCCAAATCCATGATTATGTACCCAACCTCTACCAGATAGTGCCCACTCAAATGATGTAATACACATACGATTTAATGTTCACTGAATTCACTGATGAGGCATTCCAAAAAATCGAACAACAGTAAGTACAGGGACTTTTCAAAATGCTAGTGTACAACACTGAATTCTAAAGTATGTAGCCAGTAATTATGGGACAATGTGGTACACAAGTCATCTGTGTGAGAGATATTAACAATTAGCAGCTTAAGAGGTACTTAAAACAATATGGAACAATGACACCCGAAAAGAATTTGCAGAAACATTGGTAACAACCCCACAATTCTAAGAAAAGGAACAATTGGTGTACAATCATCCTTTATCAATATGTACAACGGTGTGTGCGATAACTGGGTATCAACCATGGAGATTGCTGTGTTGCCTTGATGAGTGGGAGAGCATTCAGTTTAGTTGTCTATAGCCTATCCATAACTGGAATAAGTTGTCCTTTACTAATTTGACAACATTGTGTCAGTGTTTTTAATATTGTATTTTTCACTAATTGTTGCTGCATACACAAGTGGTTTTTTAACATGTCTTTTATCTTAACAGTTTTAATTTTTATATTGCAATTTAATTTTTGGCATGTAGGGATGCTGATTCACACAGTCTGAGTGATATACTAACAAAGTTGTCAACGTTTATAACCGATGATCAGCCTGCTGTACAGATTATAATCAACAGGAGACGACTGTTGTCTTCGACACTAAGGGCCATCAAGGACCCAGATTTCTCTTTTTGGAGGCCAATAGAAGTTTCATTTTCCGGAGAAGAGGCACAAGACGGGGGAGGACCGACCCGAGAATTTTTCAAGGAAGAATGGGGATGAGGGAGGGGTAGGCAACTCATTGAAACTTTGGAAGATTATAAGCAAATTTACAAGCACAATCACACATTAATTCTCACAAAAGCATTAAGTCATCACACTGAACAATAACAGCAAGATTTTACTAAAGAAAAAAGAAAAAAGAATACATGGGATACCGTTTTGTTTAACTTGTTGAAGTTTTTCTTTGAAACAAATAGTGAGGTATTTTAAGTAAAATACAGCACTCACAAAGGACTGGCTGCACAGCAGCATTGGTGTGTTTTGTAATTGTTTAGCACAGTGCCGTTTTTCAAGTAAAGGATAGAGATTATGGCATCAACACTAGAGAAATTACATTGCTTGGCCCCACCAATTTACTAAAAAAAATGTTATCCTTTATTTGATGTATGTCATGCAGGTTGTTGATGCGGGAGGTCAAATCAGAAATGGGGGTGTTCCGGACTGCGAGCAAGTCTGGGATGGTGTCATTCACCCATGACTTGCATCTGATCAGACAACAGACATACAAGCTTGCTGGCCAGTACCTCACATGGAGTTTTGTGCATGGAGGGCCTGGAATACAGGGAATGTGTCCATCTGCTTTTTAGGCCATGATAGGGCTGGATGTCCGCCTAAAAGATATTGAGCATCTACCCGATGCAACATCTAGGGCAAACTTGGTGAAGGTACTGAAAAATGTACAATTCCAATTTCATGGTGATATTAATATTGCAAACAATGTTACATGTCTTGGAAAAAATGTTATAAATGTAATATACCCCTGTATTTTTTTTCAAACTAACTGTGGTGATTACAGTTTTTTCAGTGCTTTTTCGTCATTAAAATTTTTCCTCAACATGAAATATACCTTCTAGTTGAAATTGCTGTCTTGGTTTCTGAGCTTAAGCTTTTTGTGAAGAATTTTTCTCTATCCACTGATTATTTCATGTTACAGTTGCAAAAATGTACATCTCAGCAAGAGTTTGATGAACTTATTAACGAGATGGCTGACTGGCTAACTGATAAAGGTGACACCAGAGTGTTTGGAAAGAGGTTAGACCGGGATCGAGACAACCTCATCAAGGATCTCCTGATGCATGAGTTTTCCTACAAGTAATTTTCATCTTTTTTATTAACTTAATCAGTGTTTCATCATTTTGGCTGAACTTCCCACTGTAACTAAATTTTGCAATTTGAGCTTATAGTACATGTCATATCTTTGAAGAGGGGACCAATGACTTTTCAAAAAACACTGGGTACTACAACCTTAAAATAATAAAAATTACTACAAAAGACCCCCAAACAACATGCCCTTTTCAATAAACTTGTGGACGAAGTTCATTGTATGTCATCTGTAGCGTAACAGGTCTTTGTGACCGATCTCTACAACCTGTACAAAGTCACAGAGGGCATAAGAGAGATTATGGCCACTGCTGCTAATTGATTAATTGTACACATAAGTGTTGCCTTGTCTTGCATTGAGTAGGGTCTGAAACAGGGATTTATATACAACTGAAGTGATCCTATGGATACACTTACGGTTTTATCCAACGACTCAAATGTTCTACCCACCCCTCAGAACAATACCTTTATACAAACAAGTACTTTGTAAGAGAAGAGGTCACTAAAAATGTCTGAGCTGGGGTTGTAGTGCATGAAGAACAGCAAAAAAGTATATGTTACTTCCCCTATGGTGTTTTTCAGAGTAATGCTTGAACAGGGAGACGGCAGCTAATTTCAAATGAGTCAGCATCTAATCAGTCAGAAGTTCAAATAAGCAAAATTATGTCAAAACAACCTTATTCAATTCATGGGTCCAGCCCCTACAATGAAAAATCCTATTGTTTTGGAATAATCCGATATGGAAAACAAAACGTTTTTGTTAGTTTTACATTTTTGTCAACACATTTCCATAACATTTCAGGGTTGAGCACTCCATCAAGCAGTTTGTGGATGGTCTAGGACCCTTGTGGGAAGACGTCAAGAGGAATCCAACATGCACATCTAAGCTGTTTGTATTTGAAGCAAATAAACTGCAAAAGGCAGATATGAAGACACTCTACCGGATAAATTTCTCTCCGGAAGGTTCTAACAGGAGATCCCAGGAGGAGGATACTGTATATAGCTTTGAAGTGTTATTGCAAAGATGTGAAGGTTAGTTGAGGAAAGAAACTTAATAACATCATGACAAAGTTATGATGTAGTTTGAAACATTCAACTGCCCCCTAAAAAAATGGATTTCAACCTTATACTTTAGCTGATAAAAAATAAACATAACACCAACTAATTTTAGGCAAAGACAAATGGGTTTGGCAGTATAAGAACTGGTACAAAGGTAGAAGTCTATGTAGATAGTCTTAAGATTCAGAGGCATATTACATATAGCTATACTTTTCAAATGCATGGGTTTCCATCTGGAAATATTCATCGGCCCTAAATTGGACTAAGCTCCAAATATCAGCAAATTGCAGCACAATTGTTGGCCACTTGTTTTATGAAGAGTCAATAATGTGTGCTGACGTCTCCTCTATCTCTTCATGGCTTTAAGAGGGGCATGATTGTAACACCACCCCCCCCCCCCACTTCTTACCCAAGATCTGCATTACAAGAAAGAAAGCATCCACTCAAAGAACTATTTTGAAAATAATAAACAAAAAAAATGCCCTTGATATGGCTGAAACATAGCTACTTGAATTCCCTGGCATACTCCAGATGTTAAGTGCAAAATAATGTCTCAAATTGTGTGAACCCTCAAAATCAAGAAGATGCAAAATTTGTCGATTGTACGTTATTATTGTGCATTGAAATTGACCACAACAGAATGTATCGTTATATTCAGCTAACACCTCTGGCATCTCACTTAAACAAGTGCTGGATTTCTGGACTGCCGCTGACCATATCCCTCCATGAGTTGGAGGTTGACTTCTACACCCCAATGACAGGAATCAAACGTCTGCCCAGCTCGCACACATGTGTTCCAGTGCTTTGGCTTCCAAGAGGTGTTGAAGAACCTCTCCAACTACAGGACATGTTGGTACAAGCAATAACCCAGCTAACAATTTCACGTTTTTACAACGTTGTGAGGACGTCAGACTTTAGTGCCAACAACATTATTTGTATAACGTTGTAGCAACGAAAGTTTGTCGACTACCATTTACGTAATATAGAACGTTGTACGGCGACGTAATGACGACGTTCCCTCTACGTTTTAGGGACGTGAGTTTTGACACCTGTCTCACGTTGTGAGAACGTACCAGAGTCTGTTACTGGCAACGTTATTTACATTAAGTTGTAGCAACGAAACTTTGTCGACTACCATTTACGTCTTAAGAACGTTATACAACTACGTAATGAAGACGTCCCCGACACATTTCAGGAACGTTTTGGTCACGTGTCTAGCATGTTGTGACAACGTTTACGGATACATTAAATCAATTAAAATACTAATTACGGTAGCAATTATATATGGTTCAAACACTTTCTGGATCCTACCGAATGTAAACTTCAAGTTACTTATACTATTTGTATTGTAGTTATGACATACTGTACATATTATGTTACAAATTGTAATTATTATATTCTACTTATTACACTAATTAGTAGATGTTTTTTCTACAACATTAATTACTTCACAATAGTCTACCACGATTATCTTACCTTGATCACACCGTCCTTGCTCTATGGTCACACGACTGTGTCATCATGCTTGCTATACTGTAACAAGAATTTCTTCTTGTCGGATCCAATGACAATCTGGAGCAATAACACACGGTAAAAACTGGTATTTCTTCTGTACTTTCTGGGAGCTTTATTGTCACACTTCTGTTCTTTTCCTTACACAAAAACCAGACCTAAAAGACGTCTCAGGCGAGCGGGTTTCCAGATCTTCCAGCAGGGGGCCCCGCCAGCGGATGGCTCCACCGTGGAGCCGTGCTGGCGCCCTCTGCTGGCTGATCGGCATGAATGTTACACTGCCCCCTCCGAGAACTCTGCTTGTCCTCACAGCAGGCAGCAAACACCATGACCGGCCCCACCGGAAAGACGACTCCTTCACAACAACTGTAACTTAAACTTACAATTAAACAAATCAACAACCGGCATGGATCCTGGCTCTGGCTCGTCGGGCGTGGCTCCTGGCTCTGGCTCGTCGGGCGTGGCTCTAGCGCTGCACCTCCGTCCGCTGACTGCTCCGCTCCGGGTTCTCCTGGGGGGTGTTGGTCGGGCATCTTGGGGGCTGGGGTGCCCCCATTAGAAACAGTCTCTGATGTCAGATCTCCACGTCGAGAGGGGGTTGGGGACGGCTCCAAGTGGGCGTGGTCCTCCCCGTCGGATCGCTCCGGATATCGGGGACCCAACGGCGGCCCCGGTGAACCTGGGGGCTGCATTTCCAAACGGTCACCAGCCCCCCGGCAGTCCGACTGTCCGGTGCGTGATTCCGGCCCCATATCCTCGATGCCGACATGGTTCACTGATGCTGGTTTGCGTCCACAACCCCGCACGTGGCAATCCCGCACGTACTTCCTGTAGAAATGGAGACCACAACCGTGGGTGCAGTGAAAAGGCCTCTCCGGGTGGAGTACCTCACAAGATGTGCGCCTGTGTCGCCTCATGTTGCTGGAACTATTGAACTCCCTTCCGCAATGTATGCAGGTGACACGCCGAACCCTACGAGGGAAATGCATCCGCCTGTCCCTCTCTGCAGGTGCCCCACCAGTTCCGGCACCCACTCGGTTGTCTCCATCTCTCCTCTCACTCATCGGTGTCGTGCGGAGCTGATCCACAGGCTCCGCCCATCGTACATGTTCCGTGTGGAGCAAATTCTCAGGCTCCGCAGCATGTACTGGTTCTGCGCTGAGCCAATTCTCAGGCTCCGCTGCTTGTCCTCGTCCCGTGCGGAACCGATCCTCAGGCTCCGCACTCCGTACATGTCCCGTGCGGAGCCAATCCACAGGCTCCGCAGCATGTACCTGTTCCGTGCGGAGCCAATTCCCAGGCTCCGCACCCCGTACATGTCCCGTGCAGGGCCAATCTACAGACTCCGCAGCATGTACTTGTCCCTTGCGGAACCGATCCTCAGGCTCCGCACTCCGTACATGTCCCGTGCGGAGCCAATCCACAGGCTCCGCAGCATGTACTTGTCCCGTGCGGAGCCGATCCACAGGCTCCGCACCATTCACTTGCACTGTGCGGAGCTCCGAGGGGAGCTCCACGCCAATGCCTTGTGCAGTGCGGAGCTGATTCACAGGCTCCGCACCATCCACTTGCACTGTGCAGAGCCGATCCACAGGCTCCGCACCATTCACTTGCACTGTGCGGAGCCGATCCACAGGCTCCGCACCATTCACTTGCACTGTGCGGAGCCGATCCACAGGCTCCGCACCATTCACTTGCACTGTGCGGAGCTCCGAGGGGAGCACACCGCCAATGCCCTGTGCAGTGCGGAGCTGATTCACAGGCTCCGCACCATTGACTTGCACTGTGCGGAGCTCATTCAACAGCTCCGCTCTATTGACTTGTGCAGTGCGGAGCTCATTCAACAGCTCCGCTCCATTGTGTTGTACAGTGCGGAGCTCATTCAACAGCTCCGCTCCATTGTGCTGTACAGTGCAGAGCTGCCCCACAGGCTCCGCTCCATTAACTTGTACTGTGCGGAGCCGATCCACAGGCTCCGCACCACTCACTTGCACTGTGCGGAGCTCCGAGGGGAGCACACCGCCAATGCCCTGTGCAGTGCGGAGCTGATTCACAGGCTCCGCACCATTGACTTGCACTGTGCGGAGCTCATTCAACAGCTCCGCTCTATTGACTTGTGCAGTGCGGAGCTCATTCAACAGCTCCGCTCCATTGTGTTGTACAGTGCGGAGCTCATTCAACAGCTCCGCTCCATTGTGCTGTACAGTGCAGAGCTGCCCCACAGGCTCCGCTCCATTAACTTGTACTGTGCGGAGCCGATCCACAGGCTCCGCACCACTCACTTGCACTGTGCGGAGCTCCGAGGGGAGCACACCGCCAATGCCTTGTGCATGGTGGGGGCAGGGGTCGCATGGCTCTGAAAAGAGCCGTTCTCTGATGTTCCTCACCGAATACCACGGGGAGTAGAAGGTTGGTTCCGTGTGGGACCGTCCCAACCCTCCCCTGGCCTCTGGCTTGCTCTGCGGAGGGAGCCGGAATGATTCCGTCAGTTGCCGCTCCGATGCTTCCGTCCTCCTCGTTTCGGTGCACGGCGGAGAGAACCAGAGCGGTTCCGTGAGGTACCGCTCCGACCCCCCCGCGCCCGCCTGCCCCGAAGCGGACGTGACGCTTCCTTCCCTCAGAACCCGTGGCTGGCCCAGTGTAGACGTCACAGTCTCACCCCTCAAGAACAACGACAACTCGTCCACGGTGATGAACGGCGTGCCACCCGCTAATTCGGTCTGGTCCGGTTTATCCCCGGCGTATGGCGAGTCCGATGCCATGCTGTCCCAATCACGAAATTACACACACAAAAACACCAATTTTTACCTGGTTTCCTTGCTCTTGTCATCCCACCGCTGTCACCAATGTAACAAGCGTTTCTTCTTGTCGGATCCAATGACAATCTGGAGCAATAACACATGGTAAAAACTGGTATTTCTTCTGTACTTTCTGGGAGCTTTATTGTCACACTTCTGTTCTTTTCCTTACACAAAAACCAGACCTAGAAGACGTCTCAGGCGAGCGGGTTTCCCGATCTTCCAGCAGGGGGCCCCGCCAGCGGATGGCTCCACCGTGGAGCCGTGCTGGCGCCCTCTGCTGGCTGATCGGCATGAATGTTACAATACTTAAATGGTGAGGAACTTGTATATATGTAGCGTATTTCCAATGGCTAACTTGCCATGGTGGGTAATTACATAATATTGTTTTAATAATTAGTACCCACCGTTGTCAAAATCTTTGAGTTTAATCATGCTAGGTGTATCCTAACTATATTTGTCTTTACGAAATTAAATTAAAACTATCTGAGAGTAACCCCCAATTAGTGGTTCATTGAATATTTCATTAAAACAAATGGTGGATTAGGTTTGAATGGGACTTGCGATCTATAGTATATGATTATGCAAATTTATGCACTGTCTCTATACAACGTTTCTACAACGTTTTACCAACGTATTCTGCAAAATAATCGAAAAACTTGATTTTTGTATGCATGATTTACCGAAAGGTATTACAATTAGCATGAAAAACAGTCCAAGAGCTGTGGGGTTGGGTGGATTGGGGCGGTTCAGACAGAAGTTGCTATGGAAGCGACGAACGGCATAATGATTATTTCTTTGTCATGCATATCTTTCTACTAAAGTGCTCCCCATTAACCTTAATGAAATGTGTTTCTATCAAGACGGCGGCTGCGGCAAAGTTCAGATTCTCATAAGCAATGACGTGAAGACAGAGCACGAAACGTGCATTGAACTTCGCTGAGAGTTTATTTGATGAATCCCACCGTGATCGCTATAAGGGGAATTGGTCCAGCCTTGCCGGTTCCCTTGTCTACAACGTGAGTCAACAAGAAAGTTACCCATATTTAGAAGGATTGTTCCCCAAAAAATGATGACATTTTATTTAACAGTGACTGCGTATTAAAATGAGCATCTCCCCAGACAGCAGAAAAAAATAACCACCGAAATTGTTCCTTGCTATCAGTGAAAACCATCGTTAATTTTGGTAACTTCCTTTCGGACATGAGCTGTACAGTCCAATGCAGATGAAGTTATAGTTATCCTAGCCCCTATTGCCAAAAACTTTAATATAAATTTTCGATTTGAGGCTTTTGGCGATTTTTTTGGCAAAATGTTTGCCTCGATGATTCAACATGTGCTACCTCCTTTTGGTGGAATTTTATGAAAATTATCATCACTGACCGACACCAAACATCGTCGGCGCCATGATGGTTGTTGTATCGCGCATGGCATCAGCCGAAGTTCGTGTTTAACACATGAACCGTTGGTTATCGTGTACCATCGTTGGGCACAGCCTACCATTAACAGCATGACTTGTTGACTGGCTATACAATGAAGCAAACTGGTATGCCGTGTGGAACGCTGGTCAACGATAACCAACGGTTCGTGTGACGAAGTTGTTGGCATGCAAAAGGTAAATTTTCCCATAATTGGGTTTATAAGTGTATTACAATCACAACATTCTTGTGACTAGCTTGTACCATGGAGGAATAAAATTTTGTGTTCCTCCATGCTCGTACCATAGGTGGATCTAGTGTGGAGTTCCCGGGTCCGACCAGCTCCATCCCATCTTTGTGATCACCTTTTTGAAATTTAAAAAGTAAACATTTTTAATTCTGTATAGGCTTCTTTTCGGGGATTCTTTTGTTTTTTTGTTGTGGGTATTAGTTGCTGATATGTTTTGTTTTATAGTTTTTTTCAGAGGGGTGTGGGGAGAATAACTGGCCTTTCCATTAATTATGGAACACATGGAAACCCTATAGAATGCCTCAGTCCCACCCCTATAGGGCCCTACCCCGACCCACCCCAGTTTACATTAGTACGTTGTGTTTGCAACATGACCACAACATTACCAAAATGCTACATTTATACTACGTTTTGTTTGCAACATAACCACAATGTTAGGAAACCTACGTCTTCACTAGTACGTTGTGTTTGCAACAAAAGCCGCAACAGAAATGGAAAACCCAAATACGACGTCTTCACTACCTTGTGTTTGCAATATAACCACAACATTAATAAAAAACATAAATAATACGTCTTCACCACTACGTTGTGTTTACGACTTCATCACAACATTAATTTTAAACCTCAATACTACGTCGTCGGTACGTTGTGTTTGCAACATTACTACAACGTTAATGGAAAACGTAAATACTACGTCTTCACTGCGTTGTGTTGCCAGCATAACCACAACATTACTGGACAACCTAAATACTACGTCGTCTGTACGTTGTGTTTGCAACATTACTACAACGTTAATGAAACACGTAAATACTACGTGTTCACTACGTTGTGTTGCCAACATAACCATAACATTACTGGAAAACCTAAATACTACGTTGTCAGTACGTTGTGTTTGCATTATAACTACAACCTTAACGGAAAACGTAAATACTACGTCTTCACTATGTTGTGTTTGCAACATAACCACAACATTACTGGAAAACGTAAATACTATGTTTACACTACGTTACGTTCGCAACATTAATATAATGTTATAAAAACACCAACATCCTACGTTGCCACAACGAGAGGCCTTGGACAAAATGACAACGTTACATCAATACCAATATACAACGTTAATATAACGTTGTTGTGATCCCGAAAGAAAACGTTGTATAAAAAACCAAAATATAACGTTCTAACAACGTCTTGCATGGAACACATCAACAACGTTCCAAATAATACCAAAATACAACCTTTTTACAACCACCTTCTTTCAATCTAACGTTCTTACAACGTTGTCACAATGTTGTAAAATCAGTACCTTGTGACAACCAGACCACAACGTTGTGAAATGTTGTGGTTACGTTGTGTGTTAGCTGGGAACATGCTGCCAAGATTTTGGGAAAATTTAAGCAGAATAACAGTCTTTTCCATTATGCAGGGCAAAATTTTTTTAAACTACAGTGATCACACATTACATGTTCACCAAAAGCCCAAATTTTCATGCTGACTACCAGCCAAAACCTGTATGCAGTTGTTGTAATGGTACAAGTTAAATATTGTATGAAATGCAAACACAATGACCAAATTTAACAAATAAGAGACATGGGTTTTAATTGACAAAGGCGTTTTTTTTACATATCATTCAACATTCAACTGGATAGTGATACAGTGGTTGGGATATTGTAATATTTGACCCAAGGTGCAAATTAAAGAAATAATAAACTGCTTTTGATTTCAAACCTTCATGGGGCTTTTGCTCTGGAATGGTAATCCATGCAAAAACTACACCCTACTCCCTAGTGACAAAATTTGTTTAATGTAAAGTGAGCTAACTTCTAAGCATTTTTCATTCCGGTATGGATGAGTTATACAACACTAAAATAAACATGTAGTCAGTAATCTTTTAGAATTGTGTGTACTTAATTATTGTGACCACACCATTACAATTTCTTGCTTTTGATTGTGCATGCAGTGCACAAAGCTGGAAGGGGGTGTAGGATGGCACTCATTGAGATGACAGTTCCAGAAGATTACAGCAAAGCTAGTAAAAACACACAAAGTTGTCCTTAAGATTCAGCACACCCACAAACCCTTTTGCATTACATTAAAACAAGTAAAACCAGGAAATACAAAACAATACAGCAAAACTTATACTGTTGCTCAAAGTCCCAAATGACACAATTACCAGATTCAGTAAGTCAGCATATTTATAAATTTTTCATTAATCCAGATACATGTATTAAACCAATCTGGAAAATGATGTTGAGGATAACCCTCTCAGTTAGAGGTGTAAAGTACTTTGTAAAGTTTTGAGTTAGTGTTAACTTGTTGTAGTTTTGAAAAGTACTATTTTATTATAGTTACAGGTGTTATTTAAAACTTATTCCATGGTGTTACCTTGTTCATTTTTTCTCAGTATCTTTTTCTAAATTATGTTTCTTTTTTGTTCAACTCTTGACTGTTTTTGACTACAAGGAATGTGACCAAGATGGTGATAGCATAATGAATGCCTGTCCTTTAACATTCATAAAAAGGGTCATTTGGCGTGTTGAATCATGTTTTCATTTATTTGTTAATCTCGTATAGGATTGTATAAATGCCTCATTTCCAAGTTAAAATCTTGAATGACATTACTTCAAAATGCACCACTGAAAGTTAAGGCATATGGTATGTCTGAGCAAGGAATAGAAAAGTGAAGTAGGTAAAAAAAAAACACAATTTCACACTTCCAACGTATCACAAAACCACTGAAATAATGCAATAGCTTCTGATGGTGACACGGGCACACCCTTGTTGTGAGCTGCCATGAGATCATTGAAAGTTTCCTCTGTGGCCAATGAAGCACACCCACTGGCAGGAGGTGAAGTCGTGAACTCTTCCTTAACATCACGTATGTCTCTCTCAGGCACTTGAATGCTATAACCGATAGTATCTGTATAGAGAACAGAGTGAAACAAACGGACGAATCATAAAGTGTAAGATTTTATTTTATAGTGTGTACAAAAAGGTCCTGTACTGACACCAGTGGACCTTCAGTACTGCAATGTACTGTGAATGGACATGATATGAAATCAATTGGCACATGTTATTATTCATGCATATCTTAAAGAAGTGGGCAAAATGTGGCAAATCAATCATTACTTGAGTTGCTGTCGGAAATTAAAGTGTCATGTGACAAGTATACAAAGAAGGCTTTATGTCATTTCAAAAAATTTCAAAAAAAATGTTCGTGCAGTTTTGTGTTTTCCATGTAAAAGATTCCTACCATATAGCTGTGGCATGAAGTACATCATGTTAGGTTTGCCAGATGAAGCCACAAGATGACGAGATGCTCTACGTCGGTGTTGGTTCCACTCAATGCGAACCTCATCCAACTCTGACTGGATAAGTCTACCACAGCAGTATCTCATGCATTCTCTGTAAAGATGTTAAAGTGTTCAATAAATGTCTCTTCCACAAGAGAGTACTACTGTCTAAGACTATAATTTGTTCGACTGCTTCCTAATAATCCATTAGGTAATATTTGAAGTTCAAATGTATGTCTATGTGTAAGAATATTTTATTGAAAAACAGACAACTCAACCGATTACAGAGGCCAAACTATGATTCATCTTAACAGCTTTCTTCAAGACTGAAAAACGAAACCACGTTTTCAGCTACTATGACAAGAGCACAATATAACTATTAAGGAAGATTAACTGCTGTGAAGTGGGTTTCTCTGAAGTGGATCTACCCACCATGCGGGCAGAACCCTTATTGACCACAGTCCAAACTAAATAATTTGTCTCAATCCGGAGGGGCAAAACAGGAGTAATTTAAGCAGGCCCATTCATATGACACATAATTCAGTTCCAATTAGTCTTGCTGAAATAGGTGGTTCCTGTGCATGTTTCACTTTCATTCTGCTGAAAGCCACAGACTTCTGGAGGAAACACCATCAACAAAGAAGATTGGCAATAAATCCCTGATGACATCTCTACTTCTACTCACATGTGCAATGGAAAGGTGCAATCCAACACTCCATCCTCAACCATCTGCCGGAAAGTGTCTATCCAGAAGTTGGTCATCATGTCAAACAAAGTTCTCCAAAATCGCTCGATGCGCTGGAACAAAATATCAGGAATGACTGACCAAAATATCTATCGGGTTTATTGCTGAACAGCAATTAGAATTGTACATTGGACAAGAGGCAATTAATGGAGCTACCTTTTTTCCAAAACAATACTTTTCAAGTTTCTTTGCATGCTTTGCTATACAGTTGCCACAAACATGTTGGTTAAAATATGTCATTAATTAATAATGCACGCTAGTTTAGGCTAAACGCAATTATAAAAGTAAATTATTTAAGGACCAATTCGGGCATTATTAGTTTTTAATTGACCTTTAATTTAATTTTCAGTCTGGAGGCGGCAGTAATAAAGAAATGCCCAACATTTTAGAAATCTTAGCAGCTTACCTGATTGTGGGGAGAGGTAGTCTTTTGAACACAGGTGCCATCAGGATTGCCGTAAACTGAGTGAAAAGCCACTTGGATGTCCTCTATCATTACATTCTCAGTCCCCCTGTCCATTTGAATGCATCTCGGAACACCTGTAATGTAAACAACAAACATGTGCGAGGTTGTTTACTTTGTTGTCATACTTCTTTCAGTGATTTTTCATATTTTTGGTTGTGTGTGTGACATCTAGAGATACAGTTGTCTTACCAGCAATTTCTCTCCCTAAGTTCATGAAGTACGATGCAACAACTCGTGGGTCATTATTAGTGTAGGCAACTCGAAGCCACAACACTCTTCTTGAAAACCTGTGCAAAAACAAGGGGAAAGACAGGGTTTCCCATTTGATACCTTTACTTCGCTGTGGAGCAATTTGTACAATTGGTAAGATTGGAAAAAAAATGTTCACAGATTCACACAAAACTGTTTAAAGTTGGTAATAGTAGAAAGGTTTCCGTGAAATATTTCTGCCTGATAAATGCTTTAGTTTCTTAGAAATAAATTAGACAATTTGTTTTGATCTCGCAAGCCCAAAACTTGATGTTTGAAAAAACAGAAAACATAATTTTTTTTAAACAATTTTATCGTGACTTGGATGATCAATTGAGCTTGAACATTCACAGGTTTGTTTTTCCGTGCATTATGTGGAATCACACTGACTGTGGACACTTATTTTTTTTAGCTTTTACAAAAGTATATACTGCCTTTAAAAGATGAGATTGCAGTTGCAATGACATGACTGTTTGGTGTACAAAAGTCATCAACTGTCTGTTTTAGTATTCTTACCCATCTATTGCACCATGTATCGAAAAACCATACACCTTCAACTTGTCATGTTGATCAATATGGACAGCATAGTTGGGACCTTTACTATAGTACAACCTTCTCCTCAATCTGTGTCTTCTTCTTAAATCAACTCCTTCCGCATCCAAAAGTCGTTGGCCCTCCAAAACTATGCGCCTGTAAACAAAAAACAGCTCGGTATCAAATCAGTGTATGAAATCTGCAGTTACCCAATTAAAAAATAAGTAAACTAAGAGGGGTGGCGTGGATTTTTCCATGGGGGAACACAGAGAATACTTCTCTTCAGTTTTGGAACCTGAGGCCACATTTGTCCAATGGTTGGAATCGTATTATGCTTTTGATTTTTATTTATTTATTTTTTTTTTTGGCACTGGAAATTTTGTTGGGGCAGGGCAATCGCCCTTCAGGGCTCACTTTGACGACGCTGTCATTTTTTTCATGCATATTTGCATGCAAAATTTATCTCACTCTTATATCAAAGGTCCAGATACCGAGGGTTGTCGATTTTTGAAACAATTTAAAGAGTTGTAATTGGAAAGGCCTTAGAAATGATGTACTGTTAATTTTCTGAAGGTCGTTCTTTAACCAATGTTGGGTACAGCTGCTTCGGTTATCCCCTGTGTTGTTGATGTCTTGGTTCTAGTATGTCAATACTTCTCTTTTCAGTTAAGACCAGTTTGTTACCAAATTCTGTTTGGGCTTCAACTCCTTCAGTTTCTGCTTTGAAAAAGTTCATGAACAATAACATTGAGAAAACAAAGGTGCTATCCAGGTCAATTCGGAACTATACTACCTTGGAATAGTCAGTCCATGGCGTACCAACATTCGTCTTGCCATAGCTCGACAGCCTAAGTTCCTCCCACTTCCCTGCAACTCCATCTTCACCAGTTAGTAAAGTAAACAAGAACAATCAATTGTAGCATTTGTGGAGGAGAAACATAATCAGCACGTTAATTTTTGCTGCTAAACTGTTCTTTTTTTTTTCTTTTCTTGAAGCAGCTTACACGCAATCATGTGAAAACCAATTTTTATTTTGATGTCTTTATTACAATGTGATTTCTAGTGCGGCTGTCCTTCCAGTCACTTCTCCAATTCTTAGAGTGTGTCCCCCTGGTTCATCTGTTAACTGTTGCAATCGTCAAATGAACAATATACCCTCCCTGTGATGTTATCACTTAGCCTTCCCTTCTGTAGATCCCTCCAAAAGCTGTCTGACAGTAAGAGAAGCATACAGTTTCAACCTCTGGTCAGTTCTATTCTCTCAATACCTTCCTTCAATACCTGTTTTGTTTGTCTGTCTGTCCGTCCGTCCGTCCGTACATAGCAAGTTCAAGATTGATATTTTCTACATATACTGAATTCTAAGGTTTACTTCTTTTATTTTCTTTTTATTTTTTCAGCGAACCCCACAACACTCAAATGTGCCATCTCCATGGAGATCAAAAGCTGAAGTTAGAAAAACAGAAAACATATAAGGTGTTTCTCACTATTTTCTATTGACTCGAGTGACCGATGGAGCCCTAACTTTTACAGGTTTGTTTGTTCATGTAAAGCTAAAGCCACACAAGGTAAGAGCACTATATTGCCACCTTTACCCAAGTTACCATTCCTGTGTTTGACCTTTAAATGACCCTTACCTCCAAACATGACATGAAGGTATGCAATGTTTCGTTACTTGGACAATTCCTTCGGAGGTTCCGTTGGTGCAGGACTCGATGCAATGTTCTAAGGCTTATTGAAGAAAAAAATAATGACTTTACTTTAATATGCCTACAAAGAACGCATTTTCCGACATGTAGGCTTATAATATAACTTTTTTTTTAACTCCACCAAGCACTTTTAGAAGTTGAATGACAAAATTTATACATTTCATTTAATTTTTTTTTCAGTGATCAAATGGATTGTAAATAAATCAGTGGTTGCCCGAATTCACCCTTCCTTCGTTATGTGCATACACCTACCCTTGGCACAGATATTCAATTCCCAGTGCCTTGATGTAAATAACCCCTACTCTGATCATGATTGTGTATTCTCCACCCAGGGTACGCAGAACCCAACCTTCTTTTGTCAACATGTACAGTTATTTGTTCTACTTAGTTAACAATGCTAAGTATTCTCCTGGGATACCTTAGGCTATTGTGTTCCACTCAAGTGAGTAGGAAGGCATGAGTTGGCCAGGAGAAATTGAATGTTTAAGGAATGATAATCACTCTTCTTGGGTCTTGCTGTGACTTAGTACGTAAATGTGCAATTATTTTAAACAATGTTTTGTACAATATGCAAATTCCTGTGTTCTAGTAATAGTATGCTATCTCCAGGCCGCAAAGTTTTGGCATCAGTCTTTCAGTCATGGCAATACTTAGAGATTTGCAGTGACAATGTACTACAACGTTACTCATTTACAAACACTCAATAATCAGTAACGATTAAGTGGCTATTACCTGCAAAAGCCAGGTTTGAGCAAATTAAACTGCAATGATTATATTAACTTACGATCTTCCAAGTATAGTCAGATAGTAGGCATCCCAGCTACAAAGAATGTGTAATACTAGGTCAAGTTTGTACTTACCTGCAATTCAAGTCATGTCTCATTTTCAGAATACAACAAATTTCATCATAGGTGTATCCAGCCTCAAAATAATGCTGAATAAGTTCATCTCTTGCAAAAATATTAAGGAATTTAACATTAGCAATAGTTTATACTACAGTCGGCAGAGTATAACTTAATTTTTTTTATGCTTGGGGTTTAATGTGTTGTGTCATCGTAGGACAAAAAGGTTTTCTAATCCTGAGAACTACTTTATCGTATATGCACATGATTGAGTGCCTTCCACTGAACTACTGACTGTACGTAGTACTAGACTACTTACTTTTTAAAAGATACGATACTAATTACTATTGATGAAAATTTTGAGAATTGAGGAAACAGCAATGTTTTAAAAAGTAATAATTGTGATCAGCAGCTTATAAACTTAATAAATATCCTAGGAGTTCCCTAATTGCTGTCATGAATTCCACAATATTCAACATTGATTTGGATTAAACAGCTATGTATGATCTTTTTTTTTACACCATTTAGAAAGGAAGGGAAATCATAGGGGTCTATTGCGAACATTTAATCCTGCAAGTTTACCATCACAAGACAAGCTTGATTGTATACTTTGGGATCTTAGCTGCTCAATAGAATGGATTCAATGTAAATTTATTTTTGTTAAAGTTTTAGTCTACTGGCACCTAAAAGCTCGGTATTAAGTGATGTTTTATTATCTTATATCTCTATCCATTGGTAAGAACAAAAGTAGCTACATTCGGATTTAAAGAAGAGATAAAACTTTTTAATTTCACCTATTAGACCCCAAAAAGTTAACTCCGACAATCTGAATATTCTTGGTAGTTTTCAGATTTAGAACATTCTTGGGAAAATCAGGTCAGCTCCCCTGAACAAAACTATGGCGAAATTCGTTTGTTTTCTTTGCAACCGACCTTTGGGAGTTCTCTAGTCAACCTGCTGTGGATGATTTTAAGATCTAATGAGATGTCCTGATCTGTGTCTAACCGCTTCTTTAGAAGCCCCTTTAATTCCTCAGGAGGCCAATTGCGTGGTACATCTGGAACCTAAAAGTTATTAATGAATAACTTTAATAACACAGCAAATGTTTGAACCTTGTCTTAGTACAGAGATGCAAACATTTCAAATTTAAAAAGAGTAATTTGCCCTCACACAGAATTTCCCTGACAACTATATCACATAATAGAGCTACTTGTACATAACATTCTGACCTATGGTTATTGATGAAGCTTTGCTGGGTTTGAATTTGTGACAAGGGGTGTACATTGTGCTCTTCTGGACAAGCAGAGCTTCCAGGGTTTCTACTTTCGGACGGAATGCTGTTTGTTTTTTGCGCACTGTGCTGAAAACACGCTCACAGCCAGCATTGGAATGTGGGATGACAAGGATGCTCAGCATTACATCTGCCAACACTGCTTACGTAGGCTTGTCCAAGGATGAAGTTATTTTGCCAATTTCATGCCACAATGTATCTACCGTCCATGTTCAATATCTCTGGTGTTAAATCATCTACCTGGTATAAGGAAAACTCTTGCTCTAGTTGGGTTTCTAATCATCTGTCAGGAAGTAAACAGCTGAACCTGTTTATGAAGTATGCAAGAGACTGATATGTCTGCTCTTCTCTTAACCGAGGATCAGCCACTTCAGCATGGAGCAACAGGTCATCTTCCAAGGGGAATTTTGTTACAATGTAGTCACATGCACACTGGTAATACTGTCGTACAGATGTGTAAAATGCATATAAATCACTCTTAGTCAGCTGCCCAGTTGAACCACAATGGAGCTGCTTTTCCCGTAGGCTCTTCTTTCTTTTGCTGCTCTTGTCCAGATAGAAGTATACATCTATAAGGAGCTCTTCTATTGATACAGGAAATTTAGCAGGAGCTTGCTCTGCTGCTATGTGAACCAAGTGGCATTGGCAACCAGCAATGTAAACTCCAGCAATTTTCTTCTTTACATATCCTGCCGTGCCTTTGTGTATGCCGGTCATGACAGATACAATGTCACATCCTATAGACACAGCTTTCCCATGTTATGCCTCTTTTGGTCAGCTCATCATCAAGCAAGGTGAAGATCCCTTTTTCTGTGCCACCATTTCCCTGACATAGACTTATCAAGGCTGGTGTTACAAGTCCTTGATCACTGTTATACACACCAATTACTAGAGGATACAAGTTGCCACTGAAGTCTTCACTATTGCTTCTATCAGTTGACAAGCTGAATGGCTGTTCTCTCATGAATTTTTATATTTATTTTTTGTGTCATCTGCCATGGAACGTACTATTGCTGTTGTTTTTGTCCGTTTGCAACTATACTTCTTTGCAATGGTGGAGTCGGGAACATCACTGTAAAATGATCACTGGCATGATCTGCAGCTGCAATAGGGACATTGTGCTCCACAAGAAAATTAGAAAACAATACCTTGGCACGAAAAACTGGATTCTGCACTTCCTCTCTAACAAAAAAATTTGTCATCCGTATGCTAGATGAAGAAGCACGACATAAAAGTCTACGTGTTTTTTGGTCTAACTGTGCTTTTCGATGTCAAAAGCTCTGCCGTGAGCAATATTGATGTCACAGCGATATGTGTTGCAAAATGCATACTTTTCACTATGAGCAGATTTTACTACAAACTCCCACTTCTTGCTGTAATCCTCTTTAAATTTCTGGTGTAATGAAGCCATCGTTGTACTCCAATAACCGCAGAAAACTAATAATATCATAAAACTTTTTTTCCAGGCACACGCACACACAACCACGGATGTATTTTGTAAACATTCCGTAAAACACACTGTTCAAACAACCACCCCTTATACTCGGAGTCCGTAATAATAAACCAAAAACACCAGTTTCTTCGATTAGTGACAAATGTCACAGCCAAAAGGGGAGGTTTTGTTTTATTTCAAGAAAACAAACACCGGATACCAGTTGTTTTGGGCAAAACGGCAAAAAACACCAACACATGCACTGGGTACATCCCCAGGTAAACAATTGGGCACAAAGCCCCTGGGCACACACAACCACCCAGACCAATACATGGGCACCAAAGACCCCTGGGCTGCAGTCCCAGCTATACCACTTGCAATTTCTTGCACTATAAGGCAGCTTTACCCATTAGACATAAATACCGTTTACAACACCTTCATATAATACCAGTAAAACCTGATAACAACCAATTTTTCAAAACTTTTCTGACCCATCAACATTCCACCGCGGAAGTCGGTCGGAAGAGCACCCCTGTGAAAACTAAGGGTGCTGTTGATGTGTCAGAAAAAAGTGTAATTAACTTGACCCTAGCTGCCACTAATTAGTTGAATAAATTTGCAAAAGCTTACAATGTAAAGGAAACAGAATGACTTGTTACTTATGCTGTCCATTTCCTGAACCAATTTATGCCCACTTATGTGACTTAAATACCAATCAATGTGTCAAACAACCAGCCCTGAAGAGGAGAAAGGGGGTGGGGGAGGGCGACAAAATGCTGATTAATTTATTTAGTGATTTTGTACACCTCGATTGCAATTGAAAGGCTATGACAAAGTGATAAGAAATTCTTGCCGCCAAAATGCCAAGCAAGCCATTAACTTACAAAAGCTGTGATTGGTAGGAAGTATCCCTTACCCTAAATGGTTGTAAGCTGCTCACAATACTTGCCTGATTGGTTGACTAACTGCTGTGTGATTGGCTGGATTTGGACCATCTGATTGGCTAACCAGACCAAACTGTGAAACCCCATTTTTTCCAAAATTTTGCTATGACAAATCACACAGTACAGCTCCCCATACTTGTACAGTACCAGCCCCATACATTCTTGTATGCACTGATGCCCAGTGTACAAAATTCTGAGCAGTTTGATTGGCTACTAGTCTGTTCAGTGGATCCCTCATTTGCATAGCTGTTCCATATACATGTATAAAGAATTGGGTCACAGTTTCTTGTCCACACTGTGGGTAATGTGTGTGCTATCTGTGTGCCCACTATATAATACATGCATGATTGATCCAACTTAAGTATGCATACATTTCTGAGTATAAAGCATTTGATCTTTTTAAGGATAAAATGTGATATAAACATAGTAGCATTGTGGCGATTTGGTTTACTACTATTAGTGGTGTTCTGTTGCACATACAGTCATTAACACATAAGCAATATAACTTCAACACAACGACAGCTTTTACACTGCAGAAACTGCCATCCATCAGCTGTATCACCGAGTCATCTCGCTTTCTACCCACCCTCTGATATTGTTCAGTGTGAAATAACCTGCCCCTGAGCTGAAACCTGCTGTGATATTCAGCTTGGAAATTCCTCAATGGTTGACCGAGTAGAAATTGAACTGCAATGTGGTCATCATTATCAAGCTGCTTCTGAGTTGCTTTGCCTAATAACTCAAAGTATCCAATTCTTCTTTTCTTAACTGGTCGATACCCACCAACATGAGAAAGCTTGCCAAACAGATTCCGGCATTCTTGATCAGTTTCCTGCATACATTCTGTGGCTAACTTCTTTGAAAGTCCGTAACGAACGTACCGATGTGCCATTTGTTGAGGAATGCATTGTGAACCGTGGACTAAATTCAACAAGACATGATTGTTTCCTTCAAACGGAAAATTTGAGTGGCACCATGCAGGACCCCAGTCACGTACACTTGTAGGTAGATGACACAATTGATGCACATTGTATGACACGTTCTCCTTTCCATATAGCTCTTCCATCTGGATAACAAACTTCTTTAAGGCAAGTTCTGAACAATCGACGTCAACCTGGGATACTTCATTCTGGAGAAGTTTATAGATTGCATACACAAGCAAAAATAAATGATTCAGATATCTACTTGGCAGAAAGCCTCGCAACACAAAGAGTGAATAAAATAACAGAAATGATCGCCACTCTGAAGCCTTCTAATATTTCCTGGTGTCCAGCTTTCTTGGCACTCTTGACAATTCATGGGGAGGAGCCACACTATTCAACTTTTGATTGACTTCTGTTTTCCTTAGTCCAATATACCAAGGCTGTCTGTGATTGTGACTATCAAACCACAGTCTTGTCAGATGTTTTACAACACCCAAAAGAACGCAGTGCATGTAATCCACGACAAACCCCCCGATTACATCAAATTTAGGCAGGAAAAGAATTATAGGTGGACCCTTAATTCCATGCACTGACTGCCCAAGCTCAACAGACTGGATCACATCCTCTTCATGGGTTAACGCTGTACGTATATCTGGTTCTGGCTCCCTAAAAGGGTAACACCGTAGTGACCATTTCCTTTTTCGACACATTCTCCTGCATGGTAACACCAAGAACAGCCATATTCACCATTGAACTGAGTGCAATTTTGAATGATAGGTCTTGCTACTGAGTCACAAGTACAACAAGAACAAAAGACTTTGCTTGTCACAATCCTACCATTTAAAGGATTTCTCCACTGAAACCCTTCATCTCCTAGCAACACTGCTTCATCTACAAAGGGCTTTAAGAAAGTTGTCATTTCCGGTTTTTAAGGCCCACACCAGAAACCGGCAATTAGAACATTTCTTTTTCTGTCTTCATGACTTAATTCGTTAACCATACACTTAACTGGCCAAACAGAGAAGTTGGACGACTTGAAAACTGCCGCACCATCGATATTAAATGTAATGGTGAAATCTTGGTCAAAGATGTCTTCATTGTCCATCAACTCATTCACCTTCTTCCCATTGCAAACATCATTAGACGTCCCATCTATTCTGGCATTCTGAGATTTGCTGATGAGGTTACTAGCTATATGATTACATTCTACGAGATCTTTGATTTGTTGCCTTATTGGAATTGTGGTAAAGAAATTACCCGACTTCAGGCTTTGGCTAAATTGAAAAGGAGCATCACACTTGGGACACCTACCCTCTTCATCTAAATCTGATTTTGTTCCAATGTAACTTACACATTCTGAACAAAAAATGTGAGTTATTACATTTTCAGTATTTTCGGTGAAAGCCTTAGAGAACATGTACTTTGATTTTGGCAAAATGCCTGGAAACAACACAATAACTTCATGAGGTCATTCAGTCCATCACCACTGATATGATGTTTAAATATGAAGGACAATATTAACACTCTTGCCTGATACCTTGTCACACTGCAACCTAGATACAGTAGTTGAGCACCAACATTGCCATCTTCATACTGTAGTATCGTCACTTTAGGCACTCCATAGAAATAACCAAGGTTCACCACACACTAGGCGCTCCATACAAGTAACTAAGGTCATGAACTGTACATGTGCGTATCACATGCACACATGAGTTCTGAATAAAAACAGTGTACCCACATTACATGTACATGTGCATTCGTCTACCTTAATCAGGACAATATTACATTTTGGCGACGAAACAGGATTCTTTTCCTTCATATCACAACTCAGTAATGTCTACTGAACAATAATTCCTGGTGTACGGCGAATTTAGCAACTTAACTTCATAGTTTGAACTGTTTTTGTTCTCTTCGTTCGACTGCAAAAATGATGCATCCACCATCTTTCCCGTCGTTCCCAGTGTGCAGTGAGCCAACCAACGTCGGCACACGCTGGGACAAGTACATCAAACGCCTGGAGAATGTTTTTGTTGGTTTCAACATCACTGACACCAAACAAAAAAGAACTCTGTTACTCCACTACTCAGGTGAAGAAGTAAGTGACATCTTTGATACACTAGCTGATACTGGATCGGATTATGAAGGTGCAAAAAAAGCCCTGAACGATCACTTTAACCCAAGCAAGAACATCGAGTTCGAAAGATTCATTTTCCGTCAGAGTAGGCAGGAGCCGTTTGAGACAGTTGCAGTTTCAAGTCCAACTACAACGCCTGGCTACGCACTGTGGATTTACTGATAAAGATAGTGAGGTTAAATCACAAATCATCCAAACGTGCACATCTAAAAAACTTCGTCGTTATGCACTTCATGAGTCCTCCATAATGCTCGTTCAACTACTCAAAACTGCTCGCACATACGAATCTACCGACTCTCATGCCGCAGAAATCGAGAAATCCACGACAGTAAACAGAGTAGAGGTAAAACAGCCAACGGCATCGTCTCATCGTCCTCCAGTCATAGCAACTGAACAGCAGCCACGTCGCTCGTACACCAAACCCCAACAACGTCAGGAGTCATTCCGCACTACAAGCACCAGATGTCGCAACTGCGGTGGTCATTACCCCCACCCCAAAGACAAAACCTGTCCAGCCAAAGGCATAACATGTCACTCCTGCGGTAAGCTCAATCACTTCGCCAAGCATTGTCTGAGTACCCCTACTAGAACCCAACAACTATCAAGTGTTAACGAAGTGAACATGAGTTTTCAGGAAGATGATACAACACCTACCAACCTACCGACACCATCTGTAAGTAACGAATATGCATTCCACTTACATTCACCAACGTTGACCAAACCCATGGTAACTGTGAACATAAATAACACTCCTGTCCAAGTTGTTATCGATACAGGAGCATCCGTCATGTTGATGAGTCTCAATGTTGTTAACACCATGCAACCCCGTCCCCAGTTGCAATCGCAAACAATTCCGATTTATGCATATGGCAGTAGCACACCCCTTGAAGTCATTGGTTCCTTCACGAACGCCACATCACACCGACTGTGGACGACATCATCATCGCGCTCAACGGTGCCTCTACCTTCAGCAAACTCGATCTTAACTCGTTATCACCAAATACTTGCACCTGAATCACGTCAATACACAGTGTTCTCCACCCATATTGGGTTATACAGGTACAAACGTCTGAACTTTGGTTTATCATCTGCAGCTGAAATTTTCCAGCACACGATCCAAGCCACGTTGCGCGACCTTCCGGGTGTCCTCAAAATCAGTGACGACATCCTTGTCTTTGGCAAAGATCAGAAAGAACATGACATCCGTCTTGATGCATGCTTGAACCGCTATCCGAGCAGTACCAGAGCCCCAGAATGTCCATGAGCTTCGCAGTTTTCTGGGAATGGTCAATTATCTTGAGCGTTTTATCCCAGACTTAGCCACCATATCGTCACCCCTTCGTGAACTAACCAAAGCTAATACACCTTGGGAGTGGACAACCACGCAAACGAACGCATTCGAGCTCATCCAACAGCGCATGACAGAGTGCTGTACTATGGCCTACTTCAACCCCAACAGCACATCCGTATTGCTGGTTGACGCTAGCCCAGTAGGATTAGGTGCAATCCTCACACAACGTGACTCACATAACAAAACAAGTGTTGTAGCCCTCGCAAGCAGAGCCCTCACTGAAGTTGAGCAAAGGTATTCTCAAACTGAACTACACAGTCATGTATGAGCCTGGCAAAAACAATCCTGCTGACTATATGTCGCGACATCCCCAAGCGATGACACAACAAACGTCTGTTGAGCAATTCATAGCTGAAGCACACATCAACTTCATTGCCTCCCATTCAGTGCCAAAAAATGTCACACACACGGAAATTGTAGATGCAACCAAGCAGGATCAAGCCTTTCAACTGTGCATGAATGCAGTTGAAACTGGTAAGTGGGATGAAACTCTCACTACAACAGACAAGTCCCTGAAAGCAGAGCTCACCAGTCTTCACAACGTACGCGACGAACTCACAGTATCACTGAATCGCGAAACGCTTCTTCGTGATCATCGCATCGTCATACCACATGTGCTTCGCAAACGCATTATCGATATTGCCCATGAAGGTGACCAAGGTATAACAAAAACTAAAGCCCTTCTTCGTGAGAAAGTGTGGGTTCCATCCATCGATCGTATGACCGAAGCAACAATTCGTGATTGTCTTCCGCGCCAAGCCAACACAATCGAGCACGGTACAGAACCACTGAAAATGTCATCCCTACCAACCCGAGCATGGTCTGAAATTAGCGTTGACTTTGTAGATCTACCCAAAGGGCGAACACCTGCTCGTAATCATGGATGACTACACTCGATTCCCAGAAGTCGAAATAGTACCATCAACGTCAGCTCAACAAGTCATCCCAAAGCTCGATCGCATATTTGCAAGCTTTGGTGTCCCCAACATCGTCCGCACGGATAATGGACCTCCATTCAATAGTGCAGAATTCGCGAACTTCGCGAAATATCTCGGGTTTGAACACCGCAAAGTTACTCCACGCTGGCCCCAAGCCAATGGCGAGGTTGAACGATTTATGTAAACTCTGAAAAAAGCATACCGCACATCGTTCAATGAAGCGAAACCGTGGAAACTGGAGTTGTATAAATTCCTCCGTAACTATCGAGCTACACCCCACTCCACAACTGGCATGCCCCCAGCTACACTCCTCTTCGGACGATCCTTCCAAACACGCCTACCCGAACCAACAGCCACAGCACGACGCACACCTCCGTGAACGTGATCAGAACAAAAAGCATAAAATGAAAACCTATGCTGACAACCATTGCTCCACGAGAACCAAAATTATCGCTATTGGTGACAAAGTTCTAGTCCGCCGACATGGATACATTCCGAAAAATGTCTCACCGTATATTCCACATCCATACACGGTCATTCACAAGCGCGGATCTCTAGTCACTGTGGAAAGAAATTCGCACACCTTCACACGCAACTCCTCGTACTTCAAGAAATACACAGGACCCCCTTCACGTCAATCTACCCCTAATGATGACGACGACGACATGACCACTCCAACTCAACACATGCCACCAGCACAAATTAACCAACCGCGTCGTAATCCCCCACGCAATCGCCAACCACCAGCATACCTACGTGACTTTATCTCCTAAACCCTGGTTGATAGATTGTGTACGCGAGTAATCGAACAATGAACGCTTGAACAATGCATGCCTGAGAACTTGAACACTTGGACAATGGACATACTGATATTATACGATTGTTCGTAAAATACCCATCACTTTTGGTTGAAACACAAAACCATATGTTAACACAGGAAACCTAAATTAATTTGTGTACGAAATGCAACAGCGGTTAGGTTCCCACTGATTTTATTTTTTTCAGTATTTCTGGCCACTAATTTCTAATTTGCTACTATCAGTCATTTAGCATAAGAAGAAGAAAGTTATCAAGTTATTGTGTTATATAACCATCCATTGCTAAGTGTTTGACATTATTGACAAAATTGATGTTTGACAAGGAACAATCTAATATTGATTTAACTTGCATCAAGTTTCATAACTTGTCTAAATATTAATTGTTGATTTGTTAAAGACTTCACCAGTCTATTTTCCTTAAGTATTGATTGATTGAAAAGTGATGGTGCTGTCCAATTCAGTGACACTTCGTAACTGTTGACTTGAAATCACAAAATTGTAAAAGTATTTTTTACAGATTTTTGTGGGTGGGATTCGTATCGGGTATTTATATTCATAGTATTGTCATTTTGACAGGGGTTATGTGGATGAATATAAGATGACCGGTGGAGCTATCATGACAGATTGCGTCATTAGTTTCAACGGGATAGGTGAGACTGAGGATATTTTTTCAGATCCTCAAATAGCAATAACATGTTTTCATGCCTCGAGTACGGGCACTCATCAGTTGCAATTGGTTGATTCTAAAAGAATCCGTATGTCTCATGTCTGGATTTTAGACGGTAGGGTTGAGTTAGATGGCGACGGTTAGAAGTAAATGTTGCTAGTCCGTTAGTTGACGGTCATTTTGAGTGAGATCCTTGTTTGTGTGTGACTTGTTCTTCCAATAAGGAAAGTAGGATTTCGAGTGCTTCATCTTGACTTTCGTTAAAACCAGAGTCGTTGGGAATGGTGGAGAGCTGTTGGGTTGACAGGTCGATTGGACCTTGATTAAGTTTCGCTCTGATAAGTTTTTCCCTAATATTTTGGTCTTTTTTGAAGGCAACAAATGGAGGATTTGGAAAAATCCTCTGGAGTGTTTCGTTGCCTTGTATAAGTGGCCAGTATTGATTGATTGCACGGGTCAAGTCACCATGATTGATATAAGGATTGTATGTTGTCGTAAAGACAAGCGGAGTTTTGTTTTCCTTTTTGTTTTGTCGTTTATGAATCACATTTGATTGTTCTTTGAAAGATACTTTATCAGTCATTTTGTTTATTTCTGATAGACTGTAGCCTCTGGCTTTTAATCCTTCAGAAAAAGCTCAGTTTTGCAAACAACAGTGAAGCCGTGTTTACTGCAGACTGGAATAAATTGAACAACACGGCTTCACTGTTGTTTGCAAAACTGAGCCAGGCGGAGTACAACCGAGTGGCAAAAGAAGTGGAAGTTAAGTTAGAAGAGGCCAAGAAGGAAAGTCGAGAGAAGCTGGTAAAGCACTTCAGTGGACCGGAGCTGAGAACGGCAACGCATCTCTTCGGTTTCTTCATACGCCCCAGACAACCACCAAACCGGGGACAGAAACGGAAGAGAGACAAGTGAGAGCTAATTTCAGAAACAAAACAAACCGGTCCTTTTCAGGACCACCACCACTTCCAAAAAGAGAATTACAAAACTTGTCATCGTTTACATATTTAATAATATTACAACGGCATTCCGTACATAAATATTATTATTCTCAATACTGTAATCTTATTTGAAATTAATTTCTTATTTTCAAATTAAATCTCTTGAAGTATGGCTAAACGTAAATTCAACAAACGAGCCCATATCTCACAATCCCAACAAAAAGCCAATCGCTTTTCAAGTACCTGCTCAAATACCAAACGGTTTATTAAGAAGAATATTCTTACACAACTAGCGGAAGAAAGTGAACGATTCATCACCAAAAGAAAGTGAACGATTCATCACCAACTTATCTAAAACCAACCTTTCCCCAATCGAGAAAGTGGCTTTAGGAAAAGGTCTAAATTTTGTTCCAACTCCCGCTAAACCCAACAGACGAAAACTTCTGAGTGATTTCAATATCTTCCAAAGAAGAATGAGAATTGCTTTCCTAATGCAAAACAAACCTGTCAAAACGCAACCATTCAAACCACCATCAAAGTGGCAACCAAATACAACCCAATGTGCGACAGTGTGAATGTCCTACAATGTATTTTCTACCAAAAATACATAAGACACCACCAGAGGGAATCCCATTCGTAGGACGACCCATCATAAGTGGATGCTCAAGCCCTACAGCCAAAATCTCAGAATTCGTGGACTATTTCATTCTACCAATAGTAACCGCACAACCCACATATGTACGTGATACCACGGACATATTGCGAAAATTGGAAATTTCACAATTCCCACCAAATGTACTGACAACCAGTATAGATGAGGCAATAAACAGCGCATGCAACGCCCTCAACCAAAACCTCCACTCATACCCTATCACAAAACCACCCTCGGACTACATCCGCAGACTCTTGGAACTTTTTTTTGGGAAGAAACTGCTTTCCAATTCGGTGACAACTATTACCTACAAAAAATTGGATGTGCCATGGGCTCAACTGCGAGCCCAGAAATTTGTGATATAACACTACACGATCTGGAAAAACAAATCCTTCTACAAGCTGATCGTATTCTAACTTGGTGGCGCTATAGAGACGACATTCTCGTCATCTACGACAGTACCCTTGAAAACTTCAAGGATCTAATCAACACTATGAATCAAATGTCGGGTGGCGCGAGAGTATAAAAACAATTTCAGAATGGAGTAAGCAAAAAGTGCAAGTACCAAACTATGCGTGCATGCAACCGATGCCATGCATAGATTTGGTGCATGCACTTTTTCTGACTCCATGCATTTTGTATTCTAAGCTGTTTCATTAGCTGTAGCTGTCACGTGAAACAGCCGCTGAATTGTTTTTGCACTTTCGTGACTTCGTGATGGCATTGCATTCTGGCCGATGTCTATTTGTGTGGAGTAATTTTGAGCAAAATTCAAATGATTATTTGCCCTTAATAAGGTTAGTAACTTCAACAGCCAAAATACCGGAGGGAAGCTAAGAGGTACGTGGACACATTTAGTTGGTTAAAATCCAGCGCCGCACCCGTTAGGTTTCGATGCGGCGGATTGGGGGACGAGCTGCACTAAAGATAGGCTTGGACGTGTGGCTAAGGATTCAACCGATGTCAAAAATCCTTGCCACACTAGTGGGGCTATGCCTCTCCCAATTCCACATTGTTCGTGGAATTTTTTCATCGTGATTTCGATAATATTTCTTGTATGGCCCACGTTTTCTGCTCATTTTCATGAACACCTGCATTTGACCTGGAAAAAGATACAAGAATCATGATGTTAATTAATTTAAACCGGCAAACTACAGAATTTTCATGTGAATGACAAAGGTATTTTTATAAACTTAACGTTAACGTTACAACCCTGCCTTACATAATGTTCGTTTTGTTTACTTACTCAGTCAGCTGGCTTAATGTTAATGTTAACGTGAAGGTACGAAGTGACTCGAAACCTTAACGTTACAACCAAAGATCGTATAGCGCTACAACCATGACAATGACAAACGTCCGCCGTACATACACACGGTGGTTTGGTCGTCAGGGAATCGAAGTTGACGTTGCACGTAAAAGGTAACTAGTAGCGGTGACATTTTTTATCTGCATGACCCGTATGTAGCTTCAGGGCGGTCTAGTGGTTACCGTTTCGAGAGACCGACGTGTGAGACCAGGAACTAGTCTGCAACTAGTCTGAGAGGTTATGTGAATAGTCAGAAATTTTGGTTTGGGAACCAGACTAACCAGGAAACTACACAGTATACGCCTGCGCTAGAGCATCATCGAGCTGTCGAGTCAAACAATTTTACGAGGAAACCTTTTTTCGTTTTTAGGCCTAATTTTGATCAACTTTAAAAAGGGGGAAAAAACAATCTGATTAATTACGACATCAAAAGGAAACAATGCCCAGAATAATTCAGTCCATGGTTAAAATGAACTTCTAGCAACTCGGAAGCCGCTTTTTTTGACTGGTAATGCTTTGACTTTGAGAAAGCGATGGTGCCCAGCATACGTCCGTATTTATGTATACATGTACATTTGCAGCTAGCTAAGTTGAACATACACACACACGCAGACGACCTACCACTGGCGAGCGGGAAAAGTTGGCCGAAAGGTTACACACTATTCGTCCTCGTCATTTCTACTACTATACTAAGAACTACCAGTGATTAGGCCTAAGTTCAAAATCTTTGCAGTTTAGTTAATTGACGTGATGGAGAAGTTTGTTTTGCTAGATTTTGGAGATGATGGTCTGGACATAATGTTTACTGAAGACATTGAGTATCCGAGAAAAAAAGAGTTAAATAACAGCCAGTTTGACTTCAATAACCCCGATGTAGTGTATTGCGACAAGAAGAAAAAATCGAGATTTGCAGCAAAAGTTCTCAGGTTTGGTGGTAGGTAGCACTAACATTAAAGGGGCACACCGGCTTCGTTGGGCTATTTGGGCTACAAAATAAGCTAACATATGACTTCAAAGGTCTTTCAGGAATGGAGAAGAATGGAGAAGAATGGTTCCTAAAAGAAACCATCAAATTTATAAGTTCAAGGAGTCAAAAATTTGGTTACACTAGCTCAGTTATAGCTGACTACAGACTAGCCTAGCGCTAGGGCCTAGGCCCTTAATTAATAGTATGTCATTACTAGCCTACTCATGTATTGTTAGGCCCTATATCATGTGTACAAATTTTGTTTACTAACTGTTGTTAAGGCAGAAGCCAGAACCACTGAGCGATGGGCCTGAAAAAAGTACATGTGCATCAGATCAGATGTGCAGTAGGCTAGCCCAATTTATGTCCATATAAACGTTAGGCCTATGCCCGCCCCTAGGCCTATCTGCCTACTATTTACTAATATTTTCTCAACCTTTTCAAATTAAAGGGTAAGTTAAGCCTATTTATTTGTACATGTAAACGTTAAATTTGAATTGTGTTGGATGCGTTTCCCAAAGCAAAGGAGAAATTTTGGCTAAATCTGCACTCAAGTGTGCAAAATGAAATTTACATTGCAATGGTTGCGATGAGAGGCTGGTGAAGTGCTTTTTCTTTCTCCGCAATTTTCAGATTGTGCACCCTTTTTTAACTAGGACTTAGGCCTATCTTTTTTTTTCAATAGTCCTACGTGCAGTTTTTGGGTTGTGCATTTACGAAAATGGAATACAAAAATCAATTCACTAACATGATTATTGACTCATTTCACTTTTCAGCAAAACATTATTTTTTTTTTAAATGTAATGGAACGTAATATTTTGGGATGTGACTCTTGCTTTAAGCTCACGAAACTTATAGCTTATCGCTGCTACTTATTTTGTATTTCTACGCGTGGGAAAATAGTCCGCCATTAGGCCTGTTAACTCTTAAGAATGAGTATGTACATTCTTATTTAGTGATTATATTCATGTGTGACACACCTGAAACTGTTTTAAGCAACAAATAAGTTTTTTTGTTGATATAATACTTTTCCTGCTTTGGTTGTTAATCATGTAAAGTAGCGGATAACTATTTATGACCAGGGTTATAGTGCGCCGGCCATGAAGAAAGTTGGAGTCGTTCTTTTGTGGAGGTTTGTCGCTGACTAACAAGATCTGTTTATATCTACTCCATTTATACTCACCAAATAGTGAATTTTTACCGGATTTGGCAATAGAAACGGTTGCTTACTAACTTGATGGAACTTTGGTGAGTCCTTTCGTTGTATTATTGGGGGATTTTGTCATGTGGTTGTATACTTATTTTGCGGGATTTTAAGTTGGGTAGCCTCACGTTTTAGCTGTGATTTTCTAAATGTAAATACGTTGTGGTTACTATGGAAGCAGCAATGAAGTAATGCATACATAACGTTGTGCGTTGTACGTTCTGTTTCGGCCATGTTTTGTTTTGTATACATATACATTGTATGTGCGTGCATAGCCCTATGGTGCGTGGTACACTCACATGAAAGAAACGTGTCATTGAACTCGTAGTGGTTGCTTCATCGCTGTATGTATATCATTGTAATAAGAAAAGCTGTTGGCCTACAAACTGTTTACTGCCCTGAATGGGAACCATTTAATTGGGTCATAGGTAGTTTATTCGATTTATTTACATTTGTTTAGGATGACCGTCTGAGGCTCTGTCAATGATGTAAATCAAAAGGAGAGTTTTATTTCTAACCATCGCAGGGTAAGATTTCCTACCTTGTTATTTCTACAAGATTAAATAATATTTGTCACTTTTATAGAGATAGTAGGCTTATTTCTGTGTTTCGATAGAAAATTGTACTTTTAAACCTATTTTCTGTCTTTGGGTTACAGGTTTTTTTTAGTTGTGGTTAACTAATTTTCTGGGATTTGGAGTGATGATCAATAAATAAAACACGTCCATCCATCAACACTAGTATCAGGAGTCCAGTCCTCAATCATTCAGTTGTAGGGCCGAACCACCATCATCATTGTCATCGAGGGTGAGCCGCTACATAAATAAGATTCGTCAGAGACTAGTATAGTAGTATAACTTGTGCTAATTAACAATCTCATTTGGCATGACTGAGTCAGTGAGTGTTACTATATTATTACATGTATTAATTAGAATGTGGCTTGCTTGTTTACTTTCCTGCATCCATGCAGACTCAAAAGTTAGCTTAAGACCATACTTCACCGCTGTTTATGCGACGACTAACGGTTGTGCGCAATCGCGAGTCTCGGCGCTTTGGAGTGCGCCCTCTTCCGCTGAAAATCGGCCAAGCATAGTAATGCATAAACATAATCGCTTGGGGTTTAGGCCAATGAAAATTGGTTTAAAAAAAAGTAATGAATATTTAGATCATGTTAACTCTTATTATTTAAATAATGAAACCTTTGAGACAAGCTGGGCACCAGTTTTAATCGAAACCTACGCATTTATATGGCAAACTGGTCCCCTGAAGTGTGGATGCTCGTAGTACACTTTCTCGTTCATTCCGATGCGTTGTGAAATTTTAAGGACAGATATACGACTGAAAAAACAGCTAGAAACTTTTTCTTTGGCAACTTCAAGCGTAAATGCAAAGAAGAACTCATGGGGAATGGATTAATACAAAAGGTGAGTGAATACCATAAATAGTTCGTCGTGATTTTTTGAAAAAAAAATCACTGTGTGCCCGTTTGTACACGTTTCAATGGGTATACTTCGTTCCGTCATGCAAATGATGAGATGTGATATAAAATACATGTGTCATGGCGCCACTGACCTCCGGCCAGTAAATATATTTGTAATCATGAGAGCGCGATTGGATGCTAGGCCTATAACGTATAAACGCAAAGTAATTAAAATATTATAATAATTTATAAAACAAAACTCCCTAAAACAAAAAGTAGAGAAATTTAATAATTAAATTATAAAGTCAGATTTGTCATATAAAATACAACAAGCCCTATATAAAAAATATTTTCAGACCTTTGATGTTTTCTTTCTTAGCCCTCTAAAATTAGTAAAAATAACAGTAGTTCCGTGTTTTTTACTTACAACTATAATTCAGATTTCCGTTTGCGGGTCTTCCGTTGGGGGCATGCACTCGATAGTGAGGGATTGACGGTGAGCAAGTGCTCCTTCATCACGCACATGAGCTTGTGGAGGTCCGGGTCTTTATTTGAGGTGTTGTGGGCTCCATCGAAGCGTCTATTCAAAATATTGAATACGGCATGCATCGACTCACCGCCTTGTTCCCCCAAGAGTCCTAGTCCGTGCCTGGTTCTTCGGATGATAAGCACGACATGTACTTTGAGGATATGCATCTTGGGGGGGAAGCTTTTACCTGGGAAGTTCTCACGGTAGAAGTCATTGATCTGAGTGATGTCATCATCTGTCAACAAATTGAGCAAGTAAGTTTGTTTATTTTGTTTTTTATAATCATTATTTTTAATGTGGTTCAATTTGAGATTTCAATTTATTTTTTAAATCTGATCATTTAACTCACCAAGTTTTGAAATTTCTGTGTCACTGAGGTAATTCGCTGTGTTGTAAACATTATGGCAGTTTGCTAATAACTTGAAGAGGTCTGAATATTTTCTTGCAATGCATTGGGCTGTTTCCTTTTTTGCTGGTGCAAGTCTAGCTGTCTCGTCAACAATGCATTCTGTAATTTTGGTGATATTTACCTCCTGATGAAAGAAAGATACAACAAAAATGTTATTAAAATTAAGCTAGTTTGTGTAATGTTTTCAATTGTTTACATGCATAACACCCAATTCAATTATATTAGATAATTAAAAATATTGTACGTCACTCACCTTCAGACATTTGTTGACATGGTTACCCACAAATGTATTTGAGTAGTATGCTTGACGTCTCACTTTTATGTCTTGCAGGATGTTGTCAAGCTTGATCAGTAGGGGATTATGGTGGTCTGGGAGCTTTTAGACTGTGCGGCTTATTGTCTCCTGTAAAAACAAAATAAGAAGTTTAATATTGTGGATTCTCATCCCTCTGAAGATCAGAAGATTTCTACTATGTGAAAAATCAATGGATGAATATTAAAAATTATATTAAAAGCTAAATTCAACCATAACCTGTTCTATGAGTTGTTCTCCCAGTGCATTTATTTCTGACGTGACACTTGTAACTACATCCTCGACGTTTATGTCATCATTTAGGAGAGCTACAAGTGCCAGTTGTTCTTGCAGTCTCCTCATCTCGGCTGTGATCTCCTTCACCTGATCTTCTGCTAGATGTTCATCAGTAAGCTGAGCCACGTAGAGAGGGAAGGGGCCATTTTCAATTCCTTGAGCACCCTGTGGAGACATTGCAAGACATTATGCAATCTGCTCACCGAGATGTTTGCATTCAAGCTCCAGCAGTGTGTAAAACTTGAACCAGAGTCCAAGACTAATATGAAGAGGGAGAGGACACACCTGAGAAAATCAAACCACAGAATGGTAACTCCTTATGAATACTTTATGTCTTTATGAATTGCTCATTTTCTCTGTCAAAACCAAAAATTGGTTTTAATATTAATCTTTGCAAGGAGTAAAGATGACTTACGCAATCAATAGGTATTTCAAAGAATTTCCTGTTGACGACATTATTGAAGTTCTTGGCCTTGTTCAGTTTACCCCCAGCTGCAAGGAACTGTTCGTGGTCATGCTTCAGTGTGTCAGTTGTTCTGGGTTCGCAAGAAGGGCGCTCTGCCATTAGTAGTATCATGTCTTTGTTGTTAATATTGCACCAAAGACATGAATGAAGATCTGCAAAAATAATGCAAAAAAATGGTTAAGAACAAACATTCTACATTCGCATTGAACATTTTTTTTAGAAATGTAAGCAAAACAATATAAAAACTAAACATTTAATTTGCAGGGTATAAACTTACCACTTGGTCCGGAGAGTCCATACATTCTACAGAGGAACTCATAATCGCCGAACAGGAACAGGACCAGCTTCTTTTCTCTAAGGAGTGATTATAAAAGACAGGTTAGTTATTTTACAGTGTTATTGACTTGATGTCTATAACGATAAACAGTAACAATTTAACAAAGAATCAAGCTGCATGTTTTGAAATAAGGCCACAAAAAAAGGTTTGTTTCATATAGGTGATCTGAAAACCAAAACCAAGATGCGAGATGCATTTTTTATAAATTTTTTATTTTTTAATTTGTTTTCATGTGTATTTCGTGCGTAAAAACTGAGATTTTTTTTTTTTATTTTAAAAAACACAAATAAAAAAATGAAATTCGTCAAGTTGGCGGTCAAACTAAATGTGCGCGGCCTATATGAAACAAACTTTTTTTTTTTTTTTTTTTTGACCTAATGAACTTAACTCCATGTAGTTTTCGCCATGGTATCCACCTGTGCCTTGTAGCGGTTTAATCCGATGTGCAAATTTGCAGCAGAGTCGGTTGCTGCAAAGACACAAACTACGCTGGTGTTACGTCTGGAGTTTGGATTGTCGATATTTGCTACTTCCAGCATCAACTTAAAGGAGCCGCCACCCTTATCACCACCAAGCTTAATCCAAATTTCATCACGTGGTTGTCCAATGCTCCATTTCAGTTTGTCACACCTTGATTTGTATAACAAATACAAAGTTTGGTTAAACCATTCCCTTTAAATGGAGTGAGTTAATTAGGTATTTGTTTACAAATTTATTTAAATTTTTTTGTTTTTTAAAATTTGGTTACAAATATTGTTATTCACCTTTCATATTCATCAAGGAGGTCAAGCGTGTACTTCGTGAGGTCAGTGATGAAGACACATGGAGATGGTTTGGTGATGAGGGCATCCTTCTCAGTGCAAAGAAACGGCATCCTTTCTCCTGCAATGGTTTCCTCTGCAACACACGACTTGCCAAGTTTCCTGCTGGCCTGTTCATTTGCCATGACGATATTGTATTTTCGTAACCACCTGAAGAAGAAGGTAACACAGTACATGTATTTTGCAACATCTTTATTGAGCATTTGAGAACATTAAAATGTAAATTGTAAATTGTTTAAAAAAGAAGAAGTTATTCTTACATTTTCAGCTCTCTGAGTGTAGCCCAGGACAGGCCCAAGTCAGACTTCAGAGCAAGCTCTTCCAAGGGTGGGATAAATGACTTCAGCTCCATGTTGCGCAACAAGCATTTCAGCTCCCCTCTTGGTGTGCTCTTCAGATGATGCTGCATCTGACAACTTGGTTGCCCACCACTTATATGAGAGAGTTGCTTCTTGAGCATGGTGCTTCGGCGTTGCAAGGTTCGTCACACACTTCACTGCTTGTCTTTTTCGGAACAGTGATTTGCTGGATGCAAAGAGCCTAAATAAATATTGAATTTATAAAAAATTTAATATTTTTTAAGGATTCTTCAATTTTAAATTAATAAAAGAATTTAGGTGAACAAGTTTGGTAATTTATAAAAATTTGATTTAAAAAATCATTTAAATCCATTGTGGAGGTCAACACAATTATTGTGATTTGATACATATTCTTATGGAATACTGACAATTTCTGGGATGTTCTGGTTTTTAATTTTGTGTACAATTGCTTGTATATCTAAGCATTATTTTTCACCGCAAACCCTTACCTCACCACCAGTAGAAAGCCGTACTTCTGTTGCTCCTGTATTTTTCATCTGTTCCTTTATTAACTTTGACGTCATTTGTTGCCCAACCTTGCCAAGGGGGGAAACATTTCTTGTCAAAATGTTACGAAACATTTCTTCATCAATCTGCTGTGAGGTTTGTGGATCAGAACAATTATGTGTAGAGGTGGTCTTCAACCAGCTGCTTCTGTTGCATGCTTTACACATCACTTTTGCATCCTGTAGAATATTGATGAAATATTCCTTGACTGGAGTGATTTTTCTCAGGCTGATGTGTACATTGCAAGTAGGGCATAACACGGTGGAAGCTGACGCTTCGCAAAAAAAGGTGTTTAAACACTCTAAACAAAAGCTGTGCTCGCAAGGGGTCTCCACGGGTCTGTTCATTATCTGATGACAGATTTCACAGCAGAAGTGGCGCTCATCACTAACAAAACCATCATGGCAAAATTGAGTAGTCGTTTCCATCAGTTGACGAAACCGCTCTTGCACTTCCAGTCGCGTAGATTCTTCATTTTGAGCAAGACGATTTACCCTTTCATATTTTTGTTTGCCTTTTACAGGACGACCACCCTTGTTGTTCTCAACTCTCTGGCATACAGCACAAACTCCTTCCTCTGGGTGAGGGGGCCAGTCATTGGGGAGGGTATGGGTCTTTGACAATTGGAGATATGCATAACAGAGATTGCAAATTTGTTGGGGATGGCGGTGTCCCTCATCAGCTGAAATGTCGATGTGATACCTTTCTTTTATTTTTTCCTTGTAGTCAGCACATCTTTTCAAGGGCTTGCTCTTATGTTTGTGTTTTTGGACTTTGTCCCCACACACCCTGCATAACCTTTTAAGATTATTTATGTGATCGTCTTTCATTTTGACCTACATGTAAAATATAAAACAAAAAATCCTATTTACTTATTGTGTAAACTTTTAGAACTGAAAGTATTGTATAGATTATAATTCCTGTTTGTTGATTTAAAATATATAACAAAATATAAGCTAATCAAATTGTCATAAAAAATAAGGTTGAACATTGTATTAATATTAGGTATTTATTTCTAAATACAATGTAATCCTTTATGACAGCTTATTTTGATTTTTCAAAACCATAGAAGGCTTGTTTGGGAAATATTTAATGAATTTGAATATTAAAAATAATATTGATAATTTTATCCTGATCCATGAAATGTTTAATTTTTAAATATTTATAAATGTATCATCGTATCTGGCTGAGACTGAGTTCATAATAGTAAGATTTTTGAAGAAAGAATAAATCAGGAAAAAAAGAAGCTCATATAATATTCCTGTAATTTATTTTTGTTCATGAGGAAGAACTACGAAGTATTCATTTATGAAAAACAAAACAAAACAAAACAAAACAAAACTGCAACGTAGTAAAACATAACAAACGTTTGTGAGTACTACTACTAGGCCTACTAAGTACTATACGTGTGTACGGGACGTGCGGCCGTAGCTATACCCACCGCGCACGCGTCGTACATGGAGTATCCCGTATACACACACACTTACGTAATGGGAATCCCCAATTTATTGTTCAGAGCAGTGGTGGAATCCCTCTGTTTTTCGTAATTCTTGTGGGTTTATCCATTCCGAAAATTAATAGATGTGGAGAAACTCTTATTCTTTAACATGGTAGTTTTTCAATATCAGGGAAACTTACCTTGATCCAAAATATTTGCTCCGAAATTCACCGTTAAGTTTCTGGATTAGCGTCAACTTCACAAAAAGTTTGGTGACAAATTCACAAATTTTCCCGCGGTGACTCACCTAAGGACATCCCTTACTTAATATTATAATCACTTGGGTATTCCTAGTTGTAATTGGTCAGGTTTTTTTGGCCTAGATCATGAATATTCAAAGTCATTCCAATTTTCTGATCGTATCTCACTGCTCGACAAGCAAGAGGTCACGCACTAATACATATTCATTTTGGTTGACCCCGCTACAAAATTAGCGCGTGCGCACAACCGTCTGTCGTCTATTACGCTGTTGCAAACAGCGGTGACTTAAGTAGGGCTTTGAAAGGAAAACCACTAGATGGAACTGAGGACACGCCACTTGGAAGGGGAAAGAGAGTTTCAGTTCCAAACTCACTGTTTCAGCAGGATGATGACGGCGACAGTGATGATGACGGAGTTCAGCCCATTAAAAAAGACAACAAGTTGGTAAGTTTCAACCAGTTAAGTATAGAGTTAACATTTAAAATCAGTGTGTATGGTTGTGTCTGTGTGTGTCCTCTGAAAATAACATAATTATTTCTGCAAGGGACAAGGTAGAACTAAACACAGTTCTGTTTATCCTCCAACATATCTTATTTTTGGATCCTGCATCCCTAGTAAAATAAATTATATAGTTAACTGTTCTCTCACCCACCCCAAACCTTTTTTTTAATGGCACTTTTTGAAGCCACATCCATTTGTTTGTTTTTACTTTCCACATGGATTTGACTCAACGTGTCACAATATATTTTGAATTGAAACTTATTTAATGTTCCTTGCACTGTGGGATGGCTATGACCAAATAAAGGTGAAAAAGCATCAAATTTGTAATTGACATGTACAAAACTATTACCATTCTATTGTTCTTATCATTTCGATCACGATAACCAGCAGACGGCAGTGTATTTTCAATGGAAATATGAAATGCACTAACTGATTTTACATGTCTTTAATGTCATTGTTGCTGTAAAATTTATTTTAAAATCTATGAATTATTCTTCACCAACAGAAAAGAAAAGTACAATTGGATTCTGCCAGGGACATGGTGGAAAGCCTCATCAGGAAGAAAAACCAAGCGGTAAGATGGGCTATAAAGAAAAAACTCTTCACAGTTGATTATTTTAAAAAGCAACTTGGCTTTGGTACCTCTGAGAAATGTTGTCTTACACATTTCCACAAAAATACCTTTCCAAGACAACAAAATTTGTTTCATGTTTAACAAGAGGTACATTATATCAGTTTAATAAATTGATTTTTAGAAAAACCAATATACTGAACTAATCACAGGCCTAGCTTTGCCATTGCCAAGTGGAATCTTCAGACACAATTCCCACTGGTGGCTTGTGATTGACCCCATATTATTAATATTATTAAGTGTTCTTTAATTCTAGGGGAAGTATTTCCATTGCACTTGGGAATTACTGGAAATGCAGTTAATGCCATTAGTGAAGGGGAAAATACTGACTGCAATATGTCTGATGCAAGAATAAATTAAATGACTTGCTCAGGTTTTACTTTAGTGACACTCTTCTGTACTATTTAATTATAGTTCCTTACTATCCTTACTATCCTTCACACCATGCAAAGCTTCAAACATCACTTATTGTTGCTCTACAGAGAGCTTAGCATCCAGCACCTCAAGACACTGGAAAGAACTACCATCAAACGGGCTAAGCTCATCAACAGCCTGACTTTCCTCAAACGCTGCCGCAATGCTGACCTGATACCTCAAGGCCTACGACTCCATGATCCTATTCGCACCAACCGCTCCCGGGACATCCTGCATCGCGCCAGCTTGGCACTCCTTCGAGAACGCATCGCCACTACCAGAACCCAGCTAGCCCATTTAGACGACCACTCTTCCATCCTACGGCAGTCCCTCCAGTCTACCCTCGCAGTTGATGATTTCTCCAAGATCCAAGAACTCAACCAAGCGTCCACCATCCACCATTTCCAGTCCACCCGCCAGAAGCAAGTAACCAAGTTCACCCAACTTTGGTCCAACAAGAGAGTCGAGTCCACCAACAAAAGAGATGATACCAAAAGAGATGAAAAGTGGACTTGACCTTTTGTCACCAAACCTCACCTCCGCAGCATGAAGGCCTTCACCCAACACACCGTTGTGAATCTCAGCCAGCGCCCTCTCACCCCGGTTGAAACCAAGGTTCTCTCCAAAGGCATGAACTTCGCCCTCACCCCCCGCTCGATACCAACTAAAGACATCATCCAGGCCACTGAACCAGCGCTCAAACATCTTGACAAGACAGCCGCTAACCAAGTCCGTATCCAGATCCTGCAAACACTCAAGAACGCCAAGCTACCCAAGCCCAACACCAGCCAACAAGAAATCTCCGCCATCAGATCTCTCCAGCGTGACAAGTCCATCCACATCATGTCAGCTGACAAGGGTAATGCCACCGTGGTCATGTCTTCTTCAGATTATGACCACAAAGTGACTGACACCTACAGACGCCTGTCAAGAAACCCCATCCCGGCCATCGAACGCAAGATCACCAATCAACTCTGGTCCCTTCACCAATCTCAAGCTATTAGCACACCAACGTATCGTCACCTCAAGCCATCGGCATCCTCCTGCCCACGCTTCTTCGGACAGCCCAAGATCCACAAGCCAGATATTCCTCTCCGCCCCATCGTAGCATCTAGAGGTGCCCCTACCTACAACACAGCCAGACATCTGACCAAGATCCTCCAACCACTCGTTGGCCACACACCACATCACATCACCAACTCAAGCCAGTTTGTCAAGTGCATCAAGGACCTCCAGCTCCGTCAATCTGACATCCTTGTCAGTTTCGACGTCGTCTCACTATTCACAAACATACCCACCAAAGAAGCAAGCCGACCCTACCATCAAAGATCGCACAAACCTCACGCCCGACCAAGTCCACGACCTACTCCTGACGTGTGTTTCATCTTCCAGCTTCAGATGGAGAGACCAATTCTATGAGCAGACTTCTGGAGCCGCTTCGGGATCTCCTTTATCCCCGGTTCTAGCAGATCTGTTCATGGAGGAATTCGAATTGGACTCCATCGAGAACGCGGATCTTCGGCCCGACCTCTGGCTCCGCTATGTTGATGATACCTTAATGTGAGGTTAAAGACTTGGTATTTTGTTTACACATTTTAATAAGCACTCTATCTATTAGAAAATGAGTGCTTCACAAAACAAAATTTTACCTTGGAGCCCCTCCCTATAAACAAGATGTAAACACGAAATCAGCTGATCCACCATGAATTCATGCCTGTTGTGTATGTTGTCATTTGCATTTACAGAGCTCCCTCTTCGTCTTCAACAATTGAAGGATCACAAAGAAAAAAACATAAACCTGCCACCCAACAAACAGACATTTCTCAGCACAAAACAGGTAAAAGTTGTTATTCATAAATGTTGATGTAGGTTTTCTTGTGTTTTTCCATAATATGATGGTTAACTTTTTAAAGCAATGTTGTAACTTAATTAATCACATCCTAGCAAGAAAATATTCCCTTTATTTGTGATGTGAATATATAGTGGGTCATATCATTTTTTTTTTCATTTGGTGTACAGGGAATACGGCAACTGCAGTTAACAAATTGAGGGCAGCAAAGTAAAAGGAAAATATCTGAGACAAATGCACAAATCGGCAGATACTCACAGGGCATTTATTACTTCTTTTTTAAATGCCTGCTGGTGATGTAAATATGATGGACCCAATTTGTAAAGAGAATTGTATTCTCCTGAAATATGCAGGCCTGGAATTTCAGACCTAAAGGGGCATAAGGCCACCTGTCCTGAGTAAAGTGCAATTCTATTCGAAAAACAGAATGTCCATGGGGCAAATGTGAAGGGCCACCAAGGACAACACCAGGGGCAACGTGTATTTCCAGGCCTGAATATGTAGGTTATGTATTGCACTTTTGGGGGTTATTTAGAATGATTGAAAAGAAATGAAGACAACACATATCACACAAAGTTGTCTGCTACATATGTTACCAGTGGTGTCAATCTAGCAAAACAAATTGCCTCTACTTAGTCAGAAAATAACTTTTTCTAATTTCTAACATTTCTTCTAACATTCTTTCTCATTCATCAAAATAGGTTCCAGCACGATCAGTGGTACAAGCACAGAAGGTTGAAGACAAAGAACATAATGATGTCAGTGAATGTATTATACACCATTAAGTCCTGGAGCTAGGTCCTGGAACCACTCTAAGTAAATGCACAGGATTGTAGAACATAGCCTTTATCAATGCTAGATAGTATGTGGTCTGTAAATGGTATACGTTTTGAGAAAAAGACGATTTACCACTACAAAATAATACACTGATTATTGTCTTTATAGCTAATGAGGAGGCGCTAAATAGACCAAAGTGCAGACCCTGAACATGACCTAAAAGCAAAAATCATAAGAGCTAGGTTTGTTGTAGCGTCTGATTTGTTTCCGTTTCATTTCTCTTAATAAAAGGGCACTTATGAAAGGTAATAAAAGAGTGGTGACTCAGCCCTAATGTACCGTTTAAAATCTTGCAGTGTCCTGGCCTTTGCCTGTTGCTCAGATCTTTATTGAGTCAGAACATCAACAATTTCAGTAATTTTAATGAGTGAGTAACTGACTAACAGTTTTAAAGAATGTTTAGTGTTTTGGTTCAAGTGAGATGTTCTAGTAGAGTGTCCCAATTTCCTTCCTCCATGCTGGAACAAAGCAGTAGCTGGTGTGTCTGGACTCTTTTTGTGCTTCTTGTGTATCAGTGCATTCAGAAATTTTGTACAGATATCTGGTAAATTGTTATATAAAAGTTTCAACTTAAATTGGACATTATCTACTTATTTGAAAGTTGACTTGCAATGGGAAAGTGCTGGTGACTGCAAAGACGTTGGACTTGATGCCGAGGGGGTGTCCCAGGAAGTTGGTAAATGTACTGGCTTCTGCATATGTGTAGTATTAACTTATGGTCACCAGTGAGTGTCAACCACAGAAATAAATATCTACATGGCCAAAGGTCAGTGCAATGGTTTCCATGAAAACTCTTTATTCCGTGCGGTGAACTGTAAAAGATAAGAAATGAAAGAAAAACTACTTAATACATGTATCTCAAACTACGGTCTAAAAGGAACAAGAAAAATATGTCAAATGTACCAGTTACCTAGAAAAAGTACTAAATTGTGAACTAGGAAATCTTTATAACAAGATTCCTTAAATACAGGGATCGCTCCACCGTGTAGCTGTGAGCACTTCCTCTAAATCTAAATAAAGGGATTGCTCATTACTTAATAATGGCTAAAACTGAGTCTAGAAAATATAAAGTAGAATCGCCGAGAACAGATGGACAGTCTTAATCAGTGTATGAGTCAAGGTTGGAGCCGGAGAAATATTAAGAAAGCACAAAGGAAAAATTGTACAAAATAAACTTGTTGGAGTATAATGGTGAATGAATATACCTGACTTAAGCACAGTGGAATGTTGTCTAAAAAGGGGCCAAATTCAAGGGAAAATAAAACAGTTTACTTACTTGACTGTGGTCTCAGGTATGCATAACAAATAAGGTGTCGGTTGAGTGGTAACTGGATAGCTAACTTTCGGAAATACATATAGAAAACTTTAAAATAAGAGGTGGAATTTTACAAGCATGTCTGCACCTGGATACAGCATGGCTTGATGACCTTCAACTCAAAACAATAGAGCAAGTGGCAATGCAAGTGAACAGCGCCACCTGTTGGTGGAAAACTTCCAGTCAAAAGTAAGGCAATGACCATTACAGTAAATTCTCTGCTAATAGCTGCGTTCAGCCAGGACCTTCTAACCAGTTGCTTACTGACCAGGACAGAATGCAACCTGTACAAGGGAAAGGGGCAGGCAACCAAACCCGGATTGCCACAAGCAGAAGTTGCTGCACTAAAAGGTAACACTTCTTCTGAAAGCAAAAACCTGCTTTTGCTAGATTAAACACTTTTACCATTATACATGGCATCTGTTTCCATGCTTGCTTAGCAATAACATTCATCAGGGCATACTGCAGTTGTTTTTAGGCCATACGGGGAATGACACCATGGTTTCCATCGTCACATATTATACACTGGCAATGACGTCACTGTGACTAGTGCACGTCTATGCACCCTGGGGGACTGTGAGTGACCCGAAGAGGGTTCTATTTCTGAGGCCGAAGATAGTTTTCCCAGGACCCATAAAGAACTATTTTTGGCTAATTGAACAAGATGGGACCCGTAAGAGGTTTTATTCTTTCCCATTGCAAAGCTTTACTATATTATACATAGTGTATGCATAAAAATGGAGAGTGGTTTTACATCGATTTAGTCTTGGTAAAGTCAAGAGCGCAGGCTCACTGTGTTAAAGGAACTAGTTCAAACTGACTCAACTTACTTATATTGCCATTTATACATACCTTCCAGTAAAACATCCAGAAACTTGTTTACTTGTTAATAAATAAGTAAGTAAATAAAACGAAACAAATTACTTTGCCCCTGCCCGCCTGCATTTTTGTTTAATACTCAACTCCATTTCTCATTTTTATTGCAGGCCATGTAAAGACAGTGTTCCCTGACTACACAGATAAGATGTTTAGCATACATGCTAGAAAGAAACTAAGCAACATGGCCAGAAAGGCCAAATAATTTCTTTCCTTTGAAAATTTTTATGGTCCGTGTTCCCAAGATTTTGGTTTAGAAAAAAAAGAATTTATTTAAGTGAACAGAATTTAAAAGCGCACATTATTTTGGGACAAATGGGAATAAAAGTAAAATATAACGCTCTGCCAGCTGAGCTTATTAACAAACCCAATGTTGGCATCTCCTTATTTTGTGAATTTCTTTGTTATAGGATGCCAGTCAGAAAGTTGATACATCTTGGCAAGAATATTGAACAACTTAAATGAACATTACTTTACTTCGTGCATACAATAATTGTATAATGCGATGTGATCCCTGGCTACATGGCAGTGACTGTTTGAATTAAACCAAAGGAAAACAAAATGTTGACAGAATCCGAAGGCTGGCAGTAGGGGTTGTATTCAAAGTCCTTAATTATTCCTTGAGTCTGAGTTTCCATTGTTGAGTCTAAAAGTCTATTAAAAGTCACAACTGAATAGGGTCAAGTCCGAATCACAAACGTCAAGTTCAAGTCTGAGTCACCAGTTTCCTAGGATAATTATTTAAAAACAAAACACACACACACACACACACCCATACATGTCTACACTGCAGAGTGAGGACATACTTTTCATCCTATCCAATGGAGGACATTGCCAACAGTTGAATTGTACCTATCGATGTGAGGACATAACACATGAACCCCTTTTGTTGCGGTTGAGTAATGTGATAAGAAGTTTCTTCAGCAAAAAGAATCTCTGCAAGCCCTCCAATACGTCTTTCTTCTCCTCGGCAGTCCAGGGGCGACGCTTGATTTGTCGAGCTTTTGGAGTTGCAGCTTTTGCAGTTGGTGGCCTTCCTACAACACACAGGAACGAACGGGAAAATTAAGATGCATAATCGAACGGGGCCTATTCACAACAACAAATTTAACTTTTCACCGATGTGAGATTTACTCCCTGAGTAAATCAATCAGCAATTTAGCACAAAATAAATAACAAATTGCACAGTGCGTAAAGATACACCTGCATAAAATGTCTGACAAGAGAAAGCCCAGTTGATGTTTTTCATGGTGCAGTCATCTTGTTTCATCCTACCGTTTAAAACGAGTAACCGAAATGGGCTGGAAAGGAAAACAAATGCAATCTGGCACCTTATCACATTATTGTCTATGGGTGTAAACAGGGAATAGGACCAACATATGCAAGAGAATAAGGCAGTTCGAAAGGCACAGAAATATGACAAACTTACTGGCATTAACACTGTCCTCCAAAGACGGGTAAGACGGGTCGCATGAGTCACCGGAATCGCTGCTGTCCTCGTCGCTGGTGAAGCCTTCTGCAATAAAACAAAGAGCAATTTCTACATTTAGCTATGATTGCTTTTCCACAAACAAATAAAAATGGCGGCCAATCCATTGGGTGGGGGGGGGGGGGGGAGGCGGCAGGGGCGTACAGTGTATGAAGTATGTTTCATGGAGGGGGGGTGTTAGGTCATGACGGCCCCAGGCAAAGTTAACAGGCCCCCAAAAGAATTTTCTTTGAGGGGTCGGGAGCCAAAACCACAGTTTGTAGTAATTTGGAAAGACAACTTAAAAACGGGTTTATTTACCTCCAGTAACATGCAACTCCTCCAAAGATTTGCCATGTTGCGAAACCAAGTTGCCTCTCTCCAAGCTCAGGAAAAGTCGAGACAGTTTGGTAACCCTCTGGACAGTGTCTGGCAACTGGTAGTACTCGCGATGGACCCGCAAATCATGACCCATAAAGTCTGCAAGTGTTTCAAGCTGATGCTTCTTCAAGGCAAGAATTTGTGAAACAGTCGCTACATGTTTACGGAGCTTTGTAGATCGTATGCTATCAGCATTGTCAAGGCCCGCCTCATTTGCATATGCTCGTAGACAGTCGCTTCCTCGTATATGACCTGTGCCTCCGTAACAACTTCGTGCAAATAAGAATGTGTTGTCTTGGGCCACTCCAGCTGCATTTCTATTTGCGACCAGAGCATTCAACCACACCATCGCATCAGTACCGAGAAGCACAGGAACAGTTCTGCCCCACTTACCAACGACTTTGAACATTTTACAGAGGTGCCGTTCAAGATCAGTCATCAAGCAATCCCCATTGACCATGGCTGCACTGTGTTTGTGGAAATCTTCAAGTTTCATTTTAGATACTTCCCCCTGTCGTCTGCGGTTGAACATAATGAGATGGCACAGTGTGACTTCATTCAATTTCTTCCAAGCTGGTGTGATTTCATGGCCCCAAGCACAGTGAAGGAGCTGCACTTCCCTCTTGCCAGTTTCACTGAGGAACGATGACATTTTCACCACATCTGCATTTGTCGGGAGAACAGCAGGTTTGTTGCGCTTTCCTTGGTACAGTGTTCTGTGTGCGTGGGTTGACACATGTTCTCGCCACTTGATTTCACACAACTGCAGAAACTGTTCGGCCTGTTCGGCTTTGTGCTTAAGACAACACTCTATAGCATTTCCTTTCAGTATGAGTGCACATTTCTTGATGGAATGTCCTATCTTTAATGCTAGAGATGGAACGTCATACATCTGCTTTCCTTCACTGAAGCCGGCGACATCATGAACAGCCTTGACGATATCATTCAGATGGTGGGGATGCACGAATACTTCAAGTGATGCATTTGGTTGGTGGGAGTTCTTTCTCAGTTGTATGACAAGACGACCCAGTTCTCTTAGTTTGTTTCGAATGTAGCCATGTTGTGTTGCATCGTGGCCAAGCTTAAGGTATTCACGTTTGGCGACTTCGAGAATCAAAGAATCATTCTTGACTACCAGAGCAACATCGTCTCTCTTCATCAGACTAAGAACTTTGTTCAACTGGAAAGATACACCAGCAGGAGGTTTTAACAAATCACTCTTGTTAGCTACACGCCCCCTAACGCGACCTATCCTACTGCTACCAACAGTCTGTGCAGGGAGCGCAGGCTTAAGTGGGCACTGATGACGCCAAAGATCAAGACGCACGTAATAGCCATAACAATGTATGCATGGTCCATATGCGTGTGGAGCTTCCTCATGATTGGGTCTGTAACCTACAATAAGGACACCCTGTTCCTCTCTAAGGACTTGGCTATTGTGTCTGTGATTACCGATATTGCGGATGTATAACAGAAGTTTCTTGCGGGCACTAAGGTCGGTCTCCGATGCTATCTCTGCAACTTCCCTTTCCTCCTTATGACACGCCTTGAGGTGACGGGGTAACTTGGCCTGAGGTTCATCACAGTAAAAGCAAAAGTGCTTCTTGTCCCATTTCCTTTGTCCACCCACATTATCGGTCTGCATGACTGTTACGGCACACTTCTCACTAGGATCATTTGTGTCGGACCCTACAGCTTTATTGGTTTCGGAAATAGCTTGTGGGTCACTGTCATCCCTGGAACTGGTGTGGGGGTTGTCAAGCCTTGAAGGATCAGAAGTGATGACCTGTTCATCTGATGTTCGATGGGCCAGCTAGCAAGGAAAATATAAATGACATCATTAACACCACTGCGATATTATTTGGATTATCACACCAATTAAATATAATTATGTCTTAGGGTTGAGTGGATCAGCGTGTCCTTAAGTTGCTAGGCAAATAACACTTGACCCCCAGCTAGTCAGAACTTAAACCATCCTTCAAACAATATATCCCATGTTGGGGGGGGGGGGTGTGCGGAGTGGTTATTATGCAGGTTTCACTTTAAAAAGAGTTGTCTGCCATAAAGGGCGAGTGGTTTGGCAATCTTTTACATTTACAGAGGACATTTGTTTGCCCGATGGAATGAATACGTGATCATTTACTCACCTGGTGCTCAAATAAGCAGCGTGTCATGCCATCATCAGTGTAACAAACAGAGTACTTGGTTAGTGACTTCCCTGAAAAATAAAAGGCAAACAGTTTGTCATTAGACTTCATCAAATTTAACTGTGTCCGGGGATGGAGATGGCGGTTGTGAGTTGGCAATCGTTGTTTGGATTTGCACCACAATAGCCTATGGGCTGTGACTTATTCGGGAGGGTGCACAGGAAAGGGGCGGCTATGAGTAACTAATGAGTTTAACAGCTTTTCTGATTAAGTTTAAATCCACTTTGGTGTTTGAAACGTGGTCTACATGTGATGGGGATCACAATAAGGTGTGGAACTGTCATTTCGGGTGTTGACAATACAAAAGTTGTTTAACTTTTAATACCTTTGTTTATGGAGGTTATTACGGCTGGATACCATGACAAGTCCGGAGGCCACAGTGCCGTCACGCTGTCTCCTTCATTATACTATAAAGAGGACATAGAAATGTAACATATGTTATTATCTGCTTTGTCTAAAATGTTGACCCTATCCAGCTGCACCTTAATCTCCCTTAATTTAGTCAGGAAGTGTCGAAATCATCAACAATAAAGCCATTTTCACGTCTACGTTGGGCTCGCCATTTTAGTTCGTTTGTGCATGAATGTACGAGAGTGGCAGCTGCGCAATGAAATGCCCGCTTGAATTTTTTTTTTAAGGTAAATATTTAGTCTAATAGTAATAGTAATAATGTTTCCAACCAATTCCTCAAGAGGAATATTAAAAAAGGGAAATAAAGCCCAACATCCGTTACCAAAACCCCCCCCCCCAAAAAAAAAACCACTGAGAAAGCTTGAATTTTCTTTGTCGAGGTCAATAATTAGCTAAATAGTTATGTTTCCACCCAATTCCTCAAGAGGAATATTAAAAAAGGGAAATAAAGCCCAACATCCATTACCGAAAAAAACAAACAAAAAAAACACTTAGAAAGCTTGAATTTTCTTTGTTGAGGTCAATAATTAGCCTAATGGTTATGTTTCCAACCAATTCCTCAAGAGGAATATTAAAAAAGGGAAATAAACCAACAGCCCAACATCCATTACAACAAATGTAAACAAATACCTTAGTTAGCGGCAGGCGGATATGGAAACTAGATCAAATGTCAAACGACTGTATTGACCTAGGTATGGTAGGCTAGTGTTGTCTATTTATACTTTTATATTAAATAATAGTACTGAAACTATGCAATATACAAAAATTATGTTACTCACGATATCATGTGTACTCTGGAGAGCTGCCATGAGTCGAATGAGGGGGACGCTCCTCGGATGGATGCAATACACTCAATGTTTATGATGCGTCTCCATGACAGCTACCTTGCAACAACCCCCTGGATCGACCGGACCACGCTACCCAACTCAAACCGAATAAACTAACCGTCATGCATAATGACTCTTCTCTAGAATTAGAAATGGCCGCTTCATCTACCCTTCTGCACAAGAAGGAAACTTTTAATAGCAACAGAGGGCGCTGTAACCACCTAGGAGTGCTATACGCCGGCATAGAGGTGTTAAATCACACATACTCCACTCGCCAATGACGTAAACCGAGGATTGCTTCCAAAAGCTTAGATATTTCATTGGCGTCCAAATTGCCTACAATGCTCCATTTATCACAATTTTTCAAAGCGAGGACGTCCTCGCTCTGATGAAAGTCCCCGATGTGCGAGTGTGTATTCACATAGAAGAGCTCGGTTTGCAGCAATGACAAGTTCACACACACACACACACACACACACACACACACACACACACAAAACCAAGTAATTTCATCCAATATTGTCAATGAACCAAACATTTTCTTCTTATAAAGCAGTTGGAATGAATAGTAATAAATAGTCATGTTACAGTCAAGTCCGACTCCAAGTCCTTCGTCGTTACTTGAGTCCGGGTCCGAGTCTTCAAAATCATAAATCAAGTCCAATGTCACTCGTCAAAAGACTCAGCATGGCGGCTGCCAACATTATTATGGCTGAATAGCTGACAGTTGGTACAACTTTGTGTTCACCCCCATAAACGATTTAAAGTTTACCTAATAAATTTTCAATGTGGTGTATTGCTTGATAGTTAAATTTGACAAATTTCTTTAACTTGACTGTTAGATTGTTCTTTTAAGGGTATTATTGTTGATAAAATATAGGATTGGTAAAGGTGATAGAGCAACATTTCTACTTTGTGTGATTCAATGTACATGAGACAAACATTTGAAAATTGTGGCTCACTTATTTGTTGTCTGAGACAGTAGTAAAAAGCGTGCACATTTTTTACCAAGTAAGAATATAGTTGATGAAGTTGATAGTGCAATTTTTATTTTGAGTGTTTCAATGTATACAGAAAAACAACTTGTGAAAAAGTGGGCGCAATCCGTTGAACTAGTGAGCAGAAAGGGAAAAAACAAGCACACTTTTTACCATTTTAACACATTCTTTTAATTTTGGGTTGTTACATGTACATGTGGAATGCTGTCAAAAAGGAAAAAATAGAATTTCAATGCCCAGACTTTCATTTTGGTTGTTACCACCAAAATTCAGAAGACGATCGGTTTCTCACTATTTTTTTTCTCACTTAGACAACATATTGAGACCAAATTTTTACAGGTTTGTTTCCTCATGTATGTATTGAAGTACAATGCTGTACTCTTGGCTTTGCAATCCTGCATTTAATCTTTAATGGTGTGGTCATACTTTTGGATATGACCAAAAATTAAATTGTGTATTCTTTATTCAAAAGCCCAGTTGTAAACATTTTACTCTCTCGGACCTACCAATGTTGAGCTGGTGCTTTAAGTAAATTGATGTAAATATATTATGCACGTTGTATTCCTACATTATGTTAAGAACTGAAGGTTAAAAACGATCACATTTCCCATTGATCAAATATGTCATTTAGTGGCTTTCTCATGACAAAAAAAAAACTTTTGCAAAACAATTGCTGAGTGTTACTTTCATACTATTTTAAACAGTTTCTAATAAACAATGCTCCCTTGACATGCATTTTTCAACAATGAAAGAATGTGTCACTGTAAGTATGTTTCTGTAGCAGCATTTTCTTTGAATGGTATGCTATGGTAAGGAATGATGCATATGGATGATGCATTGTATTGAATGGTATGGTACCATAACAATGGTGTGTAATGGTATGGGGCCATTAGTACCAAGCGGTACTACCAATGATGTGTAATGGTATGGTACCATAGTACTGACGGTATGCTACCAATGGTGTGTAATGGTATGGTACCATAGTACAGATGGTATGCTTAGGGTGTGTAATGGTATGGTACCATAGTACAGATGGTATGCTTAGGGTGTGTAATGGTATGGTACCATAGTACAGATGGTATGCTACCAATGGTGTGTAATGGTATGGTACCATAGTACAGATGGTATGCTACCAATGGTGTGTAATAGTATGGTACCATAATACTGATGGTATGCTACCAATGGTGTGTAATGGTATGGTACCATAGTACAGATGGTATGCTACCAATGGTGTGTAATGGTATGGTACCATAGGGGTCGTACTAATAAGCGTCAACAAGCCATTTTCACGACAACTCAAGACAACTTCAAGACAACTCAAGACAACTCACGTCAACAAGTTCAAAGTACCATCAAATTCAATGGTTTTTGCAGGGTGTGTCTGGAAACACATTTAAAACTGACTGGCGTCATCATGCACATCTATTTTTCAGAGGAAAAAATGTTTTTTCATAAAAACAAATTTTCTCCGTCCGTAGAATTGGCTGACGTGATGCTATTGCGCTTGCGCAATGACATTGGACCGCACCATTTATGATGTGGGGGAGGTCGGATATGGGTGTTTGTTAAAGAGGTTGGAAACCACCCTCGTGTGTCATGTGTCACGGGTTGATGCAGTTTGGACACACAGTTTGGCGCTTGTGCTGTTGGATGTTGTTTGAAATGACAATTAGGCCTATGGTGAAGCTTTGCAGTAGTTGTTAATAAATTTGCCTGTATAATGCTGTGTCAGATTTTCGGCCCCAAAATAGAATGTTTTGAGTGAATGATATTTCAATGAGTATCACCGATGTTAAGAAAACTAGTTCAACTTTGTTCCAATAAAAACCTTGTAACTTTCTCGACCCCATCAAAATGTGAATTTTAACAGCTAAATCAAAATTGTTGGGTCAAATCGACCAAAAATCTGACATCTTTAAATAAATGCTTTTTGTTTGATAATTAATGTTTTAAATTGTATCAACTATACAACTAGCAAGGAGCAAATATTTCATGATATATTTATTCGATATAAAATTACAAATTGTAAAGGAATGAAAAATAAAAGGGCTTCATATTAGTCATAATAATTATTCCATGGAACAGAGGATTGCGTTTGCATAGTAATTATTTACCAGAGGAACAACATGTCGTGCCTCTTACCAATTCCCGTTCCCCTTGACCAGATCAAAAATCCATGTGCCCCTTCAAATTTAATAAAGCAAAGTCCAAGATAATCAACACTTGTTTATACAATTTTCTGTCACGAATAGTTCAAGGGATCAAAATGTAGATTTGCTTAAATGAAAATGTTGCGACATCTGTAAGCAGTGGTAGCATTATAATACCAATAAAAGGAAATAAAAAAATGACAAATAAATAGGTATTAAATTGTGCATGAGCTTTCATAGCAAAAGCTCGCACATCTGATGAAGTATTTTTTTCTTTTAATTCAGAGAGCATCCTCATACTGCATGCAGTTTTCGTAACCATCAGTATTCCTTTCGCATCGAGTATCTCTTCATTCGCTATCGACACGAAGTCCTCCCAAAAACCATCGGATCCCGTCATCGTTACCAAGCTCGACATCCTCCATCCATCTTCCAAGTCTCTCTGGTAAGTTTCATTTGAGATTAATGTTGACAAATATAAATGGTACAAAGAACAGAAACTTAAAACAAACATTAGTGAAACCCCGCTCATTTGTGACAAACCACCTGATTTTTCAAAGTCTTCAATTTTAGAGGTTCCCTTGGGGTACCCAAATGCTTGGGAAGAAACATTTCGGATCAAGAGATATGACTTAGGAAAAAAAACTGCATAAACTAATGATGTCATCCTAACACCACAACTTTTAATTGTATTAATTTTGGGTTAAATTTTCAATATTAACTCAGAATAATAATTCCAACTCAATCAGTTGTTATGATCTAATAATTTGTGACCGGATCCTACAAAATGAGTCTCAAGAGAATTGTTCCACTTTTGGAGTTTTTGAACTCGGATTAACAAATAAATATTCATCTTTAATTTACTACCAATCACATTATAATTGTCTAGTGACATAAGAATGTTACAGGTTGAAATTCATTGACCTTTTCAATTGAAGTGCAATCAGCAATCAGAATATCTTGACCAAAATATAATTAGTATCTATTGTTGCCCCAAGTGTTTTATTTTTTTCAACATGAAAATCAATGGCATTAGTTCGTTGTTTTAATCATCAACTTTTACATAACCTTTCACAAGAATTTTAGATCAGTCTAACCAACTGACAATACACTGAATTTTGTTAGAGTTAGTTTTGTCATCTATTAGGGTCCTTTTTTCCAATGGTTAAACTTTTAGATAGATGTCAATATTTGCATCGGGGGAATGAATATAAATTTCAATTTGCCTTTCACCGATGTGTGTAAGCACTGTATACTCAGTGCTTTCGAGTCCTGTGGAAAAAAATCCACAGGCAACTCGGGTGGGATTCGAACCCACGACTCCCGCATGACTAGAGCAGATGTCTTAACCACTAGACCACCGAGCACGCCCGGTGACGAGGGGCCAGTTCGAATCCAGTATTATTGGCGGCAGGTACCGCAAACAATTAGATAGATGTCAATATTTGCATCGGGGGAATGAATATAAATTTCAATTTGCCAAGTACCCTTGCGGAGAGTGTGGTAAGCAAGTTCGCACGAATGCCATCCAGTGTGGAACCTGCATCGCATGGTTCCACTGCCACTGTGAACAGCTGTCCCCTGACCAACTTGCCTTTTTAGGAGACACAACCCTTGATTACACCTGTAGATGGAACATTTGACATTGGACTTTCCCTAAAAAGACTGAGCAACAATTCCTCTAGCTTCAAAGCTTTGACAGCAGCAGCTGAACGTGACGGTATACTGCTGAGGGACGCCCCTGTACTTAATGGTTTGCCCAACAAGGTGACCATGGGTCCAGCATTGCGTCCTGACTTGCCATCGATACACCTTCTGAAATCATCATCATCGGGGGGATGGACGATCGCACGCCAGTTGCTGTAGGCACTGATGGTAACTGTCTGTTTAACGCAATTTCAGTTGCCATTGAGGGAGATGAGTCCTTATCGAGTGAGTTACGACTAAGGACCTGCGTTGAACTGATCAAATATGCCGACACATACACCAACATGCATCGCAATTGAGGCTTGGATCTGGTCAGCCCAACATACCAGAATGCATGCTCCAGTTGCGCCACAGATGGCAAATACTCATCAGCATGGACTATGCAGTCAGCTGCATCGGTCATCGGGGCACCCATTGTGTCTGTTTATCCACCAATGAACGGCATGATAGACCTGTGCGTTAGAATCCTAAATACGACGTTTCAACCACGAGTTCTGCGTAAGAGGGCACCTGTCTTCTTGATGTGGACATCTACAGGACTTTCTTCAGCTAGCACATGGGTGCCAAACCACTTTGTCCCACTCATCAGAAATGTCAACAAGAAGAAGACATTTGCACAGGTATTGGCGTCATCAACCCCTTCTCATTACAAGCCTGCCATCTATTCACCCGTGAAGGAAGAACCCCTTATCCATGACTCGCCATCCCCACCAAGTAAGGACGTAGTTGAGATCCATGATTTGACTGCTTCTAGCACGCCCCCAACCCATGTTCAGAGTGTCTCACCACAATCACTGCAAGGAGAGGACCAAAGTGAATATGAAAACTTTGACTTAAATACCTCTGCTTTGCCCCCATCTCGTGGTCCTTCTCCGACTTATGAAATCTCGACACCACCACCACCGTCACGCGAGCATGAGGTCTATGACTTAAACTCTTCAGTCACACCTCTGACTCAAGATCTTTCTCCTATTGATGTTTCACCACCATCACCACCAAGGAATAACCCACACGATGTTTCATCACAATTTCAGCGACCATCTGAGGATGAGTTTGAGCCTTCCATGTCAGGACCTTCGAAGAAACGAAAGAGAACTCATAAATTATCTAGAAATTTAAGAAGACGTGAAACCTCCACTTCAGACTTGGAGGGGTCCAATTCTTTGTCATCTGATGACAGTTTTCTTGAACAGGTTAATAGAAATGATGATGGTTTGAAGAATTTAAAAGGCCATTTCTTAACTCCAGATCAGTTGATTGACTTAATTTGTAATTGTAATGACATACCAAAGCGCACTGAAATCCCCCCAGGTAACAAGGATAATAAGTATTTTCTTATAAATAACTTTGCAAATGTGGAAAATCGGAAACGTGGTAAAAGGAGTGACTTCACAGATGACTGTGGAGTATGGGACTATAAACTCACATCAACAAAGCGAACAGAGTTCTTAAATGTAAATAATAGTTTTGTGTTTATAAACAAAAAGCAGGGAAAATATTGTACAGTTATTTCTGGGAAAAATGTTGAAGTATCCCCTCAACCAATGGACAAAAATGTAATAATCATGAAATGGTACTATTCTACTCTGAAACGAGATCATTCATTCAAGAAACGTGTAACGTGGTTTGAGCAACTTCCTGAGCAAGACTGTGCAAAATTGAACATTGCAGTTGTTGAGTACCTCGGTAAATTTCCAAAAAAAGGGAGTACTCAAGGAAACAGGAAAAAAGGTAACTCTGAGTATGTTAGATCAAGTAAAGTGTGTAGAGATGAGATACGAAAACGTGTTAAGGAACAACAACCCAGAAAAGTTTATACAAATGTAAGGATCTGGTTGTTTGCCACAGTGCGCATGAGCACTTTTCCGCTAACAGGTTAACTACCTCTATGTAAAACAGTGTACTTCCGCTCCACAAAGGTTAGTTCCATCTATTGTTTATATATCCCCTTATAATGTGCCGTCATCATATGGTTGGTTCTGTATTATTACCATATCAAAAAGTTATTATAATTGTATCTGTTTATTACCCATGAGAGCTGTGTGTAACGAGAACCTATTTACCCAATTGAATAATTATAGGCGGTGTAATAATGTAAACCGTTGGTGGGTAGTTCGATACCTCATTTCGCTCTCTCTCTTTCTGTCTGGAGTAACCGTGATGACGTTCCAATAAACTTATCATCAAGTTCATCGTTTTATAGTACAGTACGTGGGTTCCGAATATCCATATTAACCACTTCCATCTATTATACAGTATCCAGGATTGGGTGAGTGTAGTTTCATGGGTTATTTTGGGGGTTTAGGGGTCTTAATTTGAGCTATAATGGTCTGATGTCAAATCACTGTTAAACTCTTTTGAGACGACGACATTTCCACATGTAGGCATGTGGGTCGGTTTCTTGCTGCACAGTTTGTTTATGCATACGTTGTTATGGTTGCTAATGAAAGTATTACTTTTTACGATAATCGTGTAGGCTGTATAACTACATGGCAGTCTTCTGTAGTTTAGGGTAATATGTAATGGTGCTGTGCACTGTGTACTTTTCACAAGTTAAACATTTTGTAAATCGATCTCTGTATTATGTATGTAGGGTGTAAATTGGTTGAGATACAAAGTGGGGAAGATTAAAGCCAAGCACTCAAAGTTACAGTCAACATGTTGCCTTCAAGAGTCATTTCTCAAGTTTTAGTTGACCAGTCTTCTCAGTCCCTTACCCCCTGAAATACTTCAGGACTTGGCAGAGCTGACCCTCTGTTTGGCGGTCATCAGTGTCCGTCACACTACACAAACATGGTAGTGGATTCTGTTGATGTACCAAATATTGCACCCAGGGAAGTCAAACAGGTTCAAAATATGAAGTATACTGTAAATTGCTCAGACAGGTCGGGTGAACATAGGAGAAACACGGCCGATGATGTGCAGAGTGTGATCAACATGATACATGATAATCCTTTCATACAAGAAATTATTCAAAGTAAATCAAAACCACCTTCAATTATTTTATATACTGAAGAGCAGCTTAAAGACATTTCAACTATCTGTTCAGATAGTTCTTCAAGAAGTATTTTGGGTATTGATCGCACATTCAATTTAGGTTCTTGTTACGTGACCTCATTTGTGTACCAACATCGTAATCTTCTCCGGAAAACTTCCCAAACCTCACCTATTATGTTAGGCCCTATTTATTTGCATTGGGATGGACCATACAATACATACCAAAGGTTTTTTTTCGCATATACAGGGTTTATTGAATTTAACAGTTAGTGAAACTCATCTTTGGTTTAGTAACCTAATAATTGGTTCTGATGAGGAAAAAGATTTGGTAAAGGCTGCAGAACAGTGTTTTGCTGGGGCAACATTTGTCTTATGTACAAGGCATTTAGAAGAAAATGTAGGTAGGTTTTTAGTTCAAAAGGTTGGGACAACAGATGAAGTCAAGGGCAAAGTGATAAATGAAATATTTGGTAAAGATGGTCCGTTGAGTGCAGATAATATTGTGGATTTTGAGTGTGAGGTAGTTCACTTAGGTGACCTATATGAAGAAACTTTACCTGGTTTTGTCAGTTATTTTAAAAATAAGTTGGTCCCTTCATTAAGAAACTATGTCTTCGTACCCCGCATGCGTAATAAGTGCATACCAATGAACTGGAAGAACAACTGTTGCGAATCAATGAACCACATAATGACATTGTCAAATAATTGGAAACCATCAAAACTACCCGACTTAATCAACACAATATAGTAAAAGTACAATATCTGGACATGGAACGTGCAATAATTGGCCAGGGGAATTATGAAGTTGCACCATGGGTTCCTTCAAAATTTAGAATTCATCCGCAGGTGTGGGCCACAAAGTCAGACTTTGATAGGAAGGATCTCTTTCACAAATTGTTAACATGGAAAAAGGACAGATCGTTATTTATCACTTCGACAGATGGTCAGCTCATAATTCCTAAGACCCCACTTACAGCAAAAAAAGCCTGGACAAAAAAAACGTATCCGAAAAGCCAAAACACTATCCTTCAATCACTGAGTTTAATTTTTGAATCAGAATCACTAGTTTTTGACATGAACAGCGTGAACACAGTGTTATATTTTGTGCTTGACAAAAATTGTTGGACAGCTGGTTTATAAATTTTAATTACCATTGAAGAACAAACATCCCTTTTAATATTAGTTATCAGGTTGTTACTGATTTAAATGTTTAAAACGTTTCCAGGATGTAATTTCCTATGTTATGTAAGTTGTGTGCTAATGTACTATTATGTTCGAGCAAAGGTGTCTTACCAGCTTCATCAAGAAAATAAAAGTCCATCATTTGACATGAACAATTATTCAAGTCTACTTTATTGCAATGTTAGTTGAGACATACAAATCTGCCCCACTTACTCATTCATTTTAGCTAACGTTAATATAATAATGATGGTCTCCCTACGCCCCATCCACCCCCCCCCCCACTAAATTATGAAGAAAAATGTTGTGGTATGACCAGCAATACTACAAGGTTTTAGAAGACCAATTAAATTTAATTAATACCAAGTCACTTCTCTTTTTATTCCCATTCATATATATAAATTGTTGGAAGTAAGTGTGGCTGCATGAAAGAGGTGTCTAAATCCGTCAGCCACAAAGGTGGAGCTACAATAATATGAATAGTGGAACTGTCTGATTTATAGCATATATAAAAATTAAACACTCACCTTGTCCCTTTTCATGGTAATATCAGAAAAGCGTAGTATAAGTCTGTCATTTCTGCCAGCTAAAACCATGCAGAAGGTGTACTAGTAATACTTGTCTGTGAAAAAAATGCATGGAAAGATCAATGAAAAATCCCCCAAAGCGCCCTCTCCTGTCAATTACATTCGTGCATGTTGGTTTGCACTAATTATATTTTTAAAAAAATTAAATAAATAAATAAAATCAGCAATTACATTTTTTTTTTTAATCGTTTTTTTTAATCCAAATATACCCAAAAACTAGCTAAATAAAGAAACAGTCGGTCGGTCGGTCGGTCGGTCGGTCAGTCAATAAATAAATAAAGGCGAACGAGACGCAAGCATCTTCATCGAGCTCCTAGAAAACCCCCCGATTTTCGTGTTTTTGGTGCAGCATCTTAAACAGAGGTAATCAGTATCAATCTGTATTGGACATAGAACATTATACGACATCTGAAACTGTCGGAGAATAAGGCTTTGAGCCTTTTTAGGCTCTGGGGAGTCTTCGTCTTTGCCTTACTAGTTCGGGTGAGGACGACGCCATCTTAATCAGGATGGCAGTGTATAGCCGGGCACCACAGAATGCATTGAGACGTCCAAACACCATACGATTCAATGTAAGGAATTTGAGGAATGTTACTGCACATGAGGTGTACGATTCGCTGTACAACGAAATAGATAGAATTGCCTCTGTCTATGCTCCAAACCAACCTCACGATCGTTCCCTATTTTTTGATAAGTTAGATGATCGCATAATGGGGCTTAATAAATGGATAATTGGTGGTGATTTTAATTGCAAATTAGATAATGATAAAATTACTGATGCATCTAAAATTATTTCGACTAATGTCTTGCAAGAGAAAGATTTGATTGATGTTTGGCGCACTATCTATCCTGAACAAGATGGTAATACACACTTCCACAAGGCCAGTAACAGCGCAAGTAGGATTGATTATATTTTTATCTCTTCGGACATTAGTAATCATGTTAATGAAATGTCTATTAGCTCGTGTGGTTTTTCAGATCATCAGGCCATTTGTGTAAAATTTAATATTGATAAACTCCATGGTCAAGGTCGTTGGATTTGTAATAATTCCCTTTTAGAAGATGAAGAATGCATCTCAAGAGTAAATAACTTATGGGAATTATGGAAAACTCAAAAACACTCGTTTGACTCCAGCAGTAAATGGTGGGAAAGAGGAAAATTCCTTTTGAAAGAATGTATTCAAGAGTATGGCAAAGAGAGCGCTCGATCTCAGCATCAGTGCCATAAAGAGCTCCAAAATAGATATAACCTTTTGATAAACGACAATTCTCATGACAATAAAGAGGAAATCATCAGTATGGAAGCTCAGCTCAAGAAGTATGAAATCGATGAATGGAAAAAAAGCTAAAGTTAGAATGCGAAATACTTTCAAAGATGATGGTGAAAAGGCAACTAAGTTCTTCTTGGGATTGGAAAAACAACAAATTAAAAACAGTAAAATTGAAAAACTAATTAATTCCGAAGGTAAATATGTCGATGAACCCCAAACTATGTTACAATGTGCTAATGATTTCTATAGAGATTTGTATAAAGAGGAAGACATTTCTTCTGAGCATTTAAAAATCATTATCTCTAAAATTGAGGAAAAGGAGATTCCTGATGATATTTATAGTGAAAAGATATTACCACAGAGGAACTCAAGGTGGCACTGTTTCAAATGAATACTAATAAGTCTCCAGGGTTCGATGGACTTACGGTTGAATTCTATCAGAAATTTTGGTATGCTATTGGCAGCGACATGCTAGAAGTTTATAATGATTGCTTTAAGAAGGGTTCTTTGTGTAAATCTATGAATTCTGCTTTGATTAGGATTATATACAAAAATGTGGGCGACAGGTGTGATTTGAAAAACTGGCGGCCAATAAGTTTACTTACAGTTGACTATAAAATTCTATCCAAAGTCATTGTGAATAGATTTAAACGTATCATGCCTCTGCTTATAGGAGAAGAGCAGTCTGGCAGAGTTGTTGGTAGAAACATTCAAGACAATCTCATGATATTAAGGGATATTATTGATTATGTTAACTTTGAAAATCTGGAAGCTGCTCTCGTCAGCATAGATCAAGAAAAAGCCTTCGACCGTATAAATTGGCATTATATGTTCACTGTTATGTCTAGAATGGGGATTCCTCCAACGTTGATTAGATGGATTAAGCTATTATACAGCAATCCTAATTGTAACATCATGATAAATAACTTTATTGGGTCACCGGTAAAAGTTCAGAGAGGAATAAGGCAAGGATGCCCTCTGTCTCCACTAATTTTCTCCATCTGTGCCGAAGGGCTAGCATGTTTAGTAAGAACTGACCCCAACTTAAAAGGTATTATCTTGCCAGAAGGCAAACATAGTATCCGTTTAATTCAACACGCTGATGACACAACCGTTTTCATTAGCGACAACGAGGAATTCGATACCATGCAAAACATTCTGAATACCTATTGTGAAGGTAGTGGATCTAAACTCAATGTTGAAAAGACCAAAGGCTTGTGGTTGGGAAAATGGAAAGGCAGATTGGATCAACCGTGCAGTTTTAAATGGTGCGACAGGCTTAAAATCTTGGGTCTGCTAGTTGGAAACCAGGTCATGCCAATCGATAACTGGGGGCCAAGAATAAATAAAATAGTTTGTACTTTAAGGAAATGGTCCAAACGTAATTTAACTTACAATGGTAAGGCTGCCATAGTTAATCATCTAGTGGGCCCCTGTATAAATTACCTGGGCATTGTGACGGCCTGTCCATTGCAGATCATCAAGAAGATTAGTGACAAAATCTGGAGCTTCTTTTGGGATGGCAAGATTGAAAAAATCAAGAGAAGTACTATCACGGGTCCTAAAGCTTCAGGGGGTGTAGGCCTTTTAGATGTTTCTAATAAATTAATGAGTCTTAAATTGAATTGGTTGGCCAGATACCCCTATTCGAAAGGGAAATGGAAACTATTATTTGACTATTGGATCAACAAGGCTAGCTCCACCGACTCATTGGGATGGTACGTTTTTGCCAATCAGAAAAAATGTCTTCAAACTACTGCCTTTTACAATGACATTATCCTTGCATTTCAGAAAATTGGAGGAAAATTAGAATGTAACTTTTCTTGTGTCAATGAAGCTGGTGACGTTCCCTTATGGAACAACGTTAAGACAACGAGGGACAATTCCAAAATTAATAGCCCTTTGCTTAAATCAGCTAACATTATGAAGGTGAAAGATATTGTGAGAAAAGGTCAAATAATTTCCTTTCGGGAAATCGCAAAAATCTGCACTATACAAAACATTAATGCCGGTAGATTGGTTGGACGCCTCCAAAAGCAAATTGATCACAATTTGATCCAGGAAAAGAGAGAAGGTCCTGCAAACCACTTATGCAAATGGCTGGTTATTGACAATCAAAATAATGACGAGAGTACTCCGGTTCATGAGACCAATACTAAGACTAATTATGCTAATCTGATATCAAAGAATTTTGCTGTCCCCAGAGTTCAAGCTATCTGGCAAAAAAATTTTCATATCAGCCGAGACCTCGAATGGTCATTATTGTGGAAAAGTGGGTTTAAAGATTTCTTAATGGATCCAGAGGATAAACACTTCCTGTATAAGTTAAGACATAGAATCTTACCGACTAAAGATGTCTTGCATAAAATTGGTAAAGTGAATGATTTAACTTGTGCATTATGCAAAGAGGATGAAGAATCCCATGAACATCTCTTTATTTATTGTACCCGTACTTGGGATGCATGGATTTTTGTCGAACATATGCTTAGGAAATATACTGGAGACAAAACCTTTTATATAAATGATTCAAACAGAATACTGTATCATAAACTGAAACCTGTTCAGGCTGTCATAGTTGTTAAAATGCTCAGACAAATTTGGAATCTTCGTTGTAAAAAGGTTTTGGAAAAACCGTCCACCCCAGTCGAAATTGATATCATAGCTCAATTCAAACGAAGTCTAAAATACTTTCTCCGTGTGGAAAAGGGCAGAATGAAGAAAAAGCTGTTTGAATCAATTTATGCGAGGAATGATGTGCTTTGTTCTATCCAAAACAATGACATTATTTTTTTATTATTGATTTCGCTATTAACATCGTGCATACTTAAACTTGTAATAACCTGTTTTTCTGTTCATGTGATATATCACTCTAATTTGTATATACAGGTGTACATATATTCTTTTTCTTGAAGGTAGTTATTTGGTCCAATTATTTAATTTCATTAATTTCTTTTTAAGTTATGTACATAGTGCTCCTATTGTAATAATTTGTAAAATCTCATCTGTATCAGAATTGCTTGTAATTTTGTAATTAATTTTTGTATCAGAGGATGATGCATGTGAGTTATTGAAATAAACGGAGTAGAACAACTCCAATCAAGAGAAAAAATAAATAAATAAATACATAAATGCATAAATGCATAAATGCATAAATGCATAAATGCATAAATGCATAAATGCATAAATGCATAAATGCATAAATGCATCAATGCATCAATGCATAAATAAATGAGGACGTGTGACATAGCTTCATCGAGCTCCAGGAAATTGACAGAAATTTCACCTGCTTTTTTGTGGAAGCCTTTTCTACTAGCAAGTGTCTCTCAAGTTGTATATAGAACACTTTCATTGAGGTAAGAGAGATTGAAACCAACCTTTCAGGTCCTTTTGGCCCTAAAAGCTCTCTCAAATCAACGGCGGTGCCGCTTGGCCGCCATGTTTTCTGCCATGGGTCTTAACAGACCAAACACCGTGAGGTTTAACACCCACCATATTTCGAAAGGTGTCACACCCCGAGACGTCTAAAAAGCTGTCAATCACGAGTTGGATTCAACATCAACAATAGTATGCATTGCTGAACTGGAACGTAACTGGTACAACGTCACTTTTGACAATGAGCAGGATTGTGAGACTATAGCATCGCAAGGCCTGCTATTACATAATGCCCTCGTCCAGTGTGAAAGAGCTAACATTCGCAACTCTGTGATCGCGTACATCAAGGCACCATACGAAATTCCGGACAATGCCATTACATCGCTCCTGTCTCGGTATGGAACTGTCGCCAACATCCGACGTCAATATCACGGTTTTGACGACAACATTGAAACCGGTGTGAGAAGCTGTCTCGTCAAGAGCCTCAAGAAACCAACACCGAGCTTTCTCAAATTCAGCGGCTTTACTTTACCAGTTAGATACAGGGGGCAACAAAAAACCCGCAAAATCTGTGAAGAAACAGGCCATCTAGCGAGAGACTGTCCGGCAAGAAACAGATGCTTTGTATGTGGAAGCTACGACCATAGGGCGGCTTGGCACGACAACAGCAAACAAGATAAAATCCGTGACGACAATCCGGCAAATGAACATAAAGAAAATGAAGAGGACACTACTGGAGAGAAAGAAGATAATGAGCTCCAAAACACAGAACCGCCAGCTGAAGATGAAACACACAGCTCCAAAGCAAAGAAAGGAGAAGAAAAGAAAGGTATGAATCAAACAGAGAACACAGAACAGCACCCACCAAAAGAAGCTGCCTATAAACCTAAGCTATCATTCAAAGAAGTAGTTGCAGGAACAACCAGCAAGAAAACTCCCACAAAACCCCAAAGATTTTGGGACGAAGCCATGAACAGCCAAGCAGTTAGAAAGTTGTCGCGGAAAAGGGAAACCACTGAAGATTCAACAGCATCATCTAAAGTAGCTCGTGATGAGTCAACACCAACAGATATGGAAACTTTGGCAGCCGAAAACCCAGTTGATGAGACACCAGAGCACATGCACGACCAGGAACATACGGATGAAAGATCCGACGATACATATTCGGAAGGATCGATCGACGAGGATAGTGGAAGACTCGTTGATCCAGATTATCACAGTGAAGACCCAGAATATCAAGGCGGAGAATTCACTCTCTACACACGCGGGGGAGTCCGTCGACGAAGGAAAAAGCGAACATCATGGGAAAGGAAATCAACAACGCATAACTGTCAACAACCAACAAGTAAAACCAATGACACTGATCAACTGGGTCCATCAAGCTACCCAACTACCAACAAGCCTAGTAAGAACAACGAAAGCCAACCCAAACAACGAGTTCAACAAAACCAGAGAGGGAGAGGAAGAGGGAAGCCAAAGTAACTTTTACCTTCATTATAGCTGGTGCGATGAAGACATTAATGTACAACATCATCATTGGTATGTTCATATTGTCTATTGCCTCCATAAATGTTAATGGCTTGAGGAATAACCTAAAACGTAATGTGATCTTTGAATTTTTATGTCGTAACAAGTTTAGCCTAATTTTTCTTCAAGAAACTCACAGTGAAGAAAATGACGAACCCGTTTGGAGTAAAGAGTGGCAAGGAAAGATGCATTTTAGTCATGGCAATCGCCAATCAAGGGGGGTTGCTATTCTCACTTCAGAAAAATCTGGTCTCTGCATTGATAATATTTCTAGGGATAAGGAAGGGAGATGGATAAACTAAAAGGAGATGGGGCAAACTAAATGGAACAATCTTGACATACCAGTTGCCTCTGTTTATGCTCCAAACAATTCGTACGACAGGGCTTATTTTTTTGATGACATGTCTGATTGGATAATTAGCGATTCTTCTATTATTGGTGGAGATTTCAATTGTAATATTGATAATGTAAAAATCAAAGATGGCAGTAAAACTATTCTTAAAAATGTCATTAACGAGAAAGATTTATGTGACGTCTGGCGCACTATTCATCCTGATAAAGCAGGATACACACATTACCACAAAGCTAGTAAGCAGGCGACTAGAATTGACTATTTGTTTTTATCGTCCAATCTTCTGAGTAATGTTTTAGACGTGCGTGTTAATCCACATGGTAATTCTGATCACTCTATAGTTTGTATGAAATTACATGATCCCGGTAATGTGCATGGCCAAGGAAGGTGGATATGTAATAAGTCTTTCAAATGACAATGATTGTAAATATCGCATAGAAACCTTTTTACAATTCTGGACTTCTCAAAAATACAACTACAAATCTCTGTTGGATTGGTAAAAAAGTGGTAAATTCAGAATAAAAGAAATTCTCCAAGATTACGGCAAAGAAAAAGCGCACCTTCAAAAACAAAAAAATAATGATCTTAAGAAAATATACAACAGGCTCTTGGAGAATCCAGACTCCAGTGCTGATGCCATTAAAGACATTGAAGCCCAAATAAAAGCCTACGAAATTGAAGAATGGTCCAAGGCTAAAATTAGAGTTCGGAATACTATTAAAGAGGAAGGTGAAAAAGCCTCTAAATTCTTTCTGAATCTTGAAAAACAGCAAGTCCAGAATAGTAAAATTGATAGGTTGGTTAATGCCGAAGGGAAATTTATCGATCAACCTCACTCTATGCTTGATGATGCTAATGATTTTTACTCTGACTTATATAAAGAGGAAGACATCTCTGATGATCACTTAAATATTATCTCTAAAATAAGCAGAAAACAAATTCCTCATGATATTCATTGTAATCTTGAAAAAGCAATTACGGCTGATGAAGTCAAGTTAGCGCTATTTCAAATGAATAAAAATAAGTCTCCTGGCTTAGACGGACTTACGGTTGAGTTTTATCAGACATTTTGGAACACAATCGCTTCTGATGTCTTAAAAGTCTATAATTGCTGTTTCAAGAATGGTATTTTATGTAGATCAATGAACTCTGCGCTAATTAGACTTATTTATGAAAACAGAGGTGAAAGAACTGATTTAAAAAATTGGCGTCCTATCAGCTTGCTCACTGTTGATTATAAGATCCTATCCAAGGTCATCACTAATAGAATGAAGCTTATTATGCCCCTTCTTGTAGGTGAAGAACAAACTTGTGGAGTTGTAGGTAGAAATATTCATGATAATCTTATGGTTCTGCGTGATACCATTTACTATGTAGAATTAGATAATTCGGAGGCTGCTCTCATAAGTATAGATCAAGAGAAGGCGTTTTACAGAATTAGCTGGAAATATTTGTTCACTGTTTTGACAAAAATGGGAATTCCTTCGAATTTAATTAAATGGATTAAATTATTGTACAGCAATCCCAATTGTAACATTATTGTAAATAATTTTATTGGTTCACCGGTTAAGGTTTCTCGAGGGATTAGGCAAGGATGTCCTTTATCCCCTCTCCTTTATTCTATCTGTGCGGAAGGGTTAGCGAGTTTGGCTAGAACTGATTGTGATTTAAAAGGCATTGTTACGCCGGGAGGTAAAAGTAGTATTAGATTAATCCAACACGCTGATGACATCACTTTCTTTATTGGTGACAACAAGGAGTTTGTTACTATTGATAACATTCTTAGTACCTATTGTAAGGGAAGCGGGTCTAAACTCAATGTAGACAAGTCCAAAGGCATGTGGCTTGGGAAGTGGACGGGTAGAGTCAACAAACCTTGTAACTTCCAATGGTGTGATAAGCTTAAAATCCTTGGGATAATATTTGGGAATGATGTCGTACCAAATGACAACTGGGGTCCGAGAATTACAAAAATCCGTAGTACTTTAGATAAATGGTCTAAACGTAAACTCACCTATCATGGCAAGTCTGTTATTGTAAATATTTTGATTGGGCCGTGTATTAATTACCTTGGCAGCGTGTTAACCTGTCCCGAGGAAACCGTGAAAAAGTATGATCTGGAATTTCTTCTGGGATGGTAAAATCGAAAAAATTAAGAGGGCTACCATCATTGGTCCAAAAGACTCGCGTGGAATGGGTCTTATTGACATTAACTGCAAATTAATGAGTCTCAAATTAAACTGGCTACCCCTCATCTCAAGGGAAATGGAAATATTTCTTTGACTATTGGATTAATAAAGCTAGCGCCAATGATCACTTGGGATGGTATATATTTGCCAATCGGAAAAAAGTTCTGAAAACCACGTCCTTTTATATTGATGTGATCAATGCCTTTGATAAAGCAGGAGGTATTATGGATTGTAAACATTCTAGTGTTTTAGAAACAAGAGAAATGCCTTTGTGGAATAATGTTAGCGTCACCAAGGACAACGTCACCTTTGGTAGTACCTTGCTTAAATCTTTTGGTATTAACAAAATAAAACATATTGTGAAACAGGGTAAACTGATCTCTTTTAAAGAAATTGCTGAAATGTGTGCATTACGCAATATTAATGCCGGTAGAATGCTAGGTCGCCTTAAGCATCATGTGGATTATAACCTAGTTGAAGAAAAAAGAGAAGGTCCAGCTACTCCTTTATGTAATTGGCTAGTCATCAAAGAATATAACGGAGAGGAGTCTGCTCCGATGTATTTAACTAAAGCCAAGACCAACTACGGCAACCTGATTAGGAAAAAAACTGTCGTTCCTAGAGTTCAACCAATTTGGCAAAATATATTCAGTATTAGTCAAGATCTTGATTGGTCTGCGATATGGATCAGCAATTTTAAGAACTACTTAATGGATCCTGATGATAAGCAATTCATGTACAAACTTAGACACAGAATTTTACCTACTAAAGATGTTTTGCTTAAAATTGGTATTGTTAGAGAAGAATCTTGCCCGCTCTGTAATGTAGAAAGAGAAACTCATGAGCATATTTTCATTTACTGTTCTCACACATTGGATGCTTGGATTTTTGTAGAAAGATTGCTTAGCAAATATACAGGTAACAAACATTTTTATTTAAATGACTAACAGAATTCTTGGATATACTCTAAAACCGGTTCAGGCCATCGTTGTTGCTAAATTGCTTAGGCTGATCTGGAATTATCGATGCAAAAAGGTGTTTAATAGTTATGCCAGACCAGCAGAAATCGACATCATCTCACAGTTAAAGTTATCTTTGAAATATTTTCTTCGAATGGAAAAGAACAGATTAAAACCAGAATCATTCGAAAATTGCTATACTAGGAACAATGCTTTGTGTTTCACCACTAAGGACGAAGTCAGTTTTAATTACTAATTGCCTGTTTTTCCCAGGGCCAAGTTATTTCCTTTGTCCCATATGTATCGTGTTTTTTCTAATTTTTGTTTTTGTTGTTGTCAGTATTGTTTTTTTCCCGAACCACGTGATTCCCGAGTCACGCTAAATTGTAGATATTTGTATATATAATAGAGGTATTCATTTAACTATTTAATTATTTTGTTTATTGTTGTTATTATTATTGTTATTTTCTGAGCTTGTTACTTACTGTGCCTGATATATATTAGAAGTATTTACTGGAGTGTTTTTTGATAGTGTGTTTATTTGATGTATGCATTTGCTGATGAATGTTGAATAAACGGAGTAATATAACTCCACATCAAGAGAAAAAAAATACATAAATACATAAATACATAAATACATAAATACATAAATACATAAGTACGTAAGTACGTAAGTACGTAAGTACGTAAGTACGTAAATACATAAATACATAAATACATACATACATAAATAAATAAATATACAAATAAATTTAGTTCACATGAAATTAGTAAATAAAGTTTACATCGAGACAAGGTATTCTCCACTTTAGCCAAAACTCACATACCTGTAGTATAATGGTGTAGTCCAATGTCATTGCACAAGCGCAATAGCATCACGTCGGCAAATTCTACGGACGGAGAAAATTGGTTATATTTACGAGAAAAACAAATTTTCCTGTGAAAAATAGATGTGCATGGTGATACCACTCGGTTTTAAACGTGTTTTCAGACATACCCTGCAAAAACCGTTGTATTTGATGGTATTTTGAACTTGTTGGCGTGAGTTGTCTTGAGTTGTCGTGAAACTGCTTGTTGACGCTTTTTAGTACGACCGTACCATAGTACTGATGGTATGCTACCAATGGTGTGTAATGGTACTGTACCATTAGCACTGAATGGAATGCTATCAATGGTGTGTAATGGTATGGTACCATAGTACTGATGGTATGCTACCAATGGTGTGTAATTGTATGGTACCATAGTACTGATGGTATGCTACCAATGGTGTGTAATGGTACTGTACCATTAGCACTGAATGGTATGCTACCAATGGTGTGTAATGATATGGTACCATAGTACTGATGGTATGCTACCAATGGTGTGTAATGGTACTGTGCCATTAGCACTGAATGGTATGCTACCAATGGTGTGTAATGGTATGGTACAATAGTACAGATGGTATGCTACCAATGGTGTGTAATGGTAAAGTACCATTAATTCTAATTGGTGATTCGAGTTGAATGGTGTGCCACTAATGGTATTTAAACTGGTCGCTAGGGTCAAGATCCGCGTTATCACAACCTCCGGTTACTAGTGTTTGAAACGGTTGGTAATGTTTTTTATGTGTTCGGCCAGCAGCCGAAAACCTATTGTTTTTGTTCTGGTTTTTTGTTTGTTTTTATTTCTGGGTTTTCTTAGTCGTCAAAACTAGTTGGTCGATTTTCTCAAAATCTATAGCTTGTATGAACTTGAAACTTTAATGCACAAAGATATTAGTGAGTAGATGATACCAAAACTTTTTTGAAATGATGACGTCATTGGTGACATCATTAGGTTAAATAAACGTTAAATAATTCAAAAATTTAATAACTCAACCACAAATGCTACATTCAAAATCTTTGGTGCATAAGGTCTTGTTATGTTGGACAAATTGTATGCACACTATGACCTCATTTGACCTTTACTTCCGGTCGAAACCGGAAGTTAAAGTAACAAATTATGTTATTTGGGGCTCTACAACCTAAGTGAATGGAAATATGAACACACTTTTAATGCATATTTTCTTTAGCTCATAAGCATTCTAGAAATGTGATGTATGACGTCATAACTACGTCACAACGAAAATGGTACATGAGGTCGAAAACAAAATTATTTTACTATCTCTTAACTAAAGCTTGTACGGACTTGAAACCTACTATGTACCTAGACTACAATGTGTACATGACAAAGAACAAACATTGGAAAGATGACGTCATAGATGACGTCATTACATTAAATTTAAATTTTATATTAAAATACTCGTATCTCCAGAATCAGAAATGCCACATACATGATCTTTACACCATATGAAAGGTCATGAAGTATTAAATAAATCTTACACAGGGTGTGACCCCGTTTGACCTTTACTTCCGTAAAGGCCCTTCGACGATTCTACAAATGTTTACAATGTGTAACCCCACTTGACCTTCACTTCTGGTCTTCCGGGTTAAGTTTGTACTTACAAAAATGTGTATCTTATTAATGACGTGGTACATTAATAATCATTACATCAATTTGAAGCTCTTGGGACAATTTTAGATATCTTCTACAAAGCGTGACCCCATTTGATCTTTAGTTTTTTGTCAAAACTGGAAGTTGAAGTTTCATATTAACAAACCTTCTTGCATCATTTTGGGGGGAAACCTTCGGAGGTAAAAAGATAAGGGCGCCATCAACGTTGGTACGTTTGTGTTAACAGCTTCATCACATAGTGCAGTCAGTCGGTATTTGAATGTTCGTGTGGTGTTGTGTTTACCTCTTCAAACCGCCGTTGCCTAGGGTTGGCAAATCAAATGTACAGCAATTATTTCTGCGGTCAGCCGTGTTAGTTCCGTGTTCAATGTCTCCATTGTTCAATAGTTCAAGGGGTAGGGCATCAAATTAAGGTGATGACTTTCCGTACAAAAAATTACGCCTGCTACGATTTCACTGATTCAAGGAGTCTGTTTGACTTCATCCAAATAAATTGCCTGTTCATAAATAGTTGCCTATTCACTGACTACAGCCAACTCAACCACAGGACAATTAAATACTCCTTTCAACGCTATCTAGCGCAGATGTTTTATAATAGAGGGACTTTTGTCAAAGATCTCCGACAAGTACCTTTGTTGCATGGAACCACCTGCGGAGAGGCCCAAGGGTGATTTATCTTAAGACTAGGTTGGGGAACACTCAATTATAAATTATCAAGGGCTCACCACTCAAAATAGTATGTCTAGTAGCAGACACGTCAACCCTGGAAACTATGCACTTTGAAAGTTTGAAGGAGATTATTGTAGTAGTTGCAAAATACAGATACTGAGATAGAACAAATTTCAGTGTGACCAAGTTTTGTGGTTTACCTTCCCTCAAGTTTCATGGGGAAATACCTAACAAACAAAGCGCACTGGGAATACCAGACAAATAATGAAAAAATATTATTACAAGGTGTAACGCAAGATGAATGACTAGGAGAGCAACCACCAATTAAATTATACACATAGAACAAACTGACTTTTCTTAATTGTTCTACTTTATTGACATCAACAAAATAACCAAATACAGATTTAGTTCAAATTGCCTGCAAATCATTTAATAATAGCACGGCAATAGATTACATTTATAGAGAGCCGGTCATCTCGCCCCCAAACACTCTCGCCCCCAACAAACTCGCCCCCAACAATCTCGCCCCCAAACAATCTCGCCCCCAAACAATCTCGCCCCCAGCCTTTGACAACTCGCCCCCTGACAATCTCGCCCCCAAACAAAGTCGCCCCCTGACAATCTCGCCCCCAAACAAAGTCGCCCCCGACAATCTCGCCCCCTAGCAAAGTCGCCCCCATACGATATTTTTTTTCTGCAGTCTGAAATTGCCACTGCCACTTTTATATTTGTACGCGATAAGGATAGAGTTTGCACACAGAACACGGGAATTGAGATAAAGGATATTTGTTTCAGATCATTTTGGAAGTCGTTACGCTTCGTTATCAGTTGCTTGTGGGTTGATTCAAAGAATCATGTTAATGTTAGTGCATGTCTACTGTATTTTAGCATTTTAGTATTTTTTCATTTTTTTCATTGTAGATTCAGTGCGGGGTTAATTGTACAGCTCTGTATTTGTAATTTTAAGACAGGTGGACAGGTGTGTCGATTGGTGATTGTTTTATTTTATTTTAAGTTTTTATCTGCTTGTATTTTGTTATGAATATACCTGCTTGTAATTAGGTGTTCGGACTCTGGTCCGAAGACCTCTTGTTTTTGTTCGTTTTTTTTTTAATACTTTTTCTCCCTGGCAATTGTCCACTTTCAAATGCACACTTCCGAAGGTCATATAAACTTGAAAATTCATACATAGGTAGTTTATGGTAAGGAGACGAAACCGTTTGAGTGACGTCATGATGACGTTATCGGGTGTCGAATTACGTTAAATCAAAGTTTATTTCAAAAAATCATAACTCCTGAAGTACACAATGGAATTTTACAATCTATACATCATCGGAAAGGTCTTTAAAAAATAATTAAATGTCTCACAGAGATGACCCCAATTTAGCCTTGTCTTCCGGTTCAAACCGGAAGTTGAAGCAAAAAATGCTTAAAAAGTCACAATTTAAGCTGTGGAGTCAATATGAAACAGAATTTGGACATGGTTTCAGTGTACGAAATAAAATGTAGTTCATGACCTTTAAAAATATTACATTAATGACGTCATCAAATGTTACAGTTTGTTACGATGACGAGTTTAAAAATAAGAAATTTTTCTATTTCAAACTTTTTTTGAGCAAACTTCATGTTGAATTTGTTACTAATAGATAACGACTATAAAAGCCTAGTTGTAAAATTTGAACAAAATTGGCCGTTGCATAACGAAGTTGTATTATTAAGGTGAAAAGTGCCGTTTTAGCGCGATCGGCGATAAAGTCTGTACAGTTACATCACTGTATTGCACCCCGTGCGTGTGCACTCTAGGCGTTTACACTCTAGGCGTTTACTGCATGCTGTGTATATACATACACAGCGCTGCTCGGTAGTATCAACAGTAATGCGTGCACAGTAACTTGGCATGCTTCCAAGAAATGCACGTGCGAGGCGCATAAAACGCAGTGCTTTTACAAACTATAAGACCGTTAATTTAAAATGGCGCCCTCAAACCTGTATGGACGCGCACTTCTTTATTTTATTGACACCATGCAGATGCCGAACAAAATGGAGGGCAGCAAGGCTTTATGTTTTGATAACAGGCAAAATGAATACTATTTTAAATGTAATTAAAAGTGTTGTATACTATCAGTTATTTTTTCACTTCGTGGCTGTTTACATGAAAATTCCAATGTAAAAAGATAACGCAGCCTTCATCCATGTAATTATAAAAGCCCTCTTATGGTGATTTAAAAGAAAGAAAAAGTATGTCGTAGCTCTTGTATGGGCCTTGTCACATTGAGTATTTTTTACAGACAACATGGCGGCAGCCAATTGTACTGCGTGGAAAAGGAACACTTCGGAAGCACAAAAACAGTGTTTTTCCAGACAGTGACAATTAAAAAAGAATACTTGTTTTTCCTTCAGGTGTCCAGTTACAATAAATGTAGCCTATGCGTTTTTTTTAATATTTCTTAGTGACCTGATTTGACCTCGCTTCCTGCCCAAACTGGATAAAATACATATGATAAAGCTCTACTTAATTATTTTGGTGTTCATTTGTGTCAAATGGTGTTCCATGAAGACCATTATGTTACTTTAAATGTTTAATTCCTCCAAAATTTAACTAAAGATTGAAGTTAAACAGAGCCTTGAAACTGTGCATATACTTGAACCTCAATATGAAGACGGGACATAAAATAATGACGTCATGAGGACGTCATCAGATGTTGAGTTACAATAAATCAAAGCGTATGAGTTAAATCATAAACCCTGAAGTGTACAATGGATTTTTGCAATCTTTACACGATCGCTGAGGTCTTTGAGAACTGTTTAAATGTCTCACAGAAATGACCCCAATTTGACCTTGTCTTGCGGTTCAAACAGGAAGCTGAAGGGAAAATTTATTAAAAAGCCATATTTTGTAGTTCTTTGGTCAGTATAAAACGAGCTTTGGACATGGTTTCAGTGTGTGAGTTGGTAATGGACTCTGTGTTTTCAAGTTGAAAATTAATGACATCACTACATTTAACAGCGCCCTCTGGTAAAAAGCTTCAAAAAATGATGCTACAACACTAATTGTAACCTGTTTGTTGTACATTGTTGTATGTATTAACTCATCGATATTTACAAACAATTCATTACTTGTTCCCGAACACCTAGTTTTTGTGATGTCACAAAAACTGCATGTCTAGTTTAACATTTTTATTGTTCACACCAGGAGAAGGAATCTCATGTGCTTTTTACATGATGAATAAAACATTGAATTGAATTGAATCTCTTGGAACGAAAGAGAACATCTTAAGGAGAAAATGCAAAATAGGAAAAGTCGTCTTCAATTTTGCTTGTAATTTTTAGTTTGGTTTAACCTATGATATTGAAATTGTCAGACATGATTCAACAATATGGTTCGATATCATGTCCAGGTTTTCTTCAAATCTCAAAATTGTTCATGGAATTAAAACATTTCAATTGTATATAAAATGTTATCATTAAAGTTGTTCTACTTGAAAACATTTATTTTGCACAAATCAATCCGCCTTTTTAACCATGATGAAGTTAATAAAGTGTTCACTTAAAGTCGATTTCGAAAATAAAGGAAAATGCGTAAATTAAAAAACAAAGAATATGTGAACGATCTCCCACGTAGTAAGGAATGGTACATATTGTTAAGATGTTCTGTGATTTCTTATTGAAAATTGTCTCTCACTCTTGAATAAAAATAAATTATTATTTGTATTGTCGCTCCAGTTGTTCGAGTACGTGGACGATACATGGGTGAGCGGGTCCTGGGCTCCTGAGAAGTGGACGTGCTTCATGCAAAGCATCAGGACTAACAATGATCTTGAAGGTAATTAGACTCATGTTTTTAGACTAAATTAGACTTGTGTCTACCAGAAAGCATCACCATCACTAATGATACATAAAGGAACGCTCCGGACGGTCATTAATATTTGTGAACATGAAACTGAAATGAACTTTTCACGCAACAAAATTACTGACTTTAAACAGTTTCCAAAATTGAGAAATTTCAACTAGCTAAAGCAAGTCTAAAGTTATTTTTGAGGACTGCTGTGTACAGAACAATTAAAATTCTCGATTTTACAGCCATTGAACAACGGTAACTTGTTGGCGCGTTTGTTATTATTTTATTCTGCACGTAAACGCAATAGGCACCGTGGTATAAGTTTTATTTAAACAAAATGTTTCAGTTTAAAACAAACATCTCACAGGGACAGCTTCACTGGTAGAAACAATTTTATAATTATATACATGTATGTTTTTTTTTTTTTTTATTATTTCGCAACAGGTTGGCACAACAGGCTCAACAAGAAAGATGGGAGTGGGGCAGGGCTGAATATGTACCGGCTGGTTGAGCTGCTTGGATAAGAGTCCAAGTACATCAACCTTCAAGTCAGACTGGTGAGTGAGAGGAAACTCACCAAGCGCCAGAAGAAGGCTTACACCACATGCCAGGGCAGAATATTTAAGCTTTGGGACAGATTCACGTCAGGGGATATGGGCACAGGGAGACTTCTAAGAGCCTGCGCTAATATATATGGCAACGCTCCAGACGGTCACTGAGCAGATTAGCAGTCGATATGGTCTACTCACGGGTTCCTTCCTTTCCTTTCTAAATAATGTATATGTGTATATATTTGTTTTCTTTAATAATATTTTTAAATGGATGTTTTGTTTTTTAAATTGCAATACATCTTAGGCTGATGCATGAATAAATCTCATGACTATAATTCAATTTTGTTGTACGTTATTTTTCTGTAGGCCTTAACAATACTCTATATGGGGGAAACATAAACTAAGATAATAATATATTTACCCTAAGACTAAATATAGTTTCATACTTTGAACAATTTTGTTTTACCCAAATCACCATCCTTTCCGATCTTTAAAGAAGATACAGGTAGATATACAAACAGAAAAAGCTACCCTTGCAAAAGAAGATATTGAAAATCATCTTTTTAGGTGTCATGGTTACCATCATTAAATAAAATTGTAATATTATTTTAGTTATATCCGGGGGAAGGTTCTTTTTCTGCGATACGAAATTGCCATCCTCAAAAATTTCAAAATTGTTAAAAATTAAAAAAAAAATGACAAAAAATTGGGGGCGAGATTGTCAGGGGGCGACTTTGTTTGGGGGCGAGATTGTCAGGGGGCGAGATTGTCAAAGGCTGGGGGCGAGATTGTTTGGGGTGAGATTGTTGGGGGTGAGATTGTTGGGGGCGAGATTGTTGGGGGCGAGATTGTTGGGAGTGAGTATGTTTGGGGGCGAGATGACCAGCATTCCATTTATAGTATAAATGTATGACGTGTTTTTTCACAACTTGTTTAAATGTTGGTATTGTGGAGAGCATAACAACTATATATCATATTATGAGAGAATACAAAGATCTCATATTGTTATTATCGCTGTCTGTCAGCAATATTTCATTCATTTTATTGAATTGTATAAAATAAAACTGCACATAGGAAGAGAATTCAGTGAAATACAAAGTATTGGTGCTTGTGTGTTAATGTTCAACCTTTTAGAGTTTATAAAATAAATCAGTAGGGAAAAGTAATTGTTTACTTCTGTGCATTTTTACATGATTTGTTAAATTTAGAAATAAGTCTTCATGAACGCCTACGAGGTCAATTGCTGACATGGCTGGATTCTCTCCACGACATCACATGCACTGCATGACATGGAATTTGTCATTCCTTTCGCCGACACTTTCCCCAGAACAATTGTTCACTGGAATAGCTGATGAATATAGTATGTAATGATAACGTCATGAAGAGAATCCAGCGAGTAAGCTATTTATGTGGGCAATCCTAAGACTATTATTTTTGAAGAAAACAAATCATGTAATACACAAGAATGCACAAAATGATAATTTTCTCCTAAATTTTTGTATAAAAATTACAAGGTGTATAATAAAAGCATGTACAATGACCAAGACAATCAGACATGGAGACTCAAATCCAGATCCTGATGTCTCCCCCACCACAACTTGAGTCTAAAGCGCTAACACAATGCCATTGTAAAGTAAGTTTTTTGAAACCCCTGCACCATACAGCTAGACAGTTGACTGAATAAATATGTAAATACTGTATTTAAGTGCTTTTACTTGACTTATAAAATTACGCATGTACATGTACATGTATTAAAGTCACTGAACAACCTCATCGTGATGGTATATTTCCAACCCTACTACCCACATCTGCATGAACTTGGGCCACAAGTTGGGTCACATGTGTTAACCAAAAATCACCCATTCAGTGCTTCTGCTAGAGAGCAAAATCACCACGACTGTCATGAGTAGCAGGATTAGAACCCACATTCAGGTCACGAGTCAGACATATTAACCATATTCAGCCATTCAGTACATTTGATCAAGATGACAATCACCGCAACGGGTATAAGTAGCAGAATTTGTACCCACATTCTGATGACTCAGGCACCACAACTTGTCGATACAAGGAACCAAATGTTCAACCACCCTGTTTGGCATGAGTAGTAGGGATCAAACCTACATCCCCAGTCTGAAACTAGAACTTGACAGATTTGCTAATCATTTTCACCCATTGAGTGTATTTGGTCAAGATTACAGCATAAGCAAGAGGATTTCAACCCACATCCAATTACCTAAATCAGGATTTTAAACCATGTTGTAATTACTCTGGCACCACAACTTAGGCATGAAGCAGTACTTATCCATTTTTTTAAAGGTCATAATTGCCAGGAGTATTATGAGAAGCAGGGCTTGAAATCCACATCCTCAGTTGGGTAACAGAACTTGAGTTACATGAGTTACATGTGCCAAATATTTCATCCAATAAATGTTTTGCTAAGACCACAATCACTGTCATGAGTAGCAGGATTGAAACCTGACTTACTTGAGTACAAAGTACAAAACATAAATTTATTGTTTGGCACAAGCACAACTTGCAGTTTTTAACTGGGATTCTAACACACTAATTCTTTGTTAGGCTATGATGCATGAAGATTGGTGAAATTGACTGCAGGTCCACTACTGTGAATACCAAAGAATTTCTCCAGTGTGTCTCTGAATTTTATGAGTATCTGTCATTAAGCTGAAACTACTTAAGATCAGATTTGTTGGGAATGTCTAAAATCACAGCAGACAAATATTTATGAATCACATTTAAGGTGTATGATGTATGTGGACACCCAAACACAAGATGATCTGATGTAATCCAACTCATCAGTAGCTCTATAAAAGTTATTCTACACATGATATGGGATGCAATGTAGTTACATGTAGACATCACTAACACATTTCAGCTGTGTATAACCTCTTGGATGTAGCATATCATGTTGGGAACTTGTACTCTAATATGAAAAATATAAAGAAAAGTAAAGAAAACAAGTCATTAAATTTGTTTTGTTTATTGACAGCTGCACTTCTAGATTCAACTATGGGTGAATCTGTGAGTAGTGTTTGACATCGACAAAATAACCACTCTAAAGTGGAATAAAATGAAATGCAGTGACATCTATTAAGACTAGAAAGCACTGTTCACATTTTTATGTTCATTAAAATTTGTATAACTATGAGCAGGTCTATGACGTCATCAAAGACAAAGATGCAACATAATGGTTGCTTTATGAACAAATGTTTGCAGATTTTTTTCATTTCCCACATGTCAGTTCCATTAATATTTTGCTGTCTCATTAATGAGTGGTTGGACATACTGATGCATATTTTGATTTGACAACATAATTCTTCGGCAAAGTTTAGGAGTCTTTATTTTGTTCGATTTCAATGCTACTGTGAGACTGTTGCTGTTGTGAGCTCACACAACAGCCCCCTTGTGTGTGCAGTTTAAAATTAGTCATTTGTTAAAATTGAATAATCTATTCAATATTATAACTAGCTCAACAGTTTACTTCCATTTTTGTTGAAACTATCCTTAAACATGAATGTTTGATAGATTTTCAAAAATATTGCCCGTCATAGGGCTGTTTAAAAAGACGTTTTGGGGGATTTGTTTTACAAAACAAAACAAACTGAGTAATGGATTCAAGTTATCTGTTATAACCTAATGTTGATATCATACTTGATTTTGATTACCATGAAAATCTGGTGATTCATTTGTTGTGGTCTTGAGATACAATTTCCTTAAAATCTCTTTAACTCAGATGGAAATAGTTTACAAAAGAAATGGTACACATGTACTATCTCTGGTGATTGTAAGATTTCAGACTGAACCTGATCAAAATGTTTTAATGGCTTTTAATGTTAATTCGCACATTCAACAAACAGTAAATTATTTTTTTAATGCTTACCCAAACGTACATGACATTGTCACACCCCCGAGTCCCCCGCACGCTCACGCGCCATGCGTCCTCGCTTTGTCTCTCAACAAACACCCCACAAAATGAACCTATGACCAATGTTTTGTAGTCAAGAACAATAAACTTAAATTTATTTACACTATGTACATCAAACTAAAGAAAGCGTATGAATCACACTTGGGATTTGTAAATTGATTGTGTCGTCCCTACTTCAAGCCAAAATTACTAACTACCATAATCGATACTAGTCTATAATAATCAGTTAATTATAATAATCAAGTATTTATAAGATTTCCCACCACCACTAATTTTACGGGTCGTCTATGGGCGGTACACTACCGGCTTGGTCGGGCGCACCTCGTCACAAGGGCTGACGTCACCCGGTGTCATGGTTAGGAGGGTGTCTCATTCACGGTGTCCCCTACGGCTATAGCTTTCGGTCTACGGCCGGTTGCCTCACTGTTGGCCACTGGGACTATTCAAGTCTATTAAAGAAGCCAGTTTTACTCTGGCTTCTCTAAGTTCGTCACTACAAACTCGGGGACTTCACCCGGCTGATTACTGCAGCTATCGCTGCGTTCTCCCGTTGGCTATCGCCAAATAACTTCGGTGTCTTTGCATACGACACTTGTAGGCTATCGCCTATACTATGGGAATTCCACCCCAACCTCTTAAGACCGTTGGTCTATACATGTAGTATTATCATGTGCGGAGCTACCGCTCTTTCGGTACCATCCTCTCTCTGGGATTGCTCTCCTTCTTCTGCCCCTTCGAATTTCGATGTTATCCGAAAACGCCAAAAACCTTTTCTTTCTCTTTTTTTTTTTTCTCTAACTATTGATAACCAAATTAACTTCACTATTCTCCTGAACCCAATATAAAACAAACTCCAACCGCAACCAATTGTGTAGAATGACGTTCGTCACATCATAAATATTCAACATAACTTACTAACAAATTTTATACATTCCAACTTAGGGAGTGCCAGCTCTGCTGGATGACGTAACGGACAAATTTAAATAAAAAAATATCGCCCTCTTGTGACAGACATCAGCTGATGAAGAAAGCCCTCAGCCCTGCGGCCATCTTTCAGTTGGAAGGTCACCCTGCGCTTTGATGACTACCTCCAGTCTAAGACTTAATATTGAGGATACATGGAGGTTCCATCACCCTCAGCTGGAAGACAACAGGTCAGGGTAGAGACTTCAAGCCCAACGTCGCTGGCTTGAAAACCCTTCTGTGGTACATAACATCAGCTGATGAAGAAAGCCCACAGCACTGATGACATCTTGCAGTTTGAAGGTCACCCTTTCGGGGTGACCTCCTCTGGTTCTAGACTTCATATTGATGGAATGTCACAGATCATCCTTGATTAGCTGACAACAGTTGATAGAGACTTCTTTCAAACAAACATTGGTGGCTTGATTACTACATACTTCAAGATGTTGTATTGGTCAACAACATGCAGGGGTTTAATGCTGAAAGATCATAAAACACATCACCAATATTGAGTTATTGATTGACATCAGTAAGTAGTAAAGTGATTGGTGCTCAAAAACTGTATGTAATTTTCTTAAAGATTTTAACCCGTTTTTTGCACAATTTAATTTCTAAAGTATTTCATTTTGTAAACATAAACATCAGCAACAAACTGGCAAATAGTCCATGATTTGTAGCAAACTACATAACAGTGTCATTGTTTATCAACCATTTCAGTACACTATTCAAAATCACAATTCGTCGCCTCAGTGCTATAAGGTCATTAATTGCAATGTTGTTTGTATCTGTAATGATCAAAAAAGCGTTATAGGAAAAATGGGTATAAGTTTGAAATACTACATCAAAATCAACAAATGAATGTTTTTCTCAGAAAAGGAATGTTTCTTTTTGCCAAACAATTACTTTGGAGACCGCTCTTGATCAGTTGTATAGCGCCCTCTAGGCAGCTGGACGGCTTTTTTGTCTGTCAAATTTTATTCTTGCCAAATCTCTCCATTCTCCATAACAATTGATATTCCTGACTGCAAGATCAACATAGACCTTCCTAACAACTTGGTGAGTCTTCTCAATAACTATGAACTCTCCCACGAGTAAGTGACTATATTTTTGAACTGCTTTCGTAATTTTGTGGAACTGCAGGCATCTCTCTACCGTTAACCAGTTGTGATATAATCTAAGCAATGATGACGTCAGTCCTGAAATACTCTGCCAAAAGTCTCACTGACATAGGAAGGAAATTGCAAAAAACCAACCTACCGCAACAAACGTGGGATATTCTGAGAGCTAATAACATAGCAAAAATTAATAAGCGAGGTTGCAGAGGAGGATCTACAACACTTCGTCATATTCCAGTAGTAATGTCGCAAAGGTCCACCATTTTGAAATCTACACAAAGGAGAGGAATTGGGAACCTCATTAACATAACAACTGAGCAACCGAGGTACCATTATCAGCTACCAACTACCTTGTTATGTAATCCTCGTTCCCTCAATAACAAAGTTGATGAACTGAGCCTGATTTTGAACAATAACAAAGTGGACATTGGAGCTATCACGGAGACGTGGTTTTCACCAGACCAACCTGTGGATCAATTTAGTATCCCTGGCTACAACATTTTTTCGCGTCCAAGAAAAGAGCGACGAGGAGGGGGTGTAGCTCTTTACACCAAAGAATGCTTGAATGTCACCTTACTTGATAACATAGAGGTTCCTGATGACATCGAAGCAATCTGGGTTAATGTTCGGCCTCCACGCTTACCACGTTCAATTTCAAACATTGTGATTGGAACTGTTTACTACCCTCCCAAAAGCATTATTGCTCAACCTCTGCTTGATCACATCAGTTCCACTGTTGATCAAATTCTCACACGGCAGCCTGATTCCGGCATTATTGTCATGGGTGATTTTAACCGGCTAGAACTGGACCCTCTTTTGTCAAATAACTTTATTCAAATTGTGGACAAGCCAACTCGTGAAGATGCCATTTTAGACAAGATCATCACCAACCTATCATCATTCTACAATCCTGTAGAAATCAGCTCCCCTCTTGGTCTTAGTGATCACCGCTGTGTCATTGTCAGACCTAAAAGCCCCATCCGCAATACCAACACCAGCAAGACTCGAGTGGTACGGCCCATGAAGGACAGCGACGTGCGAGAATGTGGTTCATGGTTGAGTGACCATGATTGGTTGGAAGTAATCAGCACGCATGACGTCACTGCAAAATGCACGGAGTTCTACGAAACCCTCAACTGTGTGCTAGACACTTACTTTCTGAAGAAATCTATCAAAAAACACCCCACTGACAAACCATGGCTGACACCCTACATCAAATCACTCGTTGTCAAGCGTCAGCGCGCTTTCCATGGCAACCAACAATCGCTGTGGAGGTATTTCAGGAACAAGATCAATCGTGAAATCAAACTGGCCAAGAAAACACACTACACAACCAAGGTCGAGCGACTCAAGAAATCTAATCCGAGTTCATGGTTTCGTGAAGTGCGACTTATTACAACAGGCACGAGCACAAATCGCAACATCCATGTGCAGAATATTGACCCCACAGCTCACAAGGACATAGCGTCTGCTATTTGTGAAAAGTTCGCTGCAGTCGGTAACGACCTTGACCCCTTGGATACATCCTTACTGCCAGCCTACCTTCCAGCCAAACCAATCCCTCCTGTCCAACCTTGGGAGGTGCTCAAACAACTTCAGAGAATAAGCAGCACAAAGGCGAGTGGCCCCGATAATATTTCGGCTAGATTTATACGACAGTATTCTTATGAACTTTCTAAGCCATTGACTCACATTATCAACGCCTCGTTTGCACAGCTTATCGTCCCAGCACAATGGAAGAGGGCAATTGTCGTCCCTGTGCCCAAAACTTCACCAGCCAACATAGACAATTTGCGACCCATTGCCCTCTCAGATCACTTTGCCAAAGTGACAGAACACTTCATTGCTCAACAAACAATGGCGTCGATTAAACCCAACCTCGACCCCGCCCAGTTCGGAAACATCAAGAACGTATCCACCACGCACTGTTTGATTGATGTTCTTCACACACTCCATGCTAATGCTGAACTACCCAAATCTATATCGTCCATTCTTATCACTGACTTTTCTAAGGCTTTTGATCACATCGACCACACAATTGCAGTTTCCAAGCTCCTCAAGTTGGGAGTTCCACCACATTTAGCCGCATGGATCGGTGATTTCATCTCTAATCGTGAACAGTGCGTGAAATACCTCGATTGCTTTTCGGAATGGACCCATACTAATGCAGGTGTCCCACAAGGCACTAAGCTCGGTGCCCTTATCTTCCTGGCAATCATCAATGACGCCGGTTTCAAAGAGAACAATACAAGTATAAAACACTTCAAATATGTTGATGACATGACTGTCATTGAAACCCGTGATGCCAGTGTTGGATCCAACCTCCCATCTGCAATAACTGATCTGGATGTTTGGTCGTCGGACAACAAAATGCAACTCAACGTGAAAAAGTGTTTCACCATGGACATTTGTTTCTCGCGGAACCAACCAGATCCCCTCCCATTGACTCTAAATAACAAAACTATTACACAATGTGCAGTTATTAAGCTTTTAGGTGTTTTTATTCAAGCCGACTTAAGGTGGGACACGCATGTAGGCTCAATGATCAAGCGTGCAAATTCCCGCCTTTTCATGCTTCGTAAATTGAAGTATCATTACCTAAGCATATCTGATCTTGTTGCTATATATACCTCCTTTGTGCGGCCAATTTTGGAGTACGCTGCACCCGCCTGGTCAGGTGCTTTGTCAAGTAAGCAGTGCAATGATCTGGAAAGGGTGCAAAAGCGCGCATGCAGAATTATTCTTGGCAATGACTACGTGCGCTACTCAGACGCTCTACAATTGTTCAGTATTGAAACACTGGTATGCCGTCGTAACCACTTGTGCCAATCTTTTGCCAAAACTCTCCCTTCATCAGTCCTAAAGCGCCTCTTGCCACAGAGGTATGATAGTGGGTACCAACTTAGGAACTCCGGACTTCTGGGTCAGTTTAAATGCCGAACAGAGCGCTATAGAAAGAGCCCTCTCCCTCACCTCACACGCCTTTTTAACAACTGAAATGCAATAGAATGCAGCTTTTTATGCGCCCTTTGACTGTGCCAGCAATATTTTTTATCCAGGTTTTTTTCCCCGCAACTTTCAGAACAATTTATTTTATACATTGTAAATATTTGTCTCTCCTTAATCAATTTTTTCTTATATAATGTGAAATAGTGTGTTTTTTTTCTTATATTTTAATCTCTGTATATTTTCCTGTAATTCGACCTCCGGTCGCCATGGGAATTTGTTTTTAAAATAATAAACCAATTATGAATGAATGAATGAATGAATAAGGTTACATTTACCAGGAGCTCCAAAATATGCAAATGCAATGTGATGAAATTTATACAATCTGCACTAATTACTTTATAGTCCTGAGCCGACTTATTACATGTATTTTTGTTTCTTCCTTTATTTATTTTGTCACATTTCTTTAATTGTATATCTCTTTTATTATGCTTAATACATTTTGTTTCTTTTTTTAGCAATTCTATGACCTTTCTATTGAACACTGTCAATTAATACATCAAAAGTTTGAGTCAAGTCTCATGACTGTTTCTTCTCCACGTATATCAATCAACTGGAATAGACATGCAACTTTGCAATTGCAAAAAAAAAAAGAGGAAATGGCCAGCAGCAGTTAAATTTGCACACTGTTTTTCAGTTTTTTAAGACTGTTTTAAAAAACAAAACAGGAAGTTTGCTGATCAGCTGAAAAGTTGCATGCCTGTATGGAGGAACTATGTGACTTGTTGATCCGAAATGTGACTTTGATTACAATACATGTAAAACATCATAATGTTGACTGAATTCTGATATGTAGAAATAATACAAGTCCATTGTAAAAATAAAAACAACATAGTATATTCAAATATTTGTATGTTAGGCTTCAATCAATGACAGCAGTTTGCAAAATCAGTCAAATAGTTTGTTTTGAAAAAGAAAACTCCCAAAATAGTTAATTTACATTTTATTAAAACATAACTTTTACAACTTCATGATCACTATAATATGTCGGTATGACACTTGCAACAATATCATCCAAACCTCTGACATACACATGATCCAGTAATAGACCCCTTTCAGTAGTTGTACACATTGTTTATATCCTTGCTGTTGCATTAACTTCTTGATTTTATGTGACCGATTATCCAAAAGATCTCCCATGATTATACTTCTATGGCTTATCTTATGAATTTCATTAGTTAAGTATGATAGGTTTGAGACAAAATCATTTATCTTGTAAGATTGGGGTCGGTATATCACTGCCACTATTACTGATACATTTGAAACAATATGGAAAGCAACATATTCTATGTTTGGACATGTAATATTTAACCGACTAAAACTTAGACTAAGACTTAAACTCCTCCATGACTTCGCTGCTGTAATGTTCTCATGTAATTATCATATAATGTTGATCTTATCTGATGGTAGCATTTAAAATCACCTAAAATCAATTCCACAATGTCATCATCCATATCAATCCATGTTTCTGTAAGGCAGAGAAAATCGGACTGTTGTATTTCAGGTTGATCTTTCAAATCCATGAAGTGATTCTTTAAACCTTGAACATTATGCAATATGATGGTAGTACTCTTTTCTGAGTATATCTTGTCAATTAAACTCAATTTAGACATGTCACTCAAAGATTGTGCAACTGATTGATCACAATAAATATACTTCTCATCAAAATTTTCAATAATGAGGCCACTCAATGATGTCACACAGCTCAGACTTACATATGCTTGCCCTGCCGAAAATGTTTTTGCAAGACACACTACAGCTTTGTTTGTTGTCATTCCTTGACACTTATGTGATGTACAAGCCCATGCCAGTTTCAATAGGAATTGTTTACAAATGCACTTTTTACCAGTATTCTCTTCTTCAATGTCAATTGAAACAGTACTCTGATCATCCAAGGACACTGACTGCCTTCTGCATTTAGCTCGAACATTCTTATTATCAAAGGCTACCTTAATACATTTTGGTCCAGATCCATCTTGTAACATTTCTATTGCAACAACAGTTCCAAATGCTCCATTGACAAGTCCACCAGATACATCAAGGTTTCTTGTTAACATGACTCTGGCACCAACATCAATCCATAATGATCTACATAAGCTCCGTTCCGATTGCAATGGCCTATCTCTCTGTTTGAGTTGACCATTTCCATCCTTTTCATAATCCTTAGCCTCAATACATGTAGACTCTTGACATGTTTCATGCCTTGTTTGCAAATTGTACTTATTAACTTGTTTGTTAGTAGGATAGATGTGAAGGGCATCATTCATGTCCTCTCCAGTTTTGCATGCCTTTAACATAGCTTCATCTTCATCTGACAATTTATTGTCTTTCAGTTTCACTCGCAACTTGTTCAAAACTTGTGTGAATTTCACGTCATCTTTTTGCCTCATAATTACTTCAAATTCAAACATTTTGAAATTATCATGCCAAAAGCTTGCCATAAGCTTGCCATAAGTGTTATGACTGCCTCAATCGTCCATGTATGAAACACGTCATTTTCTGATCAACCATCGATATTTCATCAATAATCAAAACTTGCAGGGTTGCCAATTTATTACGCAGTGTGCTTAGTTTTTCTTCACCTAGTGGTTTATAGGGTAGTGAAATTTCAGTTGTTATTGACAAAGCACTGTGTAATGTAAATCCATTAATATTAAATGCAGCAACTCCTGTAGGTGCAGTCAATAATACAGAAATATCATCAGGCTTATGATTCATTCTTTGTAATAATCGTACAGACTCATTATAAATACATTTTATGACATGTGATTTTCCTGTTCCAGCTCCTCCAGTTAAAAATATGTGAAAGGATTTGGGGTTATTACCATTGACTTTATCAATACACCATTGCCTTATTGTATGGAATACTTTACCCTGTTCATCATTCATTATTTTCATTCGACTCTGAGCTTCCTTTCTAGGTATGTGAGCAGTATGAGGTTCAATGCAGTGTCCTATGTCATCTTTCTTATTAGAATTCAGATCAGGTATTGCAAATTCATCTTCACTATCTTGACTTACAACAGCCTTTTCACTTTGACATTCAAGTCTTTATGTTTCAGTCTCTGGACAGATTAAAGCCCATGCATCTTCCTGAGGACCAAACTTGGCTAAATACTCTTCAACATCTTCCATAGACTCAATATTAGCCTGAAATTTACTGCGGTTTTTGTTCACAATTGTTTTCACACTTACAACATCACAATCAAGTTTAATACAACCACTTCTGTAAAATTCTTCAAATGTTTCAAAATGTGAAGGCTTTAAATGTGAATCCACACGATAGGGCAGGAAAAGCTGTAAAATACTGTGGAAGTACTTTTCTGGATATTTGGTTTGAGAGAACCTTGGGTACTTTATAACAGCATTACCAGTTCCAGTTCTGAGAATAATTTTATCTAACTTACCTTTGTTTCCCTGTTCTTTTTGGCCAAGTGGAAGTTGGGTTTCAGGTAGTTTGAAAGAGAGTAATTGTTTCTCGCTTAAATCATGTAGTTTAGTTTGCAGAGCGGGTGTTTCATGATTCTATTTTCCCTTTGAGCTCTTTCAAAGATGCAATAATTTGGGCATACTTCATGCCAATGCCCATTAAGTTGTGAGTTCCTGTAAGGAAGCCTGGTGTGTATATTCATGGTTGAATAGTCCGACAAATTTAACAACTAGGTACGACTATTATGAAAATAAAAAGTGGTACTCAAAATATGGCTACAAATTGCCTGTTACTCAAGATACTGCCAACGCCCCTGTCGTAGTGACGCACGACAGGTTGACCTGATTGGCAGTTTAAATTTAGTTTTTATATTCTAGACTCGTATCACAAAATTTAAAGATAATTGCAATTAATACATTTCGTTTTGCAAAATGGAAAGTACGCAACACGCATGGAGGAATACCAACTTTTGAATACATAAAAGAATACAGAAATAGACCTGCAAATGATTATTTAATGATATGACATATACTTTGGACATTTCAGCGAAAGCAGATTTGTTGAAGTCTGCAAAATTAAGTACATGTAAATACTGTAAAGGTTTTTGTGGATCCCCGTCATCGACAAATTTTAACAAATGTGGATTATTGATGTAAAATAATTGCTGACATTTTTGTTTAGGTTTTACCAAGAAAACAAAATCCTTCCCCAAATTCAAAAAATTCCCTTTAAGTTTATTCGTTTAATTAGTCCTGTGAATGTCTCACAGATACTAACTATTGAATTAAATTCTTAATAAACTCAAATCGCATGCAACGATTTAAACTCGTCGCCAATGTAGTGTTTGCTGACCTACAATATAGTTACCAAAGTAGGCGTCAGCCCGTGGAGTCCAGTCTGTGAATAACAGAGACACGCGTCTTTCTGTAGTGAAAGCTGGGTTCGGACTCCCGCATGACAGGACTGCCCGCCAGCGGTCACGCCGTATTGCTTTTATTATATAAGTGCATAACCGTAACAATACACATTAAGCCGTTCCTTACTACAATACTATACTCGGTTCTTTCCCGAGTCCTGTGAAAATCCTGGTTTTTTTTTCACAGGACTCAGGAAAGTACTGAGTGTACAGTGCTTAACACACATCGGTGTATGTAAAATCACAGCCACAATGTAAAACGCAAACTCATACTTTTATGATGCGTACAACCAAGAGTCCCCATACGCCTATGATTAAAAACACTGTTTTCTAGAAGGGATACCCGGACAGCATGCAATGCATGCAAGATACCAGGTGTTTGGTATTGCCATGAGGCAATTGGGCCTATAACCTCAATGACCAAATTACAATCAATGGCGGCTATTTATAGATGTGTATTAAAAGTGAAGCTAGCTGTTTGTTCTTAGATCTTTTGGCTATTTCAGTACTCAAACTGAACCTTTCAAGGTTTTAATCTTTGTTAACATTTTATATTTTCAAGCAGCAACATTGGTGTTTGGTTTTGAGTTTTCTGCAGACTTCATGGCTCTGGAAGGGATCGGTATTAATGTGCTGCTTGTTTGGCTCTGCAGGTCGCCATTGCTAAAATACTACCTTTGCGAGCGGTGCATTTAATCTATTATTTAATCTTGAATCAGACGTCCTTACTTTTCCGTATACTGTAGAAGCTGTCACACTGTTTGAATACACAATATTGCAGGTTGTGCTCAGGTGCGGAATGTCTTCTCCAGCAATGGGATTTTAATATGGCGGAGAATCTCAGATTTTTTTTGTTTTTGAACTGTGTGATAATTGTCTACTGAGTCTGCAAATCACATAATATCGTCGAGTCGCCCATTATCCTACCCCGACCACTGCCCGCGTTTCCACTGGGAAAAAAATGGCTCAAATGGAGCCATAAATGGCTCATTTTATTTAACTGAGCCACTTTTGGCTCAGGTTGAGCCAAAATTTTGTTACTGAGCCACATTTGGCTCAGGTTGAGCCGTGAATTAGGCATGTGTGGCTCATTTTGTTTAACTGAGCCACTTTTGGCTCGGGTTGAGCCATGAAGTTGGCTCATTTTCTTCATTGGCTCAAAACTTTGTTTTGAGCCGGCTCATGTGCATTTTGATTTAATTTCCTAATTAAACAAAATGAATGTTTAATTATGATTCTACCAAAAAACCACTAACACTGAAGGACTTCGTGAGATTGCACCTGCCACCAGTATTTATTCGTCACACTTGAGAGAATCCTTGTAAAAAACTGGGTTCTCCCTACATAAGTGAGCCCCGCGGTCCACACGTCAGGGCATTTTTGTAGATTAGAGAAGTTTTTGCAGGTAATAATGGGAGGGAACACCCATATGATATCATGGTCCGTGTAAAAGGGAGGGTCCGTAAGTCCTTCAGTGTTAGTGGTTTTTCGGTAGAATCATAATTAAACTTCATTTTCATTTCATTTCATTTCATTCATTTCGTTTAATTAGGAAAATGTAGATTTATTGGTTTGAATACCGTGGCGAATAAGAATGAATTGAATTTATCATTGTTATGTAATGATTGTAAGGTTCATTGGTTCTGGGCGGGAACTTGAATAGAGAGCGGTTCTTGCAGTTAGGGGAGAGGCGTCACTTCACGCTCGCTAGCAGCAACAACAATATCTATATAACGTTATAGTATTTAAAATCTTCTACACCGCTTAACCCTCCTTTGGACCTAGACTGTTTTAGGTAGTCGGTTTTTAGTATTTTTTGAATAACTTGTTTAATTAAATTTGAATAATTTTGAAACTCCATGTATTCCTCTAGCAGTCAATTCCCTTCAAAACAAGGTATCCCCCATTAAAATCGGCCCAGGTACTCTGCCAAAACATGCCATCAGCTAGTCATGCCTCAGGGGAGTCCTATTTCAACCCGTGCTAAGCAATACGGCCTTGTTTATTGCGCTGTGTCACAAGGCCAGATGTGTGGTCTGATAATGGTCTGCCGCAGCATCAATGAATGTCATACCGTTGGTTGATGTCTGGCCTGACATCTAGTGTATCCTTTTGAACCAATCCAAAGTCTGAATTGGGATTGGGGATGGTGGGGGAGGGGGTGGGTAGGCGGGGCTTTAGTGTTGTTCGTTTGATACTGAAAGTTCATCAGCCTTTGATGTCTGGGTGGGTAGATGTACGGTCTTTTCCTTCCTCAATGCTTGAGGCCTGGAGGTTATAGATAATATTTTCTAGGAATAAGTTGTGATCAAACACCAGTCGACTGTTAGTTGTGGCATGGTTGTGGTGTGTGTGTTTGGGGGTGAAGTTGGGGGCGGGGGGGTGTCAAAGGCGGGGCTTAGCGTCAGGATTGTTTCCTGATCAAAAGCCGTCAGAATGACCTAGAATGGCCTGAAAATGAAAATATAGTGACGGAGAAACCTCTAGAAGATGGTTATATGTTCAGATAAATATTTTGAAAACAATTCTGGAAAAGTTAAACCGATGCCCTAGGGTACTGCAAACTGCAGTACGGCATATTGTGCATTGTTTATTGGAAATAAGGTCAGGTTAACAATATTTCATGATTGGGTGTCTAGATGTACTACTACGGGCCTGATGATGATTTTATAGTGTGGGAAGACCCTCTAGAAGATAGTTATATGTTCTGATAAACATTTTGAAAAAAAATAAGGAAAAGTTACACGGATGCCCTAGGGTACTATAAACAATAGTATGTCAGTCCATTCGTGTAATTTGAGCCCTCATGACATCTCCCGCTACTAGAGAGGACCTACAGGAGCTTTTGGCTCAATTCTCAAATAGCCAAGTTAAGTTTGTAGAAGAAAAAATAGCTCAAGCTGCTTCAAATTTCGATGCAAAGCTAAAATCAGCCAGCACAACCAAATTAGCTTGGAAAAGAGAAGGCCACAAACGGCAATATAATTTCAAGCAGACCGTCCTGGACCACGTCGTCGAGGCCGAGCGAAAAAACCAGTCCATCGAAATACAGCAGGAGTTGGCCAGTACAAAAACTCTGCTAGAACACCGTCAGAAGCTAATCCGACTAGCAGACACAGGCCCCTCAGGCTGGGCAACAGTCGAAGAGTACAAGAATAACAAGTTGGCATACGACTCCGATGGTGACAAGAAAGTCACCAGGGCAGAAGCCAGGGCAGCCAGAAAACTCAAAGCTTCGTCTATCAAGAAGTCCGGGGCTGAGAGATTCAAATCGGGTGATTCCCAGACCCCTGCTCCCACTACTCCTCTCGCTCCTAATACTCAACACAGTTTTTTTCGTGGCCAAAGATACCAGTCCAGCAAAGACATCTGCTTTGCCTGCGAAATTCAAGGCCATTGGAGAAAATCCTGCCCAAACGTCGCCAATAGAAGACAGGAAAAGAGTATCCCCTCCACAAGTTTCTCCGCCTAGCAAGGACGACGCAACAAACAAGGCGGGTACTGTCAATAAAGTTGAGTCGAATTCATTTGATGATTACTTTACAAATAAATATTTCGAATATGAAGAAAGATATTCATTTGGTTGTAAAATCCAAGTGTCTGGCCGTTTGCATAACTATTATGATTTTTGGAAATCCATCGAAACCAATTCCCTTGTTCTTGACGTAATTAAGAATGGTTATTGTCTACCCTTTTATGAAACACCACCACCCACCCCAAAGGTAGAAAAATCAAAAAATGGGATGAACAATCGTTCAGCCTTGAAACACAGCAAATTCGTTACAGAGGCAATTTCAGAATTGATAGAGACCCGATGCGCTGTCCCTTGCTTTGAACAACCATTCATAGTTAATCCATTGTCTGTATCTGTGCATAAATCAGGTAAGCGGCGTTTGATTTTAGATTTGAGTGAAGTGAATAAATATTTATGGAAACAATCTGTCAAGTATGAGGATATGCGTACAGCCCTGTTGTATCTTGAAAAAGGGGGTGGATGTTCCAATTTGACTTGAAATCGGGTTACCATCACATCAGCATTAGAATAGACCATCAGCAATATTTGGGGTTTTCTTGGCTCTACAAAGGCTCATTTACATTTTTTAAGTTTACTGTTTTGTCATTCGGTTTATCCACTGCTCCATACATTTTCACTAAAGTGTTGAGGCCTTTGGTTCAGAAATGGAGGAGCGAAGGGAAACAGATAGTAGTGTTCCTAGACGATGGTCTAGGGTATGCAGAGTGTCTTAAGAAAGCCAAAGAGCACAGTGCTCAAGTTAAAGACGACCTGCTCTGTGCAGGGTTTGTACCCATCGTACAAAAGAGTAATTGGGATCCAGTCTCAGAGACTGAGTGGTTAGGCTGAATCATTAACCTGAACACTGGCTCTCTTGTCTTGCCATACAGACGGGTAACCAGTATCAAAGAAGGAAGCCAAAATATGCTGACTCCTAATTTAGCAGGCTTGCGCAACAGGGCCAATGTTAAAGAGCTAGCCAGTGTAGCTGGGAAAATCATCCCTTCCCATTTAGTGGTTGGATCAATGAGTAGGATAATGACAAAAGCCATACACTGCGATTGAATCCAGGGATTCGTGAAACTTTGTAATGTCCTTATCTCAGAACAAGCTAAAGAAGAACTTTGGTTCTGGTTACGCAACATAAGTAACCTGAAACAAACTCCAAGCAATTTCACACCCATGTCTTCGAGGATTGTGTTCTCAGATGCTAGCAAAAACGGTTTCGCAGGCTACATTGTTAACGTCGATGACGCATTTAGTCATGGGCATTGGTCTGAGCAAGAAAAGGGATATAGCTCAACCTGGAAAGAATTAAAAGCAATAGAGATGGTTATAAATTTCCGAATAAACAAGTTCAAAAACACCAGAGTTAAATGGTTCTCAGACAACCAGGCCGTAACAAGAATAGTTGTGAAAGGCAGTATGAAACCCTAATTGCAGTCTATAGCGTTAGACATATGTCGTACTTGCGTACGTAACGGGGCGTTCTTAGAATTGGAATGGGTGCCGAGATCAAGGAATGAGAAGGCAGAGTTCTTAAGTAAATTAGTTGATTATGACGATTGGCGGGCCTCAAACGAAATGTTCCTAGTGCTCAATGAAAATTGGGGGCCATACACCATTGATCGTTTCGCCAGTAATTATCATTCAAAAGTAAGACGTTTTTTTTCCAGATACTGGAACCCAGGTACAGAGGCAACAGACGCCTTTACCCAGGATTGGGTAGGGGAAAATAATTGGTTGGTTCCCCCCATTCATCTGATACCAAGGGTCATAAAACAGTTAATAGTCAGTCGCGCCGAGGGGACACTGGTCTGCCCTGCGTGGAGGTCAGCCCCTTATTGGGTCTTATTATTCCAAGATGGTTATAATCCAAGACCAAAAATCATGGATATTTATGAACTTATGAGTCCTTTCCCATTGTTTGAGAACGGTCGAAGCGACAACTCAAAGTTTATTACGAATATCGTACGTAGTACAATAATAGCGCTGAGGTTCAGCAGTAATAGCGAGTAAATTAAACCAGCGTTCTGAATGCAGATGAGCAACTTTGAGCTCGATAATGCAGCAGGTGCAGGGACCCCCAGCGGGTCAAATTCTAAGATGGACAAGGGACACAGAAAATCAATATAATAAACGAAACGTTTTCATAATAATAGAATACTATAATACAATTATTTTACCTTTCTTGTCAAGCTAATTTCAACTAAGAAAAATGGAGACAACGGTTCGCGCAGACCGCCGACAAGCAAGAACTGAACGCCCTCGCCAAACAGCTACCTTCCATTGTGACTAATTCCAGAGCTCCAAGTACTGTTGCCCAATACAATTCATCTTTCACAAGATGGCATCGATGGGCACAGGCACACGGCGAGTCGCCTCTACCTGGTGAGCCATACATAATAGCGCTGTATCTGGTTCACGTCAGCAGCTCAGCGGATTCACCGTCTCCCATAAACAGTGCTTCAGCTGCAATCTCCTGGGCACATCGCATGGCCAGTCTCGACGATCCCATCAAGAATCCATTAACTGTGCAAGTAGCAGAAGGGCTTAAAAGAACTCTTGCGAAACCAAGGTCAAGAAAAGAGCCAATAACACCAGAGATTCTCGTACAAATGTATGGAACCGACAGAACGATGCAAAACCTAATGAACATTAGAACCAGATTTTTAAGGTTCAATGAGTTAGTTTCACTTAAGATGGTAGACTTAAAGTTTCATCATGACCATATTGCAATCAGAATCCAATCAAGTAAAACAGATGTTTATCGTCAGGGCAGCGACGTCATTATTGCAAGATCATTTCTCTGGACTTGTCCGGTTGCTATACTAGAGCTTTATATTAAAGGGACACACTGGCTTACTGTTTACCTATTTCAGTGATGTGGAATGACAGACAATAATTTTTAAATGGTTGTTCTTAAAAACAAATCATCAAAATATCACGTACCGTAATTTTCGGCCCATAAGCCGCCCGGCCCATTAGCCGCAGTGCCCAAGAATTTCCAAAACAAGATTTAGGTGTCGGCCCATAAGCCGCAATACCGCATAAGCCGCAGCAGGTTCACCGCATTCACAGAGAAGCGCCGGCACTTCAGACACAGAGGGGGCCGCGTATCTGTGGTCACTGTCTGACTACAGCTGGTTAATGAACCAATGAAAAGCCTAGAAAGCAAGTACGTCCGTCTCTTTTTCTTTTCAACCAATAGAAACGTCCAGAAAGAAAGTCGGCCTGTTTCTTTTTTCTTTAATACTTAATAGGAATACTAGCGCCGATAGCACAGGCACCCTTCTGACGGATTTCCCCTGAACTTTCCCATGGAAACTGGAGGGCCAGTTCCCAAGGAACAGATGGAACCATTCCTGTTCGCATTATCCCCCGCTACTGACAGTGAAATTAGAGACGTTGAGATCAAGTCGTTAAAAAGTTGTCTTGTTAAGGAATAGACGTTCAATAAAGTGTACTTCTACAATTAAAACAGACCGCAACTGCCGATTACAATTTTGTTGTTTTTTGATGAAGCCCTGAAAATGGTTTCCTTTCTCAAAAATGTCTCGTAAGTTTAAGGAATACTTTGTTAATTCAATAAAGGCTATCCCTATATGTGGACCAGACCGTGATTGCTTCTCATCTCTTTTGTTTTGTGGTAGCCCTGAAAAGGACTGTTTTGTTTTTGTTTGTCACACCAGCCAAATAAACCCACCAGCTCTTTTAAGAGCTACCAAATCTTCCAAAAAGAGATGAAACGTGACTACGTCTTTCCCGTCCCAAATATGTAATAAAATAAACACCCTGCCTCCACAAGTAATAAATAATTTCCCAGAATAAAATATTTTGACAAAAGAAATACACGATTGTTTAGTATAGAGAAGTTTTCTAAATATGTCTTTGCCTATGCATATTTCCCGCCCAAATATATAAATATTCCGCCACAACTAAAATTACCTGACAAAAGAAATATTACAATACTCAGACTGAAGAAGTTTCCTAAATAGGTTTAGGCCTACGCCCGGTAGAATAATATTTGTTGACAACAGAACTCATCAACGTTAATCTTTGGAATAAATCTTCTTTGAAAGGAGACCACTAAAAAAAAAACACCAGCTAACCTCAGTCGGGAGCGACAAACTTTAAAGAAATGCAACATCAAATACGGTCCGCCTACTTAATTACAGGACAATACAAGGATTTGTCATTCAATTGGTCGATCGGCCTCTTGTTGCTGTTAATTCAACCAATAGGCTGCATGCTCATGGGTGTGCAATACGTCCCGCACGCAACAGGTCTCTGTAGTCACAAAACGCCGACAACAATACGTATCTTTTTGTTTGCTTATCATGGTGAACAGTGCACGTGTTTGGTAAACGTTGGCTAAACGTTTTCAAACGCCCTAATTGTTAATCTTATAAAATCCCTCCTTAGACTGGCTCTTGTCCCTCGTGCTAGGCTGGAGACTATGTATAGTGAACGGGCCCCAGTCTCCTCAACTTGAGATGTGTGTGTTTTCTGTAGCTCTAGCTCAGTCGGCTTTGCATGTCTTGGTTGGAACATTATTCCTTCCTCCATCATGTCCATGGTTGAATATCAACGACATTCGTTACAACTAAACTACAGCCTTGATGTTTTGTGGTTAGTTTTGTTTCTCAATCTCACATTGCAAATTTTCTTGTCACGCTGAAATAATTTGCTTAATATTTATACAATGATATTTGGCCGTTACTGACACGTCGGCGTATAAGCCGCCCGGCCCATAAGCCGCATGGAACTTTTTGAGGGCGAAAAACAACCACCAAGCCGCGGCTTATGGGCCGAAAATTACGGTAATTAACGAAAAATGTGAAAAAAACAAAACACGGTCAAAGGTCAGCTTATACGCTTTTCCAGCCGTTGCAACTGTCAAGTTTATGTGACAATGTTGCGCAATGTTGTAAGTAGACTGGTGCTCTGTTTATGTTTGAATTATTATAATGACGAGGCATGACGATCCAGACTTGATATCCATCCAGCACAAATTCACGCGTAAATATAAAACAGACATAAAACGGACAGTGTATTCTGTGTACGACGAACTGGACAAACTTACTTGCAATGGAGAACGTTTCTTCATTATATCACAAGTAGGCCCTATGTTGTAAAAAATTACTTGGACGAATGCCAGTTGGGTCCATCCAGGACTGATCTGTGTTGTCAGGTCGTGTTCAAATGTAGAAAGGGAGAGAATACGCTTGGCATAATGTGGACATCACAGACATGATGGACCATAAATATTGTCAAAATGTGAGTCTTCATGAATTAAAATATACGCAGGCATTATCACAATACAGTTCTATGACACAAACCTGTCCATTAAAATTAAGGTAAAGACCACATCCTTCATGCTCATCGTGACCAGTCTGCTGCAGTCTAAAAACTAATGAATGGTAGTGTCCCTAATCTTGGACCATCTTTTCACCTTGGCTTGGCCAGTCATGTGCCAAGCGAGCCTCTCGCTTTCGCTACAAACGGATTGCCAATCCTGGCAGCTTTAGCGAAGGCATTCTCCCGTTTTTCGGGCGATGACTTCACATGACGGCCGCGGCCACCGCCACCGGTTATTTGTTGTGGCGATTGGGGGGAGTGGACATTATGCAGCCATCATAGAAGTAGATAGATCAGCTGTATGGGATAAACATTTCCCGTCGTCGTCCCGCGTGTGCGTAGCGCAGGCAACACGTTACAATAGTTAGGGGATAATAGCTAGGGGTACAGACTAAAACCCTCGTAAAAAACGTAATTGTTGGTCTGGCTCCCTACCCCTCCGACAAGCTCCCACGCTTACGGCTAGACCGACCGGCAAGCTGGGGAGTTCATGCCCCGGGGTTTGTCTCTCTGGCCCCACGAGACACGGCACCGGCTGTACGGGATATGCCCCAAGGTTTACGTTCCGCTAGCTCCCACGCTGGTGCGCTTCGGTTGCATGGACTCTCTGAATGCAAATATTACGTTCGATTTTTCATCATTATTTACAAATTGTATCAATAATCTGAATACATAAGTCTTTTTTGTCAAATACTCATGAATAATTGTAAAAAAAAAAAGGATTTAAATTTGGTACAGTAATTTACTTTTATACGGCTGGAAGTAAAACTAACTCCGAAGATCACGTGATTTATCCGAACCACTTTTTTGGTTCTGATAAATCGTTTTTTGAAAAATGCTCTAAAACAGCAAAATTTGATGGTTTCTTTTAGGACCCATTCTTCTCCATTCCTGAAAGACCTCTAAAGTCATATGTTAGCCTATTTTGTAGCCCAAATAGCCCAACGAAGCCGGTGTGTACCTTTAAGCTAGCAGGTATGTCGAGTAAAGACAGATTTTGCGGGCCATACACCATAGCCAAATTTCTCTGGCTAATACATTTAGTGGGTCAGATTTTGAACCACCAAAGTGCCGTAGGTAGGCTTCCACTGACACGTTATCTGATTTAATATGTATTGACATGTCATGTTCTTCTGTAAAGAATGACTGCAAAGCTAATGAGCATGCCTTTAACTCAAGCCAATTGATATGATGAATAGTCTCATCTTTAGCCCATCGGCCGCCAGCAGTGCGACCGTTGAAATGTGCACCCCAGCCTAATGCGGAAGCATCAGTTTCAGTTACGTAATCAGGGTCATGTCTATGCATAGGGGCAAAGGCCACTGGAAGTTCTTTAACCCACCAGTTTAAATCAGAAACAGCGTCTTTAGAAATTTTCATTTGAGCCTCAAAGTTACCACAGTTATCTGACAATGCGAGATTCTTCTCGTCTTCTATTGTTCTTCTGAACAATGGTCCGTACGGAACAGCCAGTTCACATGAGACCAAAAGGCCAACAACACTGGCAACGTATCGAATTGTCGGAGATTGTAATCGTAACAGTTTACGGAGAGATGCAATCGTATTTTGTGCCTCACAAATTGGGATGGAAATTATCATTTGTTCTGAATTCAAATGAAATCCCAAGAAATCAATTTGTTTTGTGGGAGTCTATTTCGACTTGTTGTCATTAATCTAGAATTCTAATTCTGTGGCGGGTACGTAAGTCCTTTAGTGTCGGTGATAAACTTGGTAGAATTCCAATCAAACTTCATTTCATTCGTTTAATTTTTGAATTCTACCTCGTCATCACCTCCCACTTCAGACTTACTTGAGAAATTTAGAGTACGATCACTTGGCAACAACCAGAGTCATTCACACAACGAAATACCTCGTCAGATAAATTCTCGATCTTCAAGTGTTTATTCATCATGAAATAGCACTCACATTCCTGATTACACTTGAATGAAATCGATAATCTTAATTTCAACTTAAATTTACTTGATGAGAGCCAAGAACGGCCTCAACAAACCCGCTATCTGAGTGTTCAATCAGTTTGTTATAAAACCTGGCAAAAGTACTACTTCTTGCCCATCAGGCAGTGTTCGTCATAACATCTAATGACACTCCACTTTGAAAAGTTGCACTACACCAAGCAGACCTTGTACTATGCACTTTGAATCTACCTGTGTCGATACCTGCATCACATAAGGTATTCTTGATCCAACGGGAAATGGTTTCAGACCCTACTTGTCTGTGTGGTGAAACGAAACTCAAGAACAAGCTTCTTTGTCTATCTCGCAAAGTTTTTGTACTGATAAGATACTGTTTAAGTGGCCTTATGACACAAAGATCATCTCTTGGATACTTAGTTAGAGTCACAGTAATAGGTGGTTTTCCTATTTTACTTGTTTTGGTAAGTTTAGACACAACAAAATTTACGTGATCGGCTGTCACGGTAACATTGTCCAAGTTAAGCAGGGAGATGGTTTGACATCTTTGTCCCGAAACCAAAGCAATTAACATGACAAGCTTCATTGTAAGCCCTTTTAAGAGCAACTTGTCATTAGAACCTAGACTTTTTAGGTATTCTAAAACCACATTTAACGTCCCATGTCACTTGGTATCTTGGTACAGTTGGTCTTATATTAAATACACCAGTCATGAACCATTTAACCAATGGATGTGAGCCAACAGTTGTCCCATCAACAGGGGCTATAATTGCTGACATTGCACTTCGTAGTGTATTCAGTGTGCTGTAACTGTCAAACTCTTCAGTTAGGCAATCAAGAAACTTTGCTACATATGTTCGAAGTGGATCACTTTTTATCCGATCACAGAACAATACCCATTTATGAATTGAGGATCTGTAGGATTTCTTGGTCGATGATCCCCATGAGTTGATGATAATGTCAGCAGCGTGTTGTGAAATTCCCTGACATCGCAGGTTTTCCCTGATAAATGGCAGGCCATCAGCTGCAGCTGATTCCATTCACGGGTGAAGTCTGCCGGAGGAAGGAAGTGAAAGTAAATCAGTTCTTCTTGGCAAAATTATCGTTTTTTTAACTAGCAGTTTAAGTATTTTTGGGAACCACACTTGGGTGTCCCAAAGCGGGGCGATGAGTATAGCGACTGACTCGTCGTACTCAATCTTTATCAAAATACGCCCAATGAGGCAGAACGGGGGGAATGCATAAACGTTACAGTTTGACCAGTCTAGAGTCATTGCGTCATTTGCAAATGCAAATGGTCAGGTCGCCAAGAAACGTATGGCTGTAATTGATGGTTTAACCTCGACGCAAACATATCAATATTCGGTGTCATAAAATGTTTTACTACTTCTTGAAAATTTTCGGGTGCAATTTCCATTCAATGTCTTCATGAAAATGTCGTGATGCAAAGTCGGCATGCACGTTATCTACACCAGGTAGGAAAGACACGGAAAGCCATATTTTCCTGGCCATGCACCAATGCCACATTTCCCTAGCTAGCTCATTTAAATGAGGAGAATGTGTTCCGCCATAGTGTTCATTGTATGACACTGCTGTGGTATTGTTTGATTTCAGATGTACATGAATCCCTCTGTGGTTACTAAACAGGGATTGTCAGGCAAAATAACTAGCTTGTAATTCCAGGTAATTGATATGGAAATTCGCCTCTTTAGCTGTCCTTTGTCCTCCTAATATCTGTCCACTACAACTGGCACCCCAACCTGTCTTGGATGGGTCAGATTCAACAAAGAAATTAGGTTTGTTCCTGTGAATAGGGGCATTTGCTTGGTGGAGATTAGCATGCCACCAATTTAAGTCTGCCTTTGCAGAGTCAGATAATGTCATTCTAGCCTCATAATTGTTACCATTTTTAGCAAGAGCCAAATGCTTCTGTTTCTGCTGCTCTTCTGAACAATGCTCCATATGGCACAGATATTTCACATGAGACTAAATAGCCTATCAATTGTGCAACATCCCGCACTTTGGGGTGTTGAGCTTTAACAATGTTATGAATGGCAGCTTCGATTTTAGTTACTTTTGTCAGGGGGATGGTAATCGTCATATTCACTGAGTTAATCACGAATCCCAGAAAAGCAATTGTCTGAGATGGTTCAAAGACCGATTTTTGACTATTGATAATGAAACCTAGCTCCTGTGTGAGAGCTATACGAGCTTTAACATTAGTTCTGCACTCATCGGTAGTTGCCCCTAGTAACAAAGAGTCGTCAATGTAGTCACATGACTCGTGACCATCCCGTCTTTAAACAGAAATTAAAGGTTTCATAATTTTAGTGAAAACTCGGGGCACAAGCTAACCCAAATGGTAAGCAGGTGAACTCGAACAGTTTGTTCTGCCACTGAAAACGCAAATATTTGCGGTGGTCTTTTGCTATTGGCACAGCAAAGTATGCATCTTTGAGATCTACAGTTGCCATGAAGCACTTTGGCCGAATTAACTGAAGTGCATACCGAATTGTCTCCATTTTAAAATGGTGGTACACTACCGATTTATTCAACTCATGAAGATTGATAATCGGTCGGAAAGATCCGTCCTTTTTTGGTCGAATAAAATTGTTTGAAACAAATTCATCAACAATATGGTTTGCATCGACGATAGCACCTTTTTGAAAAAGTTTATCGATTTCCTGAGAGAGAATTTTAACCTCTGCAGGAGAAAATAAAATTTGATTAGGCCTGAATAAATGCAAAGGCCGTTCTACAAATTCAATGTGGTAGTGCTGAATAGCATCTAATAACCATTTGTCTGAAGTTATATCCCTCCATTTGTTGACAAACTGTGCAAGTCTACCTGTAATTTTGCTCGACTGAATGCAATGAAAAGTGCATGAACTTACCAATGTCATATTTTCGTGCAAATCTACTTTGTAGTTTCCACTGGTGTCCGTTGTCCGGCATTCTGCCGAGGCCCCTGGTACCTGTTGTACCCGGTGCGCTCGTAGTTTAAATATTTGCTACCGCGTCTAGCCTTGCTCGAGTATTGAGTAGTGAAATCACCCCTATGCCCTTGTCTCTTATGCTCAAACCTATCGGATCTTTGCCAAGACGAACCACCAACTCTATTGCCGATTTTATCTGTTTGTTGAATGTCTTTACATTGTTGTGGTAAATTATCACCAAACAAGAACCCGGTTACAGGAACATGCGGGGAACATAAGCCGGCAAACTGTTTGTTGAGATCAGGTTTGATAACCTCACGTCTCCTCATATTGAGCTCATGATTTGCATGGCCCATGACAGCAACAGAATCCAGCAGTTTTGTGATTTCGGTTTTGAAATCAATGGACGGATAATCTTGTCTTGCTTGACCTGTCGGTCGAGTCATCAGCGAATTAATCACACCAATGATCGGTACAATACCTTTAAGGAGGGTTTCTACCTTTTGGAACTTTATGTCTTGTGAACGGGTCTTAGGTTTGAGTGAGTTCCACACTTCGGGGTTTACCCGTGTGCACTCGAGGTGCTTCACATTTGTCGGCCTCTGTAGTGATTTCAGTTTATCACTCACCTTATCGTCAGGCAGTATGTGGCGGACCATTTTGTCCACCACCGTGGCTAATTAACTCTGAAAATAAACTGGTGAAGTCGTATTTTATTGGGATATACTGTTTCTTTTCAAATCTATATGAGCACATTGGAAATGGATCAATAAGACTGTTCACTTTGATGACTTCCAGTCCAACGGCAAGGTCATGTTTTTTTTTCATTGAAGTCTTCACAAATTCCATTATTATCATGTGTTTCAAGTCTCAAAAAGTATTCACTCCCATCATACCAAATGGCATGTCTTGTTCTGCCCTCGGTACAACATAGCATTTTGGTTTATAGCGGTTTCCATTATTTCTACCCACTTCATGCTGTAGATAACTGTCATTTTCCATGTTTCTATCTGGAAAAAAATCTATTAATTTCATTTGCATGATAAATCTGATTATCTAGTTGGATGCTTGGTCCAGTCTTAAAAATGTTCTTGAAAAGAGGATGGCTGCTTGATTTTTTTATATCCAGTATTTCACGACATTGTCCATACTGATGTCTTTCTGCTAGATATTTTGGAAAATTTTTGAAACTTGCTACTTTGGCTAATCGTTTGAAGTATTTATGTCGGGCTTCAAATCCCATGCACCAGTACCTTACAATTGGTCCTAGGTTGAGAGTAGTTTGCGGAAGGTGTACCATAAAATGTTGTTTTGGGGTTATATTCTTATCAGGAAAGGCACATTTGAAATAGCCGAGGTAAAATGCTATAATTTGCTTCAGATGGTCAACCTGTTGCCTGCTCACGACTGGGGATAAAACAATACAGGCTATTTGAAGAAGTAAAGAGAAGCATTGCCACTGTTGTGATTCGAAGTCTATCAGATTACCAATGTAAAATGGCAACAACCGCCCAAGCAGCCAAGTCTGTGATGAAGGCTGATGCAACACCGCAGGACCATCCAGATGTTGTTCTTTTATAGGGCTTGGTTTCGAAACAACATCATTATAATTGTATTGAAAACTAGAAATCCACTCGTTAAAACTGAGTCAACGTAAACATGTTTTCAGTGTTGATGAAGTTTTGCAGCATTATTTTCAGTGTGTATTTCATACTCCCCTCTAGAATAAAATGCATAACGTCTTGTGGAATGCCTTGAAATATATCGAAATGTTCTACAGCAAGAATGGCAGCTTCTCGATTTACCCCATATGTTGTTGAGTAATGATTCCGTGTCATTTCGTAGGGCACTACAATGGGCAGTATGCGTTTCCATATTTCTTAAAACAAAATCCTCTTCAAACACACATTCTTGCATCTGTTCAAATGTTGTCATGCAGTGCCTACATTTTCTAAAAGCAAACCCAACACCTTCTTTAAAACCAGCTATTTTATGCGCTGCAGGGGTGTCGGCACAAACTGCAGCCAGTGCTCCCTTGCTATTCAGTTCTTCTTCATCTGGTATAGCTACATTTAAACCAACTTGGCTTAGTAAGGATAAATCGCAATAAAATGGTTCTAGCACAGCGTCAATACCGAATCTCTTTAAATCCTCAGATGCTGCAAAAATCAAAAGATTTATACTCAACAGGGGAGACCGAAGCCTTGCTTCAATGTTTCCCAGTGTGAAATAAAAAAGGCCCACTTTGTGGGTAGAGGAGCTTAGCGGATTACACAATTCAACTTCATCTTAGTATAGCAATATCTGAAGTGAATTTAATTGTCTGCTAAAAATGGGATTGTTTTAAATACTAAATACTAAACCGTCACAGAAGTCAGATAGCAGTCCATCCCTTCGCCTGTGATCTTCGAAAATGTGTTCTCTGTATTGTTGTCTTTCTAGCAAAACTCGCAGCATTTCCATGAATGGGATGTAGTAACACATGAGAGACATTTTCTGCATGGCGGTTTTGGTCTGTACCCGGTACCTGGAGAGTGTGCCCTAGAACATGCTCCGCAGGCAACTGAAATTTATAAAGAAATATTTTTTCAGAGATGTCAATAACCAATGTCGTAACTGTCCGGGGGTGGGTGGGGGTTTGGGTGAAGGTGGGGGCTAAGTTATTTCCATAACCAAAAAACTGATTAAGTTTCCAGTTTTTCTATATACAACAATAAAATCTCCCGTAGGGCAAAATATAACTCAGAATCCCAGATAAATTTAAAGCAAATCTCAAACATTTTTCTTCTCAGTTACAACATGCTAACTTTAACATAACTTTCCTTAGAAGTAAAAGAAATCAGAGGGCCTCAAAGAATATAGTTTCATTTTTACTGATATCATTTTAAAGAAATCAAAGTAAAACAGAAATACCACTAGAGAAAAATGCCTCTGATAAAATAACCTGCTGGTGATACTGATTCTCAAGTCCACTGTAGCAGCTATTCATTGGTTGTAACAAACTTGTGATGCGACCTGTGATTCTTTCAGGCAGCGGCGTAGCCTGGGTTCTCCCTATGGGGGGGGGGGGGGGGCGACTGGGGGGCTGGATGTTACCGTGGGGTGGCTGGTCGCCCAATTCAGATGTTAAGCATGGTCACTTAAGTTCGAGTTAGAGGACTACTGAAAGAACGACTACTGAAAGAACGACAACTGAAAGAAAGTTACGATCGATCCAGCTTGACATAAATTTTAATACAAGTATCAAGTACCCCTTTTAAAATTGAATGGTAGCATTAACCTACCTGTATTATTATTGGTCAGTAAATGTACATGAATGGTCTTTGTTAATGGAAGACTTTTGAGACCAAAGGTGTCCAACTAACTAGTCCTTTTCCTGTTCTCAGTTGCAAGAATTATTGGCACCCTCTATCATCTAAAAAGTCTTTCATAGATACACTTACATTTTTAGTTCTACTACACCAATTTGATGCTACTGTTTTTATGATGGGATGCAAATTCCTCTTCAAACTCCTCCATATTGATCCTTTCGGCTCTCCTCTTCTCAATAGCAAGCATGCCGAGATCACTCAACCGCTCATGGCCTATAGAGTTTCTGACATGACTTCAGCAACTTTAGAACTGAAAAGCTTCTTTCGCATGATGCTGAAGTCACTGGCAACACGGTAACAATCTTCACGAGTCTGTGGAGTTTGCAAAAAGCATCGCGGAATGAATCCAAAAAAGTCAGGAAGCCCTGGAGAGTGATAGGAACAGTTTCTCCTTTATTTGCTTTCCTCTCTAGCAGCCTCTTCACCTGGTGGATCTCATGGCTCAAGTCGTCTGAATTGCTGCTACATGTATATGTTATTTGTATATCTTTCAGGTTTTCGGTACTCAGAAAGTTGTTGCTTGATGGGTTCAGTGCGTCAATCCCTCGCATGATGCCAGTATTGTTTGCTGAAGCGACGATTGAGCTCTTGAAGCATTCTGTCCAGAACTGGGAACATGAAGGTTGTGTGGAATTGTTGCTTTGGCGTTTTTGGCTGGTCTCTCTGTCCAGTTACTTCCAACATTAGGTAGTCCTCCATCTGTGTTGTTCGCAGGGCTCGTCTTGGCTTGATGCGGGTTAACTCTGCTTGATACTCTTTCACCAACTCAGTTATCTCACGCCAGATGTCATTAAAGACCTCTTCATTTGTTTGCACTTGTCTGCAGATCATCGATTAACGCAGTTGAGAGGTTGCCAGCTTCAGACAAGTCCAAGTCCTTTGACTGCAGCATATTCGATAGCATCTTCGACTTCTGTAACAACCTTGTCATTAGGACGAGCTTTGCAATGAAATGTTCATTCATTTGTGAAAAAAGTCCCTTGGCTTCTATGGCACGTTCCCCGTGGTCTTCTGTGCCTATCTTGTGGAGCAAACAAAGTATTACCAATAGGCGTGACTTCACTGCAACACACGCATCACCTCTACAAGCCCATCTTGTGTCAATCAATCGCTTGAGCTCCCGGAGCTGTTCATCTGGGTAGATTTCCTTTTGCAAGTTAATCCATATTTGGTGTACATATGATCCAGACACAAACACGTACATCTGCTCCAGAAGAGCAAAGAACTGGCCAGCCTCCTGTACTGATTTGCACACATCTACAAGCACAAGGTTTAATCTTTGTGCAGAGCAGTGAACATAAGTTGCCAAAGGTGCTGTGTCTTTTATTCTCTTGGCTACACCAGATGTTGCTCCACTCATGACTGAAGCTCCATCGTAGCCCTGCCAAATTAGATTCACTTTGTAGTCCAGACCGTATCCACTCAGCAGCTTGATTATTGACTTGCTCATCGAATCTGCACAAAAAGCTTTCTTTAATTTTGCCTTCATGGTAGTACCTGCTGACCAGAGCGAGTTGCTCAACTTTTCGAACGTCCTTTGTTTCGTCTACCTGGATAGAAAATTCCCCCGATTGGCGCATTTCACCAAGTATCTGTTTACGAACCATTTGTGCTAGAATCTTCAACATTTCATTCTGAATCTCAGGACTTGTGTACTTGGCATTTTGGGGTCCATCTTCAACGCGCCGTTTGACGATCTGGTCGTGGCCAGCTACCAATGACAAAATTCTTTTTCAGATTCCCTTCTTCGTGGTGTCCCCGCTTGGCGATGTTTTGTATGCCAGTGACAAGTAGCACCTGTCCAACCATCTTTATGTAATGCCTGTTTTCTTTTATTTTTTCCTGTAACTTTCACTTAAAATCTGCTGCACAGAACCATGAACATCCTTCAAATAAAAAAAAAAAGAAGAGATATAACAGATATAAAAATGACTGTGTAAACATTGTAATGGCAAGTTTAACCCTCAAAAGGCAGTGTTTTACCTCTCACAGCCGGGGCTGGATTCCGCCCCTGGATTTTGGCCGTGCAATGATGGACCTCATTGATTGTTAGAGTAATAAAGAAATACATCATTGAAACATCCATTGATTGAGGTGAGGTATATAGAAACAGAACGCGTGGTAATTAAAACAGAAAAAAAAATTATACCAAATTGATTACATCACTGTTTAACAGTAAAAAAGAAAAAAAGAAAAACATGGCAAACTCATTGATAACATGAGAACATTTTAATGGGAATTACCTTAGAACTCATAGTTTTGAATGATGACCAGTAAATCATGGCATCAACGTGGTAATCTGCATTGGCATGCTTGAAAAATCCAGTTGGAAAATCCAGAATTGGTAAAAACCTCCTCTACATGTGCCTTTTGTTTAACGAAATGTCGGTAAGCAAAGCAGAAAGCCGCATCAGAACTTTCTGAGTACTTTACCCAGATGTACTGCTTGAACCATGATGCCTGGAACGATCGTTTGCAGTCTTGTTGCTTAACAGGAAAGGATATGTTTGGCTGAGTCTGAACTTCGGAAGGGCATTTTGATATATCACTGGGCCCTGGTGCTTGCTGACGAGCTACACAGAAAAACAGAAAAGGCCACACAGCAATGTACAATAGTTAATACGGCACTAAAGAAACCACTATGAATGCCAGCCAACTAATTAATCAAGAATCAATATTCATGGTTCTCTCCTCTTCCAAGTCAGCCCTCTTAAACACCTCATCCATGACATTGTCATCGTCATCGAGAACAGGCGAACCTTCAACATCAGCCTTTTTGGGCTGATGACTTGGACTTGCAGACTCAGGCTCCATCTGTTGTGTCTCATTGTGGAAAACATAGTCCGAAGATCTGCCATTCTGAAATCTAAGGAAGAATTATTGCTAACGTTTAGATTAGACTTTAATATTACCCATAATGCTCTTAAAAATTACTCTTTTCATAAAATATAAGCGGGCCCAGTTCGCCGCATCAAAGTCAAGGAAATTACCACTGCCTGAACAAACAATGGCTTTAGGAGTTGGGGAAAATTCCTATGGAGTCGAGCATTTCTAACACTCAAATAATGCAGTTTTTACCGTCATCTTTTGCATACCACACGTTTCCCATTTACAGTATCGTGAAGTCATGCCAATCATTGCAAGTTCATTGTATTTTGTAGTCTGTAAAAGACAAATGACTCAAACAGGTACTCACCATAAATTAATAGCAGTTCTCTACTTATGAGAGACTTGACTGGCTCCTATTGCCATAAACATCAGGGCGTCGAACTTCAAATGCTCAGTATCGTATACAGAGGGCCTTCTAAGTGTGGTCCGACCCATTTGTTGAATAGGGAAAGCATATGTTACAGGGCGTTTCGGGCGTTGAAAGTGCAATTCGTGCAATTTTTGAAATCAAAGCCACAACGAAAAGAAAAAAAAGGGGGGGAGAAAATAAAATTAAATATATAACCAGCAATACCACACATCACTAACACATTTTGGTATCTATCTTATTTTTTCCTGTTCATCAGATTTCCAGAGGGGGGGGGGGGTACGCCCCCCGCCCCCCCACAGCTACGCCGCTGCTTTCAGCCGTTCCTGTGTCAATTTCTGGGTCGTTTTCTATTACTTCTCTGATCTTTGTATCCAGATCTTCTGCAATTGTACTCAAGAGCAGTTGATTTTTATTCATCATTTGGTCTGGTGCTGCCTGAAAAAAGAAAAATGTATCAGCTTAGATTTACTGTCATACCTATTTTGTAATGAAGAACCTGCAAGGCTGTTACGACATGGGGCTGCGAGTGATCAGCAGGCCTCACGTTACATAATACGAGTGTTGGATATTTTAACGTAGTGTCGCTTTGGGCATAAACATTGAAAATTCAGATGTTATTATTGCAACTGATTATAATGCAGGACCTTATTCTTCATTTCATCTCTTAGTAATTTTAGATGGCACAGCATGTGGCGCAGCATGTGGCGCAGCATGTGGCGCAGCATGTGGCGCAGCATGTGGCGCAGCATGTGGCGCAGCATGTGGCGCAGCATGTGGCGCAGCATGTGGCGCAGCATGAGGCACAGCATGATGGCAGGTTCACTAGGATGTTCAGAATGATACAGCATGATGGCAGGTGGATGTTAAGAAATAAACTATGCAATTCTACTGTGCCCCAGGTTCCCCTACATTGAACCTTTTGATCAGACCTACCTGGGTAATTGCATTTCCTTCTTTAATGGACAGAATAAATGCTGCTGTTCTTAGTTTGTTTACATCTATTGGTCCATCAACTTCAAAAACTTCAATGTCTGGTGGTCCTGGATCAATGTCCTCATCATTGTTCATGTCACCATCTTCATCAGACTCAGGCATGTCTACATTTTCATCATGATCTAGAGCATGATCCTGACGGGGATCTTCTCCCCATGCCGGTAGGGCAAAGTGCTCTAGATGACTTCTTCGGCAGTGTCTATAGAAAGCATGCCATGTTCGAAATGTTTGAGGGCAATTATCAATCCCACAAATGACACTGAAATTAGGGTCCCTCGCATGGTTGGTGAAGAGATGGCTAAGATATGCTGACAGGAGAACTGTCGTGAAGACTGCCTCGACAAACAGCTGACAGGTAAACAGGTAAAAACCATAATTTTGGATATTCCTCGAAGAGAAAGGAATAATTGTTCAAGGTGAAATTCATTAAGCACAGTTCTCGATATGACATAATCTGTACAGCCTACATCACATTATAGTATTCTTTTTTTCTTTGAAGTTCTTTAGTTAATGAAGTTCCAGCCTGCAGGCATTCTGATGACCCCACTATGCTATGAAAACATACCTTGTGACGTTGAATTCTCTGTATATACGTGCAATGACCTCATCATTTCAACTTTTTATATCGAACTTGACCAAGCCAAGGTGACATTATATGGAAAAGTCCAACACTCGCACTACCTCAGGTAATTCCAGTCAGATCGCTCATATGTAGCCAAGTCATGGCCTAGCCTAATTGGAGGTTCCTCAACATTGTCTTATAATAAATAAAGTGAAACCACATGAGGGCAAAGCCTAATTAGAAGAGCTACAGAAAGCATGTAAAACTACCCTGTGGCCTTGCCTAAATAGTTGAAATTAAGTACAAGATAATCCCAGGCCCATACATGTAGATTCACGTATCGCTAATATTAACCAGGGCTATTACCTCAGAATTAATTTCCAATTAATAGTCTTTGATAAGTCAGTTATTTCCGACATAATAACCTGAAGCTAACACTAATTTTGAGATATTAAGTTGAACCAAACTGAATTCTGTGATACAGAGTCAGAATTACATGTAACTGATCTATATTGCAAATGACCCAAGAGCACCATATCTTTTCAGAATCAGTAAAATAAATTGTGATTGATTACCTACAACCTAAAGATGGCGCCGTTCAATGGCGACACGATTGCTCGTTCTCTCTTCATTTTGCTTATTTTTACCTTCGTGACTGATTCTTCTAGTGCAGTTTTTGTGTATTTGAGAGAGGATTTGTTTCTGCTGAGGACTAACTGTGGGAACCTGGATTCTGGTGTTCAAAAACAACTCAGTTTGATTGGAAAATATCTTGATGATTCCGGCCAAGGCCTCAGTGATGTCAAAACCACCAAGGGGACACGCAAGCGGGAAACGCCCTAAACGCCCACCTCTACCCAGTATTTTTCTGGCGAACGTCAGATTCGAAATAAGATGGATGAACTGAACGGCCTCATCGAAACCAGAAACGATTTTCGTGACTGTTGTGCGTATATTTTTACCGAGACTTGGCTGAATGATTCGGACCCGGACACCGCCATGACACCCCCTGGATTTACGCTTTTTAGATCTGATCGTGTGTTTAGAGATGTGGACAAAAAGACAGGAGAGGGTGTTTGTCTTCTTATCAATAGCAATATTGGTGCATGAATAGTGAAGTACTTTCAGGCTTCTGTAGTTCTGAACTGGAAATGCTCACCATTAAATACCGACCCTATTATTTGCCTCGAGAGTTCCAGTCATTGATTCTGACCGTAGCGTACATTCCACCTGAGGTCGATGCAAAACTAGCCGTATCCCAGCTCTCAACAATCGTCACGGGTCACGAGAACACGAACCCAGGGGCTTGTTCAATTGTAGCCGGAGATTTCAACCACGCCAATTTAAAGAAGGGTCTTCCTAAATTTTACCAACATGTCAAATGCCCAACAAGAAAGGGAAAGACTCTGGATCATTGCTATACTGCAATCAAGGATGCTCGGAGTCTCAGACCATAATATGATCCACCTTGTCCCATCGTATAGACAGGAAATGAAGCGAACCAAGCCTACTGTAAAGTCTGTTGCTCAATGGACTGAGTCGGCTGTTGCTAAACTACAAGGCTGTTTCACTTGTACTGAGTGGGATGTGCTGCGAGACTCTGATGGCATTCATGGAAGTACAGAGGTTATCCTTGATTACATCACTTTTTCGGAGGAAATGTGTATTCCCAGGAAAACGATCAAGAATGACGGCAATGACAAACTATGGTTTGGAGGTGCGATCTGGGCTAAGTTGAGAGCTAAGGAAACGGCGTTTCAACAGCAGGACGAGGAGGCATATAAGAATGCCAAGTACCAGCTGCGTAGTGCCATTGTCACTGCCAAGAGGGAGTATAAGAACAAGTTAGAAACTGAATGATTTGGCTGCAACACAAAGGAAGTGTGGAAGAGTGTTCAGAAAATTGCTCCCCACAAAAAGAAAAAACTAGTGTGACAACAGCGGATGATCCGAAACTTCCTGATCAACTGAATAAGTTTTATGCCCGTTTTGATAGTCATCTCGCAGAGCCACCGCTGGAATTTCTGAGTACTGATGAGCAGTCTTTGGTGATTGAGGAGTCGGACACAAGGCGCGCATTCAGATCTTTGAATACCCGTATGGCACCAGGGCCTGATGGCATCTCTAACCGTGTTCTAAAGCTGTGTGCAGATGAACTCTGTGGCATTGCAACTTTTCTTTATAATTGGTCACTACGCATCTGTGTCGTTCCAGACAACTTGAAGAAATCAGAAATTGTACCAATTCCAAAACGGACCCCGATCAAATGTTTAAATGACAATAGACCAGTAGCTATGACGTCAAATTTTCATGAAGCCATTGGAGCGATTGGTTCTCAATTATTTGAAATCGGTCCTTCCAAAGGATCTTGATGCGCATCAGTTTGCGTATCGAGCCAATCACTCTGTTGAGGATGCTGTTAGTTTGACTGTTCACCGTGTACTTCAGCATTTGGATCTTACAGCCCCTACTTACGCCAGACTTTTATTCATAGATTTTAGCTCTGCTTTTAACACTATTTTACCATCGAAACTGATTTTTAAGTTAACTAAATTGGGTGTAAATTCTGATATATGTCAATGGATTTTTTAGCTTTTTATCCGACCGACCTCAGGTTGTACGTATCGGAAGAAACATTTCGAAGTCGCTCATTCTTAATACCGGAACGCCGCAAGGATGTGTCCTATTCCCGCAACTTTATTCTTTGCCAACGTATGATTGTATTTCATCCTTTGATAATTGTATGATTACTAAGTTTGCGGATGATACAACTGTTGCTGGGCTTGTCTCATAGGGTGACGAGAGAAACTATCGTGAGCAAGTGGATATTCTGGTCAAATGGTGCTCGGAGAACAACCTAGAGCTGAATGTGGCTAAAACTAGGGAACTTATCATTGACTTTCGGGTGGGAAACCATGACATGTTACCGCTTCTGATCAATGGTGTGGAGGTTGAAATTACTAATTTATTCAAATTTTGGGGTATTTTCATCTCTAATTCTTTGGCGTGGGGTGAACATGTTGATCAATGTGTGAGGAGGGCCCAGCAGCGGTTGTACTTTCTTCGTCGGCTGAAGAGTTTCCGTGTAAGCATTGATGTTCGTATCACGTTTTACCGCGCTGTCATCGAAAGTGCTCTCACACTCTCCATTACTGTCTGGTATGGTTACTTCAGTGCTGATGACAAGGAGAAAATGACTCGGGAAGTGAACACAGCGTCAAAAATAATTGGCATTCGGATGATGTCTGTTGATGAAATATACAGGCAGCGGACTCTGAAGCGAGCTCATGCAATAGCCGCTGATGAATTTCACCCTGCAAATGGATTGTTTATAAAAATGAGACGTTATCGTTCACTTCAAGGAAGGACAAGGAGCTCAAATCGCTCTTTTTATAACACTTCCGTTCGTTATTTAAATGGAAATTGTGGTTAAATGTGGTGTGGCTTTGTTGTTTCTATGTAATGAATGTATTTAAATGTACGTAATTCTATTGTAATTTCTTTTAAGTGAACAATCAAATCAAATTCTACTGTATTGTTTAACGATGTATGTAGCAATAAATAATAAATTCAATTCAATTCAAATGAGTCTAAAACTCAAAACTAGTCCTGAACATAACTTGAAATAATACTTAGGCTAGTCATTCCAAAAAATTGAAGTCAAATTTAAGTCCGAGATAAGTCCGAATTATTAATTCTGAGAACTAGTATTTTTTTTAAAAGTGACATGACTCCATCCATGCACCATGTAAACAGTGTATACTGTACACAGATGATCTGTACAGTACACAGTGTACGTCATGCCCGGCGCTACTTAGTACAGTACTACCTACTACTACTGACTGTATTACTACAGTACTAGCAACTACTAGTTAGTGAGCCTTTGACTATGTAACGCTATACGTTTTCAAATTGGTCATTGATAGTTGAACGTTTTCTGGTCAGCCAGCAACCACTTCAGTTGCCTTTGTACTACACACCTGAAACTTTCTCAACACACTGTACATACATTCACAATACATGTACATCCTTTTTACAAATTAAATGCAGAAAAATCTTCATAAAAAAATGACATTTGTTAATCAATACTCACGGCTGTTTTGCTGTCAACAAAGCAAAAAAAGTTGAAAAGTTGTCTTGTTAAGGAATAGACTTTTAGTTCAATAAAGTGTACTTCTACAATTAAAACAGACCGCAACTGCCGATTACAATTTTGTTGTTTTTTGGTGAAGCCCTGAAAATGGTTTCCTTTCTCAAAAATGTCTCGTAAGTTTAAGGAATACTTTGTTAATTCAATAAAGGCTATCCCTATATGTGGACCAGACCGTGATTGCTTCTCATCTCTTTTGTTTTGTGGTAGCCCTGAAAAGGACTGTTTTGTTTTTGTTTGTCACACCAGCCAAATAAACCCACCAGCTCTTTTCAGAGCTACCAAATCTTCCAAAAAGAGATGAAACGTGACTACGTCTTTCCCGTCCCAAATATGTAATAAAATAAACACCCTGCCTCCACAGGTAATAAATAATTTCCCAGAATAAAATATTTTGACAAAAGAAATACACGATTGTTTAGTATAGAGAAGTTTTCTAAATATGTCTTTGCCTATGCATATTTCCCGCCCAAATATATAAATATTCCGCCACAACTAAAATTACCTGACAAAAGAAATATTACAATACTCAGACTGAAGAAGTTTCCTAAATAGGTTTAGGCCTACGCCCGGTAGAATAATATTTGTTGACAACAGAACTCATCAACGTTAATCTTTGGAATAAATCTTCTTTGAAAGGAGACCACTAAAAAAAAACACCAGCTAACCTCAGTCGGGAGCGACAAACTTTAAAGAAATGCAACATCAAATACGGTCCGCCTACTTAATTACAGGACAATACAAGGATTTGTCATTCACTTGGTCGATCGGCCTCTTGTTGCTGTTAATTCAACCAATAGGCTGCATGCTCATGGGTGTGCAATACGTCCCGCACCCAACAGGTCTCTGTAGTCACAAAACGCCGACAACAATACGTATCTTTTTGTTTGCTTATCATGGTGAACAGTGCACGTGTTTGGTAAACGTTGGCTAAACGTTTTCAAACGCCCTAATTGTTAATCTTATAAAATCCCTCCTTAGACTGGCTCCCGTCCCTCGTGCTAGGCTGGAGACTATGTATAGTGAACGGGCCCCACAGTCTCCTCCACTTGAGATGTGTGTGTTTTCTGTAGCTCTAGCTCGGTCGGCTTTGCATGTCTTGGTTGGAACATTATTCCTTCCTCCATCATGTCCATGGTTGAATATCAACGACATTCGTTACAACTAAACTACAGCCTTGATGTTTTGTGGTTAGTTTTGTTTCTCAATCTCACATTGCAAATTTTCTTGTCACGCTGAAATAATTTGCTTAATATTTATACAATGATTTTTGGCCGTTACTGACACGTCGGCGTATAAGCCGCCCGGCCCATAAGCCGCATGGAACCCCACCATTCTGTGAAAGTTGTGTTATACACAGACACCGCTATTAACCGGTCACCAAGCACAGCGCACAAATAAAGGCAACGCGGTGCGCTCCGCCCGGAAGCCTTACAACACACCCTTTCACAGAATGGTTCCGGTCCGACTACTCGGGTAAGTGTGCCCTGATATTCGCTGCCTTATGGAGACATTAGACAAAAGGGAAAGCAAGGAACAATGTGTCTCCATAGGGAAATTCTAAAGAGAGGGTTGCTCCACAAGGAATTTTGTGTACAAAGTCTATGGGAGGATGTTAACTACAGGGACAAAGGAAAGAACAAAAGAAGTCTCCACAAGGATGCAAAAATAGGAATGTGTGTTCAGCCAGTGTGTTTTGTTGACAGCAAAACCAGCCGCGAGTATTGAATTGATTAACAAATAAAAATTTTTATGAAGAGTTTTTGCATGTAATTTGTAAAAAAGATGCATATGTATTGTGAATGAACAAGTTTTGGGGTTTGTAGTACAAAGGAAACTGAAGTTATTGCTGGCTGAAGACCAGAAAATGTTGAGCTATCGATGACCATTTTGAAAACATGTAGCCATTAGCAATATACGGAGGCTCATAGCCGGCCGCGCTCACGGCCCGGACGGGGGAGCCTTAGTTTCCAGAAGTAGCCCGTACAATGGGGGCAAAATAATTATCAAAGAAAATTGAATTAATTTTGACTAAAAAGATAATTACTTTTAAAAATATCACAAAAAACACTGTACATACGGCGGTCTATACAGGCATTATACAGGCAATCATGAATATGCGTATCACTATGAATATGCATGTTTTCTATGATTGGCTGAAATCATCAGCACCTCGCAGAAAACTAGTTACTGGTTGGTTGCAAGTTGGCGGGGAATCGCATGCACAAGGCCTTTTCCACCACACGATGATGGTGATGGCAGCAGAAGACCAGAAACTAGCTGTGTGTAAAGCCGAATGATCAACATAAAAAATGGTACATTTTGTTGTCGGCTTGTAGGATGTCATGGCCGAGCGGTCTAGCACATTGTACTCAAGTTCTGAGGTTGTTGGAATGTGGGTTCAAATCCCACCATGGCTGGCCATGATACTTGTGTCCTTGAGTAAAGACACTTAACACCATCCTTTGAATGGGATGTTAAGTCGTTGGTCCCATGTGTTGTGTAATGCACATAAGAGAACCAAGGACACTCGTCGTGAAAGAGAAGGGGCTTGCCCTGGTGTTTCTGGTTTGGCTGCCAAGTAAGTGTACCACAGCGCCTAATAGGCGGAAACTGACACTATATATAGACTCGACTATTGTTATAACTATTATTAATATTATATTTTTTAGATGATGGAAGTGTTCTCCAGATGTTGGTGACACATCTTGCTGGACCGAAGAATGCAAAGTACGTGTTTCAGTTTGACGACAGAGGCAGGGATATGGGCAAGGCTGAGAGAAACCAACCATTCCTTCTCATTTTGGGAACACTTCATAACCTCAAAGAGGTATGTCTTATCATCGACAAACAAACATTTAGCAAGATGACAGATAACTTAACAGTGGTGAATATCCTGCTGTTGCTCTTCGCAGGATATTTCATACTTAATCTGGATTATCCAGTCACCGCTACGACAATCTATCAGTGTCTTCAATACCATCTGCTTGAAACTTGTGCTATACCCAGAGCAAAGGCATACATTGACTTGTTCAAGTAATTCGTAATGGTAATGACTCCTTTCCCCTTCTCAGTGATTGTACTGCATGTGTTAGTCAAATTATTGATTATGAAACTCGGGTGTTGTGCTGCCGACTTACATGTAGCTCTCAACTCCGCCTTAACTTATTGGAGTGACATTACTCTACCAAAGTTTCATAAAAGTCAAGAATTTGAGAATCACTCAAGTACTGAGTCACAGTTGTTCCAAGAAACTACATTTACTTTTTTTCATTCACAAGCAAACAGTGCCAAATGACAGTTTTGTGCTAACATCAGCCAAATGTATGCAATGGGTGCACAATGCCAAGATGGCCAGTTTTTTTTTAATGGGGTAAAAGTGACACAGTGATCCATTGCATGCACTTTGTCTCTTCTTAAGGGTGCCAAACATCAAAAGTCAACTTGACCCTCAGTGACTGTGACAGCCCTGTGTTTTGATTTAGCCATGTATGACAGCCCAATTGCATTTAAATTGGTGATGTATGTGCAGTAGTCGCCATGTTCTATGGCTGTGCTCTGCCTACATTTGGCGCCAGTGGAATGAAATTGTTTTGCTGTACATGTACAACCCATGGCCAAGCCCAACTATGAAACTGGTGACAATAAGCCATGTATGGCAGCCCAATTGCATTTAAACTGGTGATGTATGTGCAGTAGCCACCATGTTTTATGGCTGTGCTCTGCCTACATTTAGTGCCAGTGGAATGAAATTGTTTTGCTGTACATGTACAACCCATGGCCAAGCCCAACTATGAAACTGGTGACAATAAGCCATGTATGGCAGCCCAATTGCATTTAAACTGGTGATGTATGTGCAGTAGGCACCATGTTTTATGGCTGTGCTCTGCCTACATTTAGTGCCAGTGGAATGAAATTGTTTTGCTGTACATGTACAACCCATCCCATCAATAATTTAAAGCAAATTGCTCGCACATCAGGTCAGAAATGTGTGTTTAAGTAGCCCACATCAACATACATGTACCAGCTATTAATGAACATGTGTGGCAGCATATTGGCATTAAGGAGACCTCTTGCAAAATTTGGTACAGATCATTGTATTGGACCTTTATGCCAACAAACTTTCAGTATTTAGCCGGGTGAATGATTAATTTAGAGATTTTGCACCCGTTTTTATTGAAACATAATACTTGCTTGGTACAAATTAATAAACAACGTCGACGACGACGACGCCGTCGCCGATAAAAGCAGATAATCCTTAGGCATTGGGTGCCTTTGCAATCTTTCTCAAGGAGTGTGAAAGTGCTGTGAAATGTGTGGGAAGTATGCAGTACTTGGAGCATAGTGAGAACATCAAGACCATGGTGATGAACTTCCGTTCAATTGTCATGACAGATGGAGGGCTCGTGTGCATCAGTGCAAAAAAATTATTAAATTTAACCATTTAGTCGAGTTTGTCAGATTTGAGTCTAAGAAGGTTAACGACCCTGTTTATGGTAAAGATGCTCTCGCTAATTCACCGGCCAATCCGGGGAAGAAAGCTGCCAACCGTGGTATTACAAAGTCCAAAATCACCATGGCAACGAGTGAAACCCAAGAAGTGAAGAATATCAAGGTGTGTTGGTTTTGTGGAGGTTCACATTTGTTGATGGGATGTACCAAGTTGCAAGAACAGCCCTGGAATGAGCACATCGAGTTTCTAAGAAAGAAACGTCTATGTTTTGGTTACTTAAGGATGGGACACATGAAAAAGACATGCAACATGAAGGTGACATGTAACGTTTGTAAGGGTTGGCACCCAACTGTTCTGCATATCAACCAATCTGATACTTATAGATGATCTAGTCACCAATTTTACAGCGCTGTGTCGGCAAGGAGGGTTTAACTTAGCCAAGTGGATCAGCAATGATCAAACTGTGATGCAAACCATACCTGTGAATGACACAGTTAAAAGCCCCAAGCTAGATCTGAGTGACCCTTCTCAACTGATGCCTCGTGAAAGAGCCTCCTACCAGGAGGAACATTTTGTCAGTTGTAAGCTCCGTTTACGATCCTTTGGGATTTGCTTGCCCTGTCATTTTACCAGTCAAACACCTTCTACAGAAGTTGTGTAAGGAGAACTTTGAGTGGGATGCAGAGGTCACAGGAGATAACTTGCATACTTGGAATCAGTGGTTGGCTGGTCTTTCTAAGCTTGAGCAGATGGTTGTACCAAGATGTTATAAACCATTGAGGTTTGAGGTAGCCCAGCGCCAAATTCACAACTTCAGTGATGCTAGCGGCCTTGGTTATGGGGTTGTCTTATCTACGTCAGGTGACAACAGGGGGAGATATTCACTGCTCCTTTTTGACTGCAAGATCTCGGGTAGCTCCTCTGAAGAAAGTGACCGTGCCACAAATGGAATTGATGGCAGCAACCACTGCTTGAAGATGAATTGGACGATCAGATAGATGGCGTATTTTTCTGGACAGATAGCCCTGCAGTCCTGAAATCCATCTCAAATGATGCAGCACGCCTCCACACTTTCGTTGCCAATAGAGTGCAAGTGATTACAGAGGGTTCCGATGTTAGGCAGTGGAGATACATAGAGAGAAAGGTGAACCCAGCAGACGATGCCTCTAGGGGGCTTCAAATCAATATGTTTTTGAGTAATCAGCGGTGGCTGAGAGGCCCCGAATTCTTATGGAAGGGGTAAAGTCATTGGCCAATCCAGGTTCTATTTCATGTGGATGCAGATGATCCAGAGGTCAAAGCAACCTGTAATGCAACTGTGTTTGATGAGTCACCTTCAGTAATAGACAACTTGCTGACCAAATACTCGAGCTAGAACCGTCTGAGAAGAGTAATGGCCTGGGTATTAGAGTTCAAGCATCGGTTATTGCAGTTGAAGAGTAAGAGAGATGGCGTCAAGATTGAAGATGAAATGGGTCCTGCACTCCACCTGACTCCTGACAGGCTTGAGGCAGCTGAGTTTACATTGATAAAGTATGTGCAAGAAAAGGCCTTTTCAGATGAGCTGAAGTGTCTATTGGATGTTAAAGGGAAGCATAAAGGTGTTGCTAAAACTAGTGCAGTCTACAAACTAAGTCTAATGTTAGTAGATGGAATTGTGAGAGTGGGAGGACGAATCGACAAAGCAGCCGTTCTTCAATTTAATGCAAGGCATCAAATTATTCTGCCAAAGGATTCACAATTGTCCATGAGGCACATAGATGCGTAGGTCACCAAGGAAAGAATGCCATGCTCATGCACTTGAGACAAAAATACTGGATAATCGGCGCAACTGGTACTTCAAAGAAGATTGCTCGTGGATGTGTGACCTGTCGGAAATATCAAAGTAAGCCAGTTGAGCAGATGATGGGAAACCTACCAGCAGAGCGTCTAGAAGCTAACCACTCTCCATTCACTAATGTAGGCATGGATTACTTTGGGCCGTTGATGGTGAAACGTGGCAGAGCTACAGTGAAGCGTTATGGGGTGATATTCACATGTCTTTCTTCTCGCGCTGTTCACCTCGAAGTAGCTTCCTCGCTGGACACCGATTCTACGATCAACGCTATTCGCAGGTTTACATCCCGACAAGGATTGGTAAAGTATGTTAGATCAGATAATGGCACAAATCTGGTTGGAGCAGAGAAGGAGTTACGCCAAGAGCTTTCTAAGCTTAATTAGTCCAAAATTGGAAACACCCTGTGTGATAAAGGCATCAAGTGGGAATTCAACCCTCCTACAGGATCTCACGTCGGAGGAGTATGGGAGCGTCTAATTCGATCTGTGAGGATGATTATGTACGGACTGTTGCATGAACTCAAGCATCGTCTTGATGATGAAGGTCTACACACATTGTGCGAGGTTGAAGCCATTCTGAATAGCTGTCCACTAACACCATGCTCAACTGTTTCAGATGACCTGGTAGCACTGACACCAAACGATTTACTGCTGGCGCATGGTGCAGAAATTCCTCCTGGTGAATTCCCTAAGGATAATTGTTATGCACGCAAACGATGGCGAAGAGTCCAGTACCTGGTTGATGTATTCTGGAAGAGATGGGTGTCTGAATATCTACCACTCCTTCAAGAACGTCAAAAATGGTTGAAGCAGAGACGGAATGTTTCCATTGGCGACATGGTTCTGTTAATTGACAACACACGTGGAGGATCATGGGCTTTAGGACGAGTCATCAGCACAAGAAAAGACTTAAGGGGTCTGGTAAGAACAGCGCAGGTAAAGACAGCGACCTCGATGTTGCTACGACCAGTGCAGAAACTGTGTTTAGTTCTGGAAGCCGACTCAAATTAGTGAAGATTATTGGACATGTTGGATTTTGGACTTAACTTTGGATAAAATTTGATCTTATGTGATTAATTGTGTCATTGTGTTGAGCCACAATTGAAGGGTGGGGATGTAAAGACCAAATTCTGTCTCAGTTAGAATTTAAGTTTGAAAGGTTATGCTAATGAAGCACTTCTTCCATGTGTGACGGACATAAATAATAGTTTTTCCCATGAAGCCTTTATCTGGTTAACTTTAAGTATTACGTAATAATCTCACTAGCGCCCTCAGCGGTTGATTTTTCGCGGGCTTCATCATTCTTGTTCATGACGAAGACCATTAAAGACATGTTTATCTTCGTCCACAGGTAATTATCTTTTTATTGCATTTTCATCTATATTTCATTAATATCATCCACTTAGATTAGCTACCGTCATATTTCGTTTATATTTGCCTTGGTTTGAGAATAAATGCTGTATTTCTGCTGATTTATTCCCCCGTTTGCCTAACATTTTGGTGGCAAACGTTTACCTACTTAACGATTATTTATGTGGCCAAGACAGGCTCGTTTTACTTTAAATCGCCCTTTCTTTAGATTAAGGTACCTCTAAGTTTTCATTTAGTCTGTATATTTGTTGAATATGTTGTAATTTGGATTAGTTTTTACCTTAGTTTTCATATGAATGACAATCCAAGATGGCGGATGCTGCCTAGAATTTTGGCGCGAACCGCGGGAATTGTCTTGAAGTAAATATAATTGTGTATTTTGATAATTAACATTTGTATTTGATCATTCTTGTTCATGACGAAGACCATTAAAGACATGTTTATCTTCGTCCACAGAACAAAAGTGTCATGGTGTGTTTTTGGTAAGCGTCACACATGCTTGAGTGCTCAGCTGGATTCTCAGTTTGCTATTGTGTTTAAGGTGTGGCTCATATTGGAAGCAGAGTTCATGCAGTGAACATGTTATATGTGTGTGTGTGTTATAGTGGCCAGGCAGCCATACAGTGGCAATTTGTGCTGTAACCTTTGGTAAGTTAACCTAATTTCTTATTTTACCTAGCAAATGGAAAGATGATTCTTGAACTTATATTCATTACTGTCAGTTTTGTAAAGAAAGTTCAGAGACATTCAAACATAGTAGTGCAAATCATTTAATTATTATTTGTGCATTTCAGAAGCTAATTTGACTGTTATTGCAAGTATTCACTGAATTGGCTCTTTCTAAATTTCAAATTTCTATAATGTTTTCAGTCCTTTAAATAAGTTTTCATTTCAGCTATTCTGAATTAAGGTTTAGTGCATTATTTTCCAAATGTATTTCTTCTACATAATGTTTAAAGACAACTATACAAAGTGTTATTCATTTGTGTTGTTTATTACAGCTAATCGGTTTATGAGTGCGGTTTGACTGCGGGTTATGATTTACGGTTTGGCTATGGTGTCAGAGATATTGGAGTTACATGTATTATACAATAAATCGGATTAGCAATGAAGCTGTACTCTGAATTTAAGTGATTGAACTGGACCACTATACATCCCATGGAGAGTGTTAACAGTCCATGTGTCGGTTATGTGGAGAGAGATGTGCTGTTGTTGAGGGACGTAAGCCCATTCCAAAACAAGTACTCGAAGCATGTTCAGTCGGCATTCGATTTGGCTATGGTAGAGGATGAGGATACCATACATCCACCATTTATCTGCAAGTGGTATGAAGCTCAAAGTCTTCAATGGTGGAAGAAGTTTGGCCAAAGAAATATGAAGGCAGCAACCTGCAGTATATCACTGTTTGAATTTAAATCTACTTCATCATGTGACCTCTGCAGTGGTTCAGCAACGCCAATATCTTCAAAGCTAGGCACTCATGAGGTCAAGACAAGGATGAATGGCCTAAATACTTGGTTTTCCGATGATCGTCTTCAAATAATGAAGATGAATTCAGATGCTGACCATGTTGTTGTGTTGACTGTTTTTGGTGATTTTTCATGGAAGTGTTCTGTGGCATGGAAGTGTTCTGTGTTCTGTCGCAGATTCCGAAATGACAACTCTGCTCCCTGAGGGAACACCTACACGGTTTCTGTGGGACCAGCAAGTAAAAGCCACTAAGAAAGAAATGCAGATGAGGTGGCACCCAGCAATCATCCGTTGTTGTATTGCCCTGCATACCATCTCCTACGAGAGTCAGGCTTCATCAGACTGCCACATCCCAATACTCTCCATCCATACAGCCACTTTGCCAAAGCATCGACTGGCTTCAGTGCATCGATGCTGGAGAGGATAATTTAAAGATTTTAAGTTAGATACCTGTCCAAAGCGAAAAAAAATAATGTGGTGGTCCTCTTTGATGATATGAAGGTTAAATATGGTTTAGTGTATGGTGTCCAGTCTGGAAAGATAGTTGGTTTTAAAGATGTTGGGGAAACCGCCAATGAAATTTCTACCTTTGAGCAGCATTGTAGGAGTCAAGGAGCCCACTGAAGCATCACAAGTTCTAGTAGGCATGTCAAATTTTTTTTAAAGTTGTGAATTTGACTTAACTGTTTATATATTTGGATTCACCTCTGCAAATTATACAAATATTACACAAAGATTACTGAATTTGGTTGTGTACTTTTTGAGATACGGGCATTTGAAAATGCCAAAATTGGTCCGATTTCTGCCCAAAATGACCAAATTTGACAAAAATGACTTTTTGCTAACTTTGACAGTGTATAAAATTGTTCTTATTATCAATAACCCTGTTTTTCCTCCATTTATCCATTATATAGGTGAGTTTCTTCAAGTCCAGAAAAAGGGCTTTTTCTCAAGTCCATATTGGAATGGCGATCACTCAAAAATGCCATTTTCCCGTATTTATGCAAATGGACCGAGCATAAAAATGGGAAAAATAACAAAGTCCAACTAATTAATATGCATAAATGCCATAACTTGGTTAACAAAGGTGCTAAATCATTGAAACTTGGCACAATAGTTTGTCATACTAAACACCACATCCCAACTCAGTTTCAGTTAATTAAACCAACAAATATGCCAATGAGGACAATATTTAATTTCCTTAAGTACAGCGGATATGGGAAAACCTGCCTAATTAATATGCATAAATGAAATATCTCATTTACTATGACTGTTATAGCTCTCAAACTTTACACAAATATTGTTTATGATGTATTCCACGTTCTTTGGTGTTTTAATCATATATGAATCTTCAATTCTGCAAATAAAGATAATAATTACAGCAGAAATAGGGAAATCTGCCTAATTAATATGCGTAGATGAAATATCTCACTAACTATAACTGTTATAGCTCTCATACGTTTTACAAATATTGTTTGTGATGTATTCCACCTGTTTTCTAGTTATAATCGCTTGTGTACCTTCCATTTTGCAAATAAAAATAGTAATTAAATAGTGGTCCAATAGTTTCGCCTTTACTTTGCTGGAATACGTCCATTTTCTTCTGAAGATTTAGTTTGTCATTGGTGCTGCATGCTTTTGAAGCTTTTTACTTCAAGGATCGGATGAAGTTTCCCAAGTTACGAGGATGGTTTAGCTGCACTGCTGTGAAAACCCGTGGAAAGGCATCTTTGTAGGTCAGACAGCAACGATCAATGCAAATTCGTAGTACCTCAAGCAGGGCCAGGCTTGGCACAGGGTTCTGTCGCCAGTGATCTGTAATGAGACAAATAATAAAAAGGAAATTAAGAAAAAAGTATCAATAAAAATTTTGTTAAAATATCAAGGAAACCAAAAGGGAAAGATCATTGACAGACAGAAAAAGATTAGGAGGAAGAAAAATTAAAGAAAGGAAAACATCAGAAGATAAAAATCCAAAGGGAGGATTGTCATATAAGAAAGTACTTAACTTTATTAATTTTTTGAAAAGTAATATAAAAATGTACTTTATTTTTCCATTTTCTTGAAAAGTACTTGTTGTTTTTATTCAGACGGAAAATCTTTGAAAATATTCAATGTAAACAGCAATTATCCCAGAACGATTGCAAGTGTACCCCACGACTTGGCTTTATTTCACACCACCCCAAAATCAGAGGGAGTACTGGTGTTCACATAAATGGCTTTGACCACACTGCGCATGCGCCGCACTGCAGACATCGAACCTGACCCGTTTTGCTCTCACACAATGAAGTTGCTGTTCACTCACTTAAACTCATTCCCGCAAACACACCCCGACAAAAACCGTCACATTTTTACAATTATCTTTATTAAATCTTCTCGTTAAAACCATATAAATGCACAAAATATATCTACATACCTGGCACTTCTTGATGAAGTGGTTGCAGTATTTTGATGCAATATTTTCCTAGAACAGGTATAAACTTCCATTGTGATAGTTTTTAGAAAAAAAGATTTTTTTTTGGGGGGGGGGTATTAGGCAGCACAGTCGCTAACGCATTAGAATCCACAAATCAACCTGGTCCATCATACGTATAAACTTCATAGTTGATGATGTACCAGTTCTTTGACTGCCTAATAATGTCAGTAGTTCCCTGCAGGGATTGCAGTCGCATAAACAAGCACTTTGGAACCATACACGTCCTGATGACAGGCGTTTTGAGGTAGGTAATTTTTAGACAGCTGTTTCAGAAGAAATTACCATTTGTTTGTCATATTCTTGTCATCCTTTCTGTTTCTTTGAAACATTGAATATAATTGCAAAAGATGGATGAACTTTACAACAAAATTACTTTAAAAATCTATTGGTCTGGAGTTTTTTTTTTTTTTCCAGTGGTTAATTGAATTGTTAGGATTCTTCAGGGAATGGGAGGACCGAGTGAAGGGAATTCCTACGGTGGCTGATTTCCGCCAGCAATAACATGAACAAAGACACTACTTCAATACGGCGTTATAACGCCCTATTACGGCGTTATGACGCCCTAATATTACGGCGTTATAACGCCCTAATATTACGGCGTTATAACGCCCTAATTTGACGGTGTTATAACGCCCTAATACGGCGTTATAACGCCCTAATTTACGGCGTTATAACGCCCTAATTTACGGCGTTATAACGCCCTAATTTTACAGCGTTATAACGCCCTAATACGGTGTTATAACGCCCTAATTTACGGTGTTATAACGCCCTAATTTACAGCGTTATAACGCCCTAATATTACGGCGTTATAACGCCCTAATTTGCGGCCTGTGTCCCCATGGCCTAATTTGTATTATAAAATGAAAACCCAGACCTATCAAGCGATCACATAATAATTAGGGGATAGCTAATTTATTATGGGATTAGTGTGATAAATGGATTCTAAGATGTCCAATTTAACGTTTATCATTGTGCCTCAGCTATTCCTGTTAGCAAACTACAGGTTCTGCACTTCATCTGGAGGTGGAGCGGTTATTTCTACTCAGATTTTCAATTGCTTACTTACAAAACTCTGTGAGAATAGGAGTAGCAACCAATTTTAATTCTTTTTTTTGTAGTGGTGTGTCCCCCAGGTCATCATAGCCTAAAACAGTGCCCTACTTATTCCATCCCATCCCTTAGACCACCTACCCCTTAGCTTGGTTATACCACATAATTCCAAGCAGTGACAGGACCATACTACTATCATCTGAAGTCTTGTCTGCTGTCAGCTAAAAATAATTTTTTGTTTTTGTTTCATTACAGACAAAATATAAAATTATAATTATTTTTTCCTGGAGAGAAAGTATCAAAAGGGGATTATTGTCGTCCTTGTCAGTTTGCAAAATCAAAAGTGCGTTTTGTAAAGGTGAGTTTCAATAGCTGTATAATGTTTTATAAAGCCTGTGTGGACCTAAATATATTAAATAATAGCGGCTTTATGTGTGATTTCTTTTTTATAGTTCTAGAGATTAATTTCCTTTTTTGTGTTTTACTATTTTACTTTGGCTTTGATAGTACTTTAATTCAATTGTGATTTCAGTCTGTGTAACATTGATGTCCATTATGCTGAAATGAAAGAGGAAAAAATGTTAATCTTGTTCAGACGATTGATGTATTTCCTACCTCCATGGTTAAGCTAGAACCCATTGTTTAAGTTAAGAAGTTGAGTACCTGATTCAGTTGCAAATTGATTGACAAGAACAGTAGACTGACTCGGTAATTTGTTTTAAACAAGGAGGCTTTCCATTACACATTTAAAACTGCATAAACTGTTTCGTTTACAGCCCTCCTTAAAACGATAGTTATTTTTTGTTTATTCGTAAGAAGTATGGATTTGTCAAAGTCCTCTGTCACTAGATATACTTTTGCTTTGTTTAATTATAAAATGGACTTGTGTGCTGCTTCTTAAAAGTTTTATTTGACTGTTGCTAGTCTAATTCCTGTGGTTTATGATTATTCATTTATTACCCAGAAACTACTTTTTGGCACAGCCCCAAAGCAGCGACTTGGTAAAATATTAGTCCTCGAACAGCCTGTTGTATAGTTCAAGTACTGTTCTTACGGCCTGCGGTTAACGTCACCAGGTAGTTATTTTTTGAGTGTGTTCTTAATTATTTGCAAAGCTTGCAGTTTGGGGGAGAACCCCAATGTGTGTATGATTGATCATAGTGTGTTTCTGTACTTTACCCAGTTATTTTAACAACTGAAAGCCCGTTATTAGGAGTTCGTCGAACAGCCGAATACCTATATTGTTATTGTATGGTTTTTTTTAGTTCTTCTTTCTGAAACTTACCTGTAGAGTTTCGAATCAAACAAGCTTGGAAAGATTTCAAACTTACAATAAAAATATACCATAGTGTGTAGTTGTACCTAAATGTAAAACCGCAAAGATTACGTCATCGACAAAGTCATTACATTAAACAAACTGTTAATAGTGTAAAATTTCATATCGCTATAGAACCATAATTGCTACCTGACCATATGGATGCTCTTAAAGTATTGAACAAATCTTACACAGAATCACCCCATTTGGCCTTTACTTCCGGTCAAAACAGGAAGTTGAAGTTTATATGTAAACAAATTATATCTCATTAGAGAGACTGTGTGATCACAGTTCAACCTATTTGAAAATAGCTCTTTCGTACCACCAAAGCAAAGGTGATCCACTGGTAATGCTTACTAAAATTTTACTGGTCCTGCAGTGGTTTTTCATGATTGTAGGCCTATAAATTCCCATGCAAGAGAAAAGGAACAGGCTGGTTCATGGAAAATATGACATATTCGTTTGGTAATTCTTGTATTTCACAATATCATTTCAGGTAATTTTCAAAACAGAACATGTTTTTATGAAGAGGTTATAAAAGGATTTTTTTATAACAAAAGCTAAACCTGAAAACTGCAACGCTCATTGTCACCAAAGTAGAAATACAAAACAGAAGTAAGTTTTGCAATATATCATTCGAATCCATTCGAAAAAGCCACTTTTTCAAATACATAGTTTTCAGGAAACCCAATGTCGAAATGTATGGTCACGGACTTTACTTTGTCTGGAAAAAAGAGGTTCTAAAAGCATGTGCACTTTTTTTTCAAGATAACGGTCCAATTTCGGGATTTAGGCCTAATATCCAATTTAGGCCTAATGTCAACAGTAATTATATCAAACCCAATTAATTTTTCAGAATATTTATGAATGTGGTATTTATTGAATGTTGTTTCAGAAAGAGAACGATGTCAGACGAGGACAGTCCACGACCACAGAAACAATCCACCCTTTTGACAAAACTTCGCAGGAGATTTATGTTTAGGGATGAACCCGAAGAGCAGGATGGCCTCCCAGAAATGAAGTCAAGAGGAAGCACCAGCACAAAAAACTTTTCGCGTCCGGGGAATACAAATGCATTAAGGAACAAGAGAAAGATCCAAATCGGATTGAAGTTGAATGGAAAACACATAAGGAAAGAATCTACAGGAGGTGGCAAGAGACATGCACATTTGCGAAAATCCCTTGGCAGAGCTGCCATTATCGAAAGGGGCAAACAGGTTTTTTTTCCAGAAGGTAACAGATTCGGTCCAGTTGAAGATTTCACCTTCAACCTTGAAAATTTTGAAGAAAAGAACATTGATAGCCAATGTTCCATTGGTGACATGTATGAGTCAACTGGGCTACCCCTACTGAGGTTCTATCTCTGCGCAACTCCGAAAGCAGATGACGACCCAGTAACCAACAGTGAAAAGCCGGAACAAGCTGATAAGGTTGTACAGGCTACCCTTAAGTCACAGGCTGCCTCCACAAGCACGACCCACACAGCGACAACGGCAGTTGCGTCTTGTAGCGGGCTTGCCGGTTCCTCCATCATGTCCAAAGTGGTCACCATAGAAGATGAGTCTTCAGATAGCTGTAATGATGATAGTGCAGAGACCGTGTTCCAACTGGCACCAGGCATCAGCGTGCAAGACTTTCTAAATGATCCTAACTCCTACGATTTCATGGTTAAGGGTTCAGGTGAAACTCAAAATCCACAGAATTTCTTGGCAACTCCTGTGAGCGCTACCATCAGTAGAGACACCAGCTCATCAAGTTTTGTTGATCTCGGCACTCAAACAGTGCAGGCACGTCAGTATTCTTTGGGTACTGTACTACCACCACCAGGGGATGTGCCATCATATGACTTGTCTGACGAGCAGACTCTTCCCATTGTTAACGACCTCTTAAATTATGTTGATGACCATGGTCACCCTGTTGCCTTAGTTGCTGCTGCTGCAGGTAGAAACAGTGGACCGAGGGGTGACTCCAATACGCCGGTACAGCAAGTCAAATTGCATCGGGGGCATGTGCTAAAAGAACTCACTGAGTTCTTTACGGAGAATGATGTTAGCATAACTATTGAAGTCAAGATGATCATGCCAAATGGACAACAAGAAGCGGCTGAGGATTGTGGAGGTGTACTGAGGAATGCTCTGTCTGAGTACTGGGAGGACTTTTATCTGATGAATACAACAGGTGAGAACGTGAAAGTGCCATGTGTACGAGATAATATGAAGAGGGAAGATTGGCAAGCCTGTGCAAAAGTGCTGGTAATGGGATACAAGCAGGAGGGATATATTCCATACAAGCTGGCACAACCTTTTCTGCAGTTCACTATGGATTGCGATGACACAACCATCAACAGAGAACACGGGTCGCTGCTCCATACCTTTCTAGAGTTCGTGTCTGACTGTGAAAGGAAGCTGCTCGAAGATGCTGTAAAGAACTTCAGTGAAGTCGACAAAGATGCACTGCTTGACGTGCTGGAAACCTACAAAGTCCAGAGAGATGTAAGGGCTGACAACATCAATGACATATTAAAAGATGCAGCACACAGGACCCTCTTCAAGCTACCGCTTACATCTGCAGATGATGGCATCCGTTCTTCGTCAACAACCTCAGACCTGTCTTGAGAACCAACTTGGCAGATATTTGCAAACATGCAATTCCAACCAACAAACGAGTCACCGAGGCCATCGTGCTGCCAAACCCAGCTGCCGAGTCTGAGAAAGGCACTGGTAGACTTCTACTGAAATACGTCAGAAGCCTTTCATCTGAGAAACTAGCAGACTTCATGAGATATACCACAGGTGGGAGAGCTAAGTAATCAGTTTTCTTGTAGCTGACGGTTTCTATTGTTGGCTTTTACTCGAAATTACTCGTGATGGTTTTTAGATTTTTTGAAATATTGCCCTATTATAGTTGGAGGTAGCCTTGATTAAAACTATACTGTTTTGTCATTGATAACAATTACAGGAGCCAATCTCATGCTGGGACGGAAGATCACAGTCAGGTTTGTGGAACAGACCGAATTCGAAAGATGCCCCTTGGCCCACACGTGTGGATGCATCTTGGAATTAGCCTCAAGCTTCAAGGACTATATCGAGTTTCGATCAGAGTTTAATGCAGTCCTGGATGCGAAGGTCTGGGTTATGGTCATTGTCTAGAGTTCATGAAGAAGTCGTGTGAATGTAGAGACCTGGTCGTCTGATTGTGCTCCACGTGGGCAGTTTTTACAGCGAGCCTATAGTTATTTCCCACAGTGTGGGCTACAACATCGTGACCCAGATATTATTACTGATCTGACGCTTTGATTTTCTCTCAGCATGCCACTACTAAATTATTTAGATAAATTTGGGCCGCCCGTTAGGTAAGCACTGGACCACATTTTGTGACATTTACAGGTAATATTGAAATAGTTTAAGGTGCCATTTCGTGTATGGGAATGAATATTGTGACTATTTCAGTGGCGGATCCAGAGCGCCTTTTGCCAGTGGGGGGCGGGGGCTGAGTTAATTTTGTACCATGATTTTGGCTGTTTCTAAAACTGTTTTTGTTAGGGGAGCAAGTTTGCCAAAAACACCGAGAGATCCGCCCATGTATTTTAGCTGATTCACAAAAGGTTTTTGACAATCTTTCGGCATTTTGTTTCGTATTTTCTGTAAAACGTGTTTTTCTTGTACAAAATTCACACCTTACGAAGGTATAAAAACATATCTTTCCTTGTTCAATACGTCATTTCACAAATTTCTAAATGGAGTTTTAGGGTACGCTATTGCACTATTGTTTGCACTTTTCCGGCATTTAAATTGGCCCAAAAAATATTATCTTGGTGAACATTACCGTTGGTTGAATGACCATATCTGAGTGATTGGGGTGACTTAGCTATGTACGTTATTGGAAGTTATCCATATTTAAATGGAAGTCTTTCGCGTTTATGTTATGAGAGTTTCAAGTTGAAGTGTATTGTTTTGAAACAATATATGAAAGGATAGCCATTGCCAGTGGCGTAAGTCCCTGTTGAGAATTGCACGTGGGATAATATCGAAACTTTTAAAGTTTTTTTTTGTATTTATTTATTTTTTTATATGATTTCTTGGGTCATTGCTTTTACAAGGCATAGTATATGTAGTACTCTTTATTGTTCCTTTTCTACAAATTTGTAGATTGGTATCACCGTAATTCTACCCCAATACTTCCATCAGACCTCTGACCATCCACCCCTTACCACCATTCTTTGTACCCACTTTTTGTTTGTGGTCACTACCTCTCTACTATGGAGATTTTGCACCAGGGTTGCAGCCATGGTTGGTGGCCATCTCTTAGTTATCATGCAGCAGGAATGATTAAGCCGTTGTGCTGGCCTCGTTAGGCTGGCTGTATGAGTTCAAGGCCTAAAGAACATGGCAGTAATGTAAAGCAACCGTTTTTGTTAAAGATGCATTGCCCAATCTTCTGGCTGATATTAAGTCAGTTATAACTTCATAGCAATTTTAACATTCAAAAGATACTTTTTAACCTCAGCCAAAAATGGTCAATGCATCTTTAAAGCTCTCTATGAGAGAGAATTCAATCAGTCAGTTATATTCCCTGGTAGCATTTTAACTGTAACAATGGTCACTTTAATTAGGAAATAATTATAGTTATAGCTTTGGTTATTTTTTAGCATTCATGTTTTCACATATGTATACGTTATTGAGAGTTCACCCATTCAAGTTTCTACATGCCCAGTGTTTGTTGTTTCTTCATCAGTTCGGGCTAAAGCGTGTTATTGTTTTGAAACATACATCTGACCGTTCGACAAGTTTCTGTACAAGTTTGAGATAACAAGTGTTTAAGTTTGAGATACATGTTAAAAGTAAAGAATAAAACACAGCAAAACAGACATTCCAGTCTATCTGGTATTGTATTTTTATTCAGCAAAAACTGAACAGCTGTAGATTCGTTTACAATAACAAAATTGAGAAACAGCCGAGGGACAGCACTCAAGTTAATAAAAAAGTAAGAACGACCTCGATGCATAGAGATAAGCATAATACCGTCAACTCAGCGCTATAATAGTGACCTCGTTCCCAAGGGTGATCGATCTCGCCGTGCTATTATTCCCTGCATGCCTTGCTTGATAATAACGAGCGTTATCGATACGGTGAGCTGCCTGGTGGCGAGGTTGCTATTATATAGAATGTCCTTTATGTAGTGACATTTAAATTTCAGTATTACACAAAATATCCCCAATAACAAGAGTAGTGATATATCATAAAAAGAATATTAAACACACCAAAAAATAGACTTTACTTTAAACAAATATGGACTGGCATTGAGGTCACTAGTACACGTCTGTGCACCCTAGGGACTGTGATCTGACTAGAAGCGGGTCCTATAAGAACCTGTTCTGGTCACTCAAGGCCCTGATGAGGGGAGATAAACGTGCAATAGTGACCACATTGTGCCAGTCCATGCAACACACCTCAATCAACAATATGAAGAACTAGAAAACAAAATAAAAAATAACTTTTTTAACTCGCTGAACTGTTTTAACTCAACATTGAGCAATTCAATTAGCAATTCTACAACTGAAGGAACGCTTTTAATTTTCCCTAGATTTAAATTGTGGATAATGGGCTCAAGTTGGCAACAATAAAAATGCCTCACCTGATGGACAAAATCACAAGCCGTTGAATTCGTTATAAGTGCGGGTAGAATAATTTAACAGATACAATCATGTACTATACTTTTCTGTTTGACGGGCCCTTTAAACTCCTATTTCTCTTCTAACATGCTCCCTTAGGTCAATGTACAAATTCATCGCAGCTTCAGGATTTCTGGGATACTCCCATCCGTTGGTAACGATTGATTGACAAAAGTATTCAAATAGCTCCCGGTCACACGGAAATCGATCTTTCACTTGGCATTCTTCTTTGCACAAGTCAATTCTTTCTTGTTCCACGAGTTTCAGATGGTCCCTGGTTCCATAGACCTGAGGTAGCTGGTACATCAGCAGCGGTCGCCCGTGGGTCACATGGTCTTGCTTCGATTACCTGATCAAGTGCCCATCCCACACCTCTGCAACATCATCAAGATCACACTGCAAAAGATTTGCAGACTAATAAAGTGTAAGACATTCATGATTCATTACACCAAATACGGCGATTGATGCACGGACCACCATGGTGTTAAAACAATAAAAAGCACACCCAAAGAGGGGTGAAAGACCAACACACCGTGGACTTTTAGTTACTTGGTGCAACACGTAAATGTAAATGTAAATGATGACATCTCACCTGGATATGTCTTATGAAAACAAATCTGATAAGTTCTTTGTCCATCAGGTCTCCTGAAAAGTAGCCTTCATCTAGCAGGCATCGAAAAAGAGTCATCCAAAACTCTGTGCATTGCTTTCTGAGCTGCCCCCACCAGGACTCAATTCGCTGATTCGCAGTACTTCTGCCAGTTAGATAGCTCTTATCGCCACCAAGTGCATCGTCATGATGTCTTAGAAACCTCTGGAATGCTCCCACGTGTCCGTTTTCTGTCCCATTATCACTCCGGATGAGGGTAGGACAACCTCCAAGCTTTTCCACCGCGTTCAAGAAGAAACCCCCAATGTACTCTGGGTCATTGGTTGTACTGTTTGCCTCTAGCCAAATAATTTTTCGAGAGAAACCATCAATACAACCACTGATCCCAATACCGTACGGTTTCAGTTTGTCCATCGCGTCAAAATGCCAAACAAAATTAGGTCCGCGGCCAGAGTATCGGCGATGTACTAATCGTCGCCTCTTTCGACGATCCACCCCATCTGGGTCAAGCTCCAACAATATCACTCTCACGTTTTTTCTGCTGACAACCATGCCTGCTTGTAATAACTTGAGATGCATCCAACGGTAGCCATGTAATTCGCCGGATTCCTGCAATTGCCTTTCGATAAATCGTCTTACTTGGCCCACATCAGTTTGATTTTTGTGACGATATAACTCTAGGCACTGCAGTTCTCGTTGCAGCTGACGAACACTCAAGTTTATGTTATAATGGGACATTAAAGTTGCTGCAATTTCAACATGAGTATAACCAAGTTTAAAATATTTCTTGATCAGTTGATATTTCTTGATCCATGTCATCCATTTTTCAACTATGGTGTATAGTACGGTCTGTTTCCAGCAACGAAATTATTATGTTAACGGTTAAGTTCATACCTACGGTGTAATAGAAATAGATGCTTGGATACTAATCATTAAAAAATTAGGGCGTTATAACTCTATACAATTAGGGCGTTATAACGCCTTAAATTAGGGCGTTATAACGCCGTGAAATTAGGGCATTATAACGCCGTAATTAGGGCGTTATAATGCTGTAAAACTAGGGCGTTATAACGCCGTTATAATGCCCTAATAGGGCGTTATAATGCCGTATAGGGCGGCGTTATAACGCTGTAAAATGATGGCTAGACGCCGTACTGGTGTAGTGTCTTTAATGGCTTGGAGAAAGAAGGTGAAGAAAAGCATGACCCTGAACAGGGAGACAGTTGAGGGAATCAAAATTACTGGTATGAAATAATTTTTCTTTTGCTTGGTGATTTACTTTCAACAAAGCAAAAACATAAATGAACGTCTATCTACCAAATTTACTGATATTTCTGGTACCTAAGAATGTAAATGAGCAGTTATAAGTATGGATGATAAGGAGGAAGCACTACTAATTTGATTTGTTTGCATCTCCAATTTTATTTTGAATTTCTTTTCAATTCTTATATTTCACTCTTGAAGTGATCTACTTTTAAAGTGAAAAGCTGAACCAGGACCCAATCGAGGAATACTTCAGCAAGCAACTAGCTGCTTGCGGTAGCTGGAATAACCCTACCACAGAGCAGTTTGGTCATAACCTTCATACCCTGTACGTTGCCTCAACTAGTGCCAAGGCATCTAAAAAGGGAAACGTAAGAAATAGAGGTAATACCCTTTATTGTACCCCTGTCCCAAGAAGGAAGTTGACAAAATAAAACAATTACAGGGGTCGAAATTGCCACCATCCTGCATCGAGCGATGCAACTTTAAAGTGGGGCTCTATCGAGCTTTTACAAACAAGTTATACCATTATTGTTACTAAGTAGACATCATAGATAGCGATCAATATTTTTTTTAATATTTAAAAAAATTATTTAGCACTGGAAAATACCGTCCAAAAATGCACTCTTTCGAGTGGCCTTTGCAAACAAAAGTCAAAACGGCTCACAGCGCTAACTGTATGCTAATGATATGCATGTGACCCCTTGACGTCACTGTATCCCCACACACACTTTCTGGATTGCATGCACTGTACATCCGTGTATGTTTACACACACAAATTGAAAAAATTTCCTTCTGGTTTTCGCGTTTTTTTCATCTACACCTACACTGGGTAAAACGTGGGGCTACAGATGACATCGACGACTTGACTAAGTTCTGTTTATAAATAATGTACGATCACTATCATGGCGCTTACCAGTCGGTGTTCATGAGACGATCTGTATCTTCACAGTGAGGATCGAGGAGCGTCTCCGGCTTCCTGGGCGTCCCCGGGCTCCGCTCCGCCAGCCGGCGGTCGTCGGCTTGAAGCGATAAGGTTCAACACCGCAAACAACCACCGCTGGACCTGCCGCACCGCGGGCACTTCAAGTTTACTAACGTCATGTTGTTCAGCCCCACCAACTTCTCCCAAATCGATGGACAACCGACTCAGAAGAGTCGTCCATGTTACTGGTTATTTCGTATTAAAGTTGTACACATGTACATGTATTATACAAGCAGAATGTTCAATACACAGACGTGTTGAATACAGTACTTGTCCAATCGATCGTGCACTGAACCAAATACCAGCCAACTTACTCACAAAATTAGGCTTAATTAACCTTCACCCGTGACGTCATGCTATTGTCCCATCGCTCCATTATTTTGCACGAATGGCGCGATGAGAACATTTCACCTACTGTGCAAACGGGGCAATTCAACCCTTTTGCACAATGGGTGAATGTACCCAACGCGCCATTCGAGCAAAATAATTGAGAGATGGAATAAAGTTCATAGTCAAACAATTTTTTAGTTATAACATATCTACAGTGCTTTAAATTATTGTGATAATATCAGTTGTCTGTTATCTGCTTGAAAATTATCCAATCACGCTATGTACATACTACAACAGTTTTATTTGAAGGCCAGGAAGTCAGATCAATGAATTTTAACCAATACTTTTAAAGATCAAGATGCAAAGAAAAACTCTAACGATCATACACCATTATGGTAATTAAAGTGATGAGTTACTTAAACTCATGAGGAATTAAGTTGCAAAGAAAATATATTTAATTTCTATTAGATTACCAGGAATCTTATGATCATTAAGAAATATTAATTTAAATCGAAAGTTTACGAAGATTACAATCACGCAATATGATGCACGTAGTGGGTCCTAGAGATTCAAATTCAGTGTCAGCGTTATATTTCTCTGTTGGTCTGTAACCACCTTTGTGCTGGTTTTAGCTGCAGTTGGGATGCATGCGGTAGAGGAGGTGTTAGCCCTTTTTCGGTCTGTTTCTTCTACTGATAGACCCTGTACGACAGAGTTTGCCTTGCGTTTTAGGGTGTCACTGGTTCGTTTGTAACTTCTGACTGCACTTGACCTGTGGCCGGTGACTTCACAAATTAACTGCTCATCAACTTCATTGTCAAACATTCGAGTTGCTGCACTCGCGCAGAGTGAGTGATTGGTGCGATGTCCCGATAATCCGGCTTCCTTACACATGTCTGCAACAACTTTCGCTAGCTTATGGCGACCCAGTTGCTGATTTGCGTACCAAACTTCCCCATTAGGTTTGGCCAGTGGGTGAAGATAGAACGCGTCTGCGTGATGAGGGGGACTGTGCTGGATGTACTTCTCGTACAGTCTGACAATACAGCGGGATGGGTTGTGCTTATTCTCATAGGCATCCACTACCTTTGGCTTGACTTTGCGATGTTTTAACACTCCTTGGTTCGCTTTCGACACATCCTCAGTGTACCGAAGAAACTTGCCTCCGTTGTCGTCAGTCAGAACATTTAATTGGGAATTGTTACACTGCAAATTCCTGTGCTCTTGGCCTCCACGCAATGCAAAATTCAGTCCAATGAGATATATCAAAGTATTAAGTAGCTGTGTAGGGTTGGAACTGCCAAGAATGCCATTATTCCACATCGACTCCTCCTCATCCAGTGTGATGACTTGCGCTTGCTTTCGCCTTATTCCAAGACCAGCACGGGCGCGTTCTTTCATAAGACCATCCAAGGTGTTTTTGATTTGCAGAAAGTCTGTATCTTGAAGGAATTTGTATGACATGCGGAGCATATCAAAATACAGTTGGAGGCTAATAACAAGCTCATGCAAGGTTTCTCCAGGATAGTCCTCATGGTTCTGCTTCTTAACCTCACAGAGGAAGCGGGAGATGGAGTAATTGAGTTCATCTTTGGTCATACTCTCCAGTCGCACATTGATTGGACTGATATTCAATGATGGCTCGTTCATTGCTCGCTGGTTGCCCTGACATTGCCATTGACGATACAATCCCACAGCCCATTTGACCTTCTTCTCAGTACTGTCTGCCAGCCTGAAAAAAAAACACAAAATAGGCATCTTTGAAATCGATAACAATAATAAAGGGGATACAAATGGATCGTCCCAATCTTCAAGATTTAGCAGTCATACGTGGAGCAAACATGTTTATTGCCGCGATAGTTTAATAACAGCAATAGTCAGGTAGTTTTGAAGAGATAATTAAAGAGGGCGGTACACAATTGATTGTGTTAATCAAGATTAAGATAGTTCTAGCATGCACTGACTGAATCGAGTGAAGTATTATAATATATCTTTAAATTACAGATTTTTCAGGCAAAATTTGTGTTGTTTTATTTTTTAAACTGCATGTATTTTGATAGTTCCGGCAAATTTTAAGGGACTTCTAAAGACAAAATATAAAATATCAATCTGTACGATACCTTCATTGTGGCCATTTCCGTGTCTTCTTTTGGTGTCTCAAAACGGTCCGCGTCTATAACGCCCCCAAACTTGACTACAGCACCAGAGGTTATGGCTGTAGTGGCTAATTCTTCCTCCTTTATTGCAATTGAGGCTGCCAAAAGCTCATCATCCGAAATATCAGAAACTATCGGTTGGTAGGTCACTTGTTCCGCCATCCATGCTTGTTTTATCTCCACAGGATTTGTTTCTAAGTCAAATAAGTCTGTTACCACATCATCTGTGTTGTAGTCGTCACTTTCTACAGCTTGACTAAATTTATTTTGAGTTATACAGAAATCACTTTCGCTTTCACTGTCGCTTCGAGTTCGATCCATAGTGCTAATATGCCTACTGTGATCTACCACCGACCAAAGATCAGTAGGGAGTGATGAACCTAAGTCCCGGTCTTAAACAGACCATGGTTTGTGCCAGTCATGTTCACTGAACATAGTTACGTAATTCATACCAAATAGGTAAACTTTTATATTGAACATTATCACGCCATTCGTGCAAAATAATGGAGCGATATGGAACAATAGCATGACGTCACGGGTGGAGGTTAAGTCGTATAATGTCCTTGGTGTACGCGCCATTCGTGGGTACGAATGGCCCGAGGGCGAAGCCCGAGGGCCATTCGTTCCCATGAATGGCACGCACCTCGGGCATTATCCTATACCAAAACCCCAAAATTCCTTGAAATAAACAATTTTAAATCGCTCCCTGGTTATGTGTGGGTTGACTTGTAAGTTAAAAAGTCAAATTCACTGCCGTTTTGTTTTAAAATTTTGAGTTTCTTGGGCATACTGGGGTAACTTCCATACACAACCAATGAACACAAAAACAACTGGGGATACAGTGACGTCATGAGTCGTTTGTCACATGGTTTGCGTGACCTTGCGTTTTTCTGATTTTCTGCTGCGAGTGTTTGGGAAAAAAATGTTTTTTTTTTGCTTTTCATGATGTAGCTAGGGACTCGCATTATACATTTTTTAACTCCTTAGGACTTCAGCTATAAGATATGTGGTGGAAGTCTAATCTTAAAAAACATTAGAGCCCCACTTTAACATTCGGATTAAGTTGGATGAAAACCAGTGAGTCCATATTATGGATTCAGAGCAGTCCAGTTAGTTTGCAGACATCAAAGTGTTGATGTTTATTGATAACATTTACAATAGAACATAAGCAGAATTGTACATAATACTGGTATGTTCTGTTTTTATTTGTTCGAACAGAAAAATAGATAAAGCACATAAACATGTTGACTTTCTTATTCATGACAAAGAAATACATGTAGTGGAAAACATGATGCAACTAAAATAAAACTTGATTTCGTTCTAAAACACTACTTTGTGAAAAGATGGTTTATGTGCTGTTGTCGAAAGGAATATCATCTTATTTGAACTTATAAAACTGAAAAATAATAAATTGTCAGGACTCTCTAGTACATGTTATTTCTAAGCAACAACTTGTGATGCATTCTGTTTCTGTATTATTTGGTAATGTTCCGTTACATATACCTGAAATGTACTTGGAACTGGTCAAACTAGTTTTCCATCTGAGCTGATACTTGTACCAATCCCCCTTGCAAAATACATTTACAATTGTTCCGTTTTCTCAAAAATGTAAAAATTTTGACAATTCCAAACATATTTGATCAAAATAAATGCATTGTGCCTAAAAATAATTGATCCATCATGTGTACCTTTCCGCTCCATGACATCTTCACATTGTAAATAACTTGTGTATAGAAGAAATAAATACAGGAAAGAAATGTTTTTTAACAAATGTATGATTCAAAGTTAAATTTCATATATTAGGTATATGTCTATGTATACTGTAGCAGGCCTTGAAGTTCGCCGTGGCACCCTTGTGGTGGTGCCCTTAAAAACCTTCAATGCAAATTTAAATTTCCCTCAAAGGGTGCCCTTCATATTTTGGGAAAATTCCGGCACCTTTTTGAACACCAAATTTGATGCCTGCTGTAGTGTAAGCACATTAGTTGTGGCACAAACCCATTAAGGTGAAAAATTAGTTGTGAGAGTTTATATACAGCAGCAGCTGATTTTTACACAAATAACAAAGGCCTCACTTTCACCATAACTATTGATGTTGTGACATCATACTTTGATGAGCGTTTAAAGGGACACACCGGCTTACTGTTTACCTAATTTAGTGATGTGGAATGAGACAATAATTTTTTAAATGGTTGTTCTTAAAAAAAAATCATCAAAATATCACGTAATTAACGAAAAATGTGAAACAAACAAAACACGGTCAAAGGTCAGCTTATACGCTTTATGCGACAAGCTGAGAATAAATGGCGGGAATCAAGATCGGTTGCTGATTTTAGAGATTTTAGGACAAGAAAAATTACACCACATACCTCGTGATAAAGCCCAGCGGGACTATTACAGTGGACTAATTAGTGACAATTCTGATGAGCCTAGAAAATTATTTAATATTACTAAGTCAATGTTTGGTAAGCAGAAACAGGTCATTATGCCTCCACATAGAGACCATTTTAATCTTGCAATGTCATTTGGGAATTTCTTTGTTGAGAAAGTTAATAATTCTAGGACTAAACTTGACGAAATCAGTTTTTTGCATGAAAATATTTCCAATACAGGTGTATGCAACAAAACTAAAGATGTGCCGACTTCCTCTACATTCATGGAACTCACATGTGCTGATGTTAAAAATATCATTGATGAATTATCGACTAAGTGTTGTGATTTAGATCCAATACCCAATCATATGACCAAGCAGTGTACTTTATCACTCTTACAAGTATTTACTAAAATTGTCAACATGTCACTTCAGAGTGGTATTTTTTCCCTCCATTGGAAGGAGGCCCTTGTTCTGCCAGTTTTGAAGAAGCCTAATCTTGAACCGATTCTGAGCAATTACAGACCAATAAGTAACCTTTGTTTTGTTTCCAAAATAGTTGAGAGAGCTGTTGCAAACCAAATTCAACGTCATATGTCTCTGCATTCACTTTACCCGGCTTTTCAATCGGCTTACAGAAGACATCATAGTACAGAAACTGCTTTATTATCTGTCCAGAATAACATTCTCTCAAATATGAGCAAGCAGCATGTTACTTTACTTGTTCTTCTTGACCTGAGTGCTGCATTTGATACAATTGACCACGGTAAACTTTTAAAACGTTTAAATTGTGACATGGGTATATCAGGTACAGCATTATCTTGGTTTGAATCATACTTGTCAGGTAGATCCTACAGGACCTATGTGGGAGGAGTTAAATCGAGAGAATTTCAATTAAAATGTGGGGTCCCACAGGGATCGTGTCTTGGTCCTCTCCTTTTCACCATTTACACCAGCGAGCTTTTTAAAGTCATTAGGCCTCATTTACCGGATGTTCACACATTTGCTGATGACACAATTATATTTCTCATTCAAACCTGACAGGAATGCGGACCAAGTAAGTGCTGTTTCTGCACTCCAGGACTGTGTAGCAGCAGTTAGACGGTTTATGCTCTCTGACAAACTAATGATAAATGATAACAAGACTGAGTTTCTTATGATTGGTACGAAACAACAACTTGCTAAAGTGAATATTGATAATATTGTTGTTGGTGACAGTGAAATTGTCAATGTTAACAAAGCTAGAAATCTTGGTGTTTGGTTTGATAGTGGTTTAAAAATGGACACTCATATCACAAAAACATGTTGTGCGTGTTTCTACCAGCTGTACAATATCCGTGCTATTAGAAAACACTTGTCTACTAAAGATACACAAACTCTGGTTCATGCTCTTGTTACTAGTCGATTAGACTACTGCAATAGTTTGTTGTACGGTGTTGCGCAAACTCAACTTGATAAATTTCAACAGGTGCAAAATGCGGCTGCGAGACTAATTTGTAACAAGTCTAAGTTTTGCCACATGACTCCAATTTTAATTCATTTACATTGGTTGCCAGTCTCTTATCGTGTTATTTTTAAAGTGTTGTTGCTCGTTTTTAAATCATTGCACAAACTCTCCCCCGTTTATCTTTGTAATGTTATTGTTCCACGTCAACACTCAAGGTACTCCTTAAGATGTTGTGATCAAACAATCCTGCATGTTCCTAATTCAAAGAATGCTATCGGTGATAGAGCTTTTGCAGTTGCTGGTCCTCGACTCTGGAATGAACTTCCACTCACCATCAGGCAGCAGAAAACAATGGATGGTTTTAAGAAATATCTAAAAACATACCTTTTTAAGAAAGCTTTTAATGTTTGAGTGTTTATTAATTATGTATCTACCAATTTTATTGTTTTATCGAGGGGTGGCTGTCCACAAGTTTGATTACTGGCTGGTCCGGTTGTATTGCGTTTACTGCATGGTTAATGTTGTTTTTTTACTATGTTTTAATCCTCTGTTTACTTTTCTTTGTAATCTTTCTTTCTAATTAATCGATTGTTAATCTCATCTTTTTAATTGTAAGGCGCACTTGATCATTTTGTATGGAAAATGCGCGATATAAGTATTATTATTATTATTGTTATTATTATTAATACAATATTTTAGTGAACGTTATAATATTTTGAGTGAAGTGGTTAATCCCCTCGCAAGAATATTTTGATCCTGCAAATTCTCAGAGAATGAAATATTATTTTGTTCACTCAGAATTCTTTTGTTTCTTTCAAACAATTACTCTGAGGGAGCGAAATAGATTTCCATGTGAAAAGTTATTTCGCACCCTTAAAATAATATTTTGATCATCAAAACAATATTTCAGGGAACAAAATAGTATTTCTAGTGAAGTACTATTCCGTTCCCTCAAAATATTAGTTTGTTCCCTCAAAAGTATTTCGTCCTTCGAAACAATATTTTAGGGGACAAAATAGTATTTCGAGTGAAATACTCCGTTCCCTCAAAAAATATATTAATTCGTTCACTCACGATCATTTCGTTCCTCCAAAACAATATTTTAGGTAATAAAATAGCATTTTGAGTGGAACAATACTCCGTTCCCTCAAAATGTTAATTCGTTCACTCAAGTCATTTTATTCCTTCAAAACAATATTTCAGGGAATGAAACGATATTTTGAGAGAAGCAATATTCCGTTTCCTCAAAATATTAGTTTGTTCTCTCAAAATGATTTCGTCCTTCGAAACAATATTTCAGGTACTCCGAGTAAAGTATTATTCTGTTCCCTCAAAGTATTAATTCGTTCAGTCAAAATCTTTTCGTTCCTTCAAATCAGTATTTCAGAGAATAAAATAGTGTTTTGAGGGAGACAATATTCCGTTTCCTCAAAATATTAGTTTGTTCCCTCAAAACCATTTCCTCCTTCGAAACAATATTTCAGGGAGCGAAATAGTTTTTCAAGTGAAGTATTTTTATGTTCCTTAGACCATGTGTGGCATTTTCTTTACACTTATTACCCCAACTTGACCACACCTTCCGGTCCAAACAGGAAGTTCAAAAGTTTCAAAAATCATATCTCCAGAACTAAACTTCATAAAGTCATAATCTTTATGTTGTTTTGTAGCTTACATCATATGTGACATTTCAATTAAAGGGGTGACCCCACTTTGACCTTTACTTCCGGTTCAACAGGAAGCTCTGAATTAAAAAAAAAAAATTCCTGTGCCAATTGTCGTACACTCATAATCTTTGTACTATTTGTACCTTAGACATGTGACATTAAGTTAACAGGCATGACCCCACTTTGACCTTTACTGTCGGTCGAAATAAGAAGCTCTAAATAAATACAAAAAAGGAAATACCTCCTGACCCAATTGTCATACTGTCATAATCTGTGTAACGAGTGTGCACATTTTAAAGGTTTGAAATAATTAATCAAACTTCAAAAACTTCGGAACAGCCTTGTGATTGTAATAAACAATCACAATTTCTAGTTTATTTTGTTAGTGTTTTACTTTGTTATTTATTTCTTTATTTTGTTATTTTGTTATGTCTTCCTCTGTGAGTTATTCAAAGAGCCTTCCCGTTTATCACATAGAGTTTTATTTCACTATATTCAGTTTATCTTCACCTTATTGCTTACCGTTTGTACATTTTTTTTTTTTTATTCTGGCCGGATAAAGAATAAGAATAAAAAGAATTTACAAAACTTGAACAGCATGTCTTTCTAGCAGTTAGTCGATCAGCCAAGTAATGTTCCAAATATTACTGAACTAAAACCCATGGACGGGGAAGTATTAGAGGACTGAGAAAAAACCACGGTCGGGGAAATATTACGGGACTGAGAAAAACGGGAAGGGGAAGTATTTAGGAACTGAGAAATAAACCAGGGATGGTGAAATGATACGGGACTGAGAAAAAACCCAGGGACGGGGAAATATTCTGGGACTGAGAAAAAACCCATGGACGGGGAAATATTACGGGACTGAGAAAAAACCCATGGACGAGGAAATACGAGACTGAAAAAAACGGGAAGGGGAAGTATTTGGAACTGAGAAATAACCCAGGGACGGGGATTTATTACGGGACTGAGAAAAAACCGGGAAGGGGAAATAACCCGGGGACGGGGAAATAATCAGGGAAAGGGATATACTGAGGGACTGAGAAATAACCCGTGAAAGGGAATTATTGCGAGGCAGAAAACGGAACAGAGAAATATCCTGGGGACAGGGAAATATTACCGGACTGAGAAATATCCGGGACGGGTAAAACATTTGTTAGAGGCAGGACACAGGAAAAAACTATTGTACTGGTACCAACTGGGTGATATTTTCAACCTCAGGGGCAGCAAAAAGAGGAGTTATCACACCCTTTTGTTAGATTACCCCAGATTAGCGTGGATTAAGGTCGTACAGATTGGTCCCTTTGTGCCTCTACCTGGACTCGCGAGCTTGCGTTCTGTCATGAATATGCCAGTGACGACATGCGGCTGGGTGCATTGACCTGAAGATAATGAACTCATTACACCGAGATGAGACCTTCAGCTCAATACCTTGTTGTACCGCGCAGTACAACAAAGTATTACCGCGTGTTAGATTATGAGGTCCTCCCTAATCACTTTGTCCATGAGTCATTGCTCTTAGGCATCTGATTGTCTTGCCCTCATTTAGCCCTTTGCTCGACAATAACTGTTTTTGGTACTCGTTTTATACCTATTTCTTCATGACCGTGCATTAGGGCGTCGATCGGATTTAACAAATGTTGTTTATTGTCGAACGGAGTAAACAATTGTTTCGTTTGATTTATCGTTACCAGTTTATGTTTTTCGCTGCGGATGCCATTCATATTATGCGTTAGCGTGCCACCCCTCAGGACGTGATTGTAGGTTGAAAACTCGATATGCTTTTTAACTACGTACTTTTTAACGCATTTGGCTTTTTTCATACAGTCGTTTTTAGACGTTACGCAATACATTTTTGATGTCAACGATATTACCTTTTTAAAATCGTGGTAATATTCAAACATACATACTTTTGATAGTTCTAAAATACTAGCTCCTACGTAGATGGGTTTGTGTAGCGTTAACTTGATCGGTAGACTATTGATGGCGATCAAATCATTTGGAAATGGAACCGCTAGGCTAAATTGAGGTTTGGCGATTAGTTTTAATCGTTTTTTGGTCTCTGAACCTTTGAGAATTTCTACGTTTATTCTTTTTCGTTAGTCTTCCATCATCTTACCAGACACAAGAGTTATTTGCTAGCTTGTATAGGTCTTTTTCAAAATCAGTACCGTAATTTTTGGCCCAAAAGCCGCTCGGCCCATTAGCCGCTGCGCCCAAGAATTTACAAAGCAAGATTCAGTTGTCGGCACATAAGCCGCTATACCCTATAAGCCACAGTATTTTTTCAGAAAAAGACCAAAAATAAAGGCCAATGAGCACGGTTTAATTTCAGGTGAACAAAAGCGTGACCGCATTTACTGTAGTTAACACAGAAACATTGGCCAAATCCAGATCTGTCTTTTCCATTAAAAACTTTTGAGCTTATCTGTAATGTCATTTACAAGCAATTTACAAGCCCAGCCAGAGTGCATACCTTACGTTGCGGTCTTCTGATCGTGCACGTTGCAGTGACCATCATACAAGCAAGAATTTACAGCAGCATAACGATTCCAGAAGTTTCCTCAGCTACCGGCAGAGGACGCGCTACATTTTTATAGCGCCCTCCAGTGGCAGCTTACGGCAAAGACTGCGGCAAAGACCGGTAAAGTCCGTCAATGAATGCAAAACGGTCGATAACATCTGACATTTTGCAACTTCCTGTTTACATGCATGTAGTGTATTGACGCACTGGTTTACAACTGCATAATCAGCAATGCACATGTCGGCATGCGGATACCAATTTATCTGATTGAATGCCGATGTGTTTTCAGCAGCGCTAGCTCAGTCGGCTTAACATGTTTTGATTGGAATTCGATATCAACATTTGTCATAGCTGAACTAAAGGCTTTTATGTTTTCTGGTTATTTTTTTTTGTCACATTGCCATTTTCATTGTCGTCTTGAATTTTTTTGTGCGAGTGCAGTAATTTTCGGCTTACATTACTGACACGTTGGCCCATAAGCCGCCCGGCCCATCTGCTCAAACTCGCTAATAAAGTCTAATAGCGATCTCGATTCATCTTCATAATACTCATCGAGGTTGCGTTCGTGGTTAAGTACTTTTTGACTTGCATTGTGAAAATGAGTGGTCTTTTCTTCGTTGGCATTTGGATTGTTAAAGGTGACTGCGCGTTTATACTCTATCGATATTGTCAATTGAGATTTAAAACTATCGGTAGATAAAAAATGTCAATCGGTCTAAGAGCAAGCCACGCGCTTGAACGAACGATTCTTTAGGATCTTTACTAAATGGTAGTCGTTCTTGAATGGTTACTTTTAAGTAAATGCTAATATTTTCTCGATTGTTTTCGGATAATACCAGTTCTAAACGTTTACTTTTATAAACCTATTCTAAATAGTCTTATTTTGTAAACTTGCTCTTATTGGGTAGCGCTAATAAATTATTATCGATAAAAGATCTAAGTCTATTTTTAGGCCAATAATATCCTATGTACTTTATCCTGTCATTTATTTTTTGTTTATTTAGCTCAGCCCTTTCTTTCTTTATTTCTATCAATCTCTTTTATTAATTTCGTTTTAAGTTTTTCTTGGTCTTTTCGTCTCGATAAATACTCTCTAACGGCTGTATAGTAATCTAACTTACGACCCTATCTGCTCTTAACTGCGAGATTTTCGCTTACAAATTCTTTTAATTTAGGTAATGACCACTTACTCGGTTGCATATTTATAGTATGGTTAGAAAATATTCTGTCCGTTTTATTATAGAATGTATGTCTTTTAGCCAAATATCTAATTTTTATTTACCATTTTTTCAATACCTTTTTATTATTGATTAAAAAATAAAACGTATTCAATAATAAAAGGTTACTATAGCGATGATGATCGGTCAGGCTGTGGTAAACGCGCTCGCCTTTACTGGAAGTAATTTTTTGTTTTCTAAACTAAACAACAACATCTCCGAGGCCATACAGGCGGAACGCGCGAGGCACGACCGAGCCCTTGCGATTTTACGAAAGCGCGAGATGAGTGGTCGAAAGAACGCGTTAAGTACACGGATCTCATTAACTCGCGACTTAGAAAAGAGGTTCGATCCAAACAAACCTTTCATGACGTCAATGAGGCGATAAAGCAATCAGAACGCTTTTTGAATTACCGGAAGACCTAGAGGATGGAAATGAACCCCAATCAGTACTACAGTGATGAGTATCGCGATGTATAATTTATTATAAACGATATTAATAAAATGGCTGTAGGAGGTTTTGAAATGGGTGATATTAACGTAGACAGGCCCGAAAACCAATTACTAGATGAACGAGATGATTTTGTCGCTGATAATGATATACAAGTAGACGGCACCTACAGCGCGGTTGGCGGTCAACCCCTCAACACAAACCAACCCACTGCCACACCATCATATCAAGAAATTGATGATATGCCCGTGGGTGGAGATACGCGGCAACAAACACATCGAGCGATCGATGAGACCGCCCGTGGTGATGATTTTAGTTTACCAAGTCCATCGGTGGAGATCCTGGGCATAACCCTAGATGAAATTCAATACAATCTTAAATTAGACGATGCGATTAAAAAGTTTTTTGAAGATTTAAATTTTGAACCTAAATCAAAACATAAAGCAAATAATAAAAATTATAAACTAGACACCGACACCGGCCAACTTTTTTATAAAGGAAAACCAATAAAAAGAAAAGACTGACCACATAATCCATTAAGCCTTAAAACAATTAGCCAACCAATCAAAGACGAATTAGGTTTAGAACCAAACTTATCGCCTGAAGTAACTGAACCATTAAACAATGTGCGAGATTTAGCCATTAAGGGTGAAAATGCGTCGCCTGAGGAAATGTGACAAAAATCGCCGATCAATTGACGATTGAAGTATCTGAAGTCATTACGTCAATTTTTCGGGAAAGGGATGAATATGAGGCAATGATAGCTCGCCTGAGGGGAGCCGGGATAGCAGTTGATTTCTCAGGCCAGAAAGATTTTGTTGATGTTGATCCCCATAACCAGGAAGAAACAACCGACACCAGAGCACAAGCAGACCTCCCACCAACCTACGCTGAACTGGCGGGTCAACTCGAAGAAATGGGCATCTCCATACGCGAACTCAACGCTTACATTAAAAATGCCGAAAAGTTAAAAACTGAAAGAACTCTACAACAATCTAAAAAATGCATACTCGAACGCGAACGCGACAGAAGACTACAAGAAATCAGAGACCAAGACACGAGAAAAACTCAATAAGATAGAGGACGATATAAAAGCCAATGAAACCGCGATAAAGAACATAAATGATGCCCTGAAAGAAAATGATTCGAGATGACGTAACCAATTCGTCACGATCGTTAGTATTTTATAGGCCATAGGTTTAGCCATTAGTACGATGGTCGCCTCTATCGTCGCCGGGGTAAGGGGCGTCGTCAGCGCCGTGATGCCAAAACCAACACCACCCGAGCTAAAACCAGAGCCAAAGCCAGAGCCAAAACCAGAGCCAAAGCCTACACCAGAGCCAACTCCACAGCCTACACCAGAGCGAACACCCGGCCCCATTGAAAAACGGTTGGATAAACTGGCCGGGGCCCTAAAGAGCAGCCATGCGGGGTTTCATCAGATCTATCTTGGGACTGGTATTTAATCAATTGAGTAAGGTGGTCGGATTCGCCGCAGACCATTTATGGGGTACGTTCTTGGTGATCGGCAGTATAATACTAGTGGAAACAAAAATTATTACATCATGAATATAATAAACATGTACTGCAATAAACTAAATCCAAAGCGAAAAATAAAGACACCCCGCGGCATAAAAGGAATCAGACAATCGATCGTCCTAATGAATAACCCGAGCACGATCTGTGAAAATGAAAAGCTCACGGTAAGATTTCCAAATTTAGGATTGTCGGACGTGATCGTGCCGGGCACTACGCGCCTAAGTTTTAATATCACTTTAAATTTGTCTGACGACGTGAATCGTACGATGGTAATGAACATCGGACGTGCGATTGTAAACAAGATCGCCACAAGCGGCGAGTTGTCTGCATGCTGCCGATGTATTTCATAGCTATAGAGACTTATGGCTCACCAAGAAACAAAAAGAAGATCGGGTCTATCGGGAATAGAAACACCCAATTTAACCAAACTTAAGATAGAGGCGAACGACGCGTAACGGCGAAACCGGGCGAAGTGGCCATCTCCAAGGCGTGGGGGAATAGGTACTGCATGTTGAACTTTGAGCTTTTGACGGATAATCAACCATTTCATCCGAGCGGGTTACAATCTAAACTAACGTACAAGTTAACTTTTTATTCTTACGCAAAAGTGATAAAGTCCTCGGACTCTAACGCCACGTTTACCATTATAGTACATATCGCTCGAGTATGAAATTCTGAGACAAGTCGCCAGATCGATCAGACAGTTGTATTCCAACCTAGCCGTGTATTACGAGCGCGTCCATCGCTAATTTAAATACCCCCGCTAAAAGTCTGAAAGGAATATTGTTGCTATTTCAAGAAAATCAGGCTGACTTTTCTCCGGGGCTGACTAAATTTTATAATCCTATGATCAAAAAGGTATCCATTGTCATAGAGGGCCTTTCCAATCAATTGTACGCTCAAGGTTTCAAACGACACCAACATTGGGAAGAGGCGTCGAGGTACTTTCAGGACGGACGTGAGTCTTTGTCCATGGGTTTGGTTAAAACGGTAAAATTGAGCGACGTATCACCAGGAGACTACCTCACGAAAAATTATGGTTTGTGGTTGGATCTCAGAAGCGCCGACGACAACTTGCTGCACGGGTCGGGCCGAAAGATCGAAAACACGCAAGAAGGAATCGTCCTATAGCTCGAAAGGAAAGCCGATGGAGAAGGAGCGTTAAAATGTTACGTCTTTTTGATTTTAGACACGCAGCTCAACATTAGGGACCGGCAGTTTATGGGTGCGATGTATTAATCGTTAATTATAAAGATGCATCTAGAGTATCCGCATACCGCTTTAATCATCAGTCAAACTGGGTGTGGTAAAACAAATTTTATTTTAAATTTAATTGAAACGAAGTATAAAAGTGATTTTCGTCATATCGTCATCATTTGTCCGACGCTACGAGACAACAAGGCCTATAAGCGAGCCTGGGTATCAAACAATCCCGAAGTATACTTCGATCAAAAGGAATCTAGAGATTTGGACGAAACGCTGGGAGTTTATTTTAATTTATGTAGGGGCGATTTGACGTTGTACATTATCGACGATTGCGCCGAATCTAAAGAATTAATTCATCGAAAATTTAAAAAAGATAAAAAGAGTACGATATGTGAGTTGTCCTTTAGCGGCAGGCACGCGAACAGAGCGTGTGGGTATTGTTCCAAAAATATAAAAAGGTGCTCAAAGATCTTAGGAGTGAAGCAAAATGGTTGGCGCTGTTTTTTTGCAGGTTACTATCAGGTTACTATCAAGTCATTATCAAGTCATGTATAATTACTCGTTAGTAAGGTAATGAGTAATTATAAATGATATTAGAGTTCGTCGCTATAGGCGCGGTTTTAGCAAATGGTTACTTCGCCTATAAATATTTTAGAGAAAAGAAAATATTTTATAACGCGATTAATTAAATGATGGAGGAAGTTCAAAAGATGTTAAGCGGCGCGAGCGATGAGACCATCCTAGATCGCAAGGACGATCAAAATGATATTAGACTATTTAGCATCTTGCCAGTGGCTGAGCGAAACATTACCTAGGCAAACAATACGACGTTGATGAATTAAAGGAGATGAGTAAAGAAGAACGCGATAATCTCTACAAGTTGTACCGCGCTAAACTAAGTCGAGAAATGATCGATAGCATGGGTAGTAGTCTAATCAATCTGTGTACCAGAGCGATAGGTGGAACCTGTCTATGGGTTTATAAAATAACTTATAGACAATGAAACAGAGTTGGCCAATGACCTGGAAAAAGATCCAACGGTATCTATGGCGTTGGGTGAAGCGCTGTGTGAAAGTTACTATAGGTTCGGAACCAGCCTGGACCCGATCATGATAGGTCTAAGTACGGCTAAACACGTTAAATTAGATAACGTTGAAAAATATTATCCAGACGATTTAGTAAATGGAGGATCGGGAGATGAAAACCGAGGAGCCGAGCGAACGAGTGCCAATAGCGACGCCGAAGAAAGAAAGGAACCGAAACAGTGGCGGCGGGTAAAAAGCTCGCTGAGTAGAATAAAAAGAAAAAACAAGACCTATTTAAAACAAAAAAAGACGAACCACCGGTAGAAAAAAAAAGGACCGGTCCGATAAAGGACAGTCGTTCAACTCATGCTGGTTATACCCGGGAGTCTTTGGAGCGGCGTTCGTCGCGTTTTTATTTTACAAGTTGTTTAAGAACGGCTCCAAATACGAGGTTAATAATAAACCTCGAGCGAAAATAATCCCGGAGGTTAACGTTTATAGAAACGAGGGTCCGCTCGATATGGAGTAAAAAAAATATTGCCCATAAATAAATATGACTGATACGACTGCTATAAAAAGGATGGATAAGTCGGACATTGTCAATTATATCTATCACGGTGGGGGCCACCATGTTGACTCAAACCTGGCTAAGAAATAATGCTGGCCTACCAGCCTCGATATGGAATAACGCCGTTACCCCCACTCCCAGCCGATAAATACTACCCACCTCGGTAACGTGTCCTCCTAAAGTTTAAAATTAAAATAATACTTTATTAAAAAATGTATTTAAAATTTGAAATTTACGATTTCAAAACCCCCATTAGTTTAGAAAATTTAGTTATCAATAATAGATCCAGAGAAAAGACGATTGGGCTAAGGAGCGTCTACGTGTGGGCCGGACATTATATGTAAAATTGATCGAACGCGTAAAATGAACGCAAGGCAGGGCCCAAGACAATGAAATCACGTGCATAATGACGACGCTCGGCCGACAAGCTTTTGAGCCTAATCAAGGAAAATAGCGATTGGATAAACGTCTCGGTCGATCGAAAATCCGGCCGGATGTCCCTCGAGATCACGCGAGAAGATAAAAAAAATCAAGATGACTGAATGCTTGAAAAAGATGGTAATTTTTAAAACGGGGGTTGAGTGGATCCAGTTCGGCGTTATTGAAGGGAGGATAGACATGCAGCCTGTCAAATGCCTATACCGACATTGCGAGCAACTCAATCGAAACGAGACGTTATCTATGAGAAAAAAAGAACCGGCCAAAAGAAGCATGATCCTCGACGTCATTCCCATCGCCGATAACCCATGGTGGGTCCGCCTTTTATCAATACGATCCGCCGGCAGAAAAGAAGCTCGTCGCGGACGTCATTTCGCAATAAAAATTTTCGTTAAGAATCTCGGCGGGAGGAGAAGCTAAAAATAATAAATTACCCATAATATCAAATCTTGTCGTAAAGTAAAATATGAGCATCTTCGGTCCTGGGAAAAAGAACGAAACCAAATCCAATGAAGTCGCCCAGAGCGGACAGGTAGAAGATTTAAAAACAGCCCTCGCAGTAGTTCAGCGAAAACTCATCAAGGTTGAAGATTTAAAAACAACCCCCTCGTTGGTTCAACAAAAACTCAGCAAGGTTGAAGAAGCGCACCCAAAACGGGGAAAGAAATATCGGGGTGGGTGCGCCGCCATTGACGTGGGGTACGCAAATCTCTGGTTTGAATTAATCCAAATAAATTTTCTACACAAGAGCCATTTAGTTTATTGTGTTGGAGGCCTTGAACTCATCGCAACTGATGTTGGTTTAAAAATAGCCTGTAGAATATACACCAGAATATCACAAAATGAAACAATTACGCCTTATGAAGAAAGTGGTACAACCATCCCCTTGACCCGGACCCTGCCCCTCCATTTACGGGCCGCCATAGATCCCGACTACAACGCGTTTATTTAATCGTGGGTTTGGATAGACTTTGCCGATGGGAAGGGATACGAACTCGAGTTAAAGTTGTACGGACTGCTCGAAGAGACCGAATTGTTATTATTACAACATTAATTATATCGAACATTAATTAAATATGAGTATCTTCGGTCCGCTAGTTTCCCCACCAGCCGAGAGACAAAAAGCCAATAAACCTGGGCCAAAAAGTAGAGGTTTCATTAACCACGCGGACCTTCGAAACGATACCATTATAGGTCCGATCCACGGAGAATTGCCCGTCCTCATCGAATGGAATCAATAAAAAAACCAACCTTATTTTAAGTTTACCCTAAATCCAGGATTCATCACGATGTACGCCTCTTGTATACGAGGAGGCGTGGCCACTATTCCCTGGCTACGCAAAAAAACATCGCTCCCGCCATTTGGTGCTCAGTCCAGACCTAATCGCGCTGTCCCCCGAGTTTACCCTCGAGAATGTCCCGATTCATTTAAGTTTTGAATTTTGTTTTCGTAATGAAGACGTTACGTTGATTTTAAAAGGGTCCATCCTGGGCAGCCTCGTGGGTGGTGTGTGCTATGAGATCACCATCGATTGCCTAAACTAATGAAAAAGTAATCATATCGTTTTATAAAACATGACGGATGGGATATACCCGAAGCTACCCACGGTGATCCAAGATAGCGGACAGAGCTTTAGGTTGGAAGAAGTAAGCAGAATTAAACGAGAATTAGAAGTTAGAAGGTGGAATTGTGGCCGTAGATGCGATTGGCGTCGCCTCCGAGGCAGTGAGCATAGCGGCAATCGTCGGCGTCATCACGGCTCCCGTAGGTTTAGCCCTGGGGGGCCTTGGTATAGGCTGCTTCGGTCTCAGACTCGGTCTTGGGTTCGTTAAAAAGATCGAACCTAAATTAAAAAAACACGATGAGATTAGAGTTATGTGTGAAGCTAAATTAAATACCCTCAGTGAGTTCGTAAGTAGAGCGATAGAAGATAACGTCATTTCCCAATAAGAATTTGTATTGATAAAATCAGAATTAGAAGTTTTACGAATTACGAAACGATATTAAAAACACAAAGCCTCCAAAAAAGGTAGAAGTGGATGTAAAAAAATTGCTTGAAATAGAAAAGAAAAAGTGGTTAGAAAAACTTATGATGCAACCCCGATCTATCGACAGGGCGTCGTGTAGACCCACCCTAGTATAGTCGCGTCATCCCGACCGCCCCTCCCATGGCCAACCCAATAATTTAAACGCCTCGTACATTACGCGTTGTTGAGTTTCTCTGGCGCGTTGTTTCAAAGGAGTAAAATCCGTCGCATCGCAAGGTACGCCGTGGAGCCGTAAGAGTTTAAATAACGTATAATCGATCGAAAGTCAATTTTTTCAAGAGGGATCCCTGATTCCTCGCAATATCTTGTCGAGTTTTTCAAAGTCCCCACACAACGCGGTTGGGTTGGGCACCCGGGGAGGGGCTTGAGGGTCAACCTAGAATGAATCAAGTTTACGTTTCTATAATATTTTACTAGACGACGATCATGAAGAAACGCCCTCACCTCGGATCTAGTGGGCGCGGTGAACCCGTTGGCTTTAAGTTTTTCCAATACGCGATCGAGGTCGTCTTTGTCTATACGCTGAACTCCCTGAAACGATCTAAGGGCGTGCGTGAAATGATCCCTATGCTCGTACGTGTGCGGACGCACGTAGTTGGTCCATCGTACGTGTGATGAAGGCGCTTTATCGATGCATTCCACGCGTCTCCCACACTCGATACAAAAAGACAACCCCTCCTGCTTTATAGTCTCGCCACTCCCGCAGCACTCCGGCTCTCGTCTTTCGGTTTTACGTCGTTGGAAAAAAAAATGTAGTATCCAACTCATTCTCAACCTTTATTTTTAAAGATCCTTCTTCAAAATAAAATTGAAGCTCCTTCGATTGTTGTTTTAATTTGTTAATCGTATCAACAAAGTTTGCGTTAAGTTAAAGAAAACTTTAAAAAAAAGATAAAACATCCAGCCCGAGGACACGATACGTGGCTCGACGACAGTGGGAGGGATCGAGTGGACCTTGGACGAATCTCGGTAAACCGTAATAGATCCCTCCTTGAGGACGTTGGCCGCGGTTATCTTTATCGTTAAATTAGTTCTCGAAATTATTACAAGGCTCGTTTGCGTAAAATGTTTTTAATTAATAGTTGAAGGTGCTTTACATGTACTTGAAATAACCCCTCGACCCTCGCGTCGAGCAGCTCCAAAGACTCTCCAGAGAGTACATATAATCGTAGAATCTTCATCTTAATTAGAATTAATAACGCTCGAAGATGTAACGTTAAATGTAATAAGTTTAATAAAAGATAAAGACATACTATTTAATAACGTTTAAACTCGAAACTATCTTTAATTTTAAACGTACACTCCATTTATAACGTCTAAAGATAATCTTTAAACCTTTTTTAAATAATTATAAAACCTAAGTGATCGATTAAAAACCAATTTATTAAAAAATATAAAAAGGGCCGGTTGACGATTGTGATGGGGTCCCCTCCTCGGGGTCATTGACTTTTTACCTCGTGACCTTTGGGTCATTGGCTTTAGGGGATTCCCCTGTCCTCTAACCGCCCTTTTTATACTACTCTAGTACACAATTCATTGTTCAATGATTTGTTTCACTTTTTTATGACAAACATATTTGGCCATTTTGCAGGTCTATTTTTTTCCTTCCACTTTTTAATAGTGAATTATTTGCACCATTATTATCATAATTTTTATTATTATGACTGGCTCGCACCTACGTGTATAACCAGGAAAAACACTACCAGCCAAGAGAAATAATTAAAAGTACATACGATCAATGTAAACTTCATTTAAAATAATAAATCTACACTAGAATATGGTTGATTATAGTATTTATAAAGTCAGCATCATTGGAACAACTGTGCTCAGTAAATCGGTTGAATTGAGAAAGAGATGATAAATAAATAGAAATGTCACTGTACCATCAACTGTGTAGATGTTTGCTGTCCTTATCTTATCTTTGAGGCCACACAAGAAAAGAGTTGGTCCACATCTTCATGTGTATGGCCAACCGGCAAGAAGTGCAACTAGAACTGAATTTTTGTGGCACCACAAAAACTAGGTGTTCGGAGTGTGATGGTAATACAAGTATTTTTTGATGTGTGAAAAGTAAAATCAAATAAAAGTACATTTAAATGAACATAGTATTGCGGAAATGACATTTCCGCTACAGATTAAACATCCTCGTTTACCTTTTATTTCGAGTTTGCTAAATAGGTCCAAAATACATAGTATTGCGGAAATGACATTTCCGCTACAGATTAAACATACTCGTTTACCTTTTATTTCGAGTTTGCTAAATAGGTCCAAAATAGTAGCACTTGATTCGTCAAGGATTTGTGGCTTATTGAATTTACGCCCACCAAAGACATCGTAACGGGAGGGACGTGGTTTTGTAAGGGGGCTTAGAGACTGTAAAGAAAAAAATGTCTGCTGCCACCTGTAGACCTTTGTATTGCTGAAAAACAAACCGCGCTGCTTGGCACATGTAAGGCCATGTGTAGCAAAACATTCAAGTCTTTTTGACAACCGTTGTGACCAAACGCAACATTTTTGCAAACTTTCTATTTAACGAAAATACATCCCATTATTGGTTTGGTTATATCTGACAAATTCAATGTTTTTTTTGAATATTTTGTGTAAATTGTGATAATTTGTTTTTGCTTTGCATTGATGGCTCCCCATAGTTTCTCCATCTTAGTTGGTTAAAGACTTGGGTTGGTTGTGACATTGCAAAAGGGAAGTCCCGTCCGTTCCTAGATTAGTTGACTTGTGCATGCATCATGTATAATGTAGTTACAACCACCGACTTCTAAAATCAAACCACCTTCCTGCATGGATGAAGGAATAAATGAGGTAGTCTTCTTTTCAAAGAAACTGTCTTTGTTAAACCTTGAAGAGTAGTAGCAGTGTATCGAAACTTATTGACTGCAAGCGTAGAGAAAGCTGCAGTGCAAGTACCCGTGTTGGGGAAACTGGGACTACATGTACATGTACATGTTCGACTCCGACTATAAATGTAAGTAGATGAAGTAGTCTAGTACTGTACGTCTGCAAGCCTACATTTTGTACATTCTTTATTGAGCGTATATTGTTGATAAACTAATATTATTAGTAAATAAACATAAACGTGGCCAGGAAAGATACACAGACACGCATGGAAGATTATAGAATTAGAAATGTTAAAAACTTTTAATCATAGGTCATTTAGGCATATCAAGAATAATTTGAAATAAAATAATTCAAACATTATTTCAATAACAAGAATTACCTCCTAAAACACAATTGAAAAAATTCAACGATAATCAACCATAATAGAAATATTAAAACATATCAGTTACATGAAATAAATAATCATAATAATGAAAAATAATTGTATCATGATTTAAAAAACATTTTATGAAAGAAATTACTATATACTAAAATTTTTAAAGTTGCAGTCATGATTGTGTGAGTACAAAAGACAAACATGTCAACTTTGGTTCATCAAGTGACAATGACTGGCAAAGAAGGGAAATTAAAGTAGTGATTATTTAGAATTTACACAGTGAGGACACAACAGAGTGTACCTGTACCCCATATGGAAGGTGTGAGTTAAGTTTAAATAGTTGTTTAATTACTTGTTGAAATTGCTTATGACGGGATTTCAAATTTAAGCCTGAGTTCCCTTTGAAATCTTGTGCATACAGTGCTTTGTTGTTTGATAAATAGAACTATTAATTTTTTTAAGTAATTTGTGAATTATTTGTGACATTGAAACAATTTAAGAAAAACATGCTTAAAGGTTTAACTGCTAACTTGTGGAATATCGAATAGTCTTTTAAAACTTTGAAAACTGAAATATAAACCGTTTAAAGATATGGTACAAAATTAGTAATTATGATGGTACAAAATCGGTAATTATGATGGAGGTTAAGTTACAATGAAGGTTTTGAGATGCATTATTGATGCAAGTTTTATAATACACAGAATTTGTTAATTTTCGACCCAAATCTTGAGGAAATTATCTACAAGTGGGTGATTTGAAGACAAAAGTCGTCACGTATAGGTAAAGTAACAATTTTGATTTAGGTTTTATTTTAACAAAAGAAAGTTTAAAATAAAGTAATCTTCTGGTAATTCACAAGGGGAATATATTTTGTTTTTATCTGCAGACATTGTAAAGAATACAATTTTGTCAAATGCACAATAAGAATTGTTTGTTTTTTATTTAATATTGCAGGTCAGTAGGAATGGTTATGAATAATTATTATGGTTAGATCAGGGGTCAATTTCACAGAGAGCTAAGCTTGATGTAAAAAAAAAACAAATCAAAACTGCTAAGCAAAGTGTCCTGTGAAAAGTGAAGTCACAATGGCAATAGACAACTAATGTGAAGATTGATCTTCAGGGGCGGATCCAGGGGGGCGTGAGGGGCACACGCCCCCCTGTTTTTCCTTTCGAAAAAAAAAAATAATACATTGAAAAAAAAACACCCTTTTTGGTTAATTTGATTGAAATGTGTACTTCTGTAAACATGAAAAATTGTTCGTGCTTTTTAGGACATTTGAGGGCCCTGGACCCAACGCTGTTAGGGCGCACGCTAAGCCACAACTTGCCTTCAATCATCATTCATTGCTTGATTGGTAAATTTCATGCCCCCCCCCCTCTTGAAAAATCCTGGATCCGCCCCTGATCTTAGGATGGATTGATCGACCCATTTATCGGTACAGGGTGCACTTCAAGATGCAGGCTTGTCAGTAAGGGTTCCAACTGTTACAATCCCAGAGGGTTGAGCTCATTATTTATGCGACCTTGTCTGAAAATAGCTATAGTGCACTCACATGTGCAAGCATGCATGACATGAATGTATAAAACATATCTATAGTAATTGACCCTCGTGTTGGTAAGAGGTGATGTTTTGGACCAGGAAGTGCAGTGTAATGAATGTTAATGTTGCATTTCTTACTCCAAAATGTCATTACTTACCAACAGGATTGTTAAATGAGCCTGAATAATTAATGAGCTTGTACCCTTTGGGATTGTAAAAGCTGGCTGTTGCAAAGGGGAAACCTTTTGATTTTAATGTGCCACAAGTTGTGTTCAAAATGCATTGACAGTTATCTGCTTTAAACAAAGGAATAGTTGTACAAAATGTCTTGAGGTGTCATCTGCATTGCACTGTTTGGGTAATGGTTAAAAAAGACAAAAAATGAAGAGATTACAATGTCTGCAGAACAATTGTTTAAAAAAAAATCACAAAAAAAAATGTACCATATCTTTAAATAGTTTTATTTGTTAAACTTAGATGGTAATGCTTTCTAGTTTAGATGGGCTTCTTGTGTTGATAGTAACTGTGCAAGGGATTGGCAATTGATTTTGCAGGTGGTTCAGATTGCCCACGGCTTCCTCCAGCACATCAACGTCTATCACAAAGATGTCATCAGTTGCAGTAATGATCTCTGCCTGGTCACTGTTTAAAGGCCAAAAGGTAAAATATATACAGTTAAGCCAATTAATATGCCTTATTGGAAAGAACTAATAAAACACATGTAAATGGTGTGTGTAAAACTTTACAAAGGAATAGGTTAGGTTATCAGACAATTGTGTGTTAGTCTGATGAGACAGTTGTTTTCTGGAAAACTTTAAGGGCTCTTTAAATATGGGTGTTCATTATTGTGCTCATTCTAGGCATTGAAGAACTTGCGATTACAACTTGATGAAAATGTAGTCACTCAATTGATGATTACTCTCATTGAGTTGTCAAAGAATTATTGTTTGTAACTGTCATCTACAAAGCCTCACCAATGGTATTTTTTTATGAAAATATTTTGAAAATCTGAGTCTTGGGTGTTTAATCATGCATAGCATGCTGTCATGGAATGACACTTTTGTCTATTCATTTTGGTTGAATGAGCATGATGGGCATAGGGGCTAAGTATGTACAACTTACCCATTAAGGGAATACCCTGTAATTTTGATGGTGGAAGAAGTTATTGCTGCATTGATGTTAGTCTGAAGAGAAAGAATAGAAATTATGTACGTTATGATTAGGATGGCCACAAAGTTTGCTGTAATTACGAAAACATGGGTCATTTCACCACATGCAGGCCTCGATCTTAAGAATGGGGGCAGGCCTTTGCTGGGCAACTGAGACAAATTGTGCAAGGGCATGCTTGGCAAGTTGGTAATGACAGTGCAATTTTTCTGAAGGGCATGCTGGCCAACTTGACAGGGCATTGAAGCCAATGGCCTCGGTGAAGATCAAGGCTTGCACATGGTGATATTGAATACCTAATTTATCTATAGATATAGTTAAAAGCATTTAATACAATAACTTTATGTTACATTTGGCTTTGTGTGTGAAAGGTTTTGGTAAAATTTAATTTTGTTTTGATGATAATGATTTTTTTTTTTTTTTTTGGTCAACACCCAAAAACATTCAAACTGATTTTGTCTTGAAATTGCACGACACAATGCACAAAGAACTGTTGCTGTAGTAGTGAGTGATTAAATACAACAGAAATGGCAAGACCAAAATGAGTAGAGATGTAATTCAAAGATGCCAAAATGTTAGATGACAGTTTTTGTTTCATCCTGCGGTTTTTTGCTGTATTTAATGACCAACTACCCTAAAAAACACACCTGTTTTTTTCTTTGTTGATACCTGTGTGTTGTAGTTAAAACACAAACTTACTTTGCACAGTTAGCAATACGAGTGTAGAAATACTTTTTAAAAATAATACAAAGAATCCAGAGGGAAAAGCTAGAGTCCATTTTTGTGTACATGATTCATTTTTGATCATATTTAGAAAAAGTAAATGTAAACAATCTAAATGTTTAACAAACACTTTTGCACTGAAAGGCAAATGATGTATGCAAATATTGAGTCAATTTTAAGGAAACTTTCAATGATAAGGAAAAATGTTACATAATGTCCCAACCTCGTGAAAAGACCCATCTAGTACATATGTACATACATTTCCAATTACAGGCATGTTGGCAAGCAAAATTGAAGAAACAAATATAGAAGAAACCAATATTGAAATCGTCTTACAGATATATTTGTTTCTTGTGTTGCATTCAGGGAAATGGCATCCCTGAATGACTGGGTAGTACAGTTAGTCACTGATATGTGGCTGTCTATGGCTGGTGCTGTTGCCCCAGCCTGGTCCCACAGCTTGCATCCGATCATTTTGCCTGTACAGGGATCCTTGACATCAACATCTCGTCGACTCCAGCCATCACCTGTTTTTAGTGGTGATACCTGAAAATAAAATGAATTTGTAAATTTTGAAAGAATTTATTTTTTTTGTGAAAATAACTTTCATTGCAAATACATATTGTAATATTTTGTTGAGGATGATTATAGTTGCAGTCTTACTGGATGGATGGCAGCGTTTTAGCTAGCAAGCCGTGCAGCCGTGTTTTGCACGGCCATTTTTCTGAAATCACGGCCTATTTTTTCAAGCACGGCTTTGTGTCTGAAATCAAGCCGTCCCTTATAAAAATCCACTATAGTTTTACTTTACGAAAAACTGCAGTTTTATTGTAGTATTACTACAGTGCAACTGCAGTCAAACTATCTTAAAACTAAAGTAAAACTGAAGTTTTATCGTAGTTTTACTTTAGTATAACTATAGTTTATACTGTAGTCAAAGTACGGTATTTTCGCAAAAATTGGCAGTAAAACTGAAGTGAAACTGCAGTATTACTTTGATTAAACTGCGTTATTACTGTGGTTTACTTCACATTTACTATATTATTACTACAGTTTACTGCAGTTAAACTACAAGATTACTGTAGTCATTTTTTACTTCAAATAAACTGCAGTTTTACTGTAGTTTTACTTCAGTGTAACTATAGTTTTAATATAATTTTACCTCAAAATAACCCATTCTTAGTACACATTTACTGTAGTTTTACTGCAGTAAAACTACACTGATATTGTAGTTTTAGCATGATTTTACCTCAAAATAACCCATTGCTACCACACATTTACTGTAGTTTTACATTATAACTTTAGTTTATACTGTAGTCAAAGTACGGTGTTTTCGCAAAAATTGGCAGTAAAACTGAAGTAAAACTGCAGTATTACTTCGTTTAAACTGCGTTAGTACTGTCGTTTACTTCACATTTACCATGTTATTACTACAGTTTACTGCAGTTAAACTACACTGATACTGTAGTTTTAGCATAATTTTACCTCAAAATAGCCCATTGCTACCACACATTTACTGTAGTTTTATTGTAGTTTCAATGCAGTCTTTACTGCAGTAAAACTACACTGTTACTGTAGTTTCAGCATTATATTACCTCGAAATAACCCGTTGCTACCACTTAATTACTATAGTTTTTGTTGTAGTTTCAATGCAGTCTTTACTGCAGTAAAACTACACTGTTACTGTAGTTTCAACATTATTTTACCTCAAAATAACCTGTTGCTACCACACAATTACTATAGTTTTATTGTAGTTTCAATGCAGTCTTTACTGCAGTAAAACTACACTGTTACTGTAGTTTCAGCATTATATTACCTCGAAATAACCCGTTGCTACCACATAATGACTATAGTTTTATTGTAGCTTGACTGCAGTCTTTACTGCAGTAAAACTACACTGTTACTGTAGTTTCAGCATTATATTACCTCGAAATAACCCGTTGCTACCACATAATTACTATAGTTTTATTGTAGTTTGACTGCAGTCTTTACTGCAGTAAAACTACACTGTTACTGTAGTTTCAGCATTATATTACCTCGAAATAACCCGTTGCTACCACACAATTACTATAGTTTTATTGTAGTTTGACTGCAGTCTTTACTGCAGTCAAACTACACTGTTACTGTTGTTTCAGCATTATTTTACCTCAAAATAACCCGTTGCTACCACCCAATTACTATAGTGTTACTGTAGTTTTTACGCAGTCTTAACTGCAGTACAACTACACTGTAATTACAGCAACAGTTCTGTTTAACTGTACAGAAAAGGCAAATAAAATAACTATTTTGTAGCTAAAGAAAAGGATGCGTAATAATTGGACACAAGACATTAGAAATCTTTTAAATGAGCAAAAACAACTTCATTTAACATAATATACATGCAAAATTCAAAAGTGAAAAAGTGACAAAAAATAAGGTTTTGGACCAAAAATGTTTGATAGGGCCCGACTCCCCTCCCCTCCTTGTTTTGTGAAAAAAATTATGAGCCTTACATTACATTTGGTGCCGAAACGAGGGGGAGTCCGGTTAACCTTATTCAGCCTACAATTGCAGGGCTAAACTGCATAAATAAAAAAAGAAGCTAAACAAAGATTTGGCAAGTTACATGACTTGAAAGAGGCAAACATTATCCTGAAATTCTATTGGCACATCTGATTACTTGAGTTAATTTTACAAAAAAAATACAATAAAGAAATACATTTATTTGCACTATAGTAAAACTAGAACTTTATGCACGACAAATGTCTTTAAAAAATTTTAAAAACAAGGCACAATTTACATATAAAATGACTGAAGGAAACAGTTCTATAGACAGAAAAAATGGCAGTTTAAAATTTATGTGAACATTTCTGTGGAATACTGTGACATACATTGGTCAGATGCCTTACTGGGACATGTTGCCTTCGTTCGGGCAAATGGTCTATGAAAAGCATTTAAAAACCGTTTATTATGAAATGCATGGTTTGGAAGATGTTTTACAAGTAGAACATGATGATCCAAACCAATGTGCCTCACAATTGCATGGTTTTCCTTATACTTTGTGAACTAACAGGTCGGCCATTTTGTGGAGTCAAGTTTTTGACTCCATAAAATGGCCAACCATGTTCGCAAAGTAAAAGGAAAACCACGCAATTTCAATGCATATTTGTGTGGATCATTATATTTTACTTTTAAAACATCTTTCATTTTATACCAACAGGTTTTAAGCGCTTTTCATTGACCAACTTGCCTGCTCCAAGACAGCAGGTCCCTTTAAAGAGGCTTGATCAAATACATTTCACTTCTTTACACAGAATATTACTTCTTAATCATAAAGTTAACAATGAAAGTGACATTTATACAAAACCTCAGCTCCCTGATGAGGACTATACACGTAGTAACAATACACACTATGGGGTCTTTCATGATAGCCAATATTAACAGATTTCAAATTGTTTTTTTCTTACTGTAATTTCGCAAATGATGCCGACACTTTAGATCAAAGGTCTCTAACCAGAAGTTTTCAATAGCTGTTCCTGGATTCAACGCGCAACTTTGTTGTTTAATCAGAGATGAAACTGGCAAGCACATATACTAATTTGTACAACAGTTTTTAGTTTGATATTATGAGGTTCTGCCCTCTCATAAAATGTTGATGAAAAAAGTAATCAAGGACAGAAATTATGGGACAAGATTGCCCAAAATGTTTTGTTCATTTATTTTTTACTTTTTTTTATTTAACTGTTTTCTGATTTTTAGTTATTTCTTTTGACCAACCCACCCAAAATTTCGACAAAATATGGAAATTCCTTAACATTGAGTATTATAAAAGGCCCCGAAACTTGATCTAACATTACAATACTGTGAACAAGAAAAAAGTGTCTTAAAAATGTCTAAACACTGGTGCACAAAATAATTAAATATCTTTATTATTTCTACGTTGCACCTGTTTGGACGCATTGTTCAACTTCTGTCCCATGTATGACTTGATGTCTTTGGGCAGCCTCTCGGGAAAATGGCTCCGTACTGTGGCTAAAGAAAGTGAAAAAAAAAGTTGTAGCAAATTTGATTAGGCCTACATGGAAAAATATAGTTTCTGGACTTGTGGGTGCATAAACTGAACTCTCTGTTTTCCCTTTCTGTCCACGTACAAATTATTTTCCTAATATTTCGTGTGAGAAAGGAGTGGGCGAATGAGTTGTCACCAGTTTACATCAAATTTCAAAAAAAAACATTTTTATCACAAAGTGTTGATGAATCTTTTATTCTAAATTTTAGAAACGTCCAGGAGGACGATGCAATTCTTGGCAGGCATGGCATGGCATTTTTTAAACTGTATTTGAAGTTGACTTTGTTTTGTATTTTTCTGCTTTCCAATTATATTTAAATAACAACTAGAAAAAAGTGATATTTGCATGATATGTTTACATCTTTAAGTACATGAAGTAGTTTGCCTGCCCTCCTAAATTTACTAAAATCCTGTCAATGAGGGTAGCAAACAAAATGTGACATCACTTTACATACACGTCGATGGTCTGCAATGAGTAGTCATTGGGAGGAGTACATGTATATACTCAGACGTTCAATTGTTTAGAATTTCTGTTGAAACGTTTTAGCCACAGCCCGCCATTGTTTTTATTTTGCTTTGAGGCTGATGGAAGAAGAATCGTAAAATCTACCTTTGTAGCAAGCAATCAACAATTCTGACTCTGCGTTTTCATGGTAGATAGGTGTATTAAGGATTTAAAAACATGTTTTAAAAATAGACTTTATATCATGGCCCAGTCTCTTTAACTTCTGACAAGAAAAACCTGGTGGCAGATTGACTAGTCATTTGGATTGTCTGTCAAACATAAAAATTGCAACCTATCTACTTACCAACTATGGCCTCGATCGACTTGCCATCAAGCGACTCCTTTGTTTTGGCTGGGTTGTCATCTCTTCCTGATTTTCTGCCAGTCAGAGAGTGGGTGGCGAGATGTTCCTCGTCCCAGAGACAGGTCATTAGGTCGTTGGTAAGTTTTTGAGGGTCTTTTGTGTTAGACCTCAACAACATGTCTCTGGTGATGAGGCCAGTGGGCATCTGTCATTTGAAAATGGATAATCATTAGAATAAATTGTTGAATGCAATGAAAGAAAGACTTAAAGTGGCAAGTTTGAGGAACATGATGTTCATATGATTCATCAAAGGTTGACGATAGAGTGACGTCACAGAAATAGTTTAAAGCAAGGGGAAGGCAGCCAATGCATTTAGTCAAACACAAGGAATCATGATCCTCAAAGTCTGTGTGGGCCGAACCCAACAAAACAGTGAGGCTAACGAGAACAGAGATAGTTGGTGTTAAAAGTTGGGCCAGATAACTTCTGTAAAGAAGCGTAGGGAAATCCAAATATGCATTCTGCTGACATTTTGTGTTCATTATGTCAATCAAATGAAGTATCATTTAAACTTTCAGAAAAGTTGCAAGTATTGGTATTTCACAGAGATTTTGTTGCCAATTCTGAAGAAATTTTTTTTATTGAATGTTTTGATCGCATGATAGATTCGCACAGAGGAAGGTCTCACAAATATAAGCAACTGGTGTAAATCTCTTCATCACAGTTTCTTCCCTCAATCAACAATGTGATTGTATTTTCAAGTTTACATCTGTTTCATGTAAATATTGAGAAACCAGCGCGACAAAACAAAGAAAGACCCGGCCTGAGCTAGCTAGAGACGCGCAACATGTTGTGCATTTCAGAATAAAATTTAGACGGTCCCCCCCGTTGCAGGTGTTTTTATTTTATGATGGCCGAAACCGAAAAGCATGTCGTTCCTAATTCATGTACTGCTTCAGCCGCTGGAACAGCACTTCGACAAGAACAACAGCTAGTAACAAGGGGGCCTTACAAGCGTTATCTTCGCGACACCTCTATCATCATTCCGAAGGCGAGAAGGGAGAAAAAACGATTGGTGGGGCTGGGGGAAACGGGAGGACTCCCAACAACAGCCATGACAGCGATGGGTGGCACAGCAATTCCTGATTCAAAGTCAAGTTCTTCAGACATGTCAGAAGACGACAGTGACTCCGACGGCGATACTGAAACAATACCAACAAGACGGTAAGATCCAAATACAAAGCAGACATTCCGCCGCGATCGTGATTGCGATCGCGTTTTATTTGCATTTTATGCAGTAAAACGCGCATCTGCTGTCGGTCATCTGTCGAGCGCAATCAACAAATTTGCCCAACAACATTCTGCGCAATTTGTAATTTGCGCTATGCAGAATAGGCAAATTAATTTTGTGTATCGAGCACCAGTTTGCGCAATTTGAGGATTGCGCACCTTCGTGTGCAATTAAAGCATTGAAAACCTATGAAAAAATAATGAATAATGAAAAAAAGCCTCATGTCATTTCAAAAATGCCCGGAGGCAAATCTAAAAATTTCATGATGGCCTTAACTTTAATTATTTATTATGTTTATTCGGGAAATTGTGCGTAGGCCTATGGCATGATAATATCATGGATAAAAATGGCGCCACCACTTTTTCATTCGATATATGAAATCATAATATAGAATTTAGTATCTTATTCTTATTTACCTCAATCAATTCAAATCAATCAATGAGGATGAGATATCCTTTTTTTTTTACATTGTTCTAATTAATTGATTTGAACTTAAAAATTAAATTAAATTTTTAAAACATTTTCATTTTTCATGAGCTACAACAATCTACATAGAATAAGATAGGCTACCGTACTAGGCCTACTAGAACTATTTAAGTTTTGTCCGCTATCGTCTCCCATATCCATACCTCACAGGCGTACATCTCTCATGGCAATTTGAATTAGGATGATGGTTCAATGAATTTTGGAATCGCAAATCTCTCTATTTTTTTGTTAATCTCTTCGTGGTTCCAAGACGTGTGTCTATATGTTTTGTACACAAAGCACGGATCAGGTTTTTTGGGTTTTTTTCCAGGACGAGCGTGTGCAGATAATTCTCCACGTTTGTCCTAGGAAAAAAAAATACACGGATTGTCGTTGACAATCGGCATTTGTAGTGTAGTGGTAACACGGAGTAGTTCGGTACTGAATTATGGTAAGAACTTATCATTTTTAACCATTTTTGAGATTGCGGAGTGGATTTTCTGTCGTCCCAGGGGACAATGATATATCAAAAGGACAGAGCCTAATTTTGGCGAGATAAAAAAGAAAGAGGGAGATGCGATTCCAAAATTCATTGAACCATCATCGTTGTTGCCGTGAGAGATGTACTCCTTGAGGTACCTATGGTTACGGGAGACGATAGCGGAACAAAACCGAAATAGTTCTAGTAGTAGGCCTCCTAGTACATAACCTTTTTGAGATAACACTTTAAATGCTTAAGTTTCAATCACAATGTTGCTCTAGTTGATGTTGCTTGATGAACAATGTTAACTTTATTTTATCTTTAACATAACAGGCATCGTGACATCAATATCGGCACATGGTCCACTCGCTCCTGTAATCCTGAAGAACTTGCTGAAGGGCCAGCAGATGATGGTGTATCTGACAATACAGGCGTAACAGGAGACTTCATGGATGGAGGTGACTCCGATGCTCCTCGATCTGATGGAGCTGGTCACGACCCTGATCTTCATGGCTGTGGTGGTGACCCTGATGGTTCCGAAGACAACTCCGATGGCCCCCTGATGGCGACGATGACGACCCCAATGGCTCTGACGGCAACTCTGATGACTCCTTCGAAAGTTCTGACGATGACTCCGATCATCCTGGGGGTGATTCTGACGAGAATTCGGATGCAGGAAACAATGACCACCCAGCTGGTGCTCATGGCATGAAGGTATTTCACCCAAACATTGATCATCAGCTAGTTGTATGAAACACTGTATAAATATTTGGTTGTCGCGAGTGCCATGGAAAATAATAATAATAACATGCATTTATACAGCGCTTAATACCAGGTTTCTAAGCGCTGAAACATATCTTAGATTCTATATGGACTGTTACTTGAAGATACAGAACCAATTGAAATGAAACGTGCATCCAGAATGGTTTGAGGCTAGATAATACAATTGCAAAAATAAAAGGAAACCATTTTTGTTTTAGATTGAAAGGCACTCAATTAACGATACATCCTTGTCATTGGATGTCAGAAACGCACAGAAAAGTTTCCACGCCGTTTAACGCAGTGTGCCTACCATGTGAACATAATCATCTATTTCCTCATATGTTCCAAGTCATTGTTCTACCGACTTTACATATTTATTAAGTAGAATAAACTATAATATACATGCATTCAAATGTAAGTATTTTCTGGTGCTGGGCCAACCGGAACCCACCATAAATGAAACCCATTCTTTTACGAGGTACTGTATGCAGATGTACACGGTTTCGTAAAGCCGACTGACTGTGATTTGTGTTAATTGAAGCAAAAGTTTTAAAAAATCGCAAATGGAAATTCCATGCCCCTGAAAAATGCATGCCCCTAACACATGCCTCAATATAGCTTGAAATTGTAATCATAATTGTGTGTGCTTTTCTTCTTTGCTTTTTTTATCAGGATGGACAAGAGCAAGTTTCTAACATGTCGTCTCTCACCAAAGTACAACTTCTGATTTTGATCTTCAGTTTTGTGATCAGGCATCAGTTGAGTGATACTGGACTCAGCGACCTGCTTCTGATCCTGAATTTAATTCAGCCATCTTGCGTACCCAAGACGAAGTATCTTTTTTATTCGAACTTCATAATAGACAATGCTATGGAGGTTCACTTTTACTGTGATGATTGTCTAGCGTATATAGGCAAAACCCCTGATATGTCCCACTGTCCAGATTGCAATGTTCCATTTTCGAAAACTGTAAGTGAAAAAAAAGGGAATTTCTTCCTGTACTTGCCAGTTGGTGATCAACTAAAGGACTTGCTCGAAAATCATGGACTAGCGTCACAGTTAAATAAACCTGTTGACAGAGCGACAATTGGCGACATATCAGATGGTCTTGCCTATAAGCGGCTAGAAACAGATGGGGCATTCGATGGTCAGTTTAATATGTCTCTTATGTGGAACTCTGATGGAGTTCCATTGTTCAAGAGTTCAAAGTTTTCGTTAACGCCTGTTCAATGCATAATAAATGAAATTCCCAAAAAACAACGATCAAAAAATGTCATCCTTGCTGCCCTTTGGTTCGGGCCTAAAAAACCAAAAACAGATTTTTTCCCTTTATACAAGAAATGAAAAAGCTAAGTACAGAAGGCTTGACATTTAAGTATCAAAATCAAACTTTTCGTTCCAAGGTATGTGCCCCTATTTCCTCAGTTGATTCACCTGCTACAGCTCCTTTACAAAACATCAAACAATTTAATGGAGAGTATGGTTGTAACTTTTGCCTCCACCCTGGAGAAACTGTAGCCCAAGGCAACGGGAGGGCCCGTGTATACCCGCTTACAGATGACCTTCCAGAGAGTAGATCTTATGAAAATATGACAGAGCATGCGGCTCAGGCCTTAGACCAAAACGAATGTGTTTATGGTGTGAAAGGCCCTGTTATTCTATCTTTATTACCAAGGTTTGATATATCATGGGGTTTTGTACCAGAGTATATGCACGCTGTTTTTCTGGGTGTTGTGCGTTCATTTTTCAATAACTGGTTTGAATCTAGCTCACATGGCCAAGATTTCTATTTAGGGCGTTTAAGAAGTGTTGTTGATAAGAAACTGTGTAGTATTAAACCACCAAATGAGGTTTCCCGCCTTCCCAGGTCAGTCAACGATTCCAAGTTTTGGAAGGCTACAGAATGGCGAAATTTTCTTTTTTATTCCCCTGTCATTTTGCAAGGTATTCTTCCCCCACGATTTTTAAAGCACTGGTGGTATCTAGTATATGGAATTTATAATTTAATTGGATGTGATATTTCACAAGACACTTTGAATAAGAGTAATTTAGCACTGTGCAAGTTTGTGTGGGCTATTCCAAGACTGTATGGATCAAATTTGATGTCTTATAATGTTCATCTTCTCACACATCTTTGCCGAGGTGTGAAGCTTTGGGGGCCTTTGTGGGCGACGTCTGCTTTTGTGTTTGAAAATTTTAACCAGACGTTGTTGCAATTTGTCCATGGTACTCGTGGAGCTCCGCAACAAATTTGTAACAAATTTCTACGATCGAAGCAACTTGGGAAATATGCCCACCTGTACCTCCAGGATGCAAATGATTCTGTGAAAAGATTGTTTTCCACAATGACCAAAAATTTTCCTGGCATCCAAAAGGCATATTTTCTGTCAAAAAGTCTAACTGGCCTAGGATCACCATTCATAACCGACATAACTGCATATGAATATGTATGCATATCAAGATTAATAGGAAGAAGAATTATTTCCAGAGCTGTTAGGTTCAATAGATTTGTTGTTAAGGGAATGTTATGCCACACTGAAGGATACAGCAGAAAAGTAAAATAGAAATGACTTCATTGTTATTTTGTTAGATAATACTGTAATGAAAATAGAGAAATTTATAATTGTTTGTTTTGATGATTGCCAATGTCATGATATTCTTTGTGTCTGTCAAGAGCTCGCATTAATAATTGGTACGGAGCTGCAGTTGCAGTTGCCACAGCTGAGAGTATACGACAGCGATGTTGGTGACAATTTGGCAAAGGCGTATTGCACAAGAGTCGATTCACTTAGCAAAGTAGCCGTTTGCGCAGAAAACATACGTGGCAAATGTTTACTGTTGCCTTCAGGTAGAACGAATGTATATCTCCCCTGGTTGAGCAATGAGTACACAGACTAGGCTGAACAAGTTGTTAATTATATAATCCATTATTTGTGCCATTTTCAAAAGTGTTATGCCTGGGTAAATGCAGCTTGGTCTATGTACTTTCATTTCTGACCATTACGGTACTTGGTCCTATTCTTGTGTATTCATTGAAACATCATGTCTTGTTTAGTTACTCTACTATTAGTTTCATGTTCATTTTTAAAGATGTACAACTCCATGCAGAATGGGATTGAAATAAACTGTACAGAAATAAACATACTTATGTAAGATAAAACCTGTTATCAACAATTTGTATTGATTTAAAGGTAAAACATTCATAGCATGGACTTTTCATCTATAAACGTGACCAGACTCCACTCTCGAGTAACTTTTCTGATTACCAAATTTGTATTTGAGATAACATTTGTACCGGTTCTTACACGTGAAAAAATATATATGAAGTTATTTGGTTGACATCAATTGATACTCCATTGTGATTAATGTACGGCAGGTGAATTAAAATGTTAACGTTATCAATGCAATGATTTTCTTAAAACATAGCTGATGAGAGAAAATAGGCTCTGACCGATAATATGCATAATTTCAAAAATTAATCTATCAACTTATGAAGCACACACCTTTCAGCCTTCTTAAAATTGATGTGTAATCCTTCTATTGTACATATGAATGCGGATGTATAAAGTTGACATAAATAAAATGTTAGCATACTGCAACGACATAAACTTACTTAGTTTGTTTTTGGTAAATGCTTGGTGTTGTGAATATACAAACAATTATTAACCTCTGTTCAAACCCAATTTAGTCCTGTTTCCTTCACTGAAACACTTTTCCCCGAATGGCCTAGTAGACCTCTTGAACAGCCACTACTACAGTCGGAGCAGATGTACACGTACATCTAATTGTTTTGTACATGTACAAACTGTAGAATTTAGTTTGACATGTACGACAATAATATACTTTCGTATTACCAAAGCTTATAGTTTCAATGCACAAAAAACAATTGTTTTACTACAAGGATAATGCAGAATTGCTGCTGTTATCATTGCAGTAAAGTTGAAGTGAATCTACAGTAAACCATGGTTAGAAATACTACAGTATTACTTCTATAATACTGCAGATTCACTATAGTTTGACTAGGGTTTTGATGCAGTTTTGATGCAGTAAAGTTTTAGCATTGTCAAATAAATTACCATTGTTTTACTACAAGGGTACTGCAGTATTACTGCAGTTTTTATTGCAGTAAAGTTAAAGTGAATCTAAAGTAAACTAAGAGTAGAGATACTATAGTATTACTATAGCAGATTCACTATAGTTTGACTTGGGTTTGGATGCAGTTTTTACTGCAGTAAATTTAAAGTGAATCTACAGTAAAAATAACAATAGAATTACTATAGTATTACTTCAAAAATACTGCTTATTCACTATAGTTTGACTTTAGTTTTTATTGTAGTAAAACTACAGTAGTTTTACCTTAGTGAAAACTTTACTTGTACTTTACTTACTACAGTAAAACTTTATGAACTTTAGTAAAACTACAGTTTTACTATAGTAAATCTATGGTGGATTTTTATAAGGGGTGCACTACTTTTGAATAAAATATGTGCTGTAATATTATCCCAGTTTAAAATTGTATTATTATTCAAATTAACCATAACAAAAAAGTAACCAAAAAAGTAAATAAAAAAAGACAGAAAACCGTTGACTCCGATCCCCAAAAGACGCAAGTTGCTTCGTGTTGAACTAACGCGGGTACCGTGTGTGTTAAGCAAATTAACTGGATTCGTAAAACCGAATAATAATTGTGGAATGAACACATGGAACCATACCTGTCCTACGCAATCGTATGCGTGTATAAAAACTTTGATGGAAAACGGACGGAAAAAAGAGGGTAATGAAATCGGAGAGAAGAAAAAATAACAGATTTCGTCTTGAAGGTAAGGATTGACCCGAGTTTCTGCCTTTCATTGTTAAAAAAACCGCCAAAAATTCAGTAAATTCTTCAGCCATTATGAAACAAGATTATAGAACATCGGCCTTGTCCAGTGTCAGGGTTCGACTCTGGCGTACGTTGGTCAAATAACATGGCGGCGCGACCAGCTGAAACACCTTGCCAAATGGTCCGGCCGGCCAGTCAAAAATATCCCCAATGGCATAATATAGGCCTAAACTCCTACAATTTATCTTTTTTCTGAGGAGGCTACCCTTTTCAATTAAAACTGCAAGCAAATTTAAATAAGCAATAATTATCCAACTATTTCGCCGCGTGGCTATTCAGCACTTCCACCTGACGAACGTTCAAGTTTTCGATCCTCCATGGTCGGTTCGAGGTTGCAGTGCACGCTTGCTGAATTTATTGCAACCGCTGGCCGTAGGGCGAAATTGGCCAATGGCAAAATTCGTTACACGCGGTGTAGGAATTCAACAGCCAATAGAAACATTCGTTTCACGCTATGTAAATTAGACAGTGAAGTCCGTTCACCTCCATCGGTAGATTGCCATGCACACTGTGCGGTATGGCAATGCAGACTTGTGTAGGCAAAGCAAACTGGTTTGCAACGTCCAGATTTTGACTCGCACGTGTGGATTGTTTACGATTGAGCAACAGTAGTTTGGGGTTCTACAACTAAACTGATGCCTCCAGCTTGCAAGTAAGAACAAAACTGTAGTAAATCGTTGTTTTTCTGCATGCATGAAAGTTGGAGAACTTTGTTCTCCTTTTAAATCAAGTGAGGCTACATCGCTACCTTGTCCACCAATAATCATGAGAACTAAAAATAAAATTACTGTTGCGACGATCGTACAAGCCCTCCAACTCCGATATCGAAGGTTCAATGACTAGTTCATGTCTAGTTCATGTCATGCACTTCAGTTTATTTTTTATCAAGTCGGTTGTAAAGTTACTTGTTTAGTTCTTCAGGCGTGATTAACTTCACACATTTCTTTTTTACTATCAATAATTTACTTGTACTATGAACATACTTGGCGCTGTTTTAGGTTTTTGGTTACAGAAAATGTTACTGAAAATGTCCACAAAGATCAGTTAAAACTTACCTCTGACATGTGCCCCATTTAAGTTATTATTCATTTTCCAATAATAACACAAATTTTATGCCACCTAAAACGTCAAGACTCGTGCTCAGCTTAACTTTACTAAAGTAATTATAGTAATATGATGTTTATTGAGATTCTTTTTATTGTGCATATCATTGCAGAGTTTTGTTAATTGGTATTCTGGTGTTTTTTCTGGTTATTTCATATAAACTAAAGCCACTTGCTTGCACCTACATGCACTGAATAATGTCTCATTAAAAAAAAAATCACTTAACAGTATTTAAAAGAGAAACACATTAATTTTTAATTTCTTAAAATAAACTCCAAAAAACAAATATTCATAAGACACAACATTGGAACCCAGATTCAGTGCCAAGAATACACCAGATAGTATCTACAATCAATAAAGAGCTTCCTGTGCCCTTTATCCTATTTCATTCAAATTAATCAATATTAAAACAACAAAATTAATTGTTTAAGGTAATTTGGAAGACTTAGCGCACTGACCGCGTTGTGCTCGTGCATGGTTTGCGCACCAGGTAGATTTTTGCTAAACAAAAGTTGCACACCCTATTTTTCAATTTGCACTCCCACTTTTCAAATCCTAGCTAAAACACTGATGGATGGTAAGCAATATGAGCGGGGTGGGGGTATTAAACAATCATGTGTAATAATATTGTGTTGGTTTCATGGGGTAAAAGTATTGTTTACTTATTTATTTATTTAACTATCCGTTTGTGCTCATGAATTACTTTTATTTGTTTGTTTATTTCCTCTTTACCCTGGGTCCATATTAAGACGGAAATTTAAGTATCCATCTATTCTCCCATATTGCCCAGCATACATAGACAACGAGTCAATTAGTTAAAACCCATACACAGAGCAATAAATATACAAAGAAAAGAAAAACTACAAAATTCAATAAAAAATATGGAAGAAAATAGTGATTCTTAAAATTGAAAGCTATTAAAAGCCTCATCAACATCTCTACGATGTCAAATCTGTATGATTTGTTGAAAGTGTACATTATGTAGGTCTAGGTCACCCTTTGTATTCAATAAAATTGTGCTAATATTGTTTAGAGTGGAAGTTAACATGTTTTATGTACACAATGTTTACAACAAATTCTAAGAAAACTGCATATGTCATGCAGGTGCAAGGCCTGGATGAAATATGTGTGACAATGGTGAGATTATTGAGAAGCACACTTGACCTACATTAACAACTTGTCCTTTTAGGGAGAGTCTTCGTTTGGTTGGAGAGGCAAGAGCTTCGGCAACTGTTACATATGGTGCATTGAAATAGGCAGATTCTATTTCTTCAGGAACATCGAATGGTGCTGTAACGAAAACCTGCAATAAAAGCCATGCAAGTTAAATGTTAATAAGGAATTGTATTCTGATTAAATACATTGTAATAATATACATAGTAAATTTATGCAGATGCAGAAGTTTGTTTATGCCAAGTATATGTGTAATTCTATAACAGTCAGCGCTGTAACTAGGGTAAAATTTTAGGGGGGCACAAGGGGTGCACTTTTGGCCAATTAAAACTGTAGTTCCTGTTTGTATTTTTCCTACACAAGCCCCTTTTCAGCGTTTTCTGAGGTATTGACGTAAAACAAAATACAATATGCGTGTAAATAATTCAAAATAGTTCTAAAAACATTGAAATTACTACGTAAATGCTCATAAAATGTAACATTTTATTCTGGAAATTTTTAATCTCAAAAGTCCAGATTTCAGATGGGGGTACCCAGTTACGCCACTGATAACAGTTGAAAACTTCTTAAATGAAAACAATGGACAATTTATCTACTGTGATTGGTCGAAAAGAGGTCACAATGGGGTGTATTTTGATACATGTAAATAGACCAGCTCTGAGTGTGCTAGTTGCTAAAAAAAAATAGCCCCTGACCGAGCTTATTGTTATATACATGTAATTAACATGTTACTATTTTTTTTCACTAATGTATAGCACATCGATTAAAAGTGTGCTCAAGTAGAAATGTGCTGGATAGTGTACCTTAATCATTTAGCCTTAAAATCTACAAATGTGTCTGACAAAGAAAAAAATATTTTTGAAGCAAGTTTTGATGAAACTTACCTGGCTTTTATTTGTAAGTTTTTAAGTCTTCGTGCCATCTTCTTCTACCTTGGAATGGGCATTTACAATTTTCACAAATGCATTGGTTGGGAGCCGTGCTGCTGTGGCATCCATGTTGTTGCCAACCAAAATAATATCAACTTCTTCATGTTTGTCAGTGATGCCCACACCTTTCATTAGTCGCGGCCCACGTAGGGTCGGGCTACTCCACACCTTAATGATGATTGTTGACATCTATATGTATGCAAAATCAAATAAAACCTTAGTAAATTATACATGTTGATAACAATTTAAACACAATAATATGTGGTTTATATTAGTTTTACAAATGTAATATTTTCGATTGATTTGAACTAGGTGCTGTGGATGCATTGTATTGATTAAATATAATGAACTTGACATAGAAGAGGGATCTAGTAAGTTTTGTGGAGTCATGAAAGAATTAAATACTGACTTTCTTGAGAGAAGTGTAATTTATTGAGGTGGTAACTAGATATGGGTCATTCCACCAAGTTGGGACACAGTGTGATTTTTGTGCAACATTTGTCCATAATTTTATTATGAAAAGAAATCATTTATTTGACTCAATTATTTCATGTAACATTCTCCTTTGTATGTGAAAATGTTTGTTGAAGTATAAAACTGTTTTAATGTATTTTAATGGAAATTATTATGAAAAATAAAATTCTGGATGTAACACGGACACCATGCCGGTGTTACATCCAGAATTTTTTTTTCAAATTTTTCAACACTCAAATACATAATTATGCAAATTCACTTTTTGCACTTATTACAAGGTACAAAATGTACCAGTCCAAATATTTGCTGTGATAGTGATTAAATACAGCAGAAATGGGGCAGAACTAAATCATGTATACGTCATACAAATGTCACAAACTGTGTCCCAACTTGGTCGAATGACCCATATATATTTTTAAATGTTTTACGGGGGGGGGGGGGGGGGGGGGAGTGGGGGGTTTTATTAAGGACTTAAAAGTTTTTGTAATGGGGGTAAGTGGTTATTCTTGGGGAAGGGGGCTAATTTATTGCTCTTTTATTGGTTTTTCCACTAGAGAATAAGGACAACTTAATGTATAATAATTGCCAATTTGCATCAAGTATTTTGATTGAGTTCTAAAACTTTTCCAACAAGTTACTATTACTGAAAAGACAACATAAATTTTGTGATTGACAATTTGTTGTGTATTGATCTGAAAAAGATTTGGTACCACACATTTAAGAAATATGTGTACATGACAAAAATTTTTTTTGGAATGATGACGTCATCGATGACGTCATTACATTAAATTGAAGTTTTATATTAAAATACTCATATCTCCAGAATCAGATATGCTACATACATGATCTTTACACCATATGAAAGGTCATAAAGTATTAAATAAATCTTACACAGGGTGTGGCCCCATATGACCTTTACTTCCGGTCGAAACCGGAAGTAGTAGATTTTTACATAAAAACATATCTGAATAACGTAATTTTGTGTATTAATATAATAACTTCAATTTAAGGCCCTTCGACGACTCTACAAATATTTACAAAGTGTGACCTCTTTTGACCTTCACTTCCGGTCGAAACCGGAAGTACAAGTTTGTACAACAAAAATATGTATTTAGTAAAGAATAATGGTACATTAATAATCGTTACATCAATTTAAAGCTCTCTGCCAATTCTAGATACCATGCACAAGGTGTGACCCCATTTGACCTTTAGTTCCTGTCAAACCGGAAGTTGAAGTTTCATATGACAATCCTTCATGCTTAAAGATAAAAAGGTACAAATAAATATTTTGCCCGTCAGCAAAGCACAATAAACAAAAAATTTGCACACAATATTGACCTTAAACTTTTCAATTACGTAATTAAGCCGAACACCGTGAGTTTGTTCACAAACTCTAAATTTCTAGTTTTTTCTGGGCTTTCTTAGTCGTCGAAACTTGTCCGCAAATTTTCTCAAAAAGTTAAGCTTGTATGAACTTGAAACTTACCATGTACAAAGATATTAGTGAGTAGATGAAACCGTGAATTTTTTGGAACGATAACGTCATTGATGACGTCATGACGTTAACTAAACGTTAAATAATAAAAATTTAATAACTCAAGAACGGCAAATGCTACATTCAAAATCTTTGGTGCATATGAAAGGTCTTGTGATGTGGGACAAATTGTATGCACACCGTAACCCCATTTGACCTTTACTTCTGGTCAAAACCGGAAGTTAAAGTTAAAATTCATGTTATTTGGGGCTCTAGAGCCTAAGTGAATGAAGATATAAACAAACTTTCAATGCATAATATTTTTGTTAGCTCACGACCATTCTAGAAATGTGACACATGACGTCATAGCTACGTCACAACGAAATTGATACACGAGGTAAAAAAAAAAAAATTTTTTGCTATCTCAAAAAATAAAGCATGTACGGACTTGAAACTTACTATATACCTAGACCACAGTGTGTATATGACAAAGCAACATTTTTGGAATGATGACGTCATCGATGACGTCATTACATTAAATTGAAGTTTTATACTAAAATAATCATATCTTGAGAATAATACATGCTACATACATGATCTTTACACCATATGAAAGGTCTTGAAGTACTAAACAAATCTTACAAAGGGTGTGACCCCATTTGACCTTCACTTCCGGTCGAAACCGGAGGTAGTAGTTTTGTTATGAAAAATCGTTTCTGAATTACGTAAATTTGTGTATTAATATAACAACTTATTTTCAAAGCCCTTTGACGATTCTACCAATGTTTACAAAGTGTGAACTCATTTAACCTTCACTTCCGGTCGAAACCGAAAGTTGAAGTCTGCACATACAAAAATATGTATCTTATTAATGAAACGTGGTACATTAATAATCGCTACATCAATTTAAAGCTCTCTGACAATTCAAAAAAACATGCACAAGGTGTGACCCTATTTGACCTTTAGTTCCTGTCAAAACAGGAAGTTGAAGTTTCATATGACAAACCTTCATGCATAAAGATAAAAAAGTACAAATAAATGTTTCGCCCGTCAGCATAGCACCAATAGACAAAAAACTTGCACACAATATTGACCTTAAAATTTTCAATTACGTAATTGAGCCGGACACCGTGAGTTTGTTCACAAACTCTAAATTTCTAGTTTTTCTTTTTTTCTGGGCTTTCTTAGTCGTCGAAACTTGTCCGCAAATTTTCTCAAAAAGTTAAGCTTGTATGAACTTGAAACTTACCATGTACAAAGATATTAGTGAGTAGATGAAACCGCAAATTTTTGGGAATGATGACGTCATGACGTTAAATAAACATTAAATAATTCAAAAAATTCATAACTCAAGAACGGCATATGCTACATGCAAAATCTTTGGTGCATATGAAAGGTGTTGTAATGTTGGACAAATTGTATGCACACCGTGACCTCATTTGACCTTTACTTCCGGTAGAAACCGGAAGTTAAAGTAACAAATCATGTTATTTGGGGCTCTAGAGCCTAAGTGGTTAAAAATATCAACAAACTTTTAATGAATAATATTTTCTTTAGCTCAAGAGTATCCTAGAAATGTGATATATGACGTCATAGCTACATCACAACGAAATTGATACACGAGGTCGAAAAAAAAAATAATTTGTTATCTCAAAAAATAAAGTATGTACGGACTTGAAACTTACTATATTTCTAGACTACAGTGTGCATATGACAAAGCAATTTTTTTGGAATGATGACGTCATCGATGACGTCATTACATTACATTGAAGTTTTATACTAAAATAATCATATCTTAAGAATAATACATGCTACATACATGATCTTTACACCATATGAAAGGTCTTGAAGTATTAAAAATATCTTACACAGTGTGACCCCATTTGAACTTTACTTCTGGTCGAAACCGGAAGTAGTAGTTTTTTATATAAAAATTCATATCTGAATATCGTAAATTTGTACATTAATATAATAACCTGATTTTAAGGCCGTGCTGCGATTCTACAGATTTTGTACAATGTGTGACCCCATTTGACCTTCACTTCCGGTCGAAACCGGAAGTTGAAGTTTGTACATACAAAGATATGTATCTTTTTAATGAAACGTGATAAACTAATAATCATGACATCAATTTAAAGCTCTAGGGCAATTGTAGATATCGTGTACAAAGTGTGACCCCATTTGACCTTTAGTTCCTGTCAAAACCGGAAGTGGAAGTTTTATATGACAAACCTTCTTGCATAAAGATCAACAAAAGGTACAAATAAATAGCACTAGAGACAAAAACTTGCACACAATATTGACCTTAAAATTTTCAATTACGCGATCTCTTTAATACGTTCAAGCCGAACACCGTGAGTTTGTCCACAAACCCTAAATTTCTATTTTTTGTTTGTTTTGCGAGGCCTTCTTGCCTTCATCACGGGATGTCCAGTTATCATAAGTTTTTTTGTAATGCCGCTTGACAACCTGTTTCTTTTTTGTTTGTGTGTCCTTTAGTCCGAGTTTTTTTGTCCATGCCTGTATAGCTGTTGTATAATTTTATTTTGTAGTTTAAAGGTGTATTTTGTTTTGTTGTGTTATTGGTTTGTTATGCATTAAAAAAAATTTAAAAAGAAGTGCATGATTACCTGAAAAGCAATGACAGCGATTCTTGTTTTCACTGAAATAATTGTCAAGCTGTAAAAACAACGCCCTTCCCAGTCTGGTCTTTTGTAATATCAGCATCTTCATCAGGCAATTTATAGTCATGCTACTGTCGTGGGGTACGTTCTTGTGGTTCATGAACACAGTAGGATTTTTCCCCCGGGAACACCTGTGTGCACCAGAAAACCTGTTGGTAGTAATTAAATACATGTGGACAATTTTGTAAGGCTTGATGCTCTGTCCCAGTCTGTTCTTTTGTAATATCAGTGTCTTCTTCAGGCAATTTATAGTCATGCTACTGTCATGTAGTATGTCCTTGTGGTTCATGAACACCAGTAGGATTTTTCCACAGGAACACCTGTCGGTAGTAATTAAATACATATGGACAATTTTGTATGGCTTGATGCTCTGTGATGCTCTGTCGTGCATCATAAGCCTGACTGGAACACTTTTCGAGCAATACATTTTAACATTTCAGCACCTTTCAAGGAGCAGTATAAAAAGGATCGTTGACAAACGGTGGATCCCCAAAGGTCGATGACCCCGAAGGTCACGAGGTCAAAGGTCGATGACCCCGAAGGTCACGAGTTCAAAGGTCAATGACCCCGAGGAGGGGGCCCCCGTCATGATCGTCAACCGATTCCTTTTTATACTTTTTAATAAATCGATCACCTAGGTTTTATAGTTATTTAAAAACACTTCGTATGCGCCAATGGCCCCCAGGACGATGGCAACTATACCGACCGTTAGCGCTACTTTTTCAGAGTCGTGGTCACTGGGGTCGCTCGTTTTAATTAAAGGGGAGGGTGGTGGTGGTGATGGAGGTGGTGGTGTAAACATTGATGGAGGTGGTGGTGTAAACACATGGAGGTGGTGTAAACGTTGATAGGGTTGATGGAGGTGGTGATGGGTTGACTGGAGGCGATGACGATGGGGGTGATGGCGGGTCTGCGGCGGGGGTTGAGCTATTTAGATCATCGTGTTTTCCTATGGTATCATCTTCCGCGATGATGTTATTGTTCACCCTCGTATTGACCTATTCTTAAATTCATATCACTCGGTAAAAGATGTAGATCACCACCCGCAACAAAATCTAATTTACATCTAGCGTATTGTAATACGTCTTGATACCTCTGAATGGCGTCTTGTAGGTCAACCGGTGAATCTATATTCGCTTCTACTAACGTTTTAAATTGAGCTATAGCGTCTTGCTTGGTGCCCAATGCGAGTAGGCTGGATTTGGTTTGAGCTGGACAGCCCAGGACGCAGTAGGCGTAGGTTTTCACTGAGTCGTTTAATGTTTGTATACCTATTGGTAGCCTTCGCACAACGTTGGATTTAATATGTAACCTTTCCAGGCGTCGTTCGCTCTCGACGATTGCGCGATATACCCAACCGTCCACTTTTCCGCGTGCACTTCTCCGTAGTAGGCCATTACGGTGGCATCTGAGTAATCGACCGTTGTGCTATATGGAATGTTGAGAGAGACGTCGTCGTAATTGTATCCATGCACGGGTTTATATCCTTTACTCCAATAATAGGCGGTTCCTAAGCCGCCCGAATATTGGTCGACCTTTTGGGTCCAAGTATTTTTTGGGTCAACGTGAAAGTCTAATCATAATTTATTATACGCTTCCATATCTATATTGTTATCGGTTGGCAACCAAAAATTTTGAAACGACGTCGGAGCGGATATCTCTTTTAAAAAAGACCTCTCATTTGGTAGTAGACGTGAAACCGATAAAAACTACTAATCATAAGATTAGGATTATTAAAATATTGATACGAAACGCCACATCTTGCTGTAACGCACCACGTTACAAGGTTTATTTGATTTTGGTAAAACCTTTGTGGGCATTGTTTAAACCTTTTTACCGTATCACCATCCTTGGTGCACGGCATTTTATATCTATCAAAAAGGTTTTCAAATTCTATAACGACAAAATTATCGCTATCTTTGTACAATTGTAAATTGCTTACCAATAAGACCGGCAAGTAACCCATCTTTCTAAACATATTTCCTCTTTCAACGGGTGAAAGGTCATTTAAAAATACGTCTCCTTTTACCAGATATCGTTTACTCGGATTACTAGAGAAGGCTCTACTCATTTTTATAAAATGGTATTATTTTAATTTCGGGGGCAGTTCAGTATTACGGGGGACTACTTGGAGTTCTTCCCTCACAAACGACCTTGAGGGGGCGTTGCTGTTGAGCCAGTACAGCGCGGGTTGCTCGGGCACAGTCTGCGTGGATTTGATCAAAGGCGTTGATTGGCCAAATGGGATCGGTAGCCCGCCTCCGCGTGTCGACATCAGCTTCACCAGGAGCGTACAGATATCTTACCGAGGTTCCTACGGGAAGCGTCTTTTCTTTATTACCAACCAGTTGTTTATAATCCGTGGCTGACGATTGACGAACTCGTTTCAATTTAATGGCGGCGGAGGGTTTTAGGTCTATGAGCCTAGTCTTTTCATTATTTAATGACTCGAGGATGCTGGGTAATTGGGCTACCCACGCTCTCGATCGAACGGAGGGGTTTTTGAGTTCGTTGGTGTACTGATGACTGAATAGACATTCCGCCAACGTTCTATTGAATTGCTCAACCATACCCTGCGCGCGATAACTACCGGCTTCACCGCGCTGTACTTGAGTTTTCGTACGTTTAAACAAAACGTTGAAGGAAGCCATAAATTCTTTTCCGGGATCTACTTTAATTAACTTTGGCCACGTTAACGGACTGCGCCGATAAATCTTTTTAAACGCTTCGGCGACTTGAGCGGCCGTTTTGTCAATGAGGGGTTCCGCTTGTTTATACCGGCCGGCTTCGTCGATGACGGTCAGCGCTTACAACCACCCTTTAATTTTTGGTTTTGGCTTACCGGTCGCGTCGTTGAGCGCTTCGACGGCTCCTACGCCTTATTGATAACCTCTCAACGAATAAAACACGGCGCTCAATTTCTTTTCCATTTACCTTTACATTTACAACATATTTTTTGGGCCCTGGTCGTTCCATTTTTACACCTCTCGCACGGCTGCGGGGGCGTTTTGCCCTGGCTTTTTATTCGAGATTGGTGGTACGCGCAATAATCTTGATTAGAGTGGGTCATCTCTCTGAGGCACCTCGTTGTCTTTCCCTGATGTAACCACGGACACTGTCCTGTGCCCTTCCTCCTTTGTCTGCTGTTTTTCGGGGCTCTGGGTTGACCAATTTCTTCTTGGCCGTGGGTAAGTCGTCGATTGGGTTGATGAGGTGTTTATTGTCGAACGGGCTTAAGGACTTTTTTGTTTGTTTTAACGTCACGAGTTAATGTTTGAGGCTCCGGATTCCATTCATCTTGTGGGACAGCGTGCCTCCCCTCAACGCGTGTTCGTACGCCAAAAACTCAATATGCTTTTTGACTACGTATTTTTTTACAAATTTGGCTTTTTTCATACATTGATCTTTTGAGAGGACGCAATACATTTTAGACCTCAAGGCGATTACCCTTTTTATAGGCCCCCCACCGAGCTCATTTTTCAATTTTCCTATAATTTTTTTGCTTTTAGGATCGTACGAGGGATGATCCGGGGAATAATTCGAAAAGTCAAAACGATCCGATTCTGATTTAAAGTCCTCGTAACTGTCTTCAGTTTTTATTCTAACGATTAAACTATCGGTGTCGGTATAATTGATGTTACAATTATCTCCATACTTTTCTTTCAAAAAGTCGTGGAAAACTCAAACATACACACCTTGGACAGATCTAATATGCCAGCACCTATGTAGATGGGTTTGTCTAACGTGAGTTTTGTTGGGAAGCTGTGCACCGCCATTAGATCGTTTGGAAACGGAACCGTTCTACTAAGCTGCGGTTTGACGATCAATTTTAACCTCCATTTTGTTTCGGATCGTTTGAATATCTTTACGTCTACCCTATCTTCCATCGTCTTTCCAAACACCGAAAACATCGCCTCGGTTCGTAGACCGGTGTTAATGTCGATGTACGGTTTCATCCAGGGAGATTGATCGAAGAACATCGCTCTATGGATCTTGGTCAATTTCATTCCATGTTTTAAATATAATTGTAAATTTCTATGATGAAGCACGTAGTTTTTTCTGGGATTGAAATGAGCCATAAGTTTAGGAGTTTTACCCATTGGTTTGTCGTCCAAGAGTTTTTTTTGGTAATCCAACAATTGCTCTTTCTTTACCACCTAATTTTCGGGCGCCAACGCGTATCCGTTGTGTTTACGATGAAGCTCGGGCGGATACTCCAAGTCTACTTCGAAAATACAACCTATAGCAGCGTCTTCTCTCATCGCCAGAATTACTCTTTTATTTTATCCGGACGTTTATGCCATCTGAGGCTGCCGGTTGGGAGATATTGGCTCATGGCCCAACCGTATAAATTATTCGCGTCTAAATACATAATGTAACTAGATTCTCTAGAGGTAATTGTTGTTCGCTTCGGCGTATCTCAATTCACCCACCCCCGACATACTGCCTCATTTCGCTCGTTCAAAAAACAAATGATGATCGATATCCGTAAGTAGTTCTAGTTTAATATCGGTCTTTTTGAGTAACGCGTCCCAAAAGAAGCCCAGTGAGGTATATAGCTGTGCGCCAGATCCAACTCGTATTTTTTGAGGCACTGTTTTCTAAAGTATTGAAACACATCCGCCAGTAAAATCACATCCATTTTGAGATAAAGATCGTAATCTCCCATGGTTTTACAGCTAAAGGCTTTCCATACTTTTTGGGCTCTTTTGTACTTGGCTTTGGTAATGTGCGAATCAGATAGGGACGAATAAAACTTTGCTCTTTGGGGTAATTTATGTTCTTCAAACCTTTCGAAAGAGTCCAATATATTCGTAGGGAGTAAATGCCCTTTTCCAAGCACAATTCTCGTTGTACCTATTTCGAGCTTTTTTCTTTGAATATTTTAATTCGTGGTTCGGCATCGCTTTGACTAGTTTTTCCAACCCACACCCTAAAAACTTGTACGAATCTAAAGACGTCAACTGATTTCCCAAGGTAAATGAAATGTAATTTTCATCGGTTTTTGGAATGACGCTTATGGTCCAGTCCATTTTGGACAACTTTTTCACGATGAGATGGCTGTCGTAACCCTCTAGATTATGAAAAAAGACCGGCACTTTCGTTTCATAGGGTATTGCTTTTTGTTTTAGATTGCAGGCGTTGTGCACCGCTCCTCTGTATTTTCCCGTTGTATGGCAATGATCTCTCACGGAGTCGCCGTCTAACGGTTTATCGCAATACCAACACGTTCTGGCGCTCTTATGCCTTTTGACGTCATCATCGCTCATGGTTTAATAGTCGGCGCGGGTATTTTAACAAATAGTTGATGGATTCTAGCGAAACTTTCAAGCTACTTAGAAAATGTTCCGCCACGATGCGTTTGGAACTCTTTGATCTCATCATCGGCGCCTATCATCACGTACGAGTACCCGCACGCTTCGTGTCGTTGGTAGATCGTGGTGGAGTCTCCTTTGGTTTCTTCGGTGGGTACGAGAATGCTCTCAAAATGGGCGTAAATAACGAACAGGGGCGAAGCTTTCTTTTGTACGTTTTTAAATTCTAATATATTATTATCGGGCTTCGGCAAAATCGTCATTAGCGGCGAATGATCGACACCCTCACAGTATTCTACGTGCTTTTCGAGTATTTCTTTTGTTGAAAAATGTTGCAAACATAAACAAAAATGTTTTTTACCATCATGTTTACTGACTTGACTACCTAATAACCTCGAAATATGTTTTACCCAAACGTAATGATTATTTTCATCTTTCAAAAACAGATTTATACTGTCTGCATAAGCTTTCGTAGCAACAACTTCATCAGATGGTACAATGGTGTGAACGCAAGTGAACACGTTTCATACTGAGCTCCGCAATTTCACTTACCAGCTCCTACATTCGGTTTCTGCTGTAATCCTTACCACTATTCTGGTGGGCATACATCTCGACCAACTGCTGCAAGGATTTGTTGATAAAATGCCGACAAAACCGAAAAAATCGACGAAATCTCCACCTCCCCGATCACCTCCTGTGCTATCACCACAACCCGTCCATGCACCGGGCCCTGTGCAGTCACCGGAACAAACACCTGACCGGCCCCCGACATTTGACGTCGAATTCCAGCAGTATGTCAAGGATGCACTAACGGAGATTCGCCGTGGCCAGGCGGAACACAACAGAAGGATGGACAAACTTGAGGTGACCTTCAATGCTGCCATCGAGTTTGAATCGAAAAGGATAAACGATCTGGAAAACCGTCTGAAGGAGCTGGAAAAGCTGGCTCCATTGATTCAAAAGGCAGAACAGCAACTTGCCGACCACTCTGAAAAACTAAACAAACTCAAGCGATTCAGTCGTCGAAATAACATCAGAGTAATCGGTATCCCTCAAGAAAAGAATGAGGACTGTTTGGCACTTACCACCAAGATGCTCCAAGATAAATTTGACATCCATGACATTAAACTGGAGCGAGCACATCGCGACGGTATGAAGACCCCTGGCCGCCCACAACACCCAGCAAACATTACACAATTGGCCCAATGCTGGCCCAATTACGGCTCGGCAATTGGCCCAACGCTGGCTGCCAGTAGCGGGCCGGTACCGTTTTACACATTGGCGTTCAATTGGCCCAGTACCGTTTGCCTTAATTGGCCCAATACCAAACCATAACGGCCCAGTGCTGGCCCAATGGTTATTTGCCTGTACTGGGCCAATACCGTATGCCTTTATCGGCCCAGTATACGAACCATAACGGCCCAATATAGGCCCGGTACTGGCCCAACGATTACTGCCTGTTCTGGGCTAATACCGCATGCCAATATCGGCCCATTATACGAACCGTAACGGCCCAATACAGGCCCGCTACTGGACCATTGGTTACTGCCTGTACTGGGCCAATACCGTATGCCACAATAGACCCATTATACCGGCGGGGGCGGGGTTGGGGGGGGGCAGCTGGGGGCGTCAGGTGTATTTGCCCATGGTGCAGGCATGTTATCATTTTCAAAAACATTGCATTTTAGTTAAAGGGGGGTTGGGAGTTGGACATTGTCTTCATTCAATATTGACAGATTTAGGAGTCTTGTGATGGTGGGCTGGGTTGCATGGCTTTTTAAGTTTATATTTTAGAAGCTATTTGAAAATTTATTTGCAAACGTGCAGTACTGTACGAATATACAATCTCAAGAGCAAGTCTGGTTTGATTACAATAAACTGTTTTAATTAGAGAGCAGTAAAATAACATAATTATTACATGTACAGTATTCAAGTGCAAAAAAAACCAATGATCATGGTAAAATTCCAATCCAAAAATTAAAGGAACCGTTTGTTTATAAAATACATTATGGTTAGAAAGATGTTGGAATAATGTTGTAAAAGTAGAATACCAACACGGTCTGCCATTTAAGCTCCCATAAATGGCCGACCGCGTTAGTTTGCAAAGTAAAATGAAAACCACGCAACTTGGAGACAAATTTGTGTGAATCATTGTATTCTCCCTTTAAACATCTTTCTAACCATATGCATTTTAACAGTTACATATAGACGAACACTTTTTATAAACGAACTCGTCCAATCCAAGGCAATATGTTCCTTCAATTAGATACTTATCTATCACAACAATTGTACAAGATAACGCAACATCACTTTATCTACAACAAAGACACAAATTCTCTTAAAAAAAGTTACCACACCATGTAAGTGGAACGGTTGTCAGAATGGCAAAAAAACACCTCAAAAATCAATGTATGTGCCTGATAATAAATAGATTATTAGAAAATAATATTTAATATGCTGTTGTTAAACTTAAACCTAGACCCTCTAAAAGGTGTTCTTAGACGATGTCATCTGGATTTTCCTGGCGCTGTTTTGCCAATTCCCGGGTCTTTCGCCCACCATTACGGTCTCCAGCATTTCTCAACCATACCATAATCTCTTTTTTAATATCTGCTGCCGTCGCCGACATCGCGGGGGCTCGTGCTATTGCGTCTGGAACAAAGAAAATTGCAAAAAATAGGATTGTATATTCAAATGGCTTTTATCAATGAAATACAGCACATGAGTTTGCGACTTGCACTAAGTCATAAACACTGGGGTGAACAAGTGATAATACAGTTTGGAAAACAGTTTTGTGACCAATTTCAGCAAGTTGTTCCGACTAGGAAAGTGTAGCAAGCACCTGTTGTCCATACTCCTATAAATATGTATAACTCGGGACAGGTACCTCGGATTTGAATAAATCCGAGTCAAAATGTGCCTTGGACCATGACCGACGAAAAAGGCTCAGCAAGAAACCATCTTGGAAGAGGCAATTGCCCCATTCCCACAGCTGTTTGTGGCTTTTGTTAAAGGTAGGGTACATTTGGAGCATACTGCAATATGGAACAGATATTTCAATGCAGATCTGCTGAATGTGAGAAAGGCTTTTCTTTGTGGAAAAGATCACTTTAATGCTAAGGGAATTTTTTTAAACAATATTTGATTCCACCACAGCTTTTCAGTGCTTAAAGGAACTTGTTGCCTTGGATCGGACCAGTTGGTCTTTGAAAAGCGTTTGTAACAGTTTGTTACGAAATACATATGGTTAGAAAGATGTTTAACAAGTAGAATCAATTATCCACACACACGTGTGTCCATTTATAAATGGCCAACCGTCTTAATCGACAAGGTAAAAGGAAGACCAAGCAGTTTCGAGTGATACTCATTTTTGAGTGATACTTATGTGGATCATTATATTCTTCTTCTAAAATATCTTTAAGAATCTTAATTCTGACATACTTGTTATCACTGTGCAAAGAACCAGGTTGCCAAATGGTCTCTTGGCAACCCCGTCTTTCCCCTTCCAGCCAGCCTTCCCGGCCCAATTGTAACCCAGGGTTACTTTGTGCTCCATTACGCTCGTCATTATTCTTCTCACCGCATCTTTGACTGTTGAGCCTCCAATGAACATCAGGTGGTTCATCTGCATCAAAAAGAACACTCAATTACACTCAATATGCATGATGGAATTAGCTAGATTATGATACTTAATCTTTTTGTCTATACATACATAATGTGCGTTAGCGCTAAAAGCGTGGTACTTGTGATATCAATACTCGTATGCAAACACACAAATATTGGCCAGTCAAACAGAACTTGCACAAGTTTAGAATATACATTTTTCAGAACACTGACTGACACAGTAATGTGATAAATGTCTCTTAAAAACATATATGTATATATCTCAACATATGCATAAAATAACAAACCTGTAAAAATGTTAGCTCATACGGTCATTGAAGTTGCAAGATTATAATGAAAGAAAAAACACCTTTGTCACACGAAGTTGCGTGCTTTCAGATGATTGATTTCGAGACCTCAAGGTCTAAATCTGTGGTCTCAAAATCAAATTCGTGCAAAAATACTTCTTTCTCAAAAACCCGTTAATTCAGAGGGAGCAGTTTCTCACAATGTTAATACCATTATATATACCACAATCTAACATTCTAATAAAAACTTACCAAGGCATCTCTGGCTTTCTTCGTCTTCAAACTTTCCTCTAACGCGTCTACCTCTTCATTTGATGTCAGAGGCAGATGAATATCTTCCGGTAGCTCCTCTACCTCTACTGTGTGGTTAAGTTTTGCCAGGATTGCCTGCTGGACCTTCCTGATCCCTGCCAGCTCCTCCTGAATTGCCTTCTGAACGAGCTGCATCTCACTGATAGCCTTCAAAAGAGTCCTATCAGTAGCTGCAATGGTTGATTTATACAAAGATTTTGAACTTGTTACAAAGACACAATGAAAGGGTTTCAATAAGGGAATAAAAGGGTAGTAACGAGTTCTTAAGTGGCTGTTTAAAACCGGCAGGGTCATGGCAGTGTAATAAAAGCTCTAGCCGAGTCAAAACTCTTTTATTCCCATTCATAAATGCCTTTTTGTTTAAAAGGCGCAATTAAGTGAGAAACCCTGCAAAACAACCGGTTATAAATAGATAAACAGGTATTTATGAATATACTATTAAACAATTGCAGAAAAAAATGTGTCTTCTAGCGTTAGCATACCTGCAAACATTGGTATCCCAGAAATAGGGACAAATCTGGACGATTTTTTTTGTCACGGGAGGTGAAAATCAGAAACTGTATACTTTGCTATCTTGGGGGTCAAACTGTGGGTCGCCTGCAATATCTTGTTTACTAACCCACTTGCAACACAAGCAAACAATATTTTCAAAACATAAAAAAATTTTCTTTCTCTTTATTTTTGGACGTTCTTACCCTCTTATTTCTGCCATTACTAATACTTTTATACTTTTTTGTCAACAATTTTCATGGCTTCGTTATTTAAGAATCGGTTGTGTAAAAAACTCCTTTTGCAATAAAATGTTTGTGGTTTAACCATGGAGGTAAACGATCGGTCAGCAACGCACATTGGGAAATAGGGTCCAATCACTTACAACTAGACTTGTTTTCAGTTGTTAACCAGTAATTTTTTTACTTTTTAAAAATAAAATAGGGAATGTTGAGAAATCGGGACAGTCCGATTTTTAGGGTTTTCAAAACTCAGAAACCGGGACTGTCCCGAGCAAACCGGGACAGTTGGCAGGTATGCGCTAGTCATGGAGACAATGTTGTAGGGATAAAGCTGGGCAACTTCTTGCTTGGTATGCTGCTTTCATCTTATTGTCAAGTTAGCACTTTGCTTGGAGATACATTATGAAGGCATGCTAGACAAATGCGAAACTAAGATTAAGTACAGCCAGTATACATGTCTACTCACCACTCACAATGGAGCCACCGGAGGATGATGAAGCTATTGACTCAACTGGAGTGAATCTCCCTGTAGGGGCAAATCAAATCATTTCAACAAAATTGTTATCTCCTTGATACATTGTACAGACAGACGGACAGACAGACCGACAAATAGCGTAATAGAAGGGTCTGTTGTGCACACTTTAAAAATAAGCAACATTTACCACAAAAAGTGCTTGGATGAGAGACCAACGAATTGTTTGATGTCTACCACAGTCCGAGGAATATGGTCGCCATAAATTTCCAATTTAATTGACTCTTTCAACACCGAAATCATAAAATTTGGTCTTGAAATCAAAGTAAACATAATACAACAATGATGGTCTTTTTATCAAAACTGGTCTTTTTATGAATACTTAATTGCAGAACTTATTCGCCCATTTCACGAAAACGTAAAAAGGCACTTTCAAAGCTTGAAATAATACGATATAAAAGACCCATTCCCATGCAGTAAAACCTACCTGATATGGGACTACTAGCACGAGTTGGTAAAAAATCCATGAACTCCAGGTTGATGTCTGAGCTCCCTGTTTGGATGGTGGGAACCTTGGGTGCAGGTGGGTGGCTTACTTGGCGTTTGGTCTTCGCTGCTGGCTTCTTCGCCGACACTCCTTGGTCATCACTTTCCTCATCATCACTTGATGACCACACTGCCGGTCGCCTTCGCCTTTAAATAAAATCAGTAATTTCATTAACTGTCTTATTGCAAGACATATTTGTATACACTTTTCAATAGCGATGGATTATCAACCAGATGCATATCATGGGCAACGTTGTTGCTACCACGGTCGGAGCCGGTCGGCTATGACCGGCCCCAGCTAATCGTAAACAGAATATTAATTTTATTTATATTTTACCCTAACATTTTACTTTAAAACTTAATAAGTATTTATTTTCTATGGCTCCCTGGACATGTTTTTTCCTCTGACAATGACTTTGTCAAGCCACAAATGGGCAAAAGAGAGCCTGGGGAACCCATCAAAGCTTAAACAAAACCTAAAACCCTTCAGCTTCCAAAGACGCAGCCCCTGTTGATCCCACGCTGCCCCTATACCCACCCTCTCGGCCATGCTCTCGACAAAATTAGCCGGCATCCAATTTGCCCTAGCTACAACCTTGATCATGGGTCATGTTTTACTTGGTCGTATGAATATACGCACATGTTGTATCCGTTAAAATTGCTATGAAAGATTAATTGACTAACAATAAAAACAAGATGTATACGCAATAGATGCGCACACGTGGAAAGGGGTTTAATTATTTTTTTTGGTGTTACAACAACCGTAATGGTTATGCAATGGACAAAAGAAAAAACGCAATGATGGAAAGCCTTTAATTTCAAGCATTTTCCAGATGCTCTGTGTACCACATTGACTGATATGGCTGCATAAACAAAGTTGCGTATTACAAACCTTTTGTTTTCAGAGCACAATATATGCAAAATAATTCTTACTTGCGTTTTGTTGACGCCCCTTCCGGTTCTGTGTGTATGTCCGAGGTGTCCTCAGCCATCCGAAGCTTTTGTCTCCCTTCTTCATAGCTCTCTGAAATACATTTAAAAAAATGTAATTTAATAGGATGAAAAAAAAAATGAAAAAATAAACAATAAAACATCAGTTTTAGGATAAAGATGAACTGAAATTGTTTTCAAATTTATTGCAGTGATGTTTATTGCTTGGGTAAATGTTCTGTCCTTCAATCCACTGTACTTTCTGAGTTCTATGGGAAGATAACCAACCCACATACCTGAACCTCATCACTAACACCATGAAGCAAAACCCTTAGTTGAAAGAATTACGCGATTTCAAAAGGTTTCACCATGTGGTGTGAGTTACGATGTCGGGAGGGGCAATAAATACATCAATCTATTACAACATTGAAATTCCAAAGCAGTACAATAACTTGTTATTATTGCTATTATTATGTGTTCACTTACTACTTGTGCACAGCAGGCAGATCTTGTACAACTTCCATGTTGGCAGGTCAGGCTGCAGCCGATCTTTGACTGCTTTAGATGTAGCCGCTGATGAGTGGAATGGTGGCCACAGTACTTGCTGGTTTGATTGAATCAACCACGCTGAGGGGACCAGCTCCACCTCATTGCTTTCAATGAACACCACAACGGCATACATTGTTTACCTGGTACAGTTGTTTATAAATGTAAATCATTTCAACTTTTTGACATTTGAGTACACTTTTGCAACAGTTTAGTATTTTAGTATCTATTTTATTCAAACGGCCACCAATAGAAATGAATGGGTTTGGTGTAAATTGTACCCTATTTAAGGCACATTATTTAGCTTCAGTGTTTTATTAGCTTGAAGTAAAAGAAATTTCAGACATCTTTTTCTTTGTAATAGAGGCACCCATGACAAGATCTGTCCCATACTGCACAAGTTTTACAACTGAGTGTAAAGAAGGACCCCAAAGACAGGGACAGAGAGACAGACTGAGCGCTAACAAAATATAAACAAATGTGAAAGCAAAACATCTGAAAAGACTATTTTATAAAGGAGGAGAATGAAAACTACCTACCAAATTCAAAAAGACAAAAAAGGCAGCTTGAAATTGTGATATATGTTAAGCATTGTTGTCTGTTTTGCATGTTCTTCTTTTTGTAATGTACATGTACATGTGCAAGGAAACATTACTTAGCAAGCAGTCAAGCTGATTATTCTGCCTGCATTTCCTAAGATTTCATCGTGTGCAGCAGCGGAAATGCAACGTGTTGACTGCGGTAAGGAAGCAAGATGTACTTCCGCTTCACCAACTGAATATCATCAGTATATAGACGACCACTCAACTCTGCAACCCTGTACACACCCAGCTGTCTAGAATCCATTGGGTACATAAAAATTGGTTCCAGTGACAAAAATCGGTTGTACATGATGTAGACTCCGGATTTACATCGAAAGATGTTCTTGATAACCCCGATGTAACTTCCAACTTTTACGCAGTTGTCTCCATCTTTTGTGCTTACTGCACATTCCTTGAAAGTGGCATCACGGAACTGAGTACATGGTATATATGAATTTCCATAAGGAAGGGGGCCTTTCACATGTTCCATTCTCAGGATGACGTCAGATTCTTTAGGCAAACTCTCTTCACTATGAACTTGCAATGCTGATCTTTCCGACAATCTCAGTATTACCTGCTGAAGTGCAAAGTTGGATTTTCGGACCAGCCTTTTTAAGCTCTTCAAAAAGTTCTCAAAAGGGAATGCTGAAAATGTGTCCAGTGGGCCATGGAGTTTGACATCATTAGGGAGATGGACAAGAGAATGAACATTGTATACAATTTGGTCTTTTCCATACAAACTACCAAGGTGTTGAACAAAGCCCACAAGCAACTCTTTGGCATAGTCACACAATGGACGACACAAGGTGGGGTTGGCCAAAATACTTATTGCAGTGGAGAACAGCATAAAATTGTTGTACATTGCATCCGGAATTCTCCCCTTGAAAGCTATTGGCCCAGTGTACAGTAGAATCAGTCTGAACTCCGTTGCTTTCCACCTGTCCATTTCTGATAGAGCCCGTGGTTTTCTGGCAAATTCCCGAGGTATGTGAGGAGAAAGTGAAAGAAGACATTCAGATATTTGCAACTTTGCACTTGAACCCAGACGGTAATTCAAGGGACCCTTCATCCAGAGTCTTAGAATACGTCTCATAACACCTAGACACACTAAGTGCATGTAATCTAGAGGAAACTGCGATACCATGCCAACATTTAATCGTCCTAGAGGGTTGGGGCCAACATGATGATTTTCATCTAATCGTTCATCAAAGGAATCATCACTGCGGAGTGGTGCATCTAGTCTGGGGAAATATACTTTTCTATCGTACTCTCCGGTTACTGTGCACTTTTCACAGCTCGAGTAGCCTGAATGGCCCTTGACTCCTTTAATAAAAGCACGTGCTGGTGCGTCGCATACAAATGCAGAGACCGTTACACTATGAAATTCTCCCCTGTACTGCAATCCGTTTGACTTCAAATCCTCCATCTCGTTCACAAAATCTGTCAGAAATTCTTCAGCAGATTTGGGTTTCTCATTTCCATAATACAAGCCAATAACAAAAGGCTGAGATCTACTTGGTGAGCAACATATCATACCTAGTATTGGCCAAAACTGAGAACTGCTGCTTTTAAAGAGAGGCAGACCATCGATATTGAACTGAAGGCTGATATTTTCCTGATCCAACAGCTTCAAAAGGGGCAGCGCAGAGAGTATGCCTTGCAAAATACCAAAATGGTAGTAACAGCCACCTGCTATAGTCTTGATTCCACATACCTTTCCTGTCGACAAAAGAGTACGGGGGTCTTTGGGAAGAGAAGGATGATACTTTCCAAGAACTTTTAACAGCTCTCCAACCGAAGAATGTGTAATATTATACTTGAGAGCCCACTTGCCTAATTCAGTGCCAAGTTCTTTTTCATCTACTTCGCCATCACATACATCCCAGTCAGAACCACAATTCGAAGACGGTGAAAAAGAAATGTTGCTTGGAGTTGGACTGACATGGTTTGCCGTTTCTTGATCAATATCTGATTCTGAGCTCGAGTTGGAGTCTTCATCAAGGTGAACTTCAGCGAAACCAACTTCATCAAATTCATCATCAAAAGAATTATCATCTTCATGTTCACCGTCTTGATCATCATTATCATCATGATCAGTAGTAAAATCAGTAGGCCTCACATCAGGGACACTTACTTCATCATGTTCCTCGATGATCCTAGAATTATGTTCAAGCCTTGCAATGTCCTGACAATATTGGTCAACAAGATTTTCTACTTTCCTGCGCTTAGTCCAGTATGACATGTTATCCGTGTTTATAAAATCTATATTTTATTAGGCTTCAGGTCTAGCTAGTCCTAGGCTGAATGACATGGGAAAACGGGCTTTATAATAATTAAATAGGCTAGCAATTATTTAACTGATTCTTTGGACTATGTAAACTCAGATAGAGCCCAACAGACCTGTTGGTGACGTTTTTAATAGGACCACGGTTCGGTATGAATCTTACAAAACGGAAACCGAAAAACTGAAAGAGGGAGAATGTGATTTGTATTTTAAATAGAAAAAAACAATTATTAGCCCAGCAGCTAGAGAGTAGCGTCAAGAGTAGTACAAAAGCATATAATTAGAAAACTTATGCTATAACTTTGTAATGTTATTTAGTAATAGTAGTAGGCTACTTTCAGAATTAAGTAAAGCTAAATAGTAGGCTATGATAGGCTTATAAGTTATAATATTTAGAAGTAGCGTCAAGCAAAGGCTAGCACAAACAAAAGGACTTTCAAAAGTGTACTGAAATGCACTTTATATGAGCTGAAATGATGAACAAGTACATATAACAACTCACCAATCTTCTTCGCAACTGTACCAATACCACCAGGGAGCAAAAACAGCTTCTAAGTAAGTCGAAACGGTCAGCAAGCCAGCACTTTGTAGGAGTAAAATTTCAAGAACGTGTAGCGAGAGCGAAGTTCACGGGTCAAAGGAAGAGATTGCGTGGGTTCGGAGTCGATCGAGTAGAGAACGCCGTTGGTGCAATCCCACAATTCTTTGCGGGCTATCCCATAATGTATGCACATGCGTGACGTCACAGCATCCTCTGTAAAGGCCGTCGCGCGATGAAAATCTTGTGCGCGATCCTAAGACTGCTGAGGCCTAAAAACTATGTCTTTTTATGATTGCGCGTCTATATTTTCATCGCGCGACGATCGCGCGACCGACTATAAACAGGCCTAAAAAGCATTGCACAATGGAAAAGGCATGCGTGCGAAGCCAGAATCGGGCCATTATCGGGCCAATGTTGACTGGACGATTATATTGTGCTTTGGTTATGGAGTATTTTACTTTTAGGCGCAAAAATAAAGCCGAAATCAATTTGTTTTCGCACAAATGCTGCTGCTAGTGTTGCGACCACCAAAATTTAGCCGGAATCGGCACAGTGAGCCGGAATTCGACCTATAGTAACGCCGGCATAATGCCGGGATTGGGCCGATATTGACCGTATAGAGGCTACCCGAATGCTGGCAGTATGAAGCCAGCATTGGCACACTTCTGGCCGTGTACCGTCAGCCGTAAACGGTACTGACGGTACATGCCAGTACAATGCCAGCATTGGGCCAATGGTGTAATGTTTGCTGGGCATCTACTCATCAAATTCAATGGGTACCAAGATAAACTCAAAGTCCTTCGCCAGCAACGACAGGCCCTCGCGGACGTCCCCTACTTCTGCGTGGACGACTTAACCCGCCAAGATCTGCACGAAAAACGACGATGGTCTGACCAAGTGAAGAAGGCCTACCAAGACGGCAAGAAACTTCGCTTCGTTGCTGGTAAGTGGCGGAACAACGCTGGATCTCTGGCCGAGTTCTATCGCGCACCATGAGCTGAATGGAGGGCATTGCTAACCCATGGCTAACCTTTTCAACCACCGCCTGTTTGTCGTCTTCGCTTTGTTTTATTGACTGTTTGATATTAATTTTGTTCTATTTGTTTCTCAGTTTGATTTGCCATATTTATTTATTCATGATTATTTTAGTATATATAATTTACTTTAGTTTTTTTATCTTCCTCATTATTACTACACACATGACTGTGTTTGTCTTGGTCATTTACCTTGCTGTACATATTGCATAGCTTGTTCTGCTGCTCGGTCTATTTTGCTATGATTTGCATGGCTTTTTATTTGCAATTATTACTATTTTATATGCATTTTGGCTTGGTTTACCTTCAGTTCTTCAGTTCTATGTGTGTTAGTCTATGCATATTATTTTGAGTTCATTATTCTGCCTACTATTTCAATATACTGCTTCTTTTTTGACTTACTATTATTTCCTTATGTTGAGCCTATACATTATTATTATTAATGTTTTTGCTCTTGAAACGTCTCAATGTACATTTGTCGTTTCATCAGAGACTACACTGACTGTCTCTTTTTTCTTTATACGATATTTAAGTGTGTGTGTAACCCTTTTTTTGTATGTTCATGTTTCCACATTTTTCTGATGACGAGGAAGATGACCCCGATTTCTATGACAATGCTTGTGCTTATTTTTACAGTAACGAATTTAATAACTTAAATATTCCCACACCAGGTACTTTTTCGATATTTTATATGAACTCCAGGAGCCTCTGTAGACATTTTTTTCAACATCCAAGACTTTCTTGGCACTCTTGACCATTCTTTTTCCATCTATGGCTTCACAGAAACCTGGTTTAAGGAGGTCCCTCCGCCTTATGTTTACATAGCTGACTATCATCTTGTCCATTCTTCTAGGTCCCTGCGTCATGGCGGAGGGGCCGCCATGTTTGTTAGTGCTTCGCTGAACTTTCACATCCGAGAAGACTTAATACCTTCTTCGACGGATGACCTAGAATCCATTTTTATTGAAATTCAGCGAGACAATGCTTGCAACTTGATTGTTGGCAATGTCTACAGGGCTCCTGGTACTTCCTTTGTTACATTTAACAGGTGTTTTGATTCTTGTCTAGACAAAATAGCGAAAGAGGGGAAGCTCTGTTACATAATGGGTGATTTTAACCTTAATTTGCTCAATTGTGCTGACCACCAGCCCACGGATGATTTTTTGAATGCTATCTGTTCTTATGGCTTTCGACCTCTAATCACCAAGCCCACTCGCATCACCCCAAACTCCTCCACATTAATCGATAACATACTTACAAATTCCAATCTTGATACTTCAGCTGGCCTATTGTATTCTGACATCACTGATTACAATCCCCTCTTTCAATATACTGCTTCTTGTTTCAAGAGACCTTTTATACCAGGGACATTAACACCAATTCTCTTCAGTCATTTAGCTCAGATCTTCTCAACATTGATTGGAGTGACGTTTATGGTAAGCATGATACTGACTCTGCTTACGACATATTTCTGTCTAAATTTTCTTCCCTTTATGACCATCACTTTCCACTTATCACCAAAACAGTTGGTAAATCCAAGAAAAACCAGCCTTGGATCAATCAGTCCATCATTGATTCTTGCATCTTTAAAAACAGGTTACATAGAAGGTTCTTGCGTAATCCATCTGAAGTCAATTGGCGCAACTATAAGGTCTTTCGCAATTGTCTGACAGCTTCTATACGAGCTGCAAAAAAAGATTATTATGCTCGTCAGCTTCATCGACACAAAGATAACCTGAAAGGACTTTGGCGAGAAATAAATAATATTATCGGCAAGAAAAAAGATACTTCTTTGCCAGATGATTTCACCGATGGAGAAAACAGTTTTTCTAGTCCAGGGGATATTGCCAATTCTTTCAATAAATTTTTCAGCAACATCGGTTCTTCTCTCGCAAACAAAATCCCCGCCTCTGTCACAAACTTCACTGATACTCTCCACAATCCTACTGCTTCCTCTTTCTTCCTCACACCTACCAACACTTTAGAAATCATCCAGATTGGCAAGAACCTTAAGATTGGAAACAGTTGTGGATTTGATGGAATTAGCTCTACCGTTATTAAAACTGTTCTTCCAATCATTGCCGATCCTCTCAGCTATATCTTCAATCTTTCTTTTCTAACTGGCTCTGTCCCCCTTAAGCTCAAGATCGCCAAAATCATCCCTATTTTCAAAAGTGGGGACAAGCAGAACATCAATAACTACAGACCTATTTCTATCTTACCTTGCTTTTCTAAAATTCTTGAGAGGCTTGTCTATAATCGTCTTTCTCATTTCATTTCTCAATTTCAGATTCTATTCGATCAACAATATGGCTTCAGATCTAAACATTCTACTGATATGGCTCTTATATAACTCGTTGACAGAATTAACAGTGCCTTCAATAACAAAATGTCTGCGATTGGCGTATTTATTGACCTCTCAAAAGCCTTTGATACTATCAATCATTCTCTCCTCACTAAATTAGAACACTATGGTATCAGGGGACTTCCTCTCAACTGGTTTTCTGACTATCTTTCTAACAGGTTTCAGTATATTTCTATCAAGAATGTTGAATCTGCACTACTAAGTATCCAGCATGGGGTCCCTCAAGGATCCATTGTTGGTCCTCTTCTTTTCTTGATCTATATAAATGACCTTTCTATTTCTTCAAATACTCTGAATTTCACTCTTTTTGCCGACGATACCACGATCTTCTACTCCAACACTGACGTCTCTTCTTTGTTTGACACTGTAAACTCTGAACTTGACAACGTTTCTTCTTGGTTTAAGGCCAATAAACTTTCTCTTAACTTGACTAAGACTAATTTCATCTTCTTCAGCAAAACGTCTGGCTATCAAGATACTGTTTTATCTCCAGTCAAGATTGACGGTATTCCAATTACCAGGGTTGATTCTGCTAAATTTCTAGGTGTCCTTGTCGACCATAAACTGTCATGGACTGACCATATCTCCTCTGTTACAAAAGTTGTTTCACGTAATACTGGTGTCCTGTCTAAACTTCGCTTCTTTCTTCCAACTGAATCTCTGGTCCTACTTTATAACTCACTTATTCTTCCATACTTAAACTACTGTAACATTGTCTGGTCGAACACTTCTAATAAAAAGCTGCACTCTTTATACGTCACCCAAAAAAGAGCTATTCGTATCTGCACTTCTTCTCGCTATCAGGAGCATTCTACACCTCTATTCGAAAGGCTTCATACTCTCACCATCAGTGACTTAAATAAATTCCACACTGGGATTTTCATGTACAAATTTACGCACAATCTTCTCCCAAATGGTTTCTCTTCTTTCTTCTCCTCAGTCCAAGATACACATGACTACTCTACTAGATCCCGTCACAACTTGTATGTCCCATTCACCCGCACCCTGTATTCTAGTTCTACTCTTCGTTTCTATGGTCCCCGTCTATGGAACACCATAGATAGTGATATCAGAACAATGTCATCCGTGAGCCATTTCAAATCCTCCTATAAAAGAGCAATCCTCTCTCAATATGTAACATAGCTTTCCCTCCCTAGCAACACTCTTCTCTTGGTTGTCTTCAATTATTTCGTCGCGGTGCTGACAGGCCGACGGTTGGCCGGTGCGGATCTGGCGGGGTGGCGAGTGGGCAGTAGTAGCACTATTGCCTGTTCGCCACCTTTGACGGATTTGCGCCTTCGTTGGTGTGTTAGCGCTGCGACGACTTATGATCGTCATCTTCCCTTTGTTACATGGCATATTATTGAATTTTATTGTCATTTTTCCTCCTGTCTTTGTCTTGACTGTTCTGTATCTCCTCTTTGTTGTCTGTCCAGTTTTCCCCATGTCCGTTTGTCTTTGTGCTTTTCTTAATGTCTGTTCAAAGCTGTTCTTTACAAGCCTCGGCTTACCATGAACAGCCCCATACTTTCCCCCTGTATTGTTTCTAAATGCTATAACGTACTGTACTTCTATTAACGTTTTGTATTCATTTATAATTTGATGTATACATTGGAAAGTATGGAAATAAATGTCGAATTAAATAAAACTTTTATCTTGTTTAGAAACGTGCAATGGGAATATCAACTCATTATCATTTCCAAACACGTTGATGGCTAAACCGTTTCTCGATTTAACATTTTTTGATTGGTATTGTGGAAATGCGTGGTATAGGATTCCTCAGTATTTACCTCGTCGGTTTCGGGATTGGTAAACGTTACTTTACATTTATATTTTACCGATATGGTTAATTGACATTTATAATCGTTTTTCATTAAATAATATTTAAGCTTTTCTAAAAGTAAATCGTTCGCTTTAGAAAACCATTCGGCGGGATCTTTGGGGACAGGGTAGTGTTCCGGTACTCCTAGAACTATGAGGTTCGTTCCGCTATCGTCTCCACGAACCTCATAGAGTTACATGTACAAAATCCTATTCAAAACTTTCTGCCCTTCACGTTTACATAGCTACAGTTCTTTTTTGAAATCAGATCTCGCCAAAACTAGGCTCTGTGTTCTTTCAACTCTCATCGAGCGTTGCATGTAAACGCGCTCGCTTTTACCAGAAGTAATTTTTTGTTTCTAAACTAAACTACAACTCGGAGGCCATACAGGTGGAACGCATGAGGCACGACCGAGCTCTAGAGGATTTTTTGTCTAAACTAAAGCTCTAGAGGATTTTGTTTCTAAACTTAACTACAACTCAGAGGCCATACAGGCGGAACGCATGAGGCACGACCGAGCTCTAGAGGATTTTACGAAAGCGCAAGATGAGTGGTCAAAAGAACCTGTTAAATATTTTGATCTCATTAACTCGCAACTTAGAAAAGAGGCTCGAGCCAAACAGGCATTTCACAATGTCAACGACGCGATGTACGAGTATTATAAAGCAAAAGGATCGTTTTTTGATTTACCAGAAGACCTATAGGATGAAAATGAACCAAAGTTTAGCGATTTTTATACCCCGAGCGACGAAAAAAAACCCAGAGAATTAGTTTGGATCGCCATCGGTACTACGGTGATGAGTATAGCGATGTATAATTTATTATAAACGATATTAAAAAAATGGCTGAAGAAAGTTTTGAAATGGATGATTTTAACGCAGGCACGACCGAGCAAGACGATCAAGATGATTTTGCCGCTGATAAGGATATACAAGTGGACGGCAACTTCGGCAAACCAACCCACCACTAAACTATCATATCAAGATATTGATGATATGCCCATGGGTGGAGGTGGGCGGCAACAAATGCATCGAGCGATCGATGAGACTAGTTTTCCAAGTCCACCGCTGGGGGGCCTCTGCAGCTCGCTCGAAGAAGTTACATATGAAAAAAAAAAACGTTTGCGATTGAAAAGTTTTTTAAAGATTCTGGATTAAAACCTAAATTTAATGTTACAAAATAGTATAGACTAGGACACCACCACCGGGCAACTATTTTATGACGAAAAACCAATAACGAAAAAAGAATACCCGCATGAACCATTTAAACTTGAAGCCATTAACAAAGAAACCAAAGAAGAATTAGGTATTAATTAGAATTAATTAGAATTAACACCAAAATTCTCACTGGAAGAAGCAAGGGTATTAAACAAAATAGAAGACCTAGCCACTGAGGGTGAAGACATACCGCAAGAAGAGCTGCCCTTGTTAAGTGATTCTATAGTTAATTTAAACGCACAAACCGATATTATTACACAGACAGATATTGAGTTGCTTGAAATCAATGGAATGGACGATGCGTTACAAAAAATGAGCAGTGAACTAGTCCTTAATCTGGCTAAATTATCAAAAGTCAAAGAGGACATCGTTGGAGTTAAATCTGAACTAGAAGGTAAGGACGTCCCTATAGAGACGCGAGAAAGGCTCAAAACTGACCTACTAAACCTAGAGACCGAGCGGCGAAACAGACTGATCACCTTACAGGACACTGAACTAATGCTTTGAGGGCAAATTGCTAGAATCAAAGAAACTTTTACTAGAATCTTTAACGATCACGATTTAACGATCGGTGAAAAAATTAGAGAAACATTTAGGGAGCAAGGAGTCACGCTCGTCAGTATTGTAACGTCAGCGCCGTGATGCCAACACAAACACCACCCAAACCCCAACCACCAGAGCCAAAACCAGAGCCAACATCAACTCCTAAACCAACACCTACACCAACACCTGAGCCAAAACCCGGCCCCATTGAAAAATGGCTGGACAAACTAGCTGTGGCTTTAAAGAGCTTGGGGTCTTGGGCGATAGCGGCGCTACCGGGCATCATCAGGTCTATCATGGGGTGGGTATTTAATCAATTGAGTAAGGTGGTCGGATTCGCCGCCGACCATTTATGGGGAATGTTCTTGGTGATTGGCGGTATAATATTGGTGGAAACAAAAAATACTTTATCGTGAATATAATAAACATGTACGACAATAAACTAAATCCAAATCGAAAATTAAAAATGCCCCGCGGCATAAAAGGAATCAGACAATCGGTCGTCCTAACGAATAACCCGAGCACAATCGGTGAAAATGAAATGCTCACGGTAAGGTTTCCAAATTTAGGACCGTCGGACGTGATCGTGCCGGGCACTACGCGCCTAAGTTTTAATATCATTTTGTGGCGTGTTGTGGCCGAGCGGATAAGAACACCGGACTCAAGCTCTGGTGTCTCTGATCAGTGTGGGTTCGAGTCCCGGTCGTGACACTTGTGTCCTTAAGCAAGACACTTAACCATTATTGCTTCGTCCTTCGGATGGGATGTAAAGCCGTTGGTCCCGTGTGTTGTGTAATGCACGTAAAAGAACCCAGTGACACTTATCGCAAAGAGAAGGGGTTCGCCCCGGTGTTCCTGGTTTGATCGGCTGCAGATTGCGCCACAGCACCTTGTGAACCATTACTTGGTGCTATGTAAAGGAACAGGTCTCATACTTCAAAAACGTAACTCATCATACCTCGCAGGAAAAAAATACTGAGCGCTCTGAGCACCCATAGGGTGTGAAAAAGCGCTATATAAAAACTGCGTATTATTTATTATAAATTCAACCAACCGACGTGAATCCTACGATGGTAATAAACATCGGACAGGCGATCGTAAACAAGATTGCCATTAAATTTGAAGGACAAAAAGTGAGCTGTCTGCAGTATTTCATAGTTATAGAGACCTATGGCTCACCAAGAAACAAAAAGAAGATCGGGTCTATCGGGGAATAGAAACACCCAATTTAACCAAACTTAGGATAGAGGCGGACAACGCGTCGACGGCGAAACCGGGTGAAGTGGCCATCTCCAAAGCATGGGGGAATAGGTATTGTATTCCGTTGGACTTTGAGCTGTTGACGGATCATCAACCCTTTCATCCGAGTGGGTTACAAACTAAATTAACACACGAGTTAACTTTTAATTCTTATGGAAAAGTGATAAAGTCCTCGGACTCTAACGCCACGTATACCATTAGTAACATATCGCTCGAGTATGAAATTGTGAGACCTGCCGAACTCGCCAGATCGATCAGACAGTCGTATTCCAGTCTAGCCGTGTATTACGAGTGCGTCCATCGCCTTGCCGTCATCCCTATGAATAATACATAAGACGTCGCTTGGAACATTAATTTAAATACCCCCATTAAAAAAAGTCTAAAAGGAATATTGTTGCTATTTCAAGAAAATCAGGCGGACTTTTCTCCGGGGCCGACTAAATTTTATAATCCTATGATCGAAAAGGTATCCAATCCACGTAGAGGGTCTTTCCAATCAAATGTACGCGCAAGGTCTCAAACGACACCAACATTGGGAAGAGGCGTCGAGGTACTTTCAGGATGGATGAGACTCTTTGTCCGCGGATTTGATTAAAACGTTAAAATTGAGCGACGTATCACCGGGAGACTACCTCACGAAAAATTATGGTTTGTGGTTGGATCTCAGAAGCACCGACGACAACGCCTTGCATGGATCGGGCCGAAAGATCGAAAAACGCGCAACAAGGAATCGTCCTACAGCTCGAAAGGGAAGCCGGTGGAGAAGTAGTGTAAAATGTTACGTCTTTTTGATTTTAAACGCACAACTCAACATTAGGGACGGGCAGTTTATAGGCGCAATGTATTAATCATTATTTATAAAGATGCATCTAGAGTATCCCCATACCGCTCTAATCGTCCGTCAAACCGGGTGCGGTAAAACGAATTTTATTTTAAATTTAATTGAATTGACGTACAGACATCGTTTTTATCATATCGTCATCATCTGTCTGACGTTACGAGACAATGAAGCGTACAAGAGGTCGTGGATAGACAACGATCCCGAAGTATACCTCGATCAATTAGAATCGAGAGATTTGGACGAAACGTTGGGAGTTTATTTTAATTTATTTAGGGTTGCTCCGTCATCGTACATTATCGATGATTGCGCGGGATCTAAAGAATTAATTCATCAAAAGAATTAATTCATCAAAACTTTAAAAAAGATAAAAAGAGTACGATATGTGAATTGTTCTTTAGCGGCAGGCACTTGAACTAGAGCGTGTGGGTATTGTCCCACAAATATAAAAACGTGCTTAAAGATCTTTGGAGTCAAGCAAAATGGTTGGCTCTGTTTTATTGCAAAGATCGAGATTCGTTCGACAAGGCCCTGAGAAAATGACGTCATAGAAGATGAAACCATCAGCCAAAAGGTAAAGATCGCTCTAAAACGAAACAAATACTATAAATTAATCTCAAAGAGCGACCAACCCGTCGAATGGCGAGTTTCAGACGAGAGATCAACCCACCGAGTCAACATTATTAAGTCAACCTGACAAGTAACCTAACAAGTCACTAAGTTTATGGAGGTATTGGGGTGAGCAAATAATTTGCTTGTAGACCAATAACATCGTTGTTCGATGCAATTAATAACACGGGGCAACAAAAGTATACGCTAATTATAGGTTTCCATTTGTCTGGGAACCTTTTCTGCTTGACACTAAACTCGTCCGTGGTCAAATTGAATAGTTTTTATTGTGGCACGCCATGCTCATCACGGATCATCAGTTCAGCAAGTGGCCAACACAATGACCCCTTTGAGGCGATTTACCGACAATGAGTAGGGACAAACTGGCCTACATATCGCCGGTCATGATGCGCCTTATACGGCGGTGCGCCTTATACATTAAGGATTTATTTTGAATGGGGCCTTTGTGGGGCCCTGCGCCTTGTTCGCCGAGTGCCTTATGCGCAGGAATTTACGGTAGTACCGCTAGTAGTGAGTGTCAGTCGCATGTTTGTGTATTATTTGATGGGTGATTAGTGATTCCAACTTATGGTATGAACATATCGACAGCCTCCTATAGGCCCACTTTCTTATGACACTAAGTCATAACCCTACATCATGACCACCCAATAATGAATACATATGATCATCATAACTAGACAACGACATGGGCATGATGTAGCAATAGCATTTAGCCTGGTGAAGCATGGAGCCGAGAATCACCAATTAACTCAAATTTGGGGTTGCAAATTCATTTATCACATCAAGAACAGTCCAACGTTTGCACAAATCCCAAGAAATGCTAGAAAACTGACCTGAAAATTAAATGCACATCTTGCAGGCTAGAGTAGTAGTAGGCCTAGTAATAGTATAGTATTACTTTCGAGCCTATTTCCACCTCCATGATCACATAAATCATCGCTGCAATTTTGGCTGAAAAACTGGTCTCACACTTCTTGTAAACAAAGCCGCACGTATTGAGTGGGGACCATTGATCTCCAGTATAATGGTGATCAATGGTTGGGGACCAGCGTGTGCTGCTGCAATAACTTGGCTAACTCTAGCCTAAATTTCAGTCCAGGATAGTGCCGATGCATTGCATGTACGAGATCTCATGTGCAATGATTGTGCAGTATGTGCAATGATTATTATTTATGAATAAGATGTCATGACAAGTTGATGATGTTGTTTTTAAATTCATTCTAATCCTCTTAATATTTAGTCTTAATTGCACATTTTGTTAGTCATTAATGTATCTAAGGGATTTAATAAATTAACAAATTAACTTACGCTCATATAATTATTAGACCCAGTCCTAAACTTACTCGAGCACGTTCCCTCGTGCGGAATGCACCACCGGACATTTTCCAGTTGTTCGGCTGTGGCACTGTCAGTGTCATGTCTGTGCTAGCGTTGGCGTGGCCATTGTTGTCAGGTTGAGCCTTGTGAATGATCGTGAGGGTTGGAGCCCTTATCGACAGGACGGCCCCATCTTTCAGCTGAAATTTTGTTGGGAAGCCAAGGGTTCTCTTCAGTTTTACCGTTTCAATGATGTTATCATCAGCAAAATGGGCAGAGCAAATTTTTGACCACTCGATAAGTCGAAAGTCCGAACGTGTATTACACACAAAGCGAACCCATTCTCTGCGTGACAGCCAACAAATCTCAGGGTTTTTATCCAAATTCCGCGTGCAGCCTCCAGCAAAACAGGACGGTGGCATTTTCAATGCCCCTTCTACACAACTGTAGAGATGTCTTGAAATTTCAGAAGTAGTAATCAGCGATTCAGCCTTCTAAAGTTGAAGAAAACTTTGCGATCAAGCCTGACTGTACTGTAGCGACGTAGGCCTTGCCTAAATACAGTTAGTTTCAACGTTTCCCCCAACTCTTTCTAAACTTCGTTTCTAATGTGTGACGTATAAGGGGTCATCGCATACATTATGACGTCACTCACGCAAAAATATCTTGGCGCATCAGCTGCTTGCTCAAAAAATAGCATGATTTCGTCGGTTTTTTTTCCTCATAAAAAAAAGGTATCAACAAAAAGTAATATTATCTGGAATCAGTAACTATTCCTCTTCCTTATTTTCAATATATAGCGCTTAAAAAGCTTTATAACGGAGGATAGCTTTAATAGACTCGATCCTAAACCTGTAAGGTTGGAGTGCTAATTTCACTGTCAGTAGCGGGGGATAATGCGAACAGGAATGGTTCCATCTGTTCCTTGGGAACTGGCCCTCCAGTTTCCATGGGAAAGTTCAGGGGAAATCCGTCAGAAGGGTGCCTGTGCTATCGGCGCTAGTATTCCTATTAAGTATTAAAGAAAAAAGAAACAGGCCGACTTTCTTTCTGGACGTTTCTATTGGTTGAAAAGAAAAAGAGACGGACGTACTTGCTTTCTAGGCTTTTCATTGGTTCATTAACCAGCTGTAGTCAGACAGTGACCGCAGATACGCGGCCCCCTCTGTGTCTGAAGTGCCGGCGCTTCTCTGTGAATGCGGTGAACCTGCTGCGACTTATGCGGTATTGCGGCTTATGGGCCGACACCTAAATCTTGTTTTGGAAATTCTTGGGCACTGCGGCTAATGGGCCGGGCGGCTTATGGGCCGAAAATTACGGTACTCAAAAATTTGCCATCTTTGCTTGCTGCATATACATCAATGACTGATGACCTGTCTGCAATACAAATTCTCGACCATAGAGATAGGTAACAAACATTTGTATTCCCCATACAACAGCCAAACATTCCTTCTGAGTTGTAGCATATGCTCGCTCTCTAGGTAGCAGTTTGTGCCTGGCATAGGCCACAGGAAATAAACCATCTTCCTCATCACGCTCTTTAAGAACAGCACCGATTCCAGTATTAGAGGCATCAGTTCGAAGGAGAAAGGGTTTGGTGCAATCAGGTAGCTGTAGGATTGGAGAAGTAGTAAGCTTGATCTTGAGGGTACTGAGTGCATTCTGGCTTTCTTCCCATCTAATGCGGTTAGTTTCTTTTTTCTTTGTAAGGTCCGTTAGTGGAACTGCCATGGTTGTAAAATTTGGTATGAAACAGCGGTAATAGCCAACCAGACCAAGGAATGATCGCAAGTTTCTTAGTTTCAGGTCTCTTGGCATCTCGTATGGTCTCCAATTTGTCTGTGGCTTCATTTGGCTGCTTCCGATAACATGACCCAAGAAATGTAATGAATGAAAACCAATCTCACACTTACTTGGCTTTGCAGTGAGTCTTCCTGATCTCAGTCTGATGAAGAGGTCTCTCACCGTCTGTATGTGTTCTTCCCAGGTGGGGATGTGTACGAGTATATCATCGATGAAGTTGTCAGTGTTCCTCATACCTTTCAACATTCTCCTTGTGACTCTACTGAATGTAGCAGGTGCGTTAACTAACCCCAAAGGGCATCATGCAAAATTGATACAAGCCATGTAATATAATTTATTACAAACACATTACACACAAACAATTGTTATAATTCGTGTTTTCCAGTCAAGCAATAATTATTGTCTAAAATCATTTGGTAGGGGTATATTCCCAAGCAATAGAAGGAATTGAAACTTATGCTCATAGATATTAAATAGAGTTGGGTACCTTACGAACTAATTCAAATTAATATCTAATGACTCAAAGAGTACACTGAACATAATTTGTGATAGATAATTTGTTATTGAATTTAAAATGTGTACAAGACAATAATACATGAGGAAACTGGCTTTCACAAGCAAGTCCTGTGTTTGCATGAGGAAATAATTGCACAATGTCATTTACATAGTGTGCAATATCAAATTCAATCATGCTACATGTAACTTCCTTTGTTATACTATGGTTATAGATTTGATTGACACAATTGAAATAACTGTCATTTAATATGATGACTATTGTCGGAGTATTGAGCCCCACAGTAGATTAATCTCTGTCAACTAATTTTTAAAAATCTGTTAACTGGTATTCCTCTAGAACTTGAGTGATGCTTTAGTCCCAATGTACGAATCAGTTAAAATGTTTCTTCTGACAATTCTCAAATCTAATAACATAATATAACAGCTAATTGTTTGTGACATGGCCATATAAATTAGGAAGATGGTATGTGATCATCAAAATGGTGTAGTCTTTAAACCCAAGTAGATGGCATGGTTGTTGACCTGATGTGGTCCTTCAGATGGCGTAATATTTCTTCTGATGTTGTCTTCTACTTGAGGGAGATGACGCAGTGTTTCACCTGCACCAATAAGAATGATGGTTATGTTATTAAATTTTATTTCCATTATGTGAAGCTGTGCATACATTGACATTTACATCACTGTCAAAACAGTATTGCAGAAAATCTAATTGTCATGAAAAAAATCAAATATTACCAGATAAAAAACACTATCTTGTGATCAGTTTTCACAGGCAATAAATATTTAAATGCTTATTTAGTTGACAAACGCAGAGGTCCCCTCATACCCTATAATGCTAATACATTTAAATCCTGCATTTTGTTTGCAGCCATTCAGAACAGTATTTACAGTGTATGACAAGTTGATAATACTACTGGACAAGAATATTAAGCCCAGAGCACACATGTACTCATAAATGTATGTAAATATCATGAAAAACACTTACCATAATCTTGATTTTTTACAACATCGAAAACTTTGACAGTACAAGTAAACTGTTGACCATGGTGACACTCCAGCAATGATGTTATTTGTACACCCAGCATTACAACTCTATAATGAAAACATAATTTGTCAAATTTAGCAAATGGTCTACATTCCAAAAAAAAAGTGCTTATAACAGAATAACCATTCAAATTAAGGCCAACAATTTGTGTACGTGCACATGAGTTTCTGCACAGTTATTTATTTACCTCATTGGAATGCAGCCCTAGTGTGTACTACAACTCTTAGGATTAGACTTTCTACTGGATGGGGCCATGTTGTTACCATGCTTCTGCACACTAGATTCAGTAAGTAAAGCAGTTTCCCAGGTGAGCAGGGTCATTATGTCCCCCACTTCAGTACATCAGACTCACTAAGTGAAGGAGACTCCTAGGTGAGCAGGGTCATGATGTCAACCCACTTCAGTACATCAGAGGGCGCTGTTCAAGATGGCAGTTTGCTCTTTTCTTTTCTCTGTGTTGCTTGGTTTTTAAATCCATTTTTAAAACATTTCCTGTTCGACATCCATCATTATCTCAACCGCTACTGGCTTTTTGAGCAACCACAGATTGTAATAATATGCATCTTGACTCCAGTCTACAAACTGTTCTCCTGTTTTTTGTTCTGCACATTGTGATCAACTGTTATGAGTGTGACCAAACTAACCCGGAAACAACAGTGTACGTGGAGCTACCTATTCAGGTCAACAACGGTATGTCTCCTTGTATTCCTGTTTTGATTGGGAACCGGCCATTCCACAGTAACGATCGTCAGGGGTACAGTAATAATGAAACTTGATTAAAATACACCCAGAACAACACATTCAGATGACTACGTTCTGCACACTCAATGCTCGATCCATTAAGAACAAGACTGTTGAACTTCAAGAGTTCGTCCTTGACAATGGACTGGATTTGATTGGAATTTCTGAGACATGGCTGACTCAGAGTGATCCTGCAGTAATCGCTGCTCTGAACCCTGATGGCTACTCATTCATTCATGCTCCACGAGTCAATAAGCGAGGGGGAGGAGTTGGTGTGTTGTTCCGAAGCACCATCAGTCTCAAAATTCGAAAGTGTGATAGGACTTTCAGTTCATTTGAGGCCCTACATACAGATCTGGTGATTAACAATACATTGACTCATCTGATAATAATCTACAGATCACCTGGCTCTAAAGCTCCTTTCTGTACAATCCTGGATGATTTTGCATCCCTTGTAGACAGCTACCTCTTTGACCAGTCATCTTTAATTATCACCGGTGTCTTTAACCTTCACATGGATAATCCATCGGCTGTAAAATCATCTCAATTTGCTAATTTGTTGTCTGCACATGGACTCCAACAACACATCCACGTTCCTACCCATCAGCGAGGCCACACCCTTGATCTCCTCATCACACGTTCTGATGATCACAATCTATGGGACATCCGTGTTGATGAGGGAATTTCTGACCGCTTTGCAGTCTTCTTCAATCTATTTACACAGAAACCGGCTGTCCCTACCAGAACTTACATCTCAAGGAATCTCTGTTCTATCGACCTCGATGCCTTTTCGAATGATATCAGCGACTGTCAGCTTAACAAAACCTGTTCTGAGTCAGCTACATCTGGAACTGAAATATACAATGCCACACTGCTTGACATCTTAGACAAGCACGCACCAGCTAGAACAAATACTTTTAAGATTCGCCCTAACACCAGTTGGTATAATGTTGAGATTTTGGAGGCTAAACGTAAGCGTACACAGTCTGAGCATCAATGGAGGTCCTCTCGACTTGAAATTTATCGTCAAATCTATCATGAGAAGCGTCGGCATATTTTGGCCTGATTAAGAGGACCAAGCGTCCGTATTACTCCAGTGTTGTTGGCGAGTGCTCTGGTGACCAGAAACTACTCTTCAGAGTTGTTAATGGACTGCTACATAGGAATTCATCTTCACCTTTGCCATCACATGACTGTCAAGAAACCCTTGCCAATCAATTCAGCAACTTTTACATCTCCAAGGTGTCAACCGTTCGTGCCAGTCTACCCCCAGTTGCAACTGACACTTCACCGATAATGTCACAAACTTCTTCCAAGTTAACATCCTTTAGAGCAGCCTCCATTGAGGAAGTTAAGAAACTGATCCTGAAGACACCCTCTAAATCGTGTGAGCTGGATCCTATCCCAACTGTCATACTCAAGCAGTGTGTTGATGAAATTGCTCCTGCCATTACTAACATCATCAATCACAGCATGAACTCTGGGGTAGTGCCATCAACCCTTAAAACAGCGCTGGTTCGACCGTTGTTGAAGAAGTCCAACTTGGACCCTGATAATATGCATAATTATCGTCCTGTCTCCAACCTTTCGTACCTCTCCAAAGTACTTGAACGTGTAGTTTTCAACAGACTTTCGTCATTTTTACAAACCAACAACCTTCTTGATGAACGACAGTCTGCCTATCGCCCACACTATAGTGCTGAAACTCTCCTAGCTCACCTGTCAGGCCGTGTTCTCCAACAAATGGACGCTCGCAGAGTCACAGCAACTGTGTTTTTGGACCTATCGTCAGCCTTCGATACGGTTGACCACAGTATCGCTATCAACCGCCTATTGTCACTTGGGATACATGGCAAAGCCCTACGGTGGTTTAAGTCATACCTCTCTAACCGTCATCAGTCAATTTGCATCAAGAACTAAAAATCTGCATCAGTTCCTCTTGTTTGTGGTGTTCCACAGGGGTCAGTAGGTGGCCCTTTTCTCTTCTCCAAGGGGTATGGTATTGAATACCACTGCTATGCAGATGATCTTCAACTCTTTACATCATTTGATCCACTACGATCCAGTGCATCTGCAGCTATGACTAAGCTTGAGGCTTGTATTGATCACATCAAATTATGGATGAGCTTGAACTACCTCAAACTTAATGATACCAAATCTAACTTCATGTCATTTGGCACCAAGCTAAACATACCGTCTGTACGCGTTGGCTCTAGCTACATTAGTCCCTCCCCAACATGCCGTAATCTCGGGGTCATCTTAGACAGTCATATGAACTTCAATGATCAAATCTCCAGTCTGTATAAGTCTGTTAGGTTCCATCTTCACAATATAGGTTTCATTCGTGGTCTCTTGACATGCACGGCTACGGAACAACTTGTACATGCGCTAATATCCTCCCGGCTCGATTTCTGTAACTCGCTTATGTACAACCTGCCCCAGTATCAGCTTGGCAGACTTCAGCGGCTCCATAATTCTGCTGCTCGACTCATTACATTGACAAAACGCTAGCAGCATATTACCCCAGTGTTGAGGTCCCTCCATTGCCTCCCTGTACGAAATCGTATCATCATCTTCTGCTTGCATTCCATACGCTCAACGGCTCAGCACCAGCATATCTGAAAGAAGCCCTACCCAGATATGTACCATCACGAAACCTCAGATCATCTCAATCCGTGTCGCTTGTTATTCCCCGTGTGCATCGTTCATGGGGAGCCCGCTCAATACAGCATTCTGCCACTTCGCTCTGGAACTGCTTACCAACTCATATTTCGTCAGTCACATCCATTGCATCATTCAAAAGCCTTGTGAAGACTTACCTGTTCACTAAATAACTGGTTTTCCATGCTGGTTCTATATTTGCTGGTTTCTATGCATATGTTTAATACTTTGCAGAATGGTTGACAGGATGTTTTCTTATAAAAGGGGGGGGGGGCTTGCTTTCATGTTTTTGATGGTGTTCTTTATTTTGTTGTATTTTTAAATCATTAAGATGTTTTCATGCTCTGGTTTACGTTATTATATTTCGGCGGCTTTGTTTTTACTTTTACTTGCCTTTGCCTTGGGTTTACTGTGTATTTTTATTTGTTAAGGGCTGGGAATTAATCTTTATTTATTTTGTCATTCTGTCTTATTTTGTTGTATTTTTTAAATTTGCTTATCTCTATTACTCTGTACATTGTACTTTTGCAGTAGTGTTAAGAGGTTTTCATGTTATGGTGGTGTATTTTACGTTATTATATTTTTGGCGGCTTTGTTATAACTTGTTTTTGCCTGGGTTTACTGTGTATTTATTTTTATTTTTTTGAAGGGCTGGGAATTAATCTTTATTTATTTTGCCACTCTGTCTCATTTTGTTGTATTTTTAAATTTGTTAATTTATTATTACTGTGTACAATGTACTTTTGCAGATGTGTTGAGAGGTTTTTAATGTTATGGTGGTGTATTTTACGTTATTTTATTTTTACGTTACTTTGTTTTTACTTGCCTTTGCCTGGGTTTACTGTGTATATTTACTGGTTAAGGGGCTGAGATGTTTTATTTTTTGCCTTTCTGTCTCATTTTGTTGTATTTTTAATCATTTGTATAGTACCACTGGCTGGTCTTTGCTTTTGAATGGAGTGTTTCCTTTTAATTCACTTTTATGCTTTTATCTTCTTGTAGCTGTTAAGTTTACCATAACTTGTGTTATTTTTACCTTTTATTCTGTTTGCCTTATTATTTTTGTCTTTGTGAAGCGACTTGAGCATCTCTTTTTTATAGATGGATTTTGGCTCTATATAAGCATTCATTATTATTATTATTTATCGCACTCACTAAGTGAAGAAGACTCTCAGGTGAGCAGGGTCATGTTGTCACCCCACTTCTGTACATCAGACTCACTCAGTGAAGAAGACTCCCAGGTGAGAAGGGTCATGATGTCACCCCACTTTAGCACCTCAGTCTCAGTGCAGAGTATCTTTACTAAGCAGACTCATTGATTTTCTAATCTTTATTAAGCAGACTCATTGATTTTCTAATCTTTATTAAGCAGACTCATTGATTTTCTAATTTATACTAAGCGGACTCATTGATTTTCTAATATTTATTAAGCAGACTGACTGATTTTCTAATCTTTACTAAGGAGACTCATTGATTTTCTAATCTTTACTAGACCCATTAATAATTTACTGTTTACTAAGCAGATTCGGTGATTCTCTTATCTTTATTGAGCAGTTGTTTAATTTTTTTCTAAGCAGGCTCACTGATCTTCTAATGTTTATTCAGCAGACTCATTGTTTTTCTAATCTTTAAATAAGCAGATTCACTGAATTTCTAATACTAACTGACTGGTTTTCTTATTTTTACTAAGCAGACTGACTGATTGTTTAATCTTTACTAAGCAGACTGACTGATTTCTAATCTTTACTAAGCAGACTCATTGATGATTTAACCTTTACTAACCAGACTCATTGATTTTTTATTCTTTACAATGCAGACTCATTGATGATTTAATCTTTACTAAGCAGACCTAGTGATGATTTAATCTCTACTAAGCAGACTCATTAATGTTTGTGATCGTTACTAAGCAGACTCCATGTTTTAATCTTTACTAAGCACTCATTGATAATTTAATCTTTACTAAGCAGACTCAATTATAATTTAATCGTTACTAAGCAGACTCATTGATGTTTTAATCATTACTAAGCAGACTCATTGATGTTTTAATCTTTACTAAGCAGACTCATTGATGATTTAATCTTTACTAAGCAGATTCATTGATGTTTTCATCTTTTCTAAGCAGACTCATTGATGACTTAGTCTTTACTAAGCAGACTCATTGGTGGTTTAATCTTTACTAAGCAGACTCATTGATCATTTAATCTTTACAAAGCAGACTCATTGGTGGTTTAATCTTTACTAAGCAGACTCATTGATCATTTAATCTTTACTGAGCAGACTCATTAATGTTTGTAATCTTTTCTAAGCAGACTCATTGATGATTTAATCTTTACTAAGCAGACGCATTGATGATTTAATCTTTACTAAGCAGACTAATTGATGATTTAATCTTTACTAAGCAGACTCATTGATCATTTAATCTTTACTGAGCAGACTCATTGATCATTTAATCTTTACTAAGCAGACTCATTGATGATTTGATCTTTACTAAGCAGACTCATTGACGTTTTAATCCTAACTTAACAGATTCATTAATGTTTTATCTTTACTAAGGAGACTCATTGATTTTTTATTCTTTACAATGCAGACTCATTGATGATTTAATCTTTACTAAGCAGACCTAGTGATGATTTAATCTCTACTAAGCACTCATTAATGTTTGTGATCGTTACTAAGCAGACTCCATGTTTTAATCTTTACTAAGCACTCATTGATAATTTAATCTTTACTAAGCAGACTCAATTATAATTTAATCGTTACTAAGCAGACTCATTGATGTTTTAATCATTACTAAGCAGACTCATTGATGTTTTAATCTTTACTAAGCAGACTCATTGATGATTTAATCTTTACTAAGCAGATTCATTGATGTTTTCATCTTTTCTAAGCAGACTCATTGATGACTTAGTCTTTACTAAGCAGACTCATTGGTGGTTTAATCTTTACTAAGCAGACTCATTGATCATTTAATCTTTACAAAGCAGACTCATTGGTGGTTTAATCTTTACTAAGCAGACTCATTGATCATTTAATCTTTACTGAGCAGACTCATTAATGTTTGTAATCTTTTCTAAGCAGACTCATTGATGATTTAATCTTTACTAAGCAGACTCATTGATGATTTAATCTTTACCAAGCAGACTAATTGATGGTTTAATCTTTACTAAGCAGACTCATTGATCATTTAATCTTTATTGAGCAGACTCATTGATCATTTAATCTTTACTAAGCAGACTCATTGATGATTTGATCTTTACTAAGCAGACTCATTGACGTTTTAATCCTAACTTAACAGATTCATTAATGTTTTATCTTTACTAAGGAGACTCATTGATGATTTGATCCTTACTAAGCAGACTCATTGATGTTTTAATCTTTATTGAGTAGACTCATTGACGATTTAATCTTTAGTGAGCAGACTTTTTGATGTTTGATATTGGCTAAGTGGAATCCGTACTTACCGGACAATGTGTCTTGCTTTAGCAGAAATACCAGCTCTTATGATTATTCATTTTAGAGTTTGTCTGCATACTGGTCTGCCATCGAGATACATCTGTCCATCAATCAACAAACTACAAATATTACAAATTAAAAATTATAAAAAAAATTAACAGTGACTCTCACATTTTTCAGCTTTTTAAATTTGGCGACTCTTATGGATGATCCAATATTGTTGATATATACTTTTTTTCATTGTCATTGAGCTAATTTAGAGTGTTTATGACAAGTTCTCATTTTAAATTTGTTTTAAAGCCTTCGGTTTTGAACAATATTACCAATATGAATATTACCAACCATTCCTTTCACCTGTTGTTTTCCTTTCTCTAATATTACTGACATACATTGCCTAAATACCATTTGTCTTGTTTTTACGTATTATTCACATTTTTTTTTCTTTCTTCAAATAATCTACTTTGGACATGTCTCACAGTGAATATTTACAGCCTCATGATAACTGTAATAAGTAGGAATGACCTCACACTGAACCACTGAACCACTATCCCTCTAACATACAGTGATGATCCCGAGGAAGTACCCATAAAACTTTCGAGCGAGACGAGCAAATATCGAGGAATATCGAGGGCAAATTCAACCCCTCAAAAAAGACCAACCCCTTGCACGCAATCCGTTCATACTCGCACGATCCACCTACAGGGGGTAGCTGTAGAAATTACAGGGAAGTTTTGAGTGCTCTTCGGGGATCACTGACCCGTGAAGACAAAGTCATTGATTTCTAACTGAAGATCAGCCCCGATTGAAGACGGTACCACACAGCTGCTCTAGCGGCTACACAGAAAGGGTTTTGAAAGGTGTCACCCCCACTTTGTAAAGAGGTTTCTGGATTTCCAAAGCGTCTTTGTTACAAAAAGGCACCGACAAAACGCGGGGAGACTTACCTGTTAGAATTCGTTGTCTGAGAGTCACGATATCCGGTCGACAAAAATTGCCATCTTCAAGTATGACTTCAATCATCCCATACTACTTCAGTGTCACTTATTCCATGTACAATCGATTATGATTAAAAACTTGCTGTACGCGAACGCGGCGACGGCCGACAAACCGGGACCAACAGAGATGTAACTTTTTAAGCATTTTGTATCCCTTTAAAATTATGGATTTAAATTGGTACAATAAATATATTCCCTTTTAAAATATAATAATACATACTTAAAATGTGTGAATAGTCAGATACAATGTGTACACGTAGTCCCTTTTAATTGTTTACTGTTTTTTAGCTAGGCCTACATGTACAATAAGACATCATCTGTAAAAGTCTGACTGGTTAATTTAAAATTCTAAAAACAATTTTTAATTTTTAAAGATTTTAGCAATGAGCCTTCCATGAGAAAAACATAATTTTGAGACATTATTCTTACTTTTAAGCGACATTTTTAGAGATCAGCATGTAAACAGGTTGCTGAATAGTTATATTTATTTTTGTTTAAATAGCCGGGATGCTGGTATCAGACTCATTCGTGTTGAATTATTGATAAAACGCAATAAAGTAAAATGTTACATGAAATCTAAATGTGGGTTCCCATTACATGTAATATTAAAGCACATAATATTTTTTGCATTTTTGGTCGTCCTCGAGACTGCTGAAACTTCTGACTCCGCTTTTAATTTTTATTGGGTTGAAATAACCCGTCGTTATCAGCGCCTGGGCCCCAAGTAAAAACCATTGACCCTCTATTTCTACGTTTCCAGCGCTGCCCCTTGGCCGTTTGTTTTGTTCCATGAATTGAGGAGGTATCACAGCCAGCTGATCAAAATTAATCGCGGCCAAAACAAACGGAACACAAACCTGAATACTGTTTCCTCCAAACCTCGGATTGGGCTCCTGTTCCAGTTTGGACTCCGTCACCGATTCGGACAGTGTCGTTGTTCGTCAGACATTTCTTCGGTTGATAAAAATTCAAACAATTTAGCAGACACGTCCCATTATCGATTTTTTTTTCTGTTTTCCCCCCAAAACAAATCCAGCACTATATTTGAATATATTTGTAACATTTCTACAATTTTTCACATTACAGGTACAAGTCCACGGTTTGGGCCGGAGGATTTGGTCTCGAATACCGCCATGTACAGAATGCCTGAACATTATCAGAATTGCGCTACTTGGTGCATGTAACTTGCACCCACTTTGCCCCTGATCAGTGCTTGCACCGAGGTTTGTGAGCCATGCTGCGCTGCGGCAATGGCTGTAATAATTATCGTGGCCCCTTTCATGGCTGTGGTTTTGATTGTGTGTCAGTGGCGGCGTATAAAGTGAAATGTATTACTTTCTGCATTCGTAGCAAACAATAGGACTGCCAATCACTCTGAAAAGCTGGCTTTTATTTTCTCCTGCCTGTTAAGTCCCTAACCAACACTGGCTCTCTGACTGTTACAGCATTTTATGTTATTAAAAAAAACTGCAAGTAAAATGACTGCAAATGATTCTGCGAGGCTGACTTTTATTTTCTCCCAGAGGTGACAAGCGTGGGGTATGGAATTCTTACTAAGGCCCATCTCATAAATCAATGTATTGTATAAATATATTCTTTTAACCAACAGAGGTAATATTATGCATTGTCAGAACAAGAAAAACACAATACATGTACTTGCTTGTGAATCATTAATGTCATACTTGAAAATATAATAAATACTTTCTTCAATTTGAAATCAAGGAGATTCGCTGTTGATTAACAAATTACTATACACCATTCTTTCATAAACTTCCTGTTGTCTGGCCGTTGCAAACCTCAGAGGTAGGTTGTTTTAACATACGTGTACTATACTCTCCTAACCTTACAAGGCTCTTTTGTGTTTTTTCAGTGTTCATGAAGATCCTCTTGAGCCCTCTTGTACTGTTCTAATTTCATTTGGGTTTTTGATGACACTGTGAGTGACTTGACTGGTTTCTCAAAGCCCAATTTGTTCTTCTCTTCTTTCTTCTTTGCACTTTCTTTGTGTGTAGAGTATGTCCGATATGCAGTCCTCATGTTTTTGCACAAGGTAGTATTCACCGGAGTGAAGGATGTGTCTGGCCTGTGAAAGTACTGCAGGGCTGTCTTTTTGCTGGACATGAGGTCATATTTGACAGTCTGGATGGCAGAGAAGCTGCCTACTTGTAGGGCAGATTTCTTTTTGTTCAAAACATCCTTTATTATACTAAAGGAAGACTCAACGACTGGGCCATGAAAGCAGCTCAGTAGGACAAACATCATCTTGGTTAGATTCGGGTAGGTCTTGGTTAATCCTCTCCAAAACTGGGCAATGTCCAAGCCTTCTGTTGGCAAGGGAGTAGATGAACCACCTAATTGATACTGGTGCGCTTCGATGTCAAACTGCTCCTTGCAATCATCATCCTCCAACACATTGGAGACCAACTGGGGTAACCTGAGGAGGTACCTGAGTGTGGTGGTATGACCCCTACAGCATGGGTCAATGGCTGAAATGCTCCTCAGAGGCAGGTTGTTGACTGGCATTTTTCTCTGCAGACACTGAGCACATTTGACATAAGCATTCAAAAGTGTTCTTGTCACTTCCTGGGCAATTGGCTTTGGCAGATTTCTCTGGATGTGCCTCACAAGAAATATTGTGTTCTTTGGGAGTTGGTTTGTGTGGTTGTCAACCGGAAGTTGAACTAAGCCTCGAGGTGTGATGTCCTGCAGCTTCTCAGGTTGAATGAAACAACACACGAACTTCTTTAACAGTTCTGTCTGCTTGTCGTTCAGAAGGTGCACAAGAGTTGTCTGCATTTGGAACAGCATGACGTATCCCTTCAGAAGTGGAAGTACGGAAGTAACTACATGGAGTAGGACTTAAGTCTTTGGAGCTGTGTAAAACAACTTCTCCACAATTCTCCTTGTTCTGGCCAAACCCTCCTTGGTCATCGTTTTCATTTTTTTCCTTATTTTATTTTGCAGTTCTTGTATAGCTCCTTGATTTTTCTTGCTGACATTGTATTTCTTAAATACATGAAGGACACATGAGCGGTAGGTGACACGATCATCTTTCGATAGGTATGCGAAGTAAAACATAATGTATGCATCCCACATACAGTGTCCACACTTACATCGTACACGGACAACCATCTATGGCTTACAAAGTTTTCAGGTGATGAAGCTTGCATACCCAGTGTGTCACACATAGTAAACACTTCTTGTGTGAAGACCATTTAAAGTCATTGTACAGACTCGTCAACAACTGTTCCACATACTTGTCAAATGGCGCACAAAAATATTTTGCTGCATTATGTGCATGGTGGCACGAGTCACCATCTATGTCGAGCAGGTGAGGGGCCTTGTTCTTTCTGATCAATGTTTCCATTCCCCCTTTGGATCCACGCATCACATTACAACTATCCATTAGTATGGAAACCAAGTTTTTCAAAGGCTGTCTTAGTTCATCAAACAATCCCACAAGTTCTTGATACAAAGTCTGGCTGTCAAGCTGTGTCACTGCAAATGACGACAGGTGTTTAACTACAACTTTCTGCTCTTTATCAGAAAAGTAACAAACCAACACCGATACAACATGAAGGTTTGACTCGCTTGTGTATTCATCGATGTTCAAGGAAAAAAATGAAGTCTGCAGATCTTCAACGCAGTCCTCTTTAAAAGTTTTGCCAAGTCTGTAGGTCATTTTATATGAGGCTGAGGTAAGGTCCATTAACATTTCATCTAATGCCTGCTTATCCTTAGCTAGAGACTTACTAAGGGCAATAATGTCAGGAACAACTGCATACGGCAACGACTTTTCAGCAGCAAAGTCCAGGACAGTTGCTTCCGCAGTGGACAGTGTCTGTCATTGACACTCGTGGTTCAGGTATACTACTTTGGGGTTTTTCAGCTGCATCTTTGAACATTGGATGGGTGACGTAAGTAGTGTCTGTGCTTGATTTGGGCTGTTTCTGACCTATAATAAATAACAAATAAAGGATTTTTTTTAAATGAGTCACATTACATGTGGCGGAGATACCTTTGGCACAGAAAAGAATCATTTGATCAAGGCTAAAAAAAATGGCCGAAAAATGAAAAATGCCTGTTTTCTATTTTATAAAAATTATTAAAACAAATTCAATTTCTTTGACTCATGAAACTTAAAGACTTCCAAAGATGTTTGCCAGTTGAAACACCATATGGCCATGCATAAATGTGACATGTCGATATGACATGATCATAATGTTTTATAAAAGCACCTGAAATTTCTGGTTTATGACAAGTGTAGGCCTACATTAGTAAATGTACCTTACCTGGAAGTAAATTGTTGCTTTTCCTCACGTCAACGATGGATTGATGGGAAGGATTTTGGATATGCTGTACTAGGGAAATTTGTCCACGTTTCCCATATTTCAATTTATTTTTGCAAAGAATGCACATCGCTTGTCCAGGCTTTTGAATTTTTTAATCGTATCGCCCAATTTCTACCCCTGAACGACATGTTCCATCCATGTCCATTTCCACGGATTTGTGACTTGAGGATTGATCTTGTCAATGTCGGTATCAAATTCAGAACCTCTTTGGACAATTATGCATTTGTGCTGCACACACATCTTGATAAAATGTTGTCAAATGTTGATCGAAAATACGATCAAAATGTAGCGACCGCGCCGATACACGAGGCACAGAACGACGGATAAACTTTGACCCGCACATGAGCCCTCTATCGGCGGCGTTGTTGCAATTGCTAGTGAGAATTAAAACGCAAGCAATTATTGCGGAGATCGTTGGAGTCACTGCTTGCACACATGCGAGAACGGCTGCAAATAGTCCTGGCTGCATAACACGCATGTACGGGCTAATTACGCGTACACCACAGAGCGGATCGCGGATCGTCCGTGTTTTTTTGCAGGCGTTCTGCATCGTTTGGGAAGTAGACATCAACGCTTACGCACGGGGAAAATATGAGGAAAATCGAGTCCATCAATAGAAAAAAAGCGGAAAATAGAAATCGGCACTTTGATCAAAAAAGCGGAAATCCACTAAAAAGCTGAGATTTCGCACCCCTGAGTGTTGTTCATATCAAGCTCGGAAAACAAAACAATTTGTTTAAGGAACTCTCCTCTTTTGGTGTAAGGGGAAAAAACTCCCACTTTGCTCTGCTTGCACCTGCAGACTTTGATGACTGGTTGGGAAAAGGCTGGCATTGGAGAATTTTGAACAAGGAAGGAGATTTTGCATTTGCAACAAGTGGAACAATCACATACTGGATGAAGGAGAGGAAACCCTTTGAAGAATTCACACCGAATGGAACCCTCAAAATTACTCATACAGGGTTTCAATTTAATTTGAAATTTGCTCGTGGAATTGGTAACAAATTTGATTTTCCACTTTGTGTAGAATCTTAAATTGTTTGCTTGTTTTTTGGGGGGTTTTCAAAACTGTTCATGTACATGTAGAGTATACCTGTAGTAGTATAAAAAGGGCGGTTAGAGGACGGGAATCCCCTAAAGCCAATAACTAAAGCCAAGGTCACAAGGTCAAAGGTCAATGACCCGAGGAGGGGTCCCATCACAATTGTCAACCGTCCTTTTTATATTTTTTAATAAATTGGTTTTTAATCGAACACCTAAGTTTTGTAAATATTTAAAAAACGTCTAAAGAATATCTTTAAACGTTATAAATGGAGTGTACATTTAAAGTTAAAGATGGTTTTGAGTTTAAACGCGTTGTTAATAGTATGTCTATCTTTTAAAAAACTTATTACATTTTAACGTTACATCCTCGAGCGTTATTATTTCTAATCAAGAAGAAGATTCTACGATTATGTGTACCCTCGAGAGGGAGTCTTTAGAGCTGCTCAACATGAGGGGTTATTTCAAGTAAATGTACAACACCTTCAATTATTAATTTAAAACATCTTACGCAAGCGAGCCTTACTCGTAATAAATTCGAGGACTAATTTAGCGATAATAATAACCGCAGCCAATGTCGTCGAGGAGGGATCTATTCCGGTTTACCGAAGTTCGTCCCAGGTCCACTCCATCCCTCCCAGCGTCGTCGAGCCGCGTTTTGTGTGCTCGAGCGAATTGGGGTTTATGAAGAGATTTATAAACTCGTCATCTATTGTGCGGTTGGATGCTTTACCATTTAAAATGACTTTTATTATGGAATCTGACTCGATGCGTCGAATGTATGCCGTGTTGACGGCCGGCACTGGTGCGTGCGCTTTTTTAAAACTTAACGTGAACGTCGCCGATACGATTAATAAATTAAAACAACTGTCGAAGGAGCTTCAATTTTATATCAAGGAAGAATATTTTAAAATAAAGGTTGAGAATGAGCTGAGTACTATTTTTTTTTCTACCACGTAAAATCGAGAGACGAGAACCTGAGTGCTGCGGGAGCGGTGAGACTATAGAGCACGAGGGGTTGTCTTTTTGTATCCAGAGTGGGAGGCGCGTGGAATGCGTCGATAAAGTACCTTCATCACACGTACGAACGTAGGGATCATTTCGCGCGTGCCCTTAGATCGTTTCAGGGACTTCGCCGTATAGACGAAGACGACCTTGAACGCGTATTGGAAAAACTTAAAGCTAATGGGTTAACCGCGCCCATGAGGTCCGAGGTGAGGTCGTTTATTCATGATCGTCGTCTAATAAAATGTTATAGAAACGTAAACTTGATTCATTCTAGGTTGACCATCGAGCACCTCCCCGGGTGCCCGACCCAACCGCGTTGTGTAGAGACTTTGAGAAACTCGACTAGATGTTGCGAGGAATCAGGGATCCCTCTCGAAAAAATTCTCTTTCGATCGATTAAAAGTTACTTAAACTCTTACAGCTCCACGACGTACCTTGCGACGCGACAGACTTTACTCCTTTAAAACAACGCACCAGAGAAACTCACGAAGGCGTAATGTACGAGGCATTTAAATTATTGGGTTGGCCATGGAAGGGGCGGTCGGGACGACGCGACTTTACTCGGGTGGGTCTACACGACACCCTGTCGATAGATCGGGGTCGCATCGGATCTCGCGTGTCCGAGTGAATCTGAACTCCTAACCACTTTTTCTTTTCTATTTCGAGCAGTTTTTTTAGGTCCACGTCTACCTTTTTTGGAGGCTTAGTGTTTTTAATAACATTTCGTAATTCGTAAAATTTTTCCACTTCCGATTTTATCAATACAAATTCTTGTTGGGAAATGACGTTATCTTCTATCGCTCTACTTACGAACTCGCTGATGGTATTTAATTTATCTTCACACATAACTCGAATCTTCTTGTGTTTTTTCAGTTTAGGTTCAATCTTTTTAACGAGCCCCAGACCGAGCCCGAGACCGAAGCAACATATGCCAAGGACCCCAAGGCTAAACCAACGGGAGCCCTGTTGACGCCGGCCATCGCCGTTATGCCGACTGCCTCGGAGGCGAGGCCAATCGCGTCTACAGTCACAATTCTACCTTCTAAATCGTTGTGATTATTTTTCATTAGTTTAGGCGTTCGATGGCGATCTCGTAACACACACCAACCACGAGGCTGCCCAGGATGGACCCTTTTAAAATCAACGTTACGTCTACATTACGAAAACAACATTCAAAACCTAAATACGTCGGGACATTACCGAGGGTAAACTCGGGGGACAGCGCGATTAGGTCTGGACTAAGCACGTACCAAATGGCGGGCGTGACGTTTTTTTGCGTAGCCAGAGAGTACGTGGCCACACCCCCTCGTATACAGGAGGCGTACATCGTGATGAATCCTGGATTTAGGGTAAACTTCAAACAAGGTTGGTTTTTTGACTGATTCCATTCGATGAGGACGGGCAATTCTCTGTGGATCGGACCTATAATGGTATCGTTTCGATGGTCCGCGGAGTTAATGAAACCTCTACTTTTCGGCCCAGGTTCGTTGGCTCTTTGTCTCTTGGCCAGTGAGGAAACTAGCGGACCGAAGATGCTCATATTTATTTAATAATCGATATAATTAATGTCGTAATAATAATGTATCGGGTTTTCCTCAAGCAGTCCGTAAAACTTTAACTCGAGTACGTATCCAGTTCCATCGGAAAAGTCTATCCAGACCCACGATTCAATAGACACGTCGTGGTTGCGATCTATGGCATTGGCTGAACTGAGGGGCGGGGGTGTGGCCAGCCCTCCCATGGCCACCCCATTTATTTCATAATGCGTAATGGTTTCATTGTGTGTTATTCTGGTGTATACCCTATAGGTCGTATTTTGGGGGTTGGGTAAGGCGAGTCTAAATTGGTTAAGGAATATATGAAAAATTAAATGGCTCCCATATAGAAAATTTATTTCGCTTAATTCATTTGTGAGATCACTTGGATAGCAATCACTAGTGGTGCACCCACCCCGATTATTCTTTCCCCGTTTGTGTTGCGCTTCTTCAACCTCGCTGAGTTTTCGTTGAACCGACGCGAGAACTAGTTCTAGGGCTTCTAAATCTCTACTCTGAGCGGCTTCTTGGATTCGGTTTTGTTCCTTTTTCCTAGGACCGAAAATGCTCATATGTAGTTTACGACGAGATTTAATATAATGGGTAATTTATTATTTTTAACTTCTCCTCCCGCCGAGTTCCTTAGTGAAATTTTTTATTGTGAAATGACATCTGCGACTAGCTTCTTTTCTGCCGGAGGACCGTATTGATAAAAGGCGGACCCACCCACGGCTTATCGACGATGGAAATGACGTCGAGGATCGTGCTGCTTTTGGCCGGTTCTTTTTTCTCATAGATAACGTCTCATTTCGATTGAGTTGCTCGCAATGTAGGTATAGGCATTTGACAGGCTGCATGTCTATCCTCCCTTCGTTAACAACGAACGGAATCCACTCGACCTCCGTATTAAAAATTACCATCTTTTTCAAGCCTTCGGTCATCTTGATTTTTTTATCTTCTTACGTGATCTCGAGGGACATCCGGCCGGATTTTCGATTGACCGAAACGTTTATTCAATCGCTAGCCGTAATTAGACCTATCATGATCGGCCACAGGCTGGTTCCAACCTTATAGTAAATTTCTCACAACGCTTCACCTAACGCCATAGATACCGTGGGATCTTTTTCCAGGTCGTTGGCCAACTCTTTTTCATCGTCTATAGTTAGTTTATAACCCTCATCTCCTTTAATTCATCGACGCTGTATTGTTTACCCAGGTAATGTTTCGCTCGACCACTGGCGGACACTAAATAATCTAATGTCATTTTGATCGTCCTTGCGGTCCGCAGTGGTTTCATCAGGGGTATTTAAATTAATGTTCCAAGTGACGTCTATTTTATTCATGGGAATGACAGAATGACGATGGACGCGCTCGTAATACACGGCTAGGTTGGAACACGACTGCCTGATCGATCTGGCTAGTTCAACGTGTCTCACAATTTCATGTGATATGTTACTAATGGTATACGTGGCGTACGAGTCTGAGGACTTTATCACTTTTCTGTAAGAATTAAACGAATACAATACCTATTACCCCACGCTTTGGAGATGGCCACTTCACCCCGTTTCGCCGTCGACGCATCGTCCACCTCTATCCTAAGTTTGGTTAAATTGGGTGTTTCTTTTCCCCGATAGACCCGATCTTTTTGTTTTTCGGTGAGCCATAGGTCTCTATAGCTATGAAATACATCGGCATCGTGCAAACAACTCACTTCTTGTATTTCAAATTTAATGGCGATCTTGTTTACGATCAACCGTCCGATGTTCATTACCATCGTACGATTTACGTCGTCGGTTTAATATAAAGTAATATTAAAATATTAAAGGCCCGACGTACCCAGCACGATCACGTCCGACGATCCTAGATTTGGAAACCTTACCGTTTCAATTTCACCGATCGTGCTCGGGTTATTCGTTAGGACGACCGATTGTCTGATTCCTTTTATACCATGAGGTGTCTTTAATTTTCGATTTGGATTTAGTTTATTGCCGTACATGTTTATTATATTCACGTTAAAATATTTTTTGTTTCCACCAATATTATACCACCGATCACCAAGAACGTACCCCACATGTGGTTGGCGGCGAATCCGACCACCTTACTCAATTGATTAAATACCCACCCCATGATAGACCCAATGATGCCCGGTAGCGCCATTATCGCCTTAGACCCCAAGCTCTTTAGAGCCCTGGCCAGTCTGTCCAACCATTTTTCAATGGGGCCGGGGTTTGGTTTAGGCATTGGTGTAGGTGTTGGAGCGGCAACGCCCCTTACCCCGGCGATGATGGAGGCGACGATCGTACTAATGGCTAAACCTATGGCCCTGCTGCCTAAATATTTCCCAATTTTTTTCACTGAGGGTTCAATTTTGATCGTTTAAGATTCTAGTTACGGATTCTTTAATGTCGGCGAATTGGTTACGTCATTTCGATTCATTTTCTTTCAGGGCACCATCGATGTTTTCTATCGCGGTTTCATTGGATTTTATATCGTTCTCATTGTCTATTTGTGGTTTCTTTGGGTGTGTTTGGGTCTCTGTATTGGCTTCCCTCAAGGCAAGCTCTCGTTGCCTCATATTCATCCAGTTCCCGATGAATTGACGTAATGACTTCATCTACATCAATGTTCAATTGATCGGTGATTTTTGTCATTTCCTCAGGCGACGCATTTTCACCCTTAATGGCTAAATCTTGCACGTTGTTTAATGTTTCAGTTACTTCTGGTGATAAGTTTGGTTCTAAACCTAATTCATCTTTGATTGGTCCGCTAATCTTTTTAAGGTTAAATGGATTGTGTGGGTAGTCTTTTTTTCTTGTTATTGGTTTTCCTTTATAAAGAAGTTGGCCAGTGTCGGTGTCTAGTTTATAATTCTTATTATTTTCTATATGTTTTGATTTAGGTTCAAATTTAAATCTTCAAAAAACGTTTTTATCGCATCCTCTAATTTAAGACTGTATTGAATTTAATCTAGGGTTATACCCGGGATCTCCACCGGTGGACTTGGTCCAAAATCGTCGCGGTTGGTGGTCTCATCGATCGCTCGATGCGTTTGTTGCTGCCTACCTCCACCCACGGGCATATCATCAATATCTTGATATGATGGTGTGGTGTTGGGTTGGTTTGCGTTGTAAGGGAAGCCACCAAAAATAAATTAAGCGGCAGGCTGCAGTGTGCCGCGGCGGTCCCGCAAAGCGCCGCGGTCGGATTAGTGGATGCGGCGCTCCTGCAGCCTGAAGTCCCTCAGCTACCTCATTAACGATGTCCTTTGTTGCGCCTTCTATTGTGATGTTAATCAGTGACATCTATAGCCTACTTGGCGGCGCTCATGCGGCCGGCCGCGAATACGCCGCAAAGCCATTCCAAAAGCAATGTGGTCTCAATATTGTGACATTGCGTTCTGTGCTGGGCAGGCCGCGAAATTCCTGCAGCCACTCCATTGTAATAATACCCTATTGTGTTTTGTTCCATGGAGGTATGATGGCGTTTTCATGCCAGAGAAAGCAAGTGAAGCCAACGACTGTAAACGAAAATAAAAATACACTTATGGAGAGGAAAGAAGAAAAACAGACATCTGGCATTTCCGAAGTTTGTTTGTTATATATCTTGGAGGAGATGAAAAAAAAAACCATCAGGCACTATTTTACGGAAGTTAATATTGTATGCGGTTTTTTTTTTTTTTTCTTGGAGAAAAAACAACATTTGCCATTAATAACATTATTTTCTCTCAAAAATGTATTTCTCATGCGGCTATTTTATTCCACTCCGGAGAGAAAAATAAAGGAGAATTATTAACAGAAGTTTTTTTTCCGGAAATATTTTTTACAGGTTTTTTATTTCTTAGTGGAGAACAACAAACATCAGGGAAAAATAACATGTAGATTTAACAACTGTTTAACTCTGCCAAGAAAATATCAAGCCGACTGTCTGTACTATGTTCAATAAAGATTAAAGAGATAGTCATTTCGTTTAAGTCAACACAACATATTTTATTTTCCTTAGCACTACTAAAAAACTTACAACTGAAAACCCCGAAATGAATAAAGTACTTAAAGTAATAAGTAAATACTAAACGCTCAAAATAAAGCATTTACAACTTACAACTATAAATATGTAATCCCGACGATGCATGAAATTAATAAAATACACAAAGTACAACATATGAGAAAAATAGCAAATAAACGCCAGAATTATAAAGTACTTAAAGTAATAAGTAAATACTAAACGCTCAAAATAAAGTATTTACAACTTACAACTATGTATATGTAACCCCGACCATGCATGAAATTAATAAAGTATAGAAAGTACAATGTATGAAAAAATAGTAAATACTAAATGACAAAATTTGCGACCATGTCCCAGTCATAAATTGAAAAATATATCAAGCCAAACAACTTGTCACTATTAAACTCCCAGTTTCGCTGGTACTTTTCGGCATTTCCCATTTATTGCATCGCACATGTTTTTTTTCCCTGACTCTGACGATAGGACCCCTGGATATTTGATTAAGGGCCCCCTTATTAACTACTCCAACCTTACAAACTACAGGCCCCCCATGATAATTACACCCTGCCAGCTCTTCAAGAGAAAACAACAAGGACGTCATTTTTAATATAAATTCTTTCGCCGTAGACACCCTCTCAAAAATTTCATCATAGTCTCTACGTCCCATGATGTGCACCGCCACTTCTGGTTCCCCGATCATTACCTCCCCTCCATCTAGTTCTAGATACTTAGGTGAAGATTTGGCATGTTTCAAGCCTAAGTGTTGATCTTAGCAACGTCTCGTGAAAGTTCTTTAAGTTCCGCCAAGATCAAGGAGAGGGTTGCCGAGGTGTTGCCGCCAGGGGCTGCAGCGGGCATCACTGGTGGCTCGGGGGTGGGGAACTCCTGGGCGGGCACATCACAGGCTGCGTCCGGCTGCACTTGTGGCTCGGGGGTTGGGAACTCTGGGGCGGGCACTTCACGGGCCCTGACGGGATCCACTGGTGACTCACGGGTGGGCAACTCCGGGGCAGGCACCTCTGCTTGTAACTCTGGGGCGGGTAACTCAGGAACTGGGTGCTCAGGCAGGTAAGTCTTGTTGAGGCTGATGGGGATCTCCCTCGTCATGAAGGGCTCTGGTTGAGCCTCGACACGCACCTCTCCCACTGACAAAGCCAGACGCTTGCTGAGGATATTCAACAGAATATCCTCATCTGAATCGATGTCATCTTTGGTTCTTTGAAGACCTATAAGGAGAAAATAGTTTGTTTGCATTAATAAAAGGAATGACACATAATTTAAAGCCATCTACCGTTCAAGACATCAGAGAACTATATAATACCTTGTAAATATAGCGCAGTTGTTTTGGTGGGTTGTAGTTTCGCTCACTACCATACTTGCTCATATGAAAAGAAAAAAAAACTGTTTTTAAAATCGGCGCTGTGGTCCAAGCGTAGGGTACGTAAATGAAAACATCAATGATCTGATGATGTATAAAAACCTGGCAAGGATTGATGCCAATGAATTATATTCCCAAGGGCCTACGTTTCTGGTCAAAACAATCAAAGCTTGTTATTAAATACCATGCTATAGTAGTTCTTGCATATAGCTGTTCAAAATATTTAAAAAAAAAATAATAATAAAACAACACTTACCACGGCCAATGTCAATGATCTTCGCCTTAAAAATACCGGACTTGTAGGAAACCCGGGTCTCCATCCCAACGACGAGAGGTTCTTTGGTTTTAACCCGTTTTACGGAAACAACTTCCACAATTCCCAACCACTTTGGCACAAGCCATTCGACGGTCACAGTTATAGCAGACATGGTTAAATATTACTTGATGCACTTGCTTTTCCCCAAAAATGGTAAAGTGTTGGTCTGTGACACCCACCATATACATGTATTGGGCAAAACAATGCATGCATGGTTTAACAAATTGACAGATACTGAATGACTGACAGATTACTGGTTACATATTTGTTAACTCCGCAACATCAAGGGTGACCCGACAACACCTCGTTTTACCGACAGGCTTCTTGGCTTAACAGTCATGCCTGAGAGGACCGCGCATCCAACGAAAAGCAGCGAATGCTGCTCAAGAATTACACTCTCTGAAAGAGATTTCATGCGTTTACACCATGGCTCTCAATTCTTGCGAAAACTTAATAATTAGTAAACGTAAAACTGATATGGACTGGCTTATTGAACGGAGAAAGTCAGTTGCAAAACGGACCGATCCGATTCATCCAAACCCCCCAAAACGAAGAGGACGTCCATTGGTGGTAGATCTATACCCAACAGCAGTCGAGACAGCTGAAGTCTTCGTTGAGAGTAATGGATTCAAAGCTCATCGAGGTCGGGCTGATGACACCTGGACTTGTGGGACAACCATTCCCGCCATCAAGGAACATCTTATCCACAATGTTCCCGATTTGTTACAGAATTGGCCAAACTTGGGTAAGCATGTGATACATAGGAGCTGGGTATAGGCCTTCGGCACTTTCTTACGATAGCATTGCTAATTCCGATAAAAACAGAACTACATGTATAATAAACATTAGTACATAAATATACACAGTATTAGAGAAAGGCTTGTCAATGCATGCTGAGGTAACTATTTTGAAATTATCCCACTGGAGAATGTGTCATTAAGTCTGTATCCTTGAAACACTTTTGAAGGTAATTGGCTCGATAGCCGATAAGATAATATAACCGCCAACCATTTTAACACTTCAACAAATATTTATAATTTAATATATAATGCATTTTCTAGGAGACAGAACCATCGCACGGTGGATGCAGCCTCCCAATAAGTCCTTCAGAACGGCCACTGACTACAAGGGCTTTATTGACGCTAAGATTCCAGCCGAGGAGAATTCTCTAAGGAAAGAAAACATCAACAGCCATTTCTACTCGGCCCGGGTGCGGTATGCAATGGAATTGGCTGCAAAATTCCACACAACGTCGATTGTCTTTTCGGTGGACAATAAGAATAAAATAAAGCTGGGAGACCAGATCTCAGCAGTTGACCGGCGTCTGAAAATTCACAGATTTTTCCCTACCAGCGACAAGCCTAACCTCAGCGACCACGACTTCCCAACACCAGGGTACTACATCAGACCATGCGGCTATCTGCGGATGGTACCACTTTCACCACCATCGCACACCAAAGATCATCTTGGAAGACCACAGTTCGTGTAAGTAAATTTGTTAATAAAGCGTCATTGAACATATGTTCTGAGATATTTTATTTGTGGATCTTATTCTTTTTACGCGTTGCAGTCGGGCCAAACGATTTGAGGCTGTTCGTTAATATATTTATTTTTATTTCAGCGTGCTAATAATTATTTCAATCAGATGTCGTTGTGAGCATCATGCGTCACGTATACAATTCAATTTTCAATTCAATTCAATTCAACGTTTATTTCCATATCCAGCAATGCAAAATACAGTCAACAAATCACTAGTTTGTTTAAAAAATACAGCGAGTGATTATATTAACAAAATAAACATGATATGACTATTAAGAAGCTGAAATGGGGGCATAATCAAAAGACCATAGGCTTATGCTGAAATGCCTTTTAACAAAGACAGACAAGACGAGACTACCGGAAATTCAAGACAATCAGACGTCAACAAGACAAACAAAAGGACAAGAACAGACAGACGAACGGATGTACAGAAACAAATGATGAGATGCTAAATGCAAAGCATGGTATAATGAAGAACAATGGCTTGAGCAATGTAAAATAATGAAAATAATGAAAATAAGAATAAATAGAAATAAAAAATGAATATAAAAATACAAATAAAGAGAAGGAGCTATTTTAGATAACAAGACACTAGATGTTTCTTCAGGGATTTCTTGAAGCAACCCACAGACAACTGAGATTTAATTTTGCCGTCAATACTATTCCAAAGGCGTGGCCCATAAAAGCGAAGTATGTTCAAGGAATAAGATATGCGAGTGAAAGGCAAATAGAGATTATGGTGTGATCTGGTACTGTAATTATGAATGTCATGGACTGCTGTGAAGTATGAAGCAAGAGCAGGAGGAAGAATATTGTTAATATATTTGTACATGAAAATACCAGTATGTAGTTTGTTAATATCAGAGACAGTGAGTGTTTCAAGTCTAGCAAATAGTGGTGCAGTATGATCCCGGGGGTGTGAAAGGGTACAGATTCGGATGGTTCGCTTTTGGATGAGTGTGAGTGAATGTAGACGATTGGTGCTACATCGTGCCCAAACAATATTACAATAGTTGAGATAAGGAAGGATTAAAAAGTTATAAAGGGAACACAGAATGGGAGGGGGAAGGAAGGAGCGAAGTTTTGACAAAACACCAGTGTTCCGAGAGATGGTCTTAGTGACTGAAGAAATATGGTCTGTCCAGGTGAGTTTTTCATCCACAATAACACCTAAAAACTTAGTGGAATTGACCCTGGATATAGGAACATTGTCAATAGCAATAGGAGACGAAGGAAAAGAGGGATTGATAGATTTACTAAAGAAGATGCATTTGGTTTTACTGGAGTTGAGGGAAAGTTTGTTTGATTTGAACCAAGAGGAAACTTTGATGAGCTCGCAGTTGAGAGTATAGACAAGAGAATCATAGTTAGGATTGGAATATATAATAGTGGTGTCATCAGCAAATAATAGAAAAGATAGTAAAGGAGATGAAGAATGGAGATCGTTCACATAAAGTAAGAAGAGAAGGGGACCAAGAATAGAGCCCTGGGGCACTCCATGGCTTATAAGTCTCCGCGCAGATTACAGTTGTTAATAACTGTAAATTGTTGACGACTCTCAAGATAGCTCTTAAAGGCATTGCATACGTTTGGTAATTTGAGCCTACTGTTTGTTTCAAACCAATATAATTGTAGATATATACCATAAAACTAACCTGTGAAAGTTTCATTTCAAAAGGTAGTAGCGTTTTTGAGATTTCGGCGACAAAATAGAACGGTTATTTCACGCCGGAGAACAGTTAGTAAATAGTTTCGACATTTCATATTGTAGTTTGTTGAAAAAGTACTACCGCCCTCCTGTGGTCGTTATCTTAAAAATACCAATATGGGCCGTTTGAAATTGGTTCGTTCGGCCAGCCCGGGGGGTCCGTGTGCCAGCCGTGGCACGGCTTCGTGTAATCCGAAACGGGGTCACGAACTCTCCACTGTGGTTTGGCAGGTCCCATAACATTATGATAATATATGCGGCAGAGCCGACTGACCGCAAGCGGACGTGATGGAGTAAGCTACACACACACACACACACACATCATGTACACACATTCGAGCCCATTGTACTGTGTTCTAGGTACCACATGTACAGTACGTATGCGTGTACTGTGGTGAAATTGTGAACTGAGAGTATCTAGGCCAATTTGGTCACTCGGTAGCTTTTGTAATCGAAATGGACATGTAATAAACAACGCAGTGTCATGTATAGTAGGCCTACACATTGTGCTCACTGATGTTATCACCGAGGAAATCCAAGCTCAATCAAATCATTTGCTATGTACTGTTTGGTAAATAATCTTTGCCCATGCCCGACTTGTGGTTATCATGAAGCAATAAATCAGTTTATTGCTCCGTGCTAATACATGTATTTACAAGAATCATGTTGACTCCTTTTTGAATATGTTTCAAACCGAAAACAAACTTGACCCCCCCCCCCCCCAATAAATAATCTATGGCTACGGGACGTAGCCCGTCGACCGGAGTAGTTACCGGCACAAAGGAAAATAGTAATCAACCCATCATGCGTACATCTGGCATGTTCCCCAGACGGAAGGATTTATGGCCCTTTTCGAATCCACGGCTTTGGCTTTGGATTCGGCTTGAGGGTCCGTCCTCTCGTCTGAAGCTGGCCCTAAGCGCGTTCTCAAAGCACGCGCAATTGTCATAACAACCGCGGGGCCAAGCTAGCCTGAGCCGAATCCGGAGCCGAAGCCGTGGTTTCGAAAAGGGCCTACGACCCCAGAGAAACACCTCGAAATAAATGCCCAAATGAAGGGTTCATTCACGGAAGTTCAGTACCAGTCTTGTGTGAATGGTTTATATCATGAGTTTAATTCCTACCTCCATGGTTATATAAACTGAGAAAGTCCCATAACTACTATGTCCAGGTTATGGGACAGATGATGGGTTTAACTGGATCAAAATGGTGTGATTTCTTTGTGTGGAAAACAAATGACTTTCATGTAGAAGGAACATTCATTGATGATAGACTATTCATAACTGGCGCGTTTTGTTTCCAGTACTTGCTGCCAGCTTTGTGTGATAACAAGTTGTAATTACTTGAAGATGCATCTCCTGATTTTATACCGAATTGATGGTTAAAAAAGACTGAAACATAAAATAGTTCTTGTCCTTTAGTCCAACTTTTCTTTTTTTCCCCCTCTACACATTGTGGTTCCCGTTATCATTGAGTAATTCATTCTGGAGCTATTCATGGGCATTTCAGAGGACAATAATCTGAGCCACATACAGTCGACTCTCGTTAATACGAGCTCGGATGTTACGAGGTTCCGGTTAATACGAGGTATTTTGCCGGTCCCGAACTGCCCCGTGCGTGTTTTAATGCATTTAAATACGGATGATACGAGCACGGTCATAACGAGAACACGGATAATACGAGGTATTCTTGCGGCCCCGTAACGAGCAAATGCATTGTTTGTCTTACTTTTATAGCGAGTTTGGGGAATCAATTGTTGGGCATCGATAGTTTACCTTCATGGAGGTGAAAAATTGACGTCCCAGCCTTTCAAATCATGTGCTACCGCTCCGTTGATCATGATCAATAGAGGTGCTATGCGTTGGCAATGGTACCAGTCTATTAAATGGTAGTATTTGTACAACGCAAATGAGAGGTGGACACCAGACCGTTTATTGTTCGCTGGTATCCCGCCTTGGCTATGAGCTATCTCGCATTACTTACTAAGGTACGGTGTGACAACCAATGAAAATCAACATTCAACTTGTCATGTTGGCCGTTGCGACCGAAACTTGGCTGCCAAGAACGGCAAGTTAAAGTCATATGCGTTCCTTTTTCAGTCATGAAAAATGTAAATTGTTTCATAAATTGACTTCCGAAATAAATTAATTAAATCAAAACAGTTTTATTTGCCCAAAATGTTGTATGTTTGTATGGTACATGTACCTGTAAATCATCACAGTTATGCAGTTTCTATTGCAGTACGGGTGCATTTAGGCCAAATAAAAAAAAATACCAGTTGATCGTCCCCGCCCGCATCCTTTTTTGAGGCCGCATCCTTTTTTTTACTATTTTTTATTTTCGATTTTTTTCCTCAAAAAGACAAAACTTGTATGAATTTTTAATCCATCCTTGGTATAAATTAAAAAAAAAAAATTTTTTTTCACTTTATACTTAGTTTTTACTTACCGATCTTTGAAAATTTGAAACAACAAAACGTGGGTCTGGGAAACAGAAACCGCATTTTGTGCGCGGGGGGACTTCTGACTAACGATCGTTGGACTGCATGCTACACCAGCTGCTGCATGCAGGATCAGATCGACGCATGCAGGCGGCGGGCGGCATGGCTCACACGGTGGTGCACCGTGCACGATCATACAAAGCAGCCTTGCTACCATGGGAGCTGAGCACGCCGTATAGAATGGCATGGCGAGATCGATCACCTCTGGGAATGGGGTTGAGCTCCGTGGTTACGATGACAGTTCAACTCGACCGTTGAGACAACTCGACCGATTATCTTGCGGTTTTAAATTTGGTCGAGTTGATTTGACCGATTGTTTATCAATAGCATTTGTGTGTCGAGTTGGTCGTCACGCGTCACTGCCGCGTTGCTGCTGCTGACCCACGCATTTAAATCGCCACACATGGGATCAGCAAACGGATATACCACAGGTAAAGCGGTGATTTTAAACTGAAAAATTTGTGGTTTTTTTTAAGTAAAATGCTTGGCGGCCATCTTGGAAAAAAAATAATAAATAAAAAATAAAAAGGCCCGCATCCTCCTCATTTTGAAAAAACCCGGACGATCAACTGGTATTTTTTTTTATTTGGCCTTATACACGTGCGTCCATTTATGCATGCAATGTGCATTGTTAATACCGCGCTCGGATAATACGAGGTTCGGTTAATACGAGAAAAACAGGCCAGTCCGGTGGACCTCGTATTAACGAGAGTCGACTGTACATTGTAAGTCCAAGGAGAGTGTTGTTTCTTTCACAAAAGTAGCCACAAAGTATATTGTGTAATGCATGTGAATTTTGTTTGCGTTCCTGAAAACCATTATTTATAAAAGAAAACAAAACAAAATCAATATACGGGATTTTTTATTTTTTTTTAAACACTGTTTATTGACATAAAACAATGAAGAACCACATACAGTAATTGCTTTTGAGTGTGTCGCAGATCCTTCAAGAAACAATTAAGGAATCTAAAATGTCCACAGGGCTCGATAATTTACATGGTGCTACTGCAGAAACTAAGTCCTTTTTTTTAGTATTTTGGGGTGCAATGGCATAATTAGTTTATTTTATAATACATGCACATTTTAGGTCAAAGTTTGTGCTGACCAGCACCTGTTTTAAATATGTAGGGGAAATGCCACAGAAAGCCATTTCTTGGAGAAGATACAGAGGTATGGTTCCTTCAATCTATGCCTGCTGTCACTCGTAAGAGTCATGTCACATGATGCAATTTACAGGCAACTGATTCTAGGCCGTCTCCAATAATGATGCAAACGGCCTTTTTTACAGGATTACTTCATAAAATGATGTTCAATGGTTCATGCATAAATATAAAATTATACACTTGACTGTTAGACTTCTACACTGACTTAGAATAATGGCCCTTGAAAATTTGTTACATTACAACAGACTGTCCACATTTGATTAACTGTACCAGCAAGGGAAATTGGTACGAGGCCATCAAACAGATGAAATTTCTTTACGAAAAGCTCACTCTACATGCACATAGAGTCTTGCAATGGTCTGCGTCTATTCAGTTTCTTCTTTGGAAAATTGACCACTTTCAGCAATAAGGAATGGTGGAATAACCAAGCTACATTCAACAGGACAAAGCAGGTACTCTGTTACAAATCCCTTATCTACAATTACCTCTTCTCCAGATTCAAGTAAATTCAATATACAAGACTGCTTGGTGATCTCTTTGTCTGAAATTCCACCAGCATAGAGGTTACTTACAAATGTAACAAGGCCTCCTGCTCCTGGTGATATTCCAATAAGGCATTTAAATGTTTCATGACGTTTGTAATGCGAAAAAAATTCTGAATTTAAATTCAAACTTGACGGTGCTGGCACAAATAGTTCAGTACAGTCTAAAATAACAAAAGATTTTGAAAACTGTTTGAAGGCAACTGGAATATGTCGGTCGACCATCTCTCTTGTTGGCCACAAAGGAATACTCCCAAGCACAGCAAACAGAAAGTTAGCCCAAGTAATACTAAATCTGCTGACTGTTGAACTAGATATGCCAAATTTATCTCCTAAGTCCTCATCGAATGAACCTTATTTGACCTTATTCAGGAAAAGAAAAAAACTGGTCAATAAGTGGCAGTTCAGACCGAAAGCCAGCACGCATTGATGAACTTTCTCCTCTTTTTGAACACACCACTTGGCTCCATCGGGTCATCGTTGATGCATGAGGAAAAACAAAATTAAAAAATTCCATCAACAGTGTGTATGTTGGAAATGCCGTGTAAATCTATGCAGGATCTTTGGAATACCTTTCCGAAAAATGTCTTTCTGGACGGCATTGTTTATCAAGTTGCTTTCCAGTTGTTCAATTCGTTCCTGCGTGGCCTAAAAGTTTGTCTTCTACAGGGGATGTGATCCAGATAATCATGGTCCGGTAACTTGGTAATGCTTCTCCACACCACAGTCACTCTCCATGTTTCACAGCTGTTGCTGGACACCTGTTAATTGTAAAGAAATTTGTCAATATGACACATAATTTTGACAATTTTAATAATGAAACTTACCCGTACATTTATAGGATTTCAAGCTTTGCATTGTAGAGTAATGATAGCAAAGCTTTAAAAAAAATGGATCAGGAGGGACTTCATGTTATATCTTCATTTTCCCAGGTTTAGTAGCAACCACCCACTAACCCTTTTTTAAGGGGTGGGGTGGGGTGGGGGAGAGGCCTTAAAAAGTTGTACAATGCCAAACATACAATTTAGCTAGTGCTTTCAGCACAATGAAGATTTCGAATGAACAGATGCTTTGCATAACTAAGTTGTAAGTCAACACATCCCTAGAAAGAGTTAATTGTGTTCAGTTGATATAAATAAAATACTTACTCTGTGTTTCTTCTAAGTTGCCGCCTTTTAGGAGTTTCCACAGTCCAAGGAAAAATGCTTGGAGCATTTAAGAAGCCTTTTCCCAGTCATTGTGGTTTTTAAACTCATTTTCTTTAAAGTGAGTCGAACAAACATGTGTGCATCTTGTTATCTGAAATTCAAAACATCAAAAATAAAAACAAATTAAGAAAATCAGTAAAGCACCAAGAAAATCCCTGAAAGACCTTAGAATATTCAGAGTTAAAGACCTCCATTCATGTAACTTCTGAGGACATTATATAAAGACTATATAACATAAGCAGTTTTGAGTTTGTCAGTTTAGTTCGTCCTTCGTCTATGCCCATGGTTCAATTCAAGATAAGAAGCAATTCAACATCATAAATTTACAAAATTGTCCAGTGAAATCAGGAAAACCCTCAGGGATTCCACCAGACTAATTAGTTGACAATGGTTGAGTCCTATAGTAGTATAACTTATTTGTACAGGCTTTTTATTGTACACTCGACTCCATGAGCCACATGTTCGTGCAGTCTGACCTTACTTACAACATAGAAGAGAGCAGACATATGGAGTACACTTCCTTCTTCGACGGTATGCGTGCACTAACGTCTGAACGTTACTCACTGTTTAGTAATACTTAGTAAATAAAATAGTATTTAGTAATAAGATAAGAGCGAGTTACAGCCTACTCTAGTTACGAAACGTACCTCCATGGTATGGTTTTAAATAAACATTTTTGACAATGAATGTCTGAGACTTACCTTGAAACTTCATCCAGGATCTGTGCGTATATTCCTAATCCATATCTTTCTCAGAGAGTTAAATTTTGGGAACATATGAAACGACAACTCATCCGTCAGGCACACAGCAATGTCAAAATGTGACATGTTTATGAATTACGTAATTCGTGCAATAGAGATCAGCAGTCAGTGGTGACCAAAGATTATACACCGCCTTAGCGCAAGATGGGGAACTGGGCCTTTATCTACTGTTGGAAAGTAAATTCGCATTGGTGTTGACTCGCTGTCATTTTTCCAAGACGGCGATTCCGTGTAAGGGCGATCGAACCAGGGGCGAACTGCCCATTCAGAGATCGATCGGCGAAAACGACCAATTAGGAATCAATTTACAAAGCAGTTAATCTTAGACACTTGAGGGCGTTAGTCAATTCGAACGTTCAAAATCTGAGAAGCGTTACCGCCAACAACGCTTCTCAGATTCAAATTTTTGGAGATAAAAAGTGATATATTTTTCCATAACGGCGGTACTTCGAATTGAACGTTTCTCAATATGCATTATACTATCCAAAGCAGCTGTACTTCTTACCAAGTAAGTTTTTATTGCCATAAATTTTCAGAGTCATTACCAAACGTATGCAATGCCTTTAAACCACTGGAGAGCACATCCTCGAACACCATAGAAATCAAGCTTGGAAAGAAGAATATTGTGATCAATCGTGTCAAACGCTTTAGATAGATCGATAAAAACACCGGCGGTGCACAATTTGTCACAGAGAGAATTTGAAATGAGATCGGTAAGATGAATAAGAGCCATGTCAGTGGAATGTTTACTACGGAAACCAAATTGATAGCCATAGAGAATGTTGAAATTAGCAAGAAATTTAGACAAGCGATTAATAAGCCTCTCAAGAATTTTAGAAAAACATGGAAGAACAGAAATAGGTCGATAGTTGTGAATGTCCTCGCGATCACCTTTTTTGAAGACAGGGGTGACTTTAGCAATCTTAAGATTTGAAGGAACAGAGCCTGTAAGAAAAGAAAGATTGAATATATAAGCAAGGGGATGAGAGATAAAGGAAATGACAGACTTAACAACCGAGGACCGAACATCGTCAAAGCCACAGCTTGTATCACTGTTGGATGAAACCCTCCTCAAGCACTTTCCATTCTGTTCTATCATACGTCTGTCTACTCCATGCTGCCGTGTTCATATATGTGGTGATTTCGTCCCTCCATCTCCGTTTTTGTCTACCTCTTCTTCTTCTACCTGTTCTAGGTTGCCATTCCGTGAGTCTCTTGGTCCATCTATTATCTTGTCTTCTTGTTAGGTGCCCTGCCCATCTCCATTTCATTTCCTTGATTTTCTCTATGACATCTTTGACCTTTGTTACTTGCCTAATGTAAGTGTGTCTGATTTTGTCCCGCAATGAAACATTGAGCATTCGTCTTTCCATAGCTCTCTGTGTTGTTATCAGTTTCTGTTCCATCTCTTTAGTCGTTGCCCATGTCTCTGCCCCGTAAGTCATTGTAGTAAGGACGCACTGATTGAAGATCCTTCTTCTAGATGATAATGGTATTTCCTTGTCAGTAAGTATGCTTTTGTATTTTCCAAAACACCTCCACCCTCCCTTGATCCTAGTTTGTACTTCTTCTTTCGTGGTGTCTTCCATTTTTAGTGTTTGTCCAAGATATTTGTAACTGTCCACTTTCTCTATCTGATGACCCTCTAATTCTATTTCTTCTGATGTCTCAAAGTTTGTCATAAACTTAGTCTTTCCCCTGTGTATCTGTAATCCAACCTGTTTGCTTTCGCCATTCAGACTGAGTAGCTGGTGTTCCATGTCTTTGACCGATGATGTGGTCAGCGCTACATCGTCTGCAAATCTTAGGTCAGTTAGTTGTTCTCCATCTATGTTTATCCCCTTCTCCTCTAGGTTGGACTTCTTGAATACTTCCTCCAATGTAAAAATCTTTGGTGATAATGTATCCCCTTGTCTAACACCTCGCTCCATCCTCACTTCTTTTGAGACATCATTATCTATATGTATTCTAGCAGTAGCGTCTGTGTATATATCCTCCAGGATGTAGATGTATCCTTCATCAATTCCCACTTTTCTCAGTGCATCAAACATGTCACTATGCTCGATGGAATCGAAGGCTTTCTGGTAGTCAATGAAACCAAGGCAAAGGTTGAGTTGGTATTCATTTGCTTTTTCAATGAGTTGGTTGACTACTTGTAGGTGATCTGTTGTTGAAAAACCTCTCCTAAAGCCGGCTTGTTCTCTTGGCTGATTTTTATCCAGGATGTCCTTCAATCTGTTCTGTATTACTTTGGTGAATATTTCGTAAGTGTGTGACAGTAAGCTGATTGGTCGATAGTTTTTTATCTCTGTCTTGCCATCTTTTTTATGTAGAAGAATGACTTTGGCCTCTTTCCAGCTGATTGGAATTTTCTTTTCTTGTATTATTTGGTTGAACAAGTCAGTTAGCTGCTTTAATGATGTCACTGGTTATTTCGTCAGACCCTGGAGCCTTGTTTTCCTTCATTTGGCTTATGGCCTGTGCTACTTCTGTTGGTAGTATAGGAGGTAATTCAGTTTCAGTTGACACATTATTCCTCTCCTGTACCTTGGGTTTTCAAAATGGACGTAAATTTATTGGCGGATGTGTTTCAATATTTTAGAAAACAATGTCTTAAAAATTATGAACTAGATCCGGCTCATAGCTATACCTCACCCGGATTCTTTTGGGACGCGTTACTCAAAAAGACTGGTATAAAAGGATAACTGGTATCGACAAACATTTGTTTTTTGAGCGGGCAAAGCGAGGAGGCATGTCGTCCGTGGGTGAATTGAGATTCGCCGAGGCCAACAATAAATACCTCGACAATTATGATCCGAGCAAGCCGTCCACGTATATTATGTATTTAAACACGAATAATCTATATGGTTGGGAAATGAGTAAGCATTTACCGACCAGTAATTTTAAATGGCATATGCATCCTGAAAGAGTGACCGCAAGTGAGATCATGATGATGAGAGAAGACGATGACATCGGTGCCTTTTTAGAAGTAGATCTAGATTAACTGCCAGAACTACATAGACCACATAATGGTTACGCGTTGGCTCCCGAAAACTATCTGGTTCAAAAAGAACAATTATCGGATTATCAAAAAAAATTGTTGGGTGATAAACCGTTGGGTAAAACTCAAAAACTTGTAGCTCATTTTAATCCTAGAAAAAACTACGTGGTGCATTATAGAAATTTATAATTCTATCTCAATGCTATCTTCATGGTATGAAACTAACCAAGATTGATAAAATTATGTCGTTTAATCAATCACCTTGGATGAAAGAGTACATCGATTTTAATACCAATTTGAAAACATAAGCAACGACTGATTTTGAAAAGGACCTATACAAGCTGGCAAATAACTGTGTTTGGTAAGACGACGGAAGACAAACGAAAAAGAGTAAACGTATAAATTCTCAAAGGGTCAGAAACCAAAAACGATTAAAACTAATCGCCAAACCTCAATTTAGCCGAGCGGTTCCGTTTCCAAACGATTTGATCGCCATCCATAGTAAAACTGTAACATGGGTTAACTAATTAATAATGGAGAGGGAGGGTTAACCTACGTACTATACTAGCTGTATGTATTAAATTTTGTGTAGCAATGGGATTAAGAGATTTGGCTGCAAAGCAAATGCTTCTTCAACTTGTAAAGATCGCGGCGCATTTACGGCGCACTCCAAATCGGCCGTGGCATGTTTTAAACTGACTTGTGTTTTTTTTAAATATTAATCTTCCCAGCCTGCATCCTTTGTTTTATTATTTTTTATTTTCGATTTTCCTTAAAAAGAAAACATAATAAACGTAATTTTAAATCATTCTCGGCATCATCCTTTCAGTTTTGGATGAAACTTGCGGATCTTTTAGAATTTGCAATTTCTCGAACTGTCGTTGGTGCCCGTTAGTAAAACTGTAACATGCATATTAAATGTCAAAATACTCGCTTCGAAAGAGACAATCAGACGAGAAAAAGATGTCTTTTCCTGTTGCCAAACAATTTCAAAACAAATAAGCCACCCCAGTTTCTATGCGCAAAACATTCGAGTGTCTCCCCCGTAACAGTGCACACTGCCTGTATGCGGCAAAATCAGCCAATGGGAAAATTCGTTAGATGCTGCATAGGAATTCAACAGCCAATAGAAAACTCCGTTTTACGCTATGTAAACTAGACAGCCGAGTCTGCGTCTGGGTTTGGCCTCCATCGATAGATTGCACATGTACTGTGTGGGTCTTGCTATGCAGACTTACTGTGTAGGCAAATAAAAGTCGCAACCAGACTGCATGCTTGTTTGGCTCACATGTTTAGATGGTTTATTATGACAAAGCGACGGTGATTTTGGAAGTTGCGACTATTGAAACTGATGTCTCCCGTTTGCAAAGTAAGACAATACTGTGGTCTGGATATGTTAATAACAACTGCAGTTTGTGTTAAGTCATTTTTTTCTGCTCGAAAGTTGAAAACTGCAAGAGCTTCAGTCTCCTTCATGCACAATCTCCTAATCCCATTGCTACACAAAAATTAATACATACAGCTAGTATAGTACGTAGGTTAACCCTCCCTCTCCAATATTAATTAATTAACCTAGCGCATTCACATTTCATAAATGATTTATTTGTCCCATGCATTCAATGCTGGTGCTGATTTTGGTTTACTGAAAATGTAAAAAAAAATCAATTCCAACTTGCCTCATCTACATGTCTGAACTGTGTCCTAGTTAAGTACAAAATGCCTGGTCGCCGTTTTGGAAAAAATAGGCCCTCACCTTCCTTTTTTTTTGAAAAATGCCTTTAAAGCCGTCATTCGTTTTATCTCAATTCAGTTTTAGCAGATCTTTCAACATTAGGGTACAACCAAAAATCAAATAAATGACTTTTCCTGTAAACCTTGATTAGCCTATTGCACAAGTATAAACAAGACAACAATAAAGTACACTCCATGTTTTAAAGTTTTATTTTTAGTTTACGTTTCTGGCGCGAAACTTTCAGAATTCAATAACATCATTCCAGGCTTCATAATTGGAAATGCCATCATTCTGTATTCGACGGCTGCTGAAGTTAACCATAATTAAAAATTCTCGCTGAAGTTATGTACAATATACCTTCCAATTTTCAATAAATAAATTAGATTTTTATGGGCAACGCCATTTGTATACAATAATACAACAAAATTTAAGCAAACAAAATTACTCATCTTCGGGGATGTACTTTCTTCCGATGGTCATCCTGGTCTTTCTTGCTGGTAAAGACATACCTACATCCTGCATGTCATCATCTACTGGTGGATTAGACGAGCAGTGTTGACACGCTGGATCGGTACATTTAGCAAAAATCACCATGCCAATGCGCCGATCCATGTGTCGCATGACGAACCGAAATTCGTCATACACTGCTGCATCCTCACGCAACCGAGTAGCTGACGATGACACTGCAGCATGTACTCAATCGAAGTCTGTGAAGGGTGTTTGCACAGAACCGCTGGTGATAGAGGAAACATCCACTGGTTTCCCGGTGTACATCGTCTGTGCCCAGTACCGCTCTACAGCCGACATGGCGCTGTTGAACACATACGTTTCCTTTTCCAGCCGCTCCTCGTCGGTCAAACCTCTCTGGTTACAGGGGGGAAGTTCACCAGGGAGAGCAGCAGGAATGGATGACGAGGTCAGGGCTCTAGTGCAGGGTGCCCACAACTGCTCCACTGGGTTCAACGCCGAGTGACCTGGGCAATAGCTCTTAGCTATAAGGGCGTCGAGCTTGCACTGCTTAAAGAGACGGCCGTAATACATCTCGTTCACCGGATGGTTGACGTTGTAATATGGGCCGCCATCAGCAAGCAGTACAAGCAACGAACGCCCTTGTTGAACATGTTCTCTCACATTCAGCTTGTTGACCAAGTCGTTCATGTGGGAGGACACGTGGCAGGGGTTGTGGGGGCTCCTGTTAACGATGCTCGCAGTGCTTCGTTGAGGAAGCTGTTGGCGAAAATAACGTGTATAAAATAATTATCTGTTAAAAAACTAATAATAATAATAAACCGTTTTTATATAGTGCTCTTAACCCAACAGGGTCCCGAGGCGCTTCACAAAGATAAGACATTAAGATTAAATGATCAATAAAAACATTATATTATAGCAATATGCACAGCACTATTAAAAAACGGATCAAATTAAAAGATACCAAGGGGATCAACTGCCGCCGTATCCAACAAGCGTGAGTGGAATTATTGCACTGTCCGTATACGTGACGCATGATGCTCACAACGACATCTGATTGAAATAATTATTAGCACGCTGAAATAAAAATAAATATATTAACGAACAGCCTCAAATCGTTTGGCCCAACTGCAACGCGTAAAAAGAATAAGATCCACAAATAATATATCTCAGAACATAAAATGATGTTCAGTGACGCTTACTGAAATTTACTTACACGAACTGTGGTCTTCCAAGATGATCTTTGGTGTGCGATGGTGGTGAAAGTGGTACCATCCGCAGATAGCCGCATGGTACGATGTAGTATCCTGGTGTTGGGAAGTCGTGGTCGCTGAGGTTAGGCTTGTCCCTGGTAGGGAAAAATCGGTTAATCTTCAGACGCCGGTCAACTGCCGAGATCTGGTCCCCCAGCTTTATCTTATTTTTGTTGTCCACCGAAAAGACCATCGACGTCGTGTGGAATTTGGCAGCCAATTCCATTGCATACCGCACCCGGGCCGAGTAGAAATGGCTGTTGATGTTTTCTTTCCTTAGAGAATTCTCCTTGGCTGGAATCTTAGCGTCAATAAAGCCCTTGTAGTCAGTGGCCGTTCTGAAGGACTTATTGGGAGGCTGCATCCACCGTGCGATGGTTCTGTCTCCTAGAAAAAGCATTATATATTAAATTATAAATATTTGTCAAAGTGTTAAAATGGTTGACGGTTATATTATCTTATCGGTTAGCTAGACATATATCTTCAAAAGTGTTTTAAGGATACAGACTTAATGACACATTCTCCAGTGGGATAATTTCAAAATAGTTACCTCAGCATGCATTGACAGGCCTTTCTCTAATACTGTGTATATTTATGTACTAATGTTTATTATACATGTACATGTAGTTCTGTTTTTATCGGAATTAGCAATGCTATCGTAAGAAAGTGCTGAAGGCCTATACCCGGCTCCTATGTATCACATGCTTACCCAAGTTTGGCCGATTCTCTTTCAAATCGGGAACATTGTGGAAAAGATGTTCCTTGATGGCGGGAATGGTTGTACCGCAAGTCCAGGTGTCATCAGCCCGGCCTCGATGAGCTTTGAAGCCATTACTCTCAACGAATACTTTAGCTGTCTCCACTGCTGTTGGGTATAGATCTACCACCGATGGACGTCCTCTTCGTTTTGGGGGGTTTGGATGAATCGGATCAGTCCGTTTTGCAACTGACTTTCTCCGTTTAGGGCTTTCAAGAAGCCAGTCCATCTCAGTTTTACGTTTACATGTACTAATTATTAAATTTTTGCAAGAATTGAGAGCCATGGTGTTAACGCATGAAATCTCTTTCAGAGAGTAATTCTTGAGCAGCATTCGCTGCTTTCCGTAGGATGCGCGGTCCTCTCAGGCGTGACTGTTAAGCCAAGCCTGTCGGTAAAAATGAGGTGTTGTCGGGTCACCCTTGATGTTACAAAGTTACAAAGATGTAACCAGTATCTGTCAGTCATTCAGTATCTGTCAGTCTCTTAAACCGGGTTAAAACCAAAGAACCTCTCGTCGTTGGGATGGAGACCCGGGTTTCCTACAAGTCCGGTATTTTTAAGGCGAAGATCGTTGACATTGGACGTGGTAAGTGTTGTTTTATTATTATTTTTTTTTACATTTTGAACAGAAATATGCAAGAACTACTATAGTATAGTATTTAAGAACAAGCTTTGTTTTATTTTGACCAGAAACGTAGGCCCTTGGGAATATAATTCATTGGCATCAATCCTTGTCAGGCTTTTATATATCATGAGATCATTGATGTTTTCATTTACGTACCCTACACTTGGACCACAGCGCCGATTAAAATTTTTTTTTTATATATATACATATGAGCAAGTATGGTAGTGAGCGAAACTACCACCCGCCAAAACAACTGCGCTATATTTACAAGGTATAAATAGTTTTCTGATGTGTTGAATGGTAGATGGTTTGTAATTATGTGTCATTCCTTTTATTAATGCAAACAAACTATTTTCTCCTTATAGGTCCTAAAAGAACCAATGATGACATCGATTCAGATGAGGATATTCCGTTGAATATCCTCAGCAAGCGTCTGGCTTTGTCAGTGGGAGAGGTGCGTGTCGAGGCTCAACCGGAGCCCATCATGACGAGGGAGATCCCCATCAGCCTCAACAAGACTGACCTGCCCGAGCAGCCAGTTCCTGAGTTCCCCGCCCCAGAGTTACAAGCAGGGATGCCCGCCCCGGAGTTGCCCACCCCTGAGTCACCAGTGGATCCCGTCGGGGCCCGTGAGGTGCCCGTCCCGGAGTTCCCAACCCCCGAGCCACCAGTGCAGCCGGACGCAGCCCGTGATGTGCCCGCCCAGGAGTTGCCCACCCCCGAGCCACCAGTGGAGCACGTAGCAGCCCCTGAGGTGCCCTCTTTAGAGTTCCCCACCCCCGAGCCACCAGTGATGCCCGCCGCAGCCCCTGGCGGGAACACCTCGGCAACCCTCTCCTTGATCTTGGCGGAACTTAAAGAACTTTCACGAGACGTTGCCAAGATCAAGGAACACTTAGGCTTGAAACATGCCAAATCTTCACCGAAGTATCTAGAACTAGATGGAGGGGAGGTAATGATCGGGGAGCCAGAAGTGGCGGTGCATATCATGGGACGTAAAGACTATGATGGAATTTTTGAGAGGGTGTCTACGGCGAAAGAATTTATATTAAAAATGACGGCCTTGTTGTTTTCTGTTGAAGAGCTGGCAGGGTATAATTATCATGGGGGGCCTGTAGTTTGTAAGGGTGGGGTAGTTAATAAGGGGGCACTTAAATTAAATCCGAAGTATCAAGCGATCATGTGCCAGGCATCAATTGAATTTCCAGGGGTCCTATCGTCAGAGTTGGGGAAAAAAACATGCGCGATGCAATAAATGGGCAATGCCGAAAAGTAGCAGCGAAATTGGGAGTTTAATAGTAACAGGTTGTTTTGTCATTAGTCTTTACCATTTTATCATACGTTGTACTTTCTATAATTTATTAATTTCATGCATGGTCGGGGTTACATATATGTGACCATAGAGATGTTGTTAGAAGTCACTGTTTAATAAGGCACGGGGAAACTGGATTTGCAGATCTCTTGAATGATAGTTTATTGACGGATCAGAATCTGTAAATTGGGTGAACAGAGATGTTGATGATAGTTCGGCCAATTTCAGAATGACGCTAACCTTAAGCAAAATAGTTAAACAATAACAGTTAAACGAAAATAGTTAAACAATAATAGTTAAACAATAATTACAAATGTATTAAATGAAAAATAAATAAAACTAAATCCCGGTCGCCATCTTGGCGAACCACATATCTCATGTTTTTCCAAAAGAACATTGATTAAAAGTACACTAAATAGCACAAATATATGTTGATTTAAAGAAACAATCAATTCTCATGCATTCTATTAATAAATAGGTAAGACTTGAAAGTTTAAGAAATGATGCATAAAGATACAATAAAATAAATAAGAATCATACCTGTAAATTGGGTGAACAGAGATGTTGATGATAGTTCGGCCAATTTCAGAATGACGCTAACGGCGGGAAATACAAATGAGAACGTAGGGGGCGCTACGCAAAACAGGAATTAACCAAAATTGAACGGGGGTGTTATTTTATGTACACCTGGCCGTGACATCCTCCTTTCTTTTGCGAAAATGGCAGCCTGACATTTGCAGAATATTTGTATCTACAACATGTCAATTTAGCAAGTCAACATACACAATATACAATTCATGGGATAACTTCTACCTGATGTACTTTAAAGTGATATGTACAAAACTCTTAGAAAATTACATTACTCAACCGGGCCCTGGTTTCATAAACTAATCCTCTAAAGACAAATATTCTTATACCTCAGAATAATTAATTCTCGTTACGCCACAATTACAACTGTTGAAATCTTTTCAACACAGTATGCAAAAAAAAAACACACAATGATAACTCATACCAATGAAGCAAAATTTTTAACTTCAGAGCTCATCATCCTGAAAATTCATGAATGAAAACAAATTAACACTGTAATACTCATCCCAAAAAAATATTAAATGGATAAGCAAACAATACAATAAAAAATAAGTGGGGGAAAAAATTATGTGTCAATGTGCTCTTTTGCGATCATACGAAGGGCAACTTTCCTTCGTTCCTGTGCCATTTTTGGACTTTTCCATCTCACCCACAGCCGTCTCCCTGCCTCCAACTTCAACTTGTAGGTTTTCTTCGACCGTTCGTCGGACACTTTGTGTTGTTTCACTTGGCCGAACTTGGTGTAACCAAACCTTTCTATTGGTTTTGGATTTCTTTTGGGTCGTGGCTGTGGTAGTGATGGATCCGTATTTTCTGGCATTTCTTCAGTCGACTGTGTGTCGCTTTTGTCGTCAACCGGGGTATGATGAAAGTGTTGCCTTTCGTTAGATTCTTCGTCTGAGTCACTTGCATCACTGACGGAAACTGCATCATTTTGTGGTTGATGGCAGCACTCTGTGAACTTATCGACGTGTGGTGAGGCATTGGGTGAGACAACATCTGTTCTCACTGAAGAAGACCTGGTGTCTACTTCCTCATCACAAGAGTCTTGTTCAAAGATTTCTTTCTCGTCTGGATGTTCTTCATGTTGAGTTGTCTTGGGTTTGTCTTGTGAAGGAGTTTCTTTTGAAGAAGATTTATTTGATGTAGAAACTTCTGTCTCTTCGCATCCATGGCTTTGAGGTTGGTTGGGTTCATCTCTTTCTACCGGTAGGAACATGCACGGTGTTAAGAGGTTTCTGTGTAGGGTCCGCTCCTTTCCACTTTCTGGAGAATATACCACATATACCGGTAGATTTGGTCGTTTTGAAAGGACCACGTAAGGGTTTGGCTCCCATCTGTCGGCAAGTTTTTGTGTTCCCACAATGTGCTTGTGCTGAACCAAAACACGGTCACCTTGACGGAGAGGAGCATCTCGTGTACCTCGATCATACAACCTTTTCTGCTTTGTTTTGGATTTTGTTGAATGATCATTTGCTATCTTGTAAGCAGTGAGGAGGCCTTCTCGATATCTCTCAACGAACTCTTCGTAGTTTGGTTGATCTTCACCGGTGGTTGTGTTGAGGCCGAACATCAAATCGATCGGTAGGTTTGGGTGTCTTCCGAACATGAGAAAGAATGGTGCATAGCCGGTGGAGTCGTGTCGTGTAGCATTATACGCATGAGCCATCTTGCCGACATACTCTTTCCAGTCTTTCTTCATGCTTGGTTCCATTGAGCCCAACATATTAAGGAGAGTGTGGTTCCAGCGTTCTGTCTGCCCATTTCCTTGAGGATGATATGGCGTTGTGTGACTTTTCTTGACTCCGGAAACCTTGCAGAGTTCTTTAACGAGTTGGCTTTCAAAGTTTCTACCTTGGTCTGAATGGAGACGAAGAGGAAAGCCGTAGTGCTGGAAGAAGTTTTTCCACAGTACTTTGGCTACAGTATCTGCTTTCTGGTCGATGGTGGGGAATGCTTGTGCATATTTGGTGAAGTGATCTGTTATGACAAGGATGTTTTCAAAGCCGCCTTTTGATCTTTCTAGCTTCAGAAAATCAATGCACACCAACTCGAGAGGTTCGCTTGTAGTTATGCTGACAAGGGGTACTCTGGTTCTAGTAGGTTGTGTTTTTCGTAGACAGCACCTTTTGCATTCGACGCACCATTGTTTGACATCATCTGCCATTTTGGGCCAGAAGAATCTGTTCCTAACCAAATCTAGTGTTCTTTCGGATCCCATGTGGCCGATGTCATTGTGGAGTCCGTACATGGCTGTTGCTCTATACTTCTCTGGTAGTACAAGCTGGTAGGATGTCTTGCCATCACTTGTTCTCTTTCGATGAAGAATATCGTCCCGTATGCACAGTTTGTCCCACTGGCGGAAGTAGAGTTGACATTCTTGTGGCTCACGTCTTCTTTCGAGAGAGTTTGGTTTATCATTGTTACGGATGAAGAATATGACACGTGATAGGATTGGATCGTCGCATTGTGAAATGGCGATGTCTCGTTTGGGTATTCTGGGAAGCACATCTTCTGTAGACTCACAATTTGTTGACTGGTTCTGTTTTGTTGCTTGTCTGGTTGTCACTTGGCATTGAACATTGGGAAGTTCAGGAAACAATTGAGAAGAAGATAGATGCCCACTGTAGATGGCTTGAACATCGTCTGAGCATATGGTTATGGCTTCTCTCTGGAAAGCAATGCCGGTTCTTGTACTGTCAATGTGAGGTCGTCTTGATAAGGCATCAGCAGCGGCGTTATTCTTACCAGGCTTGTATTTGATGTCAAAGTTGAATTGAGACAATGCGGCAACCCATCTCTGTCCTGTTGCGTCGAGTTTGGCTGATGTTGTCACATAGGTGAGGGGGTTGTTGTCGGTCAGCACTGTAAACTGATTTCCAATGAGATATTCTCTGAACTTGTCGGTAATTGCCCATTTCATGGCCAGGAACTCTAGCTTGTGGGCGGGGTACCTTGACTCTGCTGGGTTTAGAGTTCTGCTTGCATAGGCAATTACCTTCTCTGTTCCTTTCTGTGTTTGACTCAGTATCGCTCCCAGTCCAACTCCAGAGGCATCAGTCTGAAGAATGAATGGGGTCGAGTAATCAGCATAACCCAGTATTGGCGCTGACGTCATCAGGTGTTTGAGAGTATCCATCGCTCTTTGGCATTCTTCTGTCCAGACAAACGGAAGTGAAGGAGAGATGGCTCTTTTCTTGCCCTTTTTCTTGCGTTTTGGATCGCCTGAAGTAAGCTTGAACAGAGGAGCCACGATGTTTGAGTAACCTTTGATGAATCGGCGGTAATAGCCAGTGAAGCCGAGAAATCTTTGGACATCTTTCCGGTTGGATGGTGATGGCCAGTCCAGTACTTTGGAAGTCTTTTCTGGATCGGTTGAGATGCCCTTAGAAGAGACTATGTGCCCGAGATATTTGACTTCTGTTCTGAGCAGGAAACACTTGGAAGGTTTGAGTTTCAGGCCGTGATGACGCAGGCGTGAGAAAACCTCTGAGAGACGCTTGATGTGTTCTTCAAATGAATTAGAGAAGATGATGACGTCGTCAAGATACAAGAGAACTTTGGAGTAGTTGAGGTCGCCGAGGCATGTAATCATTAATCGCTGGAAGGTGGCCGGGGCGTTTTGGAGACCAAAGGGCATTCTGTTGCACTCGAAAAGACCCATGGGTGTTGTGAATGCGGTTTTCTGTTTGTCCTTTTCCTCCATCTCCACTTGCCAGTATCCAGATGTTAGATCAAGAGTGCTGAAGAACAGTGCGTTGCCTAAAGCATCTAAGGCTTCTTCTATTCGAGGTAGAGGAAAGGCATCACGTACTGTCTTGCTGTTTAGCTGCCTGTAATCGACGCAGATACGAAGTGAGCCATCTTTTTTGTAGACAATGACCATGGGAGAGGCGTAAGGGCTGCTGCTTCTTCTTATTGCTTCTGTTGCTTCCATGTTTTTGAGATGGTCCTTGACTGCTTCGTACTGGGAAGGTGGTATACGGCGGTAGGGTATGCGGAATGGCTTGTCGTCGATCATTGGGATGCAATGTTTGATTGTAGACGTGCAACCAAAGTCTAGTGAGCTAGTCGAGAACACATCCGAGTATGTTTGAAGGAGATTGCTGAGGTGTTTCTTCTGTTCGTCAGTCTCTAAGGCTGCATTTGACAAGTCTAATTTCGGAACGATGTTGTTCAAATCGTCAGTCACGTTGGGGGTTGAAGTAGAAGTGACTTCATCTGCTCGAAGGATGGAGGACAACTGTGCCAGTTTACAGTTGCGCTTCACTTGGATCGGCTTAGCAGCGATGTTGCAGAGTCTGACAGGGACACGACGATTAGAGCCAACATCAGCAATGAGTTTTCCCACTTTCAAGCATGATGAAGAGTTGTCGGGAAAGCTTTCGACGATGGTTGTGTACGACTGATTTCCGTGTACACGGGGAGCTTCACAAATGATGTCGACTTCTTGGCCAGGTAGAATTGTACGAGGAAGTCTGCCTACATACTTGGCGTAGCCGATCGTGCCTGTCTGGTCTCTCGTCGATATTGAAGTAGTCGTGTTGAGGTATGCTGTGTGCCACGTTAGGTTTTCTTCCTTCACTTGGTCCATGTATTGACATCCTCTGGATATTTGTTGGTCCCGCTTCGAGGCTCGGATCACATTCGTACCAACGAGGACTGGTACACGTCGTCTGTAGCTATCTGAGGGGACAACAAATGCAGGGACATCGTCATAGGTGACACCCAGAACTACGATGGAGATCGGGACAACCCCAAGATATGGCACGTTCTGTCCACTTGCGCCTTCTATTGAAACATCTGCTGGAAGTAGTGATTTCGTCTGCAAGTTGGAGTTGTTCTTCCAGAGTTCTTCAGTGATTGATGTTATCTGTGAGCCAGAGTCTATCAGTGCTATGTAGTTTTCACCATCTACTTCGATGACATCTTCATTGTTGGGTCCGATTAGTTGTTGGTAGTCTGGTGTGGCTGGTTGAGTCAGGGAAGAATATTGATTAGCTGAGCGTTCATTTACTGGGCGTGTGGATTCTGGCTCGCAGACGGCTTGCCCATTGGCCGCGGGCCTTGCAAGTTTAAAGGAACGTTTCTGCACCCTCTTGCAATGTGTCCTTGCTGACCACATTTGTGACAGATGAAGACCCTGTTGGTGGTATCCCCTTGTTGTCCCGTTGTGGTTCTCCTTGAGTTGCTGGCAAGTTCTTCGACCTTTTCGGTGAGGAGGCTCATTCTAACCATGAGATCCTGAAGAAGATCGTGGTCAGTCTTTTTGTTGAGTGGTTGAGAAGTGTTCGGTGCTTTGCGAGGATTGGGTTGCGTCTGATAATGCTGTGACTGTGCTGACTTCTGTGATTGCGCTCTGACTTCAGGCTTAGTTGTTGGCTCAAGTCGCATCTCTCTCTCAAGTTGTCTCACTTCCGTCTGCAACTCCCGAAACGTCATCTCGCGTGGTCTCATCGGTGCTATTCGTCGAGTTACTCGTTCATCCTTTACTCCTCGCATGAATTGTTGCGTCAGCATGTGGTTGCGGTTTGGGAAAGGTATGTTCTTGCTCATACGTTCTTCTACTGTGCGGAGTGTTGCTTCGAGTTCCACTGCGAAGATGCTGGCCGATTCACTGGTGCTCCTCATACGTGCATAGAATTCGGCTAGTGGATCACCACTCATCATGAGCTCACCAAACTGTGCCCTCAGCTCAGCAAATGCATGGTGTGGAGTCTGTTGTCTGGATGGAAGGTTCAATACTAGTTTCCTTGCTGCTCCACCCAAGTACCTCACGATTGTTGCAAACTGCATCTCTACCGGCATCGCTGTATTTTCTATCAGGTACTTTGTGTCTCGCACCCAGTCGTCGACGTATGTGCTCGAGCCTTCTTTCCCTGTGAAGATAGGGACGTTCTTAACCTGGTGTGACGGCATGAGATGTAGATGAGGTGTGGTTTCAGTCTGGTTTGAAGAAAGATGTTGATGCTTCTTGGTGTTCGGTTCAGTCTGATTTGAAGAGAGATATTGATGCTTCTTGGTCTTCGGATTGTTCGGCTGTTGAGAATGCGGTGAGAAGTTGAGGTAGTCTGGTGCTACGTGCCTTCGTACGGGTGTAGAAATGGTTGAAGAAGGACAAGGAGGGGTGTATCCTTGTTGTCGATGAGGTTGTTGATAAAGTCCACTTTGGGAGAGCCTCTGTTCCAGATGTTGAAGTTCAGTGAGCATCTCTTCTGCTAATGGTTGGTACTTAATGGAAGGTCCATGTTCAGAAGGAGAGGTTCTTGGATGCTGTGATGGTGATTGAACTGGCGGTTGGGGGCTGAGAGTTGGAGGTTGGAGTGAGCTGCGACGTCTCGGTCGGGTTGACGCCAGTGGAACTCCAGACATCATTTCATAAGGAGGAGGTGTTTCGTCTGCTTTCTTTCTTCTAGACGAGGCCATGGATGAGATGGAGAAATGGCGGTTGGGTGGGCTGAACAAAATGCTTGTTACTGACGAAGAAGCAAGAAACTCACGAGAAAAATAGCACAATATGCATGCAAAAAAAAAATTTGATAGAACCCCAAAAAATCAATTGTGAAAGAGAGAGAAAAAAAAATTCTAACTCAGTTTGGGGAAAAAATAAACTAAGTAATTGCAAGAATATCAGTTACTGCCACCAAACAATTAAATAAATAAATAGAAAATTAACAAATAAGCAATCAATTATCAATACAAACAAAATAAATGAAAAAAAACAACCAATGTCAACTAAAGGTGTCCGCTTAAAGATAACGTTTAAATACAACGTCAAGCTTGAACCTTCCTAGATGACTTAAACAATGATTGACAGAGGAATAATCACAGAAAAATATATACAGCAATTGAAACGGCAAATAGAACTTGATACCGTAAATGGTATGAAAACACTCGAAATATAAAACTAGTGTCTCAATTAAAGGAGGTAATACCAAACAAATAAATGGAACCAACAAATGAATTCACTTGTAAATCAGCAATACGATTCAATAATCAATCAAATTGAACTCATAAGCTATGCAATTGCTCAATACATCACCGGAATGTGAATCAATTCAGACTTTAAAGACCAGTAGCATCAGAACTACCCAGCCTGTAATTGATACACAGTGGCACAATAGTCAACTCTATCTCAACAATAACACACTTCAATGAATAGGTAATTGGTTAACAATAGTGAACAACAGTGAATAGGTTCACTCAAGCTGTTATTCACTACAACAATACAAATTCGGAAGCACAAAAGTTCAATAGAAACTGTTACCTGGGAACCAAAATGTTGCGTCTTTGGCAACGGATGTTTTGCGTTACTGGCTGCCTTAAAGAGGGTTCTTTTTAAAGACAGTTTAATGTTCTTGAACTGTATACCGATCGTATGATGTAGATACCCGATACGAAAGTCAAATATGAGTTGATTTTCCAAGTTCAGTTAATGTTCATGCTGGATCATAACCGAAACGTATCACTGTCCGATGCAAGTTGACCACGGGTCTAAAGCGATTCGGTGACGCAGGAAAAATGTCAGTGGTAGCCGGGCGTCGCGCTGGTACAAAAATGTCACAAGATCCACGGCTCGGACATTATAACCGATCGGGGTAGTGTATTGTAGCTTCTGTGGAACACTGTTCTCCAGAGGGGGTCGGTACTAGAGCTAGCTGTACCCGGTGCAGCTTCTGGCGGTCACACGCTCCTCAATGGGGGTAATACTTGAGCTGGCTGACCCGGTGCAGGATATGACGGGCACAGCGTTCTCAAAGGGTACACTGGAGTTGGCTGTTCTCGGTGCAGCTTCTGGCAGGTACACCGATCTCAAGGGGGTACGTATTAGAGTTCGTTCCCGGTGCAGCTTCTGGCACACCGTCCGCAAGGGAGGACGGGCTGGAGATAGCTTAACCCAGTGTGTGCTGGTGAATTTTCCCCGTACCCGGATCTTCCACCATTTGTGACCATAGAGATGTTGTTAGAAGTCACTGTTTAATAAGGCACGGGGAAACTGGATTTGCAGATCTCTTGAATGATAGTTTATTGACGGATCAGAATCTGTAAATTGGGTGAACAGAGATGTTGATGATAGTTCGGCCAATTTCAGAATGACGCTAACCTTAAGCAAAATAGTTAAACAATAACAGTTAAACGAAAATAGTTAAACAATAATAGTTAAACAATAATTACAAATATATTAAATGAAAAATAAATAAAACTAAATCCCGGTCGCAATCTTGGCGAACCACATATCTCATGTTTTTCCAAAAGAACATTGATTAAAAGTACACTAAATAGCACAAATATATGTTGATTTAAAGAAACAATCAATTCTCATGCATTCTATTAATAAATAGGTAAGACTTGAAAGTTTAAGAAATGATGCATAAAGATACAATAAAATAAATAAGAATCATACCTGTAAATTGGGTGAACAGAGATGTTGATGATAGTTCGGCCAATTTCAGAATGACGCTAACGGCGGGAAATACAAATGAGAACGTAGGGGGCGCTACGCAAAACAGGAATTAACCAAAATTGAACGGGGGTGTTATTTTATGTACACCTGGCCGTGACATATATATAGTTTTAAGTTGTAAATACTTTATTTTGAGCTTTTAGTATTTATCATTACTTTAAGTACTTTATAATTTTGGCGTTTATTTACTATTTTTTCATATGTTGTACTTAATGTATTTTATTAATTTAATGCATGGTGGGGTTACATATTTATAGTTGTAAGTTGTAAATACTTTATTTTGAGCGTTTAGTATTTACTTATTACTTTAAGTACTTTATTCATTTCGGGGTTTTCAGTTGTAAGTTTAAATTTTAGTAGTGCTGAGGAAAATAAAATATGTTGTGTTAACTTAAACGAAATGACTATCTCTTTAATCTTCATTGAACATAGTACAGACAGTCGGCTTGATATTTTCTAAGAAATAAACTTCCGTAATTAATTCCATTATGTTTTTTGTTCTCCGGAGTGAAATACAATAGCCGCCTGAAAAGTACATTTTCCAGAGAAAATAAACTTCCGTTATTAATGGCAAATGTTTTTTTTTCTCCAAGAGAAAAAGAAAATAAACGCATACAAAGTTAACTTACGTAAAATAGTGCCTGATGTTTTTCTTGTTTTGTTTTTTTATCTCCTCCAAGTTATATAACAAATAAACTTCGGTAATGCCAGATGTTTTTTTTTTCTTCTTTCCTCTCCATGAGTGTATTTTTATTTTCGTTTACAGTCGTTGGCTTCACTTGCTTTCTCTGGCATGAAAACGCCATCATACCTCCATGGAAACGAAACACAATAGGGTATTATTACAATGGAATGGCTGCAGGAATTTCGCGGCCTGCCCAGCACAGAACGCAATGTCACAATTGAGACCACATTGCTTTTGGATAGACTTTGCAGCGTATTCGCGGCCGGCCGCGTGAGCGCCGCAAAGTAGGCTATAGATGTCACCGATTAACATCACAATAGAAGGCGCAACAAAGGACATCTTTAATGAGGTAGCTGAGGGACTTCGGGCTGCGGGAGCGCCGCATCCACTAATCCGACCGCGGCGCTTTGCGGGACCGCTGCGGCGCGCTGCAGCCCGCCGCTTAATTTATTTTTGGTGGCTTCCCTTATCCAAGAGATCATTTCACTTACGACGCTACGAATAAAAAGGTTATAGGTAAGTTTAAAGACGAGCTCGGTGGTAATCCCATTAAAAAGGTAATAGCGTTAAGATCAAAAATGTATAGCGTAATGTCTAAAAACGACTTTATGAAAAAAGCCAAAGGCGTTAAAAAGTACGTAGTTAAAAAGCATATCGACTTTTCAACCTACAATCGCCCTGAGGGGCGGCACGCTAACGCATGACATGAATGGCATCCGCAGCGAAAAACAAATTGGTAACGATAAATCAAACGAAACAACATTTGTTAAATCCGATCGACACCCTAATCACGGTCATGAAGAAATAGGTATAAAACGAGTACCAAAAAACAGTCATTGTCGAAGCTAAGGTCTCGGTCAGTGTAAGCGGTTAAATGAGGGCAAGACAACCAGATGCCTAAGAGCATGGACAAAGTGATTATTGTCCATATCATAAAAAACAAATAGAGAGAAAGGGTAAAACACCCCCGAAGCCGTGCGAGAGATGCAAAAAGGGAACGACCAGGGCCCCAAAAATATGTTGTAAATGTAAAGGTAAATGGATAAGAAATTGAGCGATGTGTATTATTCATTGAGAGGTTATCAAAAAGGCGTAGGAGCCGTCGAGGCGCTTAACGACGCGACTGGGGTTTCAAAACCAAAAATTAAAGGTTGGTTAAAAAAACAAGCCCTATGGCAAATCTATTTGGCAAATCTATTTACCCGCCCCGCGAAACATCCACAGACCAACTAGCAATTTATCGCTCGTGAACGAACCTGATAAAGTTCATCAGGCCGACTTGCTTTATTTACCGCACGAGGAGGTAAAACGAAAAACGTACAAGTACCGGCTGACCGTCATCGACGAAGCCAGCCGTTACAAACAAGCGGACCCCTCAAAGACAAAACGGCCGCTCAAGTCGCCGAAGCGTTTAAAAAGATTTATCGGCGCTGTCCGTTAACGTAGCCAAAAATAATCAAAGTAGATCCCGGAAAAGAATTAATGGCTTCCATCAACGTTTTGTTTAAATGTAAAAAAAACTCAAGTACAGCGCGGTGAAGCCGGTAATCATCGTGCGCAGGGTATGGTTGAGCAATTTAATAGAACGCTGGCGGAACGTCTATTCGGCCATCAGTACGCCCAAGAACGTCCTCGAGTCATTGAATAATGAAAAGACTACATTCATAGACCTAAAACCCTCCGCAGCCATTGAATTGAAACGAGTTTGTCAATCGCCAGCCATGGATTATAAACGTCCCATTTGGTAAATCAACGTCTTTACGATCAAATCCATGCAGACCGTGCCCGAGCAACCCGCGCTGTATTGGCTCAACGGCAACGCCCCCTCCAGGTCGTTCGTGAGGGAAGAACTTCAAGTAGTCCCTCGTAATACCGAATTACGCCCGAAATTAAAATAATACCATTTTATAAAAATGAGTAGAGCCTTCTCTAGTAATTCGAGTAAACGATATCCGGTAAAAGGAGACACCTTTTTAAACGACCTTTCACCCATTGAAAGAGGAAGTATGATTAGAAAGATTGGTTACTTGCCGGTTTTAACGGTGAGCGATTTAGACTTTACCAATTGATGATTGTACGTAGATAGTGACAACCCTGTCGGGATAGAGCTACAAAATCATTTTAAAGATTATGTATTACCGCGCATTAAAACGCAAGAGACGGTAGATAGGTATAGGCAAGATCCGTTAAAGTTTTGACAAAATCAAATAAATTTTTTAGTATGGTGCGCAACGTCTGGGTGCGGCGTCTCGTTTCAACATTTTAATAATCCAAAAGTTATGATCAACAGCTTTTATAGATTTCACGTTTACTATCAAACGCGGAGGCTCTTAAAAGAATTGTCATTTCTCGCGTCATTCGAAAACTTTTGGGACCCGCTAAACAACAACATTGACCTAGAACCTTATAATAGTCTCTGTATAGACTTTCACGTAGATCCAAACAGCTCGTGGACGCAAAAACTATACAAACACTCGGGGGGTTTGGGTAAACGACACAAGGTAGATAGCGATGGGCATGAGAAAAAACTACCGAGCGACGATAACGAAGACACACCCCTTCCAGAAAAATATCGCAGTTATTTTTTTAGGTCAACCTCCGACAGGTTTATGTCCCTACCCGGCGTTAGACGCATTTGAGCGGTGTCGTACATTTCGCAGCCTTGGATCGTTAAGAGCGCATGGAGAGGATTTATTTTAGATCCAACATTATGCGAGTGGTTTACCGATATAGGCATCCAGAGATTCAACGACTCTGTAAGAACCTACGCATATTGCCTGTTGGGTTGTCAAGCTCAAACCAAATCTAGCCTACTCACGCCAGGCACCATGCACGACGCTATAGCTCATTTTAAAACGTTAGTAGAAGCGAACATAGATTCACCGGTTAACCTACAAGATGCCATTCAGAGGTATCAAGACGTATTACAATACGCTCGATCCAAGTAAGACTTTGTAGTTGGACAAGATCTATATCTTCTACCGAGTGATATGAATTTAAGACCAGGTCAACATGAGAGCTACAACAATAACATCATCATCGTGAAAGATGGTGCCATAAGAAAACACGATGATCTAAATAGCTCAACCCCCATCGCAGACCCACCAACAACCCCATCGCCATAGCCTCCAGTCAACCCATCACCACCTCCTCCATCACCACCTCCTCCATCACCACCTCCTCCATCACCACCTCCTCCATCACCACCTCCTCCATCACCACCTCCTCCATCACCACCTCCTTTTGGGTTATTGGCTTTAGGGGATTCCCCTGTCCTCTAATCGCCCTTTTCATACTACTCCTGTACTTTATTAGAGGTGATGTTTGTTTCCATAGTTTCCATAGTTTCCATGTAGCTTGAGACAGCAGCAGGTAATTTCCACGTTTTTATAGAACTGTGAGATAATAAAAAACTTGCCTTCAAATTCCAAACTTCCCCATTGCTTTTAATTACCTATAATGACCAACATGAATTGCTTTGAGTCATTTGTTATCTTGGTTTTGGCTTGCATTTGCATTGCCCGGCCTCTTCATGCCACTCCGGATGATTTTACTTCACACACTGTTGAATTACAAGTGCCTGAAATTTTTCTTTTCAACTTAGTTAAGCAAATAGAGGAACATTTATCATCAGAAAACGTACAAATTGTTTTGTCACAAATAACGACCCGGCACCACATTCCATCTGACAAAATTTTTCAAGTTGCATGAAGTCCCTTCAAAGTAAATTAGGCAGACTGTGGAGTCGATGGACAAAACAAACGGGATCAAATGGTCGAAAAAAGTTGTTGAAAAATTGGAGAGGTCAACATACAATTTCAAAGTCCCAACACAAAACAGGCAGCCCAACAAAACGCACATTAGTACAAGAAGTTGAAGTAGAGAAAGCTAAATGAAGAAAACTGGAAGATGGTTTCAATGAAATCGCTATGATATTGAATGAGTCTAAGGACGAAAACGAAAAGGTCCGAAGAAAACTTGAAAGATTTGTCAAACCCCCAAAAACGTGAACAGGGAGAAAGGGGTAGATGCAAAGGAAAATGTCATTACAGTGACAGTCAAAAACGACCCCATGAACAGAAACAGCTAAATCTGATCAAAAACACTTTTGGAACTGGAACAAGTCGTGGGTTTTTAAGTGTTGATTTTAAAGATGAAAATGGACAAATTGTCAAGTAAGTCTTGAATGAAAATGGTTGCCCCGTTGAAACGAAGAAACATACAGTTTAACTGACATTGATGAGATGGTTTTCATAATGGATTCATTTTATGTGACTGACAGTGGGTACCATGAGATTTCACAGAGTAACTCTTCTCTCCCTAGAACTTGCAAGATAATAAAAAGGTGACACAGGCTAAATAATACTTTTGAAATCAAAACATTGCATGGGGACTTTGATGGTGTTTATATATCTCTGAAGACGCACTTAATTCATTCATTGACGGCAAATCCTCATTTCATAAAAAATGGGAAAGTGCACAAAATTCAGTGGTGATGGGACAAGGGCTGGAACTTAAAAGCATATCATTAATGTAAGTTACACTGTAATAGGTGACAAGAATTGCACATCAGAGCGTGGAAATTAACCTGCAAGGTATAGTTCAGTGTCCAGAGACAAGAGAAAGTATCCAAATCACCCTTAAAGAATTAATTCATGAATTCAATGCGTTAGATTTTGTTGATGTTTGTGGTAAATCAATTGCTATTGAGAAATTTATTGGTGGTGATCTGAAGTTTCTTAATCAAGTCACCGGAATTGGAGGCTTCGCAACATTTTCCTGTCTCTGGTGTAAATGCCCAAAACTTAAAAGATCAGACGTAACTAAAGTATGGTCAATTACGGACACTAGTAAAGGTGCTCGAACAATCAAAGAGATATCTGATTTTGCTAAAACAAAACAGCAAGACAAAGTATAATTGTAAATCGGCACCTATATTTTTATCAGTCCCCATAAGAAAGTGATACCAGACACCCTCCATTTGTTTTTGAGAATTATGGATCCGCTAGTTTATCAATTAACATACTATCTCCAGCACTGCGATAATTGTGTTCGGCTTAATCCAAGCCTCAATTTGGATAAGTGTGATAATCTAACGCGCTTTCAGAGTTTTATTAAAACTGTAGGTATTAATGATTGGAAGTTTCTCGTGAAGGACTCAAAAATTGAGGCAAGATCTTTTACTGGTCCTGAACATTGGCGAATTCTGGCAAACATTGATTTAGACAAAATAATCCCACATCACTTGAAGCTAACAAGTCTTAAAACCCTGTGGAGTAGTTTCAAACATATGATGGGCCAGCTAAACAGTAGCTTAAGTTCAGAAGACATTGATCAGTTTGAATCTGCTGCGAAGGGTTGGGTCCAGTTATATTGTACTGTGTATTTAGCAAAAGATATAACATCGTATATGCATGTACTTGCTTACCATGTTCCTGAGGTCATGCGGTTATATGGAAATCCCACATATTTCTGCCAACAAGGACTGGAAAAATTGAATGACTTGGTGACAAAGTGGTACTTTCGCTCCACAAACTTCGGCAAAACTGCACTAAAATAATGCTGAAGCAAAGTCGCCTGAGATTGCTGGAGTCTAAATGCAAATGCTCACCAAAGTGGCATGTCAAGTGCTGTATTTGCCAACAACGAAATGGCCACAACAGAACCACTTGCCCTGCACAGATTTAAAGTAAAACTTTCATACATGTATGTACCCATACATAAACTAGCTCAAACTTAGAAACAATCATTGAAGAAGTTAAACAACTTTTGATTTCGAACATTTTTTTAAACCTTTGTATATTTAGATTTTGTGTATTTAGATATCTGTCTTTGAAGTCAGTAAATAAAGTAAAGACAGTTTAGAATGGTTGGATGTTTATAAATCCTTGTGTAATTATGTATTTCATTAAATAAATCTGCCAAACTTTATGAAACACTATTCCATCTACCACCTTTGTGTTGTCAGTAAAGCATGAATAATATTTACTGAATTACTGAAAAGAATTGTAAAACTCACAGGGTTTTTCTGTATGACTATCATACACGCACTAACTGATGTATACATCTACCTTCCAGCCAGGGAATGCTCCTTCAAGTGCTTTCAATGATCGTTTTATGAATGTAATGTTTACTATTTTATGTGATTGTACATAAAGTATTTGTTGTAATGTAAATTGCCGTTTACTTATTAATTGCCAAGGTATATCTTAACCAACTGCAGAAATATATATTTTATATTAACCAAGCAGCTGATGGAGACGTGTGGTGCTAGTTCATGTTCACTTAACAATTTTGTAACACGTCATTTGATAAAGACATGTTTTTTTGTAATCTGTTCTCACTAAAGGACAATTATTTGCCAACAATTGTTTTTCTGTGCCATTTTATAAGCCACCCTATGCCATTTTTAGCCAACATTGGTTTATGGTGAAGTACTTTTAATTAAAAGACATGTAGTTGTATTAACAATCAAGATTTGTTTTTGTTCACTTTAAGGTTTACAAATGAAAACTACCTCATGTAACAATATTATAGTAAACCAGAACTAAAAAGAGTCATTGCCAGTGTTTGAAAAAGTAAAGTTTTCTGCGGTTTATTGATGTGCTTATATTTCCTTATAGTATATAACTTCTGTATGTGTTTTGTAATCTTGTGGGAGAGAGTTTTGTTCAATAAATCTAAAAGTTGAATACGTTTAAATTTAAGACATTTGGTATGGTGTCATCATGTCTGTTGTGTACGTGGCCGGTGCCCCACTCCCCCATTGAATAGAATGGTCTAGTCCACTGACCTGCTTAGTCAAATTGAGTGTGTGATAAGTATGCAATGTCAGAAGGTCACTGCACTCACACGTAGCTGCAACACAGAGCGGCTTAATCTTTTCTGCTCGAAATCTTGTCAAAGTTTTCCATATGTGTTCCCTTCTTACATGACTTAATATTACTACTATTATACTTAAAATTATTAGTCTCTTACTATGTTACTGTACACTGCTTACAATCTCATTGAACTCTCCAACTTCTTGCTTTGATGGCAATGCACAACTCACATATTTGTCAACAAACTGTGCCACTTCATCATCAGTCTGTGTGCTCAACTTAGGTGCACCTTCAATCCAGAACAGACAATGGATATGGGATTGGTCAAAGGTCGCGATCACAGGAACACGTCTTTGCCTTTTGCTTCCTTGTTTACATCTGAAAATTTGCCTCTTTTGTGGATTCTATTGTTCACATGGTGTTTTAGTGTATTCCATCTTCTCAGCATTCATCCAGTCTACTTTTGTGGCCTTTTTGGATCATCCTGCACACCTTTTGCATGATTTTAAGAAAGCTTATCTTCACCACTGACTTGGTTTTTCACACAACAGGTTGTACAGTGCAGCCTTGTGAGTTTTCTTTGACCACAAACAGAATGGCGTCCATCTTGAATTTTTGGCTTTTGTACATCTAGACCAATAACCTCTGGGACCCTCGCAGTTTTTGCTTTGCATTATTGATTCATTTAACCATCTTTGCGCCTGTGCATATTGAACATCAACATGCTGCAAGTGAATGGTCATCTTTTAACAGGCTCCAGTTTTTGCTTTGCATTACTGCTTCTTTTAACCATCCTTGTATATTGAACATCAACATGCCGCAAGTGAATGGTCATCTTTTAACAGGCTCCTTACTCGTCTGCCTTTGCCTCTGCTTTGCTAGTAGCTTGTGTACATATGAGCAACATGCCACGCCCTATTTATGCAAGGTGTCGGAGTGTTCCATCATCAGTGCTTGGTACCCTGCTGCTAGCTTAGCTCTACAAAACCACCATACCTTCCACCAATCTCTCCAAGCTTCATTTATATCTATAGACTGCCTTTGCCTACCCACCAGCAGGTGAAGAAACTTAAGCTTGTTTTACTTTACCTATGCATTCTGCTTATAATGCAATCTTGCAACACTGAATCAAACCCAGGCCCCTACGCTCCTAAATATCCCTGTAAGCTGTATGTTGGTCCTGTACCAGAATGGCTGTGGCATGTGACACCTGTGACACATGGTTCATACTGACTGCATGGAAATGTCATCTTCTTCGTATGATAGAATCAACAGATCCGACGTCACCTGGATTTGTGCCTCATGTGACACTCCCAACTATCCAACATCTATGTCTGACTCTTACATATCTGAGACCGGCAACCAGTATGATGTCCTGTCCAGTTTAGATTCCACCCATCACGTGATCATGCAAGTGCTCCAAATTCCACCAATCAGAGTAGACACTTCTCAAGTAGTAGTGTAGCCAGCGGATCCGACATTGGATCGCCCATTCAGCGCTCATCTCCCATCAAACGTACTGACAGGAGAAAAAACACCTCTAGACCTCTTGAGATCCTCAGTTAACCTTCATAGCTTAAATGCAAAAAAGGAAGTATTTGGGGAAACTGTAGACTTTTGCCAACCAGACATCATCCTTGCCTGTGAGACCTGGCTGAAATCTGGAATGTTCAATAATGAAATGATACCACCTGGCTATAATTTCCCCATCAGACAAGACAGATTCGATGGGTACGGTGGCGTCCTGTTGGCCACTAAACTAGATCTTGTGGATAGTGAAATTAAACTCGACACAGACGCTGAGATCGTAGCAACCAAGGTGGAATTGTACAAACAACCTCTGATCATCATATCTGCCTACAGACCAACTGATAATGATCTCGCCTACGCCAAGAAATTTTGCCAAGTCGTCCGGTACATCATAGCCAAATTTCCATCCGCTACTATGTGGCTCAGTGGTGACTTCAATCTGCCCGACATACAATTGACGGTGATTCCATCACTAGTTACCGATATCTCAAATCCATCAACGAATGATTCTTGTCTACATTCCACGATCTCGGCTTAACTCAGATTGTTGATTTTTGCACGCGGGAAGATAACATATTGGATCTCTTTCTCACCAACCGTCCATCACTTATCAGCAAATGTTCTCCTCTACCTCGTTTAAGTTACCACGAGATGGTGTTAACAGTTTCGGATGTCCGTGCTAAGCGTTTAAAACCAGTGTCTAGAAAAACTTTCCTGTGGCGCAAAGCAGACATGCCCACGATCAAGTCTCAGCTGAGTGAGTTTTCAACTGGATTTGGTAGTACCAACACAGTTGATACCCCACTTGACTCCTTGTGTCAAATCTTTGGCCAGGAAGAAGAGGGCCTACTTGAAAGCCAGAAGTAGCAAGACCAAGAAAGATCGCTCAAGGTATCAAAGCCTAAAAAAGCAAATGCAGCGTGATTGTCGTAGAACCTACAAAGAGTATGTTTCCAACATGATATGTGGCGATGACTCCAGAAACTCCAAGAAGTTCTACTCATTCATTAAAAGTAAAAGATGTGACAGTACAGGAGTTTCTCCCCTGATGAAGGACTGTATTCTCCAATGTGACAGCAGCATCAAGGCCAACTTGCTCAATGACCAGTTCGTCTCAGCTTTTACTTCTGAAGACACAGCCTTTTTCCTCGATCTGGGCCCATGTCATCCTAAGGAACCCAACTTCACCATCACCACCGAGGGAGTCAAGAAGCTGCTGGCCAACGTTAAACTCCACTCTGCAGCTGGTCCTGATAATATACATGCTTACCTGCTAAGAGAAGGAGCTGACGAGCTAGCATCATCTCTGACCTTGCTGTTCCAGGCTTCATTACATCAAGGCAAGATCCCTACTACGTGGAAATCTGCGGACGTCTCGCCGATCTTCAAAAAGGGCGATAGACACAAGCCTGGTAATTACCGACCCATCTTCCTGACATCAATCATCTGCAAGACCATGGAACATATACTCCACAGCCAGATCATCAGCCACCTTGATAGTCATGATCTTCTCACCAACAAGCAGTTTGGTTTTCGCAAGAAGCATTCCTGTGAGTCACAACTACTCTTAACAATCAACGACCTGGCCGAGGGTCTTCGGGACAAAGAACAGATTGATGCCATCTTGCTGGACCTCTCAAAGGCCTTTCACCGAGTCCCTCATGAACAACTCCTGCTGAAACTCCATCACTTCGGTGTGCGCGACAACTTACTTGCCTGGATTCGTGATTTCCTGAGTGGCCGTACTCAACAAGTGGAAGGGAAAAAGAGTCAGACATCAAGTGTTACATCTGGCGTCCCCCAGGGGACTGTCCTCGGTCTGCTGCTCTTTTTTTTTTTAGTCTTCATCAATGACTTACCAGACTGTGTCACATCCAACATCCGCCTCTTTGCCGACAACGCACTTTTGTACAGACCCATCCAATCCAACAATGACACTACCACACTTCAAGAGGACCTTAACCTACTTCAAACCTGGGAGAACACATGGCAGATGTCCTTTAACCTGGACAAATGCAAAGTGCTTCGGATCACCAACAAGAAGACAAGTGACGCCCGCTACTCCATCCATGGGTCTACACTTCTCACTGTCAATGACGCTAAGTATCTAGGTGTGTCTATTGAGAGTTGCCTAAATTGGAAACCACACATCAACAACATTACCAAGAAGGCAAACAGCACTGTCGGCTTCCTAAGAAGGAACCTTAGATCATGTCAATCCAAGATCAAGGAGCAAGCTTACCTGGCCTATGCCCGCCCTAACTTAAGAGTACGCATCCTCTGTCTGGGATCCTCAAACAAAAGACCTATCAAACCGGATCGATATGGTGCAGAGAAGAGCTGCCCGCTTTGTGAAGGCCGATTATGACCAGAGGCATAGTGTCACCAAAATGCTCCAAGTCCTCCAGTGGAAAACCCTCTGTGATAGACGTGCTCACAACAAAGTCATCATATTGTATTCCATTGTCTTGTCGCCATTCCAGCAGGACCTCCCTTCTTCTACCCATCATCTGAGTCCACTGTCAACAACACTGCAGGATAATTGCCTACCAACAGACGTTCTTCCCCAGTGTCATCTCCCTGTGGAACCAGCTTCCTGCCTCCGTGGTGTCAGCCGAATCCCTGGACCAGTTTAAAAGTAAACTGCGTCCGCTGACGCTCCGTTAGTTCATCCCTTTTTACTTGCCACCTGCACCTGTATGTATCCTTGAGCATTAAAGCCATGTTCCCACTCGCCACTTTTGCACCTGCACACGGTACGACAATACCCTTTCTAGAGGATGGTACTTTAATGGAAGAAGAAGAAGAGCCTCTTTGCTGGAATTCTACTTGATAAAAATAATCTTTCACTTGCCCAACTGGTGCTGCTCTGGACATTATCACATCTTTCAAAAATGTATGAAATCGTTTATCAATCATTCCCTTTCAAAAAAAACATTGGTAATGAATGGTATCAAATGGTAGTGAGTGGTACTGAATGGTGTCAAATGGTGTTTCAATGGTAGTTAATGCACAGTGGTTTAAAACCCTATGTGACCCAGACATAAGTAGATTATATTTATAAAACGATCAAATACTTCCTGAAAATCATCAGTGTTCAAAATACAATAATTGACCTTCGGAAATATTTTTGTAAAGGTTTTACTGGGCCAAAAGGACGTTATTGCGCAAAATTAGTCAGAATGTAGCCACTGTCAAAAGAGGGCGCTATATTGTGTAAGAATGAATTGCGCCCTCTGTTAACTAATTTGCAGTCAGTATCTCAACTTGCCACATAACTTTTTTATTCACCGAGTGACACCAAATACGAGGTTTCTCTGAAAAAAATATTAAATAAAGGTATGTAGCTTCGAGGACACCACTAATGTCACCTTTACTTAATTATGTTAAGTGCCATTTCATGTTAAACTTGTCATTTAAAATCATGATGATTACAATTTGCTTTTGGTTCGTGTATTACAGCATTTTATTTAAAAATGTATTTATTTTAAATTTGATTCGCTCATCGAAGATACATTACAAAAACAAATCTGAGAACACATCATCTTAGATCAGGATATTTATGGGCACATACCTCAACTCATGATTCACTGAAGGAAGAAACTGAATAGTTCGTCCTCGTTTACAATGCCGCCAAAATCTGCATTTTTCCTAGGACATGAACGAACATGGTGATCGTCGCCACAATAGGTGCACTTGTTTTGGTGATGAAATGAACGGACAATGGGGTCTGATTTAATCCAGAGACGATGGAAAACATCAACGAGGTTGTCCTCTTGGGTAGTTTTGCGGGAGAGCTGGTCTCTATATTACCGAATGTTTTTGTTGTTGTGTTCAAGGGCTTCTTCCGAAAGCGTTCCCAAGCCGCGTCTGCCGTTTGCCTCAATTAACTCAGCGCTATGGGCTAGAACCTGATGAACCGATGGTGTGAATTTAAAGTTGGGGAATTGTTCCAGGAAAAACCGGCTGGTATCCTTGCATAGCGTGTCAATTTTATCTGCATTTAATATGTCGGTACTTGACACCAGGCGCAGAATGACCGACATATTTGTTAAAATCTTGGCAAAGTTTGTTCTGTCTTCGCCCCTTTGGGGGATGCAGTCAATCAAAACTTGTCGAGTTGTGATATCATGGAGCATGCACTTGGAGATTGGCCCTGTTGTTGATGTTCCACCCTTTCCCACTGGGTCAGGCTCATCAACTCGTATACCGGTTTTGTCATAGATATCTGATTTCACTTTATCCTTGGCCCTCTTCAGCTTTTCCTCATCTCGGAAATTTTCCTTCTAGGATCTGATACCCTCAGCCAAGTGATAAATTAGCTTGAGAATCCAATCCATCGTACGGAGTGTTGCGTGCAGTATTGGGAAAACCTTGATTTCGCATGTGGTTATTGGCTGTTGAGTTACTCCTAAACGTTTATCGTACTCACCTGGTTTGGTCTTGACCTTTCCTTCATCTTAAAGATCTTGAAAGATATTGCGAATATCTTCATTGGTGACTTCACCTATTTGAAACCCTTTATCAATGCGCCCGAGGTCATGGCTATCCTCTCGCGATGCCGGACATAGTATACAAAATCCCCCTCCTCTACCGGTTAGAAGCTTGATCATCTTCCCATCAACCATTGTTAAATTAAATTCACATAGAAAGTGGTATGTTCTTCCACAGATAATGATCTCAATGCCGTCTGTTGACAAGGTTGTCTTCTCAGCTTCGATTTGAGGTATGACAGATTCAAGTAGCTGTTTGTCTTCCTTCCCCTTGATTAGAAACAGTGGTACAGCAGATTCAGGACTGTTGGGGTGTTTTCTTTCCATACTCTGGTTCCTGTTTACATTTGAATAACAATTATTTCGCTGAAAAACCTTTTGGTAAATAATACTATCTATAAAGCAAAAAGAAGTCTATCCAAAACTATTATTTAATGTGGTAAAGATTTGTTTGTATTTTATATTACAATTTTTATTGCATTTTTTTTTATTGGATTTTTGGGGGTTTGTATTTTATATTAAAAATTATATTTGATTTGTTTTTAATAATAATGTTATGAACCTGATGTGGCCGATGAACATCCTGCAGACTCTGAAGTACCATCTTCTTTGATGACTTCTAGCAATATCCACGTGTACAAAATCATACTATAGGTTTGAGCTTGCCCCTTCTGGTGATAAATGGAATGTCGCCCTGATCCATCCAGTCCATCCTTGCAGATTACTTTATAGTGCCCTGGTTCAATTTCAGGATCCGCCTCCAAGACTAGCAATTACACCTTCGTATTCACCCAGAATGTATCGCTTTAAATCGGGAGTGATGCGTCGTTTTCTATCCATTAGATTGTAGTGTGGGGGAGTTTTACATGTTCTTTTAGGTCTCGTCTAAAATCTGTGTAGCCAGTTCTTCCAGGATTGTATGATGAAAGAATGTAAAGACCTTTATCTTCTGACATGTCATTGGTTATTGATGATCTGTTAAACAGCCTCATCCCAGCATCAGCCGTGCTCCTACTGCTTACATAATTTTCCTTGTGAATTAGAAACCCCAGCAGCTGAGTCGTTGATATACCATTTTCTTCAGCTTCCTTGCGCAATCCTTCTAGCAGTGCTTTTGTTCGTCTGAACCGCTGACGAGGGCCAACTTCATCAAGGGATACATGTACTCTTGGGCGATCACTTTCCATTTCTGGTAAATCAACTTTTGAATCTACCGTTGATGCCAATGATACATTAAGAGCCTCTATAACACTCAATGATGTCGTGTCCATTTGGGGTTCACTAGACCGCCTTGCCTCAAAATCGAGAAATGGCTCATCCAAAAAAGCCTCATTAGACTCCCGATGTGACTGCGGCTTTTGATTTTCGTTGTTTTATCCATTCTTCACGTAGAGTGCGGATTCTTCTGGATATTTTTTCTTGGGTGAATTCTGTACCGCGTAGGCCGTAATCTTCAATTATTTCTCTCGCAACATCAATATAACCTGGTCTCTTACGGCCGACCCATCTCCCTTTTACATATCTATTCCAAATTTCCCGTTTTGAAGGTGGATCAGGCTGTTCCATTGTTTGCCTGTAATTAACAATTAATGGACAAAAATCTTGACCGACAGGAGTTTTAGAACCGTAGGCCTCAGAAAATATATAATTTTGAAGAATTTTATATTGTTATATTTCGCTACGCAATGTGAATACAAAATAAATTTGTGACCAGTATCTAAATATAAAATCCACATAGGCCCTAAGGGTTGTAATAGCTTAATAGGACACAGTGACAGGTTCAGCTGAAGCTAGGTGTCTTATATCATTAACAAACTAACGTTCCGGCCTAGCTTGAAGAGGTTTGTTCCCAGGGACTACAAAACAATTTCTAGCTAGAGAAACAAAAACGTTTTTGCTTTTGGATTTTAAATGTGGTTGGTTATTATTTGTTATAAAACATTCAGAATTGTCATAAACACTGTAGACAAGTCCCCCCCCCCCTACTGATCGGAATAAGTACCGGTAACATTTTCTTTAGGTCAGGGAATATAAAATAATTGCCAACAAAAATGTTGCTTCTTGCAACAAAAGTTGTAAACATGATTGAATATCTCCAATAACCTGAAAGAATAATATCCCAAAGTAATACCACATTCAAAAATAAAGACATAATACTAACCAATGACTCTATGTGGTCGCGCAGGGATCGGAAAACACTACTCAAACTGTAAGGAGGTTGTGTGTGACGCAGTAGTTATGACTTGTCTGTACTAAGTCAGCCAACAGAGGGCGCTTTTTAAAATCTTGGAAGCATGCAGAAAATGGCTTAAAACACAGTTTAGAAAATTCGTCTTTTCCCATAGACGAACTTCGCCTAATTTCCGTCAAAATAGAAGTTTTATAATTACGTTTGTGAATACATTCAGGTACAAAATTGTATATCTTATTACAGTACTTTAGGAATTATTTGTCCTATTACACTTTATACCATTAGAAAGAGTATATCATGGGTAATATGTCAACTTTTATTTTTGTTCATAGCTTTATTATTATTTGCATGGCAACTATTTATTTAAACATAAGAAATGTGGACTTTATCATATTTCAACTCTGTCATTTTACACATGTTTAGTAAAATGTACCCCCAATGATGCAAAACACATTTTAAGAACTTAAATTTAATAAAAACGGGATATTTAGACTTAGCAGGAGTTAATACATCACAAACCTCAAAAAACAAAATCGGACAAAATGTCTTGGTCTTAAACCACTGTGTAATGTGAAAATGACTGGTCAATATATTTTTTTTTACAATGGTAATGAATGGTATCCAATGTTATTAAATGGTTGTAAATGGTATGCAGCGGTGTTTCAATGGTGCTGTTAGTGGTAATGTGAAAATGAATGGTAATTATTTTTTGTTAATAATGGTAAGGAATGATATGCAATGGTATTGAATGGTTCATTATGGTGAGTGGAACCGTTCAATACCATTGCATACCATTTAGAACCATTCAATACCATTGCATACCATTTAGAACCATTCAATAACATTGCATATTATTCAAAACCATTGTTAAACCAGAAAATAATTACCATCCACTTATACATTACCAATAACAGAACCTTTGAAACACATTAGCATACCATTAAAAACCATTCAATACCATTGGATATTATTCAATACTATTGTTAAAAGCAAATAATTACCCTTCATTTTGACATTACCATTAACAGCACAAATGAAACACCACTGCATACCATTTAAAACCCTTCAATACCATTGCATACCATTTAGAACCATTTAATACCATTGAATATTATTTAATACTATTGTTAACAAAACATCATTACCATTCACTTTTACATTACCACTACTTAAAAAGGGTGTAACAATTACACTCAAGACCCTTCTCAGATGAAATCACTCATTTAATGCGCGACGTTAAGTACTGACATGAAATAAAGCTTATTTTTTTTACACACAAGCACGTAACTGACTGACGACTAAAACTGCATGCTATGCGTATAAATTGTGCATGTGGCATACTGCATGTGGCAAAATGGCAGACCTCCCGTGTTGCTGATGAAATCAGTGAGAAGGGTCCCTCAGGAAAAAAATAACTACAGCATTACATGCACTCTATCAATAAAACTACATGCCCCCTCCCCCACTAATGGTTGACTTATAAAGACCCAACAGCAAAAACTAGTTGGGAAACACACACCAGGATAGTATTACACGCACTACAAAACACTATTTACAAACAGCTAAGATTACTTGAAAGGAAAAAAAGGGTTCTTCAGCATACTGTATTCACTAGATCAAGAAATATTTTCTTGAGACAGTTAATTTATTTACACAATACATAATACATTATTAAAACATTATTAATAAATTTTATTGATATATTGACACAAACAAGAAATTTTACTAACTACAATAGAGCGTGTAATTAAATCAGAATGTCTACTATAAGTGTCAAGACTGTTAAAAAATTTGTACTGCACTAATTGTGTAACCTTTGGGGGGGGGGGTTGAAATGAATCTTTGCATTACAGTTGGAGTGAATAAAAAAACTAAGAACACCATAGAGAAACAACATCATTCATACTCCAATGTCATATCTGTGAGAAGGGGCAACAAGGGAATAACAACGAAAGCATTACATGCACTCTGTTTCATCAAGTGACATGAGCCACATGTTAAAAACCTCACACCGGGTACAGGTATTACACACGGCACAAGACAATGTTACATACTAAAATAGAAAAAAATAAAATAATTTACAAAATTATACAAATTAAAGGTTTCCGTTACATTATTCACTTCCAAATACAAGTAACTAAGAACCCAAACGAAATGTGTTCTTGTGAATACTGTACTGACTAGATCATAAAATATTTTCATGAGACAGAAAATAAAATATTTACAGGTTTTATTTATGACTTGATATTGATATTGACCCAACACAAGAATCTTTACTAAATACAATAGTGCATGGAGTTAAATGAGAATGTCTAAAATATACATAAACAATGTCACTTTTAAAAACATTTGGACTGCACAAAATGTGTATTACACAATGTATACCTATTTTTATCTATTTATCAATTTTTTTTTTACATTACAGTTTGAGCAAATAAATAGCCTAAGAATTCAGAAATACGTCTTTCATAAGAGAATAAATGAGTAGCGACAAAGTCTTAAATGGCCGTTTAAAATAGGTAGGGCCGTGGCCGTGCAATAAAGAACCTTGCACGATAGAGGACCGAGTTGATTGAAGGCAAGGCGGCCATATGAATTTGTTACCCCTACTTTTGTTCACTTAAGAATACAGTTTATTTCTGGTGTGTAGAGTCTTGAAGACAGCCCAGTGTGCTATAATCGGATTAACCCAAACCCAGTGCAGCTGTGCATTTGACCATGAAATGGAGTATGGACTGCTTCATTCACAAAAGAGGTTTATTGTGCCATGTTTATGTAGCCAAGAGGGACATTGTTTAACTAAACTATTCATGACTCTAAATATGCACATGTAAAAACAAAACATTTAAATCAAAGAGATGTCGGTTGCTGAATGAAGTTACATCTTTTATTTTTTTCTCATTACTCCAAACATTTTTTCTAGAAATTACCATACAAAAGACTCTTTAGGACCTCTAAAACAAGGCATTAAATGATTGGCATAATGAAACTAAATCACAGTAAAAAAAAGTCATCTTATCATGTAAAGAAATAGTCACAATAAGTACATATCTTATTATTGCAATCCATAATTATAGTATAACTCATTCGAAAAATCCAACAAAAATCCTGAAACCCTCATACAAACCCTGAAAACCACTCCTCTTATAATATATACCGTAATTTTCGGCCCATAAGCCGCAGCTTGGTGGTTGTTTTCCGCCCTCAAAAAGTTCCATGCGGCTTATGGGCCGGGCGGCTTATACGCCGACGTGTCAATAACGGCCAAAAACCAGTGTATAAATTTTAAACAAATTTTTTCAGCGTGACAAGCGAATTATTTCAGCGTGACAAGAAAATTTGCAATGTGAGATTGAGAAACAAAACTAACCACAAAACATCAAGGCTGTAGTTTAGTTGTAACGAATGTCGTTGATATTCAACCATGGACATGATGGCGGAAGGAATAATGATCCAACCAAGACATGCAAAGCCGACCGAGCTAGAGTTATAGAAAACACACACATCTCAAGTTTAGGAGACTGGGGCCCGTTCACTGTACATAGTCTCCAGCCTAGCACGAGGGACGGGAGCCAGTCTAAGGAGGGATTTTATAAGATTAACAATGAGGGCGTTTGAAAACGTTTAGCCAACGTTACCAAACACCTGCACTGTCACCATGAATAAGCAACAAGCCCAGCAAACAAAATGATACATAATGTTGTCGGCGTTTTGTGACTACAGAGACCTGTTGCGTGCGGGACATAATGCACACCCATGAGCATGCAGCCTATTAGTTGAATTAACAGCAACAAGAGGCCAATCGACCAATTGAATGACAAATCCTTGTATTGTCCTCTAAGTAGGCGGACCTTATTTGATGTTGCATTTCTTTAAAGTTTGTCGCTTCCGACCGAGGTTAGCTGGTAGCTTTTTTTAGTGGTCTCCCTTCAAAGAAGATTTGTTCCAAAGATTAACGTTGTGGACAGGGGGGGGGGGCGGACATGAAAAAGAAAAGGGCGCCATCAACGTTGATACTCGTCTCATTCGTGAGCCTGCCTTACACCAATGCACACACACACGGACGCACGCACGCAGTCAGGGCTCTGTCAAAAGCGAGCATACATACCCAGGCTGTGTGTGTGTAGCCGTTATTGACATCGTGCAATACACGGTTCGTCACCCTGACTGCTTGGTATACCATACCAACACACACAGATTCCGGACGCCGACTGGTCTACACATGAAACCGATAACGGAATTTACTATTTAATTCAAACGTTACATTTTGAAAATCATAAAAATCGATTGGGTAGAATGGGTGGATTTTTAAAAAAAGCTTCACAATGTTAGAAAACCATATATTAAAAGAAGAACTTGAAAAATCTCAGGGGTAGAATGGGCCAATTTGTCACTTTCGTCACGTTTTGTGACACTGTTTTAGGGGTGTCGGAATTTTCGTTCAAAGCAACATTACACATTGATTAACGGTATGATGATGTTGCCCGGCTACGTGCCTGGTGTTGGAGGGACGGATGCATTTTCCAATTTTTTTTAATTGATTTTTGACAAATTTTTGCATTTACTTCCACTCCAAATAAACTATGCATATATAATTGGTCAAATACTGCCTTACTTTTATCTAATTAAATCCATTCGTGTTAGAGCAGAAATTATTTACCCCTTTTTTTTAAATGGTACGTTCACACAGCGCCGCGGAAAGAATTGCGCAACATCGTGTCCACCCCCCCCTGGTTGTGGAGTTCTGTTTAGGAAACATTATTTTTGTTTTGACGAAAAATGCTATTCTGGGGAATTATTCCTTTCCTTTGTCAACAAATATTGTTCTACTGGGCGTAGGCCTAGACCTATTTAGGAAACTTCTTCAGTCTGAGTATTGTAATATTTCTTATGTCAGGCTATTTTAGTTGGGGCGGAATATTTATATATTTGGGTGGGAAATATGCACAGGTATGGACATATTTAGAAACTTCTCTTTACTAAACAATCGTGTATTTCTTTTGTCAAAATATTTCATTCTGGGAAATTCTGTATTACTTGTGGAGGCAGGGTGTTTATTTTATTACATATTTGGGACGGGAAAGACGTAGTCACGTTTCATCTCTTTTTGGAAGATTTGGTAGCTCTGAAAAGAGCTGGTGGTTTTATTTGGCTGGTGTGACAAACAAAAACAAAACAGTCCTTTTCAGGGCTACCACGAAACAAAAGAGATGAGAAGCAATCACGGTCTGGTCCACATATAGGGATAGCCTTTATTGAATTAACAAAATATTCCTTAAACTTACGAAACATTTCTGAGAAAGGAAACCATTTTCAGGGCTTCACCAAAAAACAACAAAATTGTAATCGGCAATTGCGGTCTGTTTTAAATGTAGAAGTACACTTTATTGAACTAAAAGTCTATTCCTTAATAACAAAACTTTTTTAACGACATGATATCAACGTCTCTAATTTCACTGTCGGTAGCGGGGGATAATGCGAACAGGAATGGTTCAATATGTTGCTTGGGAACTGGCCCTCCAGTTTCCATGGGGAAGTTCAGGGGAAATCCGTCAGAAGGGTGCCTGTGCTATCGGCGCTAGTATTCCTATTAAGTATTAAAGAAAAAAAGAGACAGGCCGACTTGCTTTCTGGACGTTTCCATTGGTTGGAAAGAAAAAGAGACGGCCGGACGTACTTGCTTTCTAGGCTTTTTATTGGTTCATTAACCAGCGGTAGTCAGACAGTGACCGCGATATGCGGCCCCCTCTATGTGTGAAGTGCCGGCGCTTCTCTGTGAGTGCAGTGAACCTGCTGCGGCTTATGGGGTATTGCGGCTTATGGGCCGACACCTGAAACTTGTTTTGGAAATTCTTGGGCACTGTGGCTAATGGGCCGGGCGCCTTATGGGCCGAAAATTACGGTAATGCTTTTGTACAGGAAAGGAAAGAGCCCCAAAAAAATGAAATCAGGAAAAAAATCCTGAAAAATCACATCCCTGTGAATTCCTTAATCAAATACGTTGATGTTGGCTATCCCAATGCGTCCCAACAATTCAATTCAATGAAACATTTATTTCGGCATTGCCCTCACATGAAACAATACATAATTAATAAAAAATGCATTTTAGTTACCGAAAATGATTGATTCAACAACAGCAAAACAAAACTTATTAACAAATCAGAAGGGCAAAACTTAGGATTGGGTGAAGCTTTGGCTTTTGTACCCTAACCTATTTGACAAACATGAGCAAGAGACTAACAAAGACGAGGAACTACAAAGACAGACAAACATGTAGGTGTACCGAACAGATATAAACAAGCCATCATTAAACTGGGTCATACTATTAAAGACATGAAGTAATTATTCTGAGTATGCACAAAGTAGTTGTTGTTTTAATTTGTTTGAAAATATCGGTAGAGTGAGTGCGGATTTAACAGAATCATCCAAACTATTCCAGTATGTGATACCACGTTGAACGAGGCTGTTTTTATACATTGATGTTCGGTGGCAGGAGACAAACAGATTTTTCTTTGTGGTGCTTCGAATTTTATATGAATGGATGCTAGTAGTTAACGTAAAGAATGTGCTAAAACAAAGTGGTAATGCATTCTTCATATACTTGTACATAAATTTACTTAAATTCAAATGATAAAGATCATTAAATTTTAACAATTTAAGATTACAAAATGATAATGCAGTATGATCACGATAACCAGCATTTGAAATTATTCGAACGGCTCGCTTTTGTAAAGTAAGAAGGCTATTACATTGTGTAGATGAGCCTCCCCATGTAAGAATTGAATAAGTTAAATAAGGATGAATGAAACAATTGTATAAAGTTAATAAGACATTGCTTGGAACAAATTTCTTTAAACGATTAATTATACCTATGTTCTTTGATGTTTTACATACAACATCATTAATATGACTTTTCCAAGATAAATTTTCATCAATTTTTATACCAAGGAATTTAGTACTTGTTACTCTTTGTATTTCAATTCCATTTAAGATTAACGACATAGACTGAGTATATTTACGTTGTCTTGGACAAAATATCATGTAATTTGTTTTTAGTAGATTAACACAAAGTTTATTAGCAACAAGCCACGTACTAACTTTTACCATTTCAGTGTTAAGGTTCAGAATAGCTGTATCTACTTCTTTGTGGCTGTAAACTAAACTTGTATCGTCTGCAAAAAGACAGAATGATATAATATTAGATGTGTTACAGATGTCATTGATATATATAATAAAAAGAAGAGGACCCAAAGTAGAATCCTGTGGTACTCCACAATAAATATATTTTTCAAATGATTTGGCAGATTTATATGAAACAAATTGTTTTCTGTTGGATAAATAGTTTTTAAACCACTCCAGTGCTACTCCACGAACTCCGTAATGCTCTAATTTACATATCAAAATTTCATGGTTAACTGTGTCAAAAGCTTTTGACAGGTCCAGAAATATACCAATAGAAATGTTATTGTTTTCAACGGCATTTAGTAATTTATTTATTACATAAGATGTTGCTAGTTCAGTGGAGCGATTTGCTCTGAAACTAAACTGTGATTCAGAAAGAATATTATGCTTATTTATAAAAGCAGTAAGACGATTAGATATCAATTTTTCAAATACTTTGGAAAACGTGGGTAAAACAGAGATAGGTCTAAAGTTGCCAATGACATGTTTATCACCTCCTTTATGTATTGGAGTAACTTTAGCTATTTTAAGACTATCTGGAAAAACTCCAGTAGTTATAGACCTATTGAAAATCTTGGCAAGTGGTTTTGCTAAGGAGTACCTGGCCTTGTTTATAACAAACGAATTTAATGAATCGCAACCTGGGGACTTCCCATAAGGAAGCTTATTCAAAGCATCTACGACTTCTTCTTGTAAGATAGGACTGAGGAAGAGAGAATGGGAACATTTATCATTAAGAAAGGATTGAAACGTAGTGTTACATAAGGGAAGCTTACTAGCAAGTGTATCACCAATGTTAATAAAGTACTTGTTAAATGCCTCACTAATTTCTTTGTCATCTTCGATTGACACACCCTCCTGAAGAAAGTAAGAGGGGTTGAGCTTGTGGTTACCCTTGTTCAACACAAAATTGATCAATTTCCACGTACCTTTGATATTGCCCTTACTTTTATTAAATTTTGGAGTAAAATACTGTTTCTTTGAAGCCTTTATCAAAGAATTTTTTATACTGAGTATATTTAGATTTATTTTGCAAAGTAGGATTTTTAAGAATTTTTTTATACAGAAAGATTTTTCTCCGCATTGAATTGTAAACACCGTCAGATAGCCATGGTGACTTACATTTGTTATATCTGCACTTAACTTCTTGCAAAGGAAAGTGTTTATCATAAAGTTTAAGGACATGATCTAAGAAGGTATTATACATGTCATGTAAATCATCTTGTAATGTTAAAACATCCCAGTCGCTTGCATTTAAATCATTAACAATCCCATATACGATGATGTCATTCCGCCTGCTCCGATTCTGCAGATCCTCAAGCTGATCTTTGAGCTGTGATGTTTCGCTGTAGTTGTCATCATGGCGGCGGGTGTGTGGGATAATGGTCTGGCGCCACTTTTCCACATCTGACATTGCCGATTTTAGATCTGCAATTTCGTTATTTTGTGTTTTGACTTGAGTCGTTACTTCTAGGAGTTGAACCTCGAGATTGGTAAGTCTAGAGTCCAATGAGGCCAGTGACGAGATGATCTTATCAAGCTTTGCGTTAAAGGAAGTGTTGTTACTCACGCAAGCACATTGGTGGTCATCGGTGCCATCTTGGTCAACACTGGTTTCTGTTGAAGGCTGTGAATTTTGATGTCTTTTAGAAGCCCGTTTTTTGGTTGATGTTGATGATTTTGGAGATTTCGTTGACTCAGACATGTTGGACGTGTACAGGAATTAAGATTTGTGATGAAATTTATGAGAATATGGCGAGGTTTGATTAATTTTCGGTAAAATTTGGGGAGCGATCTGATGACGTGACGTATCTACTTAACCATGAGTATTTAACAAAACATCAATTTACAGTAATTCATACATCTACATTCTACATTCATACATCATACATTCATACATCTACATATCTTTACAAACTTAAATTTTGTTGGGACATGTTCGTTTGTTATGCCCCTCATTACTACAGATGCTGCAAATTATCTTGTGTTTTGGTTCTCGCTGGCAGCTGGAGGCAAGATATTCAAGCCTGTTTTGTTTGTTCATTAGTTGAGTTAGTGCCTCAAGGTTGCGATGATTTGTCGCTTGAAAGTACCGTCTTGTAATTCTATCGTTCATCTTTTCAAACGTTTGTTGCTTTCCATGAAGCTTGATTGCGGTTGCAACATGTTTTGCAAACACATGCATGTATAGTGTCACATCATGGGAGGTATGTACTCTGTAGTAATCATGTACCCACGTTTCTGTTTTAGTTCCAAAGTGTTGTAGCTCTTGCTGGTTCATATTGGTTTTCATAGCCTCTTTCAACTCTACAAACCGACACCATAAACTGTTTAATTTATCAAGCTTTGGGTGACCTTTTCCATAAAACTGTTCTAACTCAATATTATTTTGAATCCGTTTATGCTGTGGGCCAATAAAATCTGAATAAGTGAACATGCTGTCTTTATCTGTGAAAAACTGCCAGTCAAAACCAAGGCTCTGAATAAAATCTTCAAATTTCTTTATATTTGTACACATGGATTTATCAACATTCTTCTTATTCTTTCCAACGTTGTCGGCAGAACGAAGAAATAAAATGAGCTAACGAATGAGTTGGTCAGAAATTCTCAAGTACAAATGAAGGGGGTCTGGAATAACACTAGAAACTGGGATATGCGGGAAAATGGGTGGGCTACGACAGGAATAGTGTGCATGTGCCTTTGATTTCTTCTTTTTACAGAGATTTTCGATTTCTGAAATGGTTCGTGCACATGATGCAATCTCACCTTCTGAGAATTTCTTCAGGACATCATAGAACTCTGACTTCTTGGTTTTGCACCAGGGACAACTGTAATCAGAGGAGCATGCACCTAAACCCATTATTACATTTATAAATTTCAAATCTGCACAGATGACATACTTTAGTCTGAAGGTTTTCCCATTTACAGTTACCGATTGCAAGGTTTGAGTATCCAATACAAGATCTTTGAGGACTTCCAAAAAGGCATCATACTTCTCTGGAACTTTGGCAATTGCAAGAATAAGATCATCTGATCTCCAAGTTTCGGTTATGACCACAAAGCCAAAATTTGTAACATGTAAACGAGAACCCACTGTTGTCCCGCCACCAGTGATTTTTATCGTAAGCTCTTTTACTTCCATTGGGGGCATATTCTGAATGATACGTCTTAGCTTGCCTTCCAATCTTTCTTCAACGCCCTTGCCATTTGACAATGGTCGGACAGAAAAAAGAGCATTCAGTTCCCTCATCTGTCTTTGAACTGTGTATAATGATGGAAATTTTGCACCACTTTCAAAAGAAATTTCCTGGTAAGCCCTGTCTGCCAGCATGAAAGAGTCCATGATATACAACATTCTGTCAACTGACGATGCATTATTACTTGTATGTTCGGTTGGGAAAGTGGGAAATTGTAGAGTGTTGCCATACATATCTCCGACCATCATTGTTTTTAATTCTACCCCTTCTTGTTCTAGAAAATCTCTGGTGAAATGTACCGTCTTATTCAACTCTTTTTTCTTTTGATTCAACCAGGCTCGACCATATTTCTTTTTCATCTTCACAGCTCTGTGATTCGTTCTTCTTGCAACCAATCTACGTAGAGTGGTTTGAGCTTTTTGGACAGATTTTTAGTAGTCTAGCAATTTGCTTGTTTTCTTTTGCCTCAATTTCTGCATTTTTCGTTCGTTTTTTCTCGCTTTCAAGTTCATGCTCCATTTTGCGTTTCATACCTCCTAATTTGAGTTTACATTTTGTACTTTCCATTTTTTCAACACACTTGCGAGCCTGTTTACTGCCACTTCTAATGGCCTTTAAGGCAGGCGTCATGATACGTTTTATGGTTTGTCTTAAGCACTCAGTCACTTTGCTGTCCAAAAAGTCAAAATTAATGTCATTGTCCTCGCACAGTTTTTTCAGGACAGACTCTGCTTGGCCTATCCCAGAAGGAAACTTGCTTTCTCTCACCATCATATAAATTGCATAATTGCTGATCTTCAAAATCCAATCAAAATCATCATCTGGATGGCAGTATCCAAAGTACTTGGCCCCAGAACTAATTACTAGAATGCATAGAAAAACCTTCAAGTGAGACGCCATTTTGATCTGGAAATGCAATGAAAATTACTATCACATATATGTACAACAATAACAAATTAGTAATAACCACATGTAAATGTGCCTTACATTTTAACACTGCCGGATCAATGGTTGAAACTGCTATTTGATTGAGTTCACATGTTTTTTTTTAAATATAATTTAGCACCAACAACTCAAACTAAAGTGAGTAAAAGTTACTCTTCTAGTGACTGTAAAATTTGTCAAGGCTAATCTCAAGAATTCTCAAGTCAACGAACATGGCTGATGTTTGACTTTCAACCTATTGATTTCCGGAATTATTGTGTAAAGTACAAAAACATATTTATTAACTCAAACCAAGTTTACATAGCTGGTGGCGATTGCCTGTCAGTTTAACAAAGCGGAAAGTTACGAGGTATCCTCTGTGGAGAAGCCGTTTCTCTAGAGTCTGTTGTTCACTTAGAACATACTCCTCAAGACATCTGCGCTCATGCAGCCAAACTTGGATGGTCTCCTTTACAATGTAGGCAAAATCTCCAGCTGCATTCACAAAACGGTACCACCAGCCCTGGCCAAGAAATGCAGCTACTGAAGCGCGTGTTGCTCGGTAGATAACTCTTCCTGGCTTTGAGTTATCCTCCAAGGCTCCAATAGTAGCAATAAATGTCTGAAAGGTTTCTCTCTGAATCGGAAAATGCAGGGAGATTTCCGTGTCTCTGATCCGAGACAGGTGAAGGTTCTCCTTCACTTTGACCTTTAAGTCAATCTTTAACAAATTCAGGGCGTCTGACACTTCGCTCTCGGATGACGTATCCACTACCTCTGACTTGGGCCGCCACTCATCATACTTCTCATCCCAGCCAATGTAGTGCACCTTTACCTCTTCTTCTCCAGATGAAGATTTTCTTGCATCAACGACTTCTAAGCGAAAACGTTCGGAAGTGGACCACTTTGTTTTAGGCTGAGTGGGACCACCTTGTTGATCGAGTGTCCAGTTCTGGTCCGTTGTGGATGGCACGGTAGTCCACGTTTTGCTTGTCCCTCAAATTCATAACCTAAAAAAGTAAAAATGAGAAAATGTCAGTTTCATCTGACATGTTTTATGTCTTTGCCAAGAATCAATCAAATCGATCACTACTATTCAGAACCCATATAGTTCTAGGGGTACATCATGTCGGACATGTAGGGTTATGATCATCACAACTATCGCTGGTGATGTTTTTTTTCTCTAATTAACGAATAATGTCAAGAATTCTAATTAATCCAAACATAAGCATAACAGTCTTTCATCCTACAGGAAAGCCATGCGGTTCATCAACAAACAAGTAAATCCGACACATCGCCTCCTTTGTTAAAAATGGTATAGCCCAATGCACAAAGCGTCATGAACATGGCCGGTGGTTCTCGCAGCCTAAAGTTAACGTGTTTTAGGGTCCAAATTGACACTATTTTAAGATCGAATTTCAAAATAAAAAGTACCCAGTATGTTCCTTGATTCTTAAATAACAACTGAGTAGTTTTTCAAAGACTTACCAGTGACGTAAACCCTCGAATTCAGTCCTCGAAATCTGTTGACAAAAATAGCTTGCGATCATGAAACATGTGTAAAGCAAGGGGGATTGCATAACATCGGCGGATGAATAGAAGATCGATCGATCGATGTCATTGGTCTTACTTTCATCTTAGAAAGTACGGTGGTTTTATTCTTCCAATCAGAATGCTTCTTATATCACATCATCCTTTTTCGTTCCGATGTACCAGAGGTGGTCATGATTACTACTGTCAAACCATAATGTCAGAAACTGCCTGACAACTCCCAATAGAACACTGTGCATGTAGTCCACAGCGAAGCCCTTGATAACATCAAACTTTGGGAAAAACATCAGCATTGTGGGGCCTTTAATGCTGCATACTGATTCCCCAGTTCTCACAGCCAGCAAAACATGTTCTTCATGCCTTTGTAGACAACGGAGTTCTGGTTCTGGATGTTAAAAAGTGTAGCATCTTACAAACCCATTTTCTTTTTCAAACACACATCCCTTGATTGTATCACCAGTCACAGCCAAATCCACCATTGAATTGAGTGCTGTTACGGACAACAGGTCTCGCTACTGAGTCACATGACGAACAAAGAAAAGAAAACTCTGCTGTTTACCATTTTATGAGTTAACAGATTTGTCCATTGAAACCCCTCTTCACCAAACAAGATGGCCTCATCTCTAAGTGGTTGTAGAAATGTGCTCATACTAGGTTTACTACCAAACCACAAGCCTGTCATGAGAGTATTCCTTTTCCTGTCACTGTACTGTAGTTGTTGATAGTGCACTGCACCGGCCAAAGCGCACGGTTCGATGACTTAAAGACAGGAACACCAACAATATTGAAAGTTAGGGTGAAATTCTGATTTTTCATTACTTTGTATTAATGACCTAACCACCTGACCAGTACAAACATCAGTCAAAATATTCCAATTGGCTGCCTGTACTTCTGATTTTATAATATGATTACGTACCACATCTTCATTACATTCCATCCGATCTTTGATTTTTTTAAGCAGGGGGTATTGTGACGAAAAAGTTTCCTAGATCCAAACTTTTTTTGACGTGAAATGCGCATTCACACTCTGGGCATCGGCCTTCTTATTGAATCTCTCTTCGTTCACCTATATACCATGTACATTCAGCACAGTAAATATGAACATTCATATCCCCTACTACACCAAGAAATTATTTGGAAAACACATACTTCTATTTTGGAAGGATACCGGGAAACAGGATGTGTAAAAGTTTCATCAGATCGTTGAGTCCTTCACCGTGTACACCATGTCGTAGAATGTATGATAGAACCATAACACTCGATTGATCTTTTGTCACTGTGCAGCCTGGATACAAAGGTTCACCACCTTGTCTATGGTATTCGTCATTCCCCTGTCAAAACAGTAAAATTATATTGTAAGTCAGAATATATTTACATTGAGCGTATTTTAGGGATTTGCTCATTCTTCAGATTGTGCTGCTCATTTTAAGAATTTTGATCAACCTTTGGGCATAGTCTGCAGACTCGCCAACTGATTGATGTTCATGATAAGTTTCAAGTTCATATAAGCTCTACTTTTGTTCAAAATTGCTGGAAATGTTCCAGAGAGAAGAAGAACACAAAGAAAAAAAAAGAACAATAATAACAATTGTTTGGCTGTTGGCCGCCACCTAAAGATTCTGAAGTTAAAGTGTTAAATCATAAACCGGGGTAATTCCCCTCAATCAGACCCAGAAATGGATCCTTCTCTCCAACTTCTTTTTACTTTTTCTCCAGCCTTCACGGAAGACTTTCAGAGGCTTCTCAGTTCATCCACTCTGGTCCTTGCTCTAGGGTCCACTGGACATTACTGGTGATCCAGTGGCTGGTGGTTCGGAAATAATAGAGACAACTGTTTTGCTGGATTTTGTGGAAACGTAATATCAAATAAGTGGAAATTGTAAAAACATATGAGCAGGCTTAATATGGCTTACTTGTTGGTGATCACCATCTTCATCTTCCATATCTTCATCAGATAAATCATCAATATCATCTACATTTGGTTCATCGTCTGGGTCCGGGTTATCATCTGGGTCCTGGTCATCATATGGGCTCAGGTCATCATCATCTGGTTCCAGGTCACCATATGGGTTAAGTTGGTCATCATCTGGGTCGGGATCACCATCATCAGCTAGATTAGTATCCTCATTGTCACCTTGGTTTGGTGCTTCACTGTCCTCATCTGTAAGACTGTAAAAAAAAATTAAATCAGCAAAACCTTAGGGTTTTTTCACACAGGAACAATCGATGACTGTGTATAAACTTAAGTTAATTCTAATTCATTTTCTTATCTAGGAAATTGAATCAAATATTTCAATTCAATTCAATTCAATGGAAAATTTATTTCATACACTCAAAATCAAAACATAACATTACATTTTTTACAATATTACAATAAAGTACAGAACAAAATAGTAAAGTACAAACAATGTACTGATTTTTTGGAGGTAAAAAAACAAAATACATGTATACTCAGGGATACTGTAAGTCATGGCTTAAAAATTAAACTGGGCATTGAATATTTTACCGGCAACAAAGTGCGAATTAACCGCACCACACAAATAGCGTTGCGCAGAAACATCTATATTCTTTAGTCCACTGGGGCCTGCCTTAAAAATTTGAGTTCCCCATCGCAAATATCATTATTTAATTAATAACGTTATTGTCAAATATAGAATTAAAAATTAGCAATGACTGCAACTTACTTGTGCTGCCTTTTGTCCCAGTTCCATCTGGTTGTCTTAGGAATGATACATCAGCTTGCACTTACCTCTTGTAAGGTCCACACACATGAGGCTTTTCTTGGGCATGGCGAGCTCCAACCATTGTCGTTGTTTTTAAGCAGGGGCTGATTTCACAAAGACTTAAGATTGATCGTAACTGTATCAATCTTAATTGCTAAGCAACGTGATATTACAATGTAGATCACCAGGGCAAATCAATTTTCTTTAAGATGAATCTTATCATGCTTGTGCTTTGTGAAATAGACCCCATGTCGCTCATATGACGTATTTGATTTGGGTATTATAAGGACGCATGGGATATGCATCATGCATGTACACATGCTGCATACGTGTGTACATTATGTACATGTACACGAATCTCCGACCGACTCGCACACAACATGCACCATGCCAACGGCTAGACTTAACCCTTTCCTTACCATTGTCGACTTTCGTCGACGGCGCACCAACCTATGCTTCTTTACCATCGTCGACTTTCGTCGACGGCGCAAACACCTACGCTTCTTGACCATCGTCGACGAGCGCAGTGCCGGTGTTCAAGAGGGTGCACTTAATTTGTCTGCTGCCCTCTGCCTTTTATTTTTAGACAGTTGGAAAGATTACGTCATTAGCTTTCCAGTGATGTATAGAACAGTAGGGGTCACCATTATGACCTTTCGAGAAAACTGCTTGAAAGACTTCACATGCGCTAATTTTCCGAAAGTTTTTCCAACATTTTGCAACGATGGATGAGCGAGATGCTCAGTTACTGGATGAGCTCTTTGCTGATAGTGATTCTGAAAATGAATCCAATATTTTTGAGGATGATTCTAGCGAAGAATCCGAAGATTTATCGTCCGAATCTGACGACAATTTGCCGGGGACAAGCCAAGCAGGACAGGCTACCACGCCGGGAAGCATGGCTTGTCGAGGGACACGCGGTGTGTGAGTCTGTGGTGGTCGGCGTGGAGGTGGTGATCGTCGGGCCCCAACGCGTCCTCCTCGAAGGAAAACCAACCCAAACTTCCGTGCTGGGTGGAAGGAGACAGCAGATTTCAACCATCAACCGCCCCTATTTACAGGTACTCCTGGGCCAACTAATGATTTCAGCGGTCTGTCTCCTGTTGAGCTTTTCATGCTTTATTTTACTACAGCTGTTTGGGATCTTCTCGTATCTGAAACAAACAGGTATGCATCTCAGAGCTTACATGATGCCCCAGACAAAGCAGCCAAGTGGGCACGCAACCCAGTAGATGAAGATGAAGTCAAAGTATTTGTTGCCCTTCTACTTGCCATGGGAATCAGCAGATTTCCTCAATACAATATGTATTGGTCCACCATGGACATGCTACGCAATTCATTTTATTCGTCAATTATGTCACGTAACCGGTTCCTTTCCATCCTCCGGTACCTTCATCTGTCCAACAATGCAGCCCCTCGAGCAGTTCCGAACAAACTCAGAAACTTCAACTATTTTTAGACTTGGTTCTCCCAACATTCCTGTCCGTCTACAAACCGAGACAAAATTTATCCCCGGATGAGAGTATGCTAAGGTTAAAAAAAAAATTGGCTTTTTGGGCATATACTGGACGAAACTCAATCAAGTGGGGCATGAAAGCCTTTTCTTTGAACGAGTCATCTACAGGCTACACGTGTGCGTGGAAACTGTATACTGGTCGAGAGGAGTATGATGCACATATGCCTAACAATCCAATAATTGCCGAATTACAGCATCCAACAGATATATACGTGAGTGGACATGTCGTCTTGAACTTGGTTGAAGGGCTGGAGAATAAAGGACATGTCATAGTTTGTGACAACTATTACACTAGCCCATCCCTGTTCGCAAGACTGACTGAGCTTGGTTTTGGTTGCTGTGGTACGGCAAAATACCTCAGCAATGGCATGCCATCTAGCGCCAACCCAAAACAACACAAAATGAAGAAAGGCGACCCCCCTGCTTTTTTTGAAAAGGCAGGACAGCTATGTGTCATTTGGTTTGACAAGAAGCCAGTAACTGTTTTGACCACTGTGGGAAACTGCAACGTAACACAAAAGCGCATCCAATCACGTCAGACGAACACTGGTTTCAGAGAAATCACCAAACCCAAGGCCATCGAACAATACAACAAGAACATGGGGGGAACTGATCTTGCCGATCAGTTTTTCCAGTACTATAACCATACCCACAGAAGTGTGAAGTGGTGGAAGCGTGTGTTTTTTCACATTCTTGAAATCTGTCTGGTGAACGCCTCTACACTTTTTGCAAGTATCCCATCAAACTCGTCCCTCACCAAGCTCAAGTTCCGACAAGCTGTCATTGAGGGATTGCTTGAAGGGTGGGATCGGGATCAAACTCGAGTGGGCCGCAGATTTTCCCGGGTTGACCAACCTGCACGACTCACCGAGCGAGGTCACTTCCCAGCAAAATTGGCGGATGGCAGTAAGCCAGACTGCATCGTATGCAGCGACAGATCGAAGAAGGGTGGCAGAAAGCAGACTTCAATGTGTTGTAGAAAATGTGACCGGCCAATGTGCACAGTTCCCTGTTTCGAGCGCTATCATTCTTACATGAACTATAAGGACAAAAGATTAGATGCGTAGTTTCTCACATGTGTTACTGTGCATTGTGAATCATGTAATTGTAAATCAAAACAATTAGTTTTGATTTTAAATTTTGGTGAACTTCCCTAAAACTTTGATCATGTAGCATTCCGTGATACTGGTTTCAAATAATATACTTGTACATGAATATATTTTCAAAACAGCACTAAAGTACATAGGCCCAAAATGACCTGCAAACAGTTTGATAATATTTTAGGCCTATACGTTGTATTTGATTTTTTTTTATCATAAGTAAATTGCATGAATTTTACCCAATTATCCTCCACTTTTTATACATTGCCTGCTCGTGTAAAATTACACATTTCATATTATTGTTTTGAGATACATGTAAGAGGACCATCATATAAAATGAATGTAAACAAAATTGTACCCACAACACACGGACAAGCCATTTCAATGCCAAGAAATATCTGCTACTTGTACATAGTAAAATTTTTTGTTTTCCATGTTTATTTATTTTTAATTTTTAATTTGTACAGTACCAACGCATACATTTATAAGGTTATGTTTCTGAACACATTCGTGTCTTTTACTTTGTGTCATTTACATGCGCATCATCAACAGCATTTTCTCAACATGCAAAAGAAAGAAACAAAACAAAAAATATTTGTCAGGTAATGGTTTAGAACTTAGAAAAGTTTCACTGAATTTAGAAAGTCGTGTTTGTTGGTGTATCAGGAATTATATGTGTGCCTTATTGTTGATGACTTCATGTTCTATTATTGTATAAAGAAAACCCTTGTTTTGCCAAAGACAACGTAACAATAAATTGAGTGCCCACACATTGAGTTTTATCAGTGCCTTGTGTTCATATTTTTTTTTATAAACCTTTACATTTGGTTGTGAAAGTACACCGAATATGGATAGGTTATATTTTATCCATTATTTAGAATTTGTAACTATTGAGCTTCTGACAAGAAATACTTGTTTGCCAAACTGATGAAAGAAGGCTGATATTCCACACACTTGTGTATGAAAATCTGCATAAACAATGTACATGTACTGTACATGTAGCCTCCATTGTATCCAGCGCCTGTGCATGTAATGTGTGTGTTACACGCGTCAATGAACACACACACACACACACACACAGAGTATAATATACAATGGCGGGTCTATATGCAGTGCATTTTACATGGTGTAATGCAGTGCTAAATAGGCTCCATCAGATAGGGAAACTGCAACCCCTGGAAACAAATCAAATAAGTCGCTTGTTTTATACCCCAAACAATTAGTTTTGATGTTATATGAAAGAGTATATGTCGAGTAAAATATGTGTCACACAAACCTGTTTCAATTATTGAAGTCTTGATAGCTAAAATCAAGTTTGAAAGTACATGAGAAGTCTAGTTACAACGTAAAAAATCTAGATTCAAATATTTTTAAACTTCAAAATATATTAACTATAATGTAATCAACCCAAATTGCATTGAAATATAATTTTGATGTCACCATCTGAAAGATAATTATACAAGTAACAAAGTCCATGCACAAATGTTTTCTCTACGACGCTGTTTTCAGTGTGAAAATTTAGCCTGAAAAGAGGGGTCTAGAAAAGCTGCTGTGGTTGCAAAACAATTCGGTTCTGGACTGTACACTCCGCACAAACAATGTGGTCCTCAGTGGGCTGTGTGGTCAAAACAATTCGGTATTGAAAGGGTTAAATTCAAGTCTGCTGAGATCGCGGTTTTTTTTCTTCTTCTTCTCTGTGTGGATAGTGGATTTTGTGCTAAATACAACACAAAATGTTATCGCAGTTCTAATTTACCACCTTATTACACAAGAGGATTCATCTAAGTAAATAATGTATTGAAAAAAAAAAACAGAAAACAAAAACAAACAAAAATTTTTTTTTTAGAAATTTAACTCACGGTGTTCGACTTCATTACGTAATTGAACATTTTAAGGTCAATATTGTGTGCAAGTTTTTTGTCTATTGTGCTATGCTGACAGGCGAAATATTTAATTGTACGTTTTTTATCTTTATGCATGAAAGTTTGTCATATGAAACTTCCGGTTTGACAGGAACTAAAGGTCAAGTGGGGTCACACCTTGTGCATGGTATCTAGAATTGTCAGAGAGCTTAAAATTGATGTAACGATTATTAATGTACCATGTGTCATTAATAAGATACATATTTTTCTTGTACAAACTTATACTTCCGGTTTCGACCGGAAGTGAAGGTCAAATGAGGTCAAACTTTGTAAACATTTGTAGAATCGTCGAAGGGCTTTAGAATTATTATAATTAATGGTTTATTAAAAAAATCTGCTCATCGCAGCCGGCAGGCTGAATTAAAATAAAAATGGGGTCAAGGTGTGCATTCAAATTAGCTAACATTTCAAGACCTTTTATATGAAACAAAGATTTTGAATATAGCATTTGCCGTTCTTGAGATATGAAGTTGTTTAATTATTTTATGTTTAAAATTTAGTTATTATATTAATACACAAATTTACGTTATTCAGATATGGATTTTTAATATATAAAAATACTACTTCCGGTTTCCACCGGAAGTGAAGGTCACATGGGGTCACACCCTGTGTAAGATTTATTTAATACGACCTTTCATATGGTGTAAAGATCATGTATGTAGCATATCTGATTCTGGAGATATGAGTATTTTAATATAAAACTTCAATTTAATGTAATGACGTCATCGATGACGTCATCATTCCAAACAATTTTCTTTGTCATGTACACACTGTGGTCTAGGTATGTAGTAAGTTTCAAGTCCATACATGCTGTATTTTTTTGAGATAGCCAAATAATTGTTTTTTCTACCTTGTGTATCAATTTCGTTGTGACGTAGCTATGACGTCATATATCACATTTCTAGAATGCCCTTTACCTATAAAAATATTATTCATTAAAAGTTTGTCCATATTTTTACTCACTTAGGTTCTAGAGCCCCAAATAACATGGTTTGCTACTTTAACTTCCGGTTTTGCCCGGAAGTAAAGGTCAAATGAGGTCAAGGTGTGCATACAATTTGTCCAACATTACAAGACCTTTCATATGCACTAAGGATTTTGAATGTAGCATTTGCCGTTCTTGAGTTATGAATTTTGTTAATTATTTAACGTTTATTTAACATAATGACGTCATCAATGACGTCATCATTCCAAAAAAGTTGCAGTTTCATCTACTCACTAAGATCATTGTACATGGTAAGTTTCAAGTTCATAGGAGCTTTACTTTTTGAGAAAATTTGCAGACAAGGTTCAGGGGGAAGAATACCCAGAAAAAAACAAAAAACATAACAATAACAATAGTTGTTCGGCTGATGGCCGAACACCTAATTAACAGTAACAATAGTTAATCGGCTGTTGGCCGAACACCTAAAAAAACAAAAAAACAAACAAACAAAAACAGGTTTTTGACTGATTGCCGAACACCTAAAAATTTAACAATAACTAGAAATTTAGAGTTTGTGAACAAACTCACGGTGTTCGGCTTGAACGTAATAAAGTTATTGCGTAATTGAAAATTTAAAAGTCAATATTAAGTGTAAGTTTTTTGTCTCTTGTGCTATGCTGGCAGGCAAAATATTTATTTGTATATTTTGTTGATCTTTATGCATGAATGTTTGTCATATGAAACTTCAACTTCCGGTTTTGACAGGAACTAAAGGTCAATTGGGGTCACACTTTGTACATATTATCTTGAATTGCCCGAGAACTATAAATTGATGTAATGATTATTAACGTACCACGTTTCTTTAACAAGATACATACTTTAGTATGTACAAACTTAAACTTCCGGTTTCGACCGGAATTGGAAGTCAAATGAGGTCACACATTGTAAACATTAGTAGAATTGCAAAGGGCCTTAAAAATAAGCTATTATGTTAACACACAAATTTACAGTATTTAATTACGATTTTTTCATCAAAAAAAAAAAGTTTGTTTATATCTTCATTCACTTGGGCTCTCGAGCCCGAAATAAGATGATTTTAACTTCCGATTTTGATCGGAAGTAAAGGTCAAATGGGGTCAAGGTGTGCATTCAAATTAGCTAACATTTCAAGACCTTTTATATGAAACAAAGATTTTGAATATAGCATTTGCCGTTCTTGAGATATGAATTTGTTTAATTATTTTATGTTTATTTAACCTAATGACGTCATCAATGACGTCATCATTCCAAAAAAGTTGCGGTTTCATCTACCCACTAAGATCTTTGTATATGGTAAGTTTCCATTCGTACAAGCTTGACTTTTTGAGAACAATTGACGACAAGGTTCAGGGATAAAAATACCTAGGGGGGAAGAAAAAAAAAAACCTTAACAATAACACTAAGTTTTCGGCTGCTGGCCGAACACCTAAAAAAAACCCATTTCGACCAAAGACTTAGAACAAGTCTAGCCAAACACTGGGCTCTGTCAAATTTTAAGAACCATCATGAATGTGGTAAGGGCACCAGCGAAAATTATTTTCTTGTAATATCGATATCTTTGTAGATAAATCAATTTTTTTTTATCAAACCCAATAATAAGTGTATTATTAATCCCTTTAAATAATTGTAAGATTTCTTTTCAAATTTCCGACATAATTATGAGTTTACTCATTTATTGAATGCAAAAGCACTGGTTTCCTTTTCGTGCGACCGACCTATCACATTCACCGAATTTGCGCGCCTTGGTGGCACAAACGTTCGTACCATCATCAGCAACGGCAAGTTTCCAAATTTTCATGTCAAAAAGTGTGAGTTCAGGAATTATTTTTTAGCGTTCAAACCTTTATCTTGAATTTTGTTTTACAAAGCGTATGTTTTCTGTGTGCCATGCAGTCGTGGGTTTTGTTAGATTTCGGTGAAACAGGGCTTGACCTCATGGAATCATCATGTTGAGTGGATTATCCTGACAAAAGTTCCCTATGCAACGAACATTTTAATTTTAGCTACCCCAGTGTTGTGTATGTGGCTCCAAGGAGCAGGAAGCGATATAAAGCAACTGTGCTTCAATTTGGAGGTAAGTTATGTTCGGATATATAATTTTAGTTACGAGTCAGTAGGGCCTATACCGTATACAGGCTACCACAGCTTATGTTAGCCTAACGACGGTTACTGGCCTGCTGACAGCCCAATTTTATGTCCCCCGTAAGGCTACTTACTAGCATGACTACCGTAATTTTCGGCCCATAAGCCGCCCGGCCAATTAGCTGCAGTGCCCAAGAATTTCCAAAACAAGATTTAGGTGTCGGCCCATAAGCCGCAATACCGCATAAGCCGCAGCAGGTTCACCGCACTCACAGAGAAGCGCCGGCACTTCAGACACAGAGGGGGCCGCGTATCTGCGGTCACTGTCAGACTACAGCTGGTTAATGAACCAATGAAAAGCCTAGAAAGCAAGTGCGTCTGTCTCTTTTTCTTTTCAAGCAATGGAAACGTCCAGAAAGAAAGTCGGCCTGTCTCTTTTTTCTTTAATACTTAATAGGAATACTAGCGCCGATAGCACAGGCACCCTTCTGACGGATTTCCCCCGAACTTCCCCAAGCAACAGATGGAACCATTCCTGTTCGCATTATCCCCCGCTACTGACAGTGAAATTAGAGACGTTGAGATCAAGTCGTTAAAAAATGTTCTTGTTAAGGAATAGACTTTTAGTTCAATAAAGTGTACTTCTACATTTAAAACAGACCGCAACTGCCGATTACAATTTTGTTGTTTTTTGGTGAAGCCCTGAAAATGGTTTCCTTTCTCAAAAATGCCTCGTAAGTTTAAGGAATACTTTGTTAATTCAATAAAGGCTATCCCTATATGTGGACCAGACCGTGATTGATTTGTGGTAGCCCTGAAAAGGACTGTTTTGTTTTTGTTTGTCACACCAGCCAAATAAACCCACCAGCTCTTTTCAGAGCTACCGAATCTTCCAAAAAGAAATGAAACGTGACTACGTCTTTCCCGTCCCAAATATGTAATAAAATAAACACCCTGCCTCCACAAGTAATAAATAATTTCCCAGAATAAAATATTTTGACAAAAGAAATACATGTACACGATTGTTTAGTATAGAGTTTTCTAAATATGTCTATGCCTATGCATATTTCCCGCCCAATTATATAAATATTCCGCCACAACTAAAATAACCTGACAAAAGAAATATTACAATACTCAGACTGAAGAAGTTTCCTAAATAGGTTTAGGCCTACGCCCGGTAGAACAATATTTGTTGACAAAGGAAAGGAATAATTCCCCAGAATAGCATTTTTCGTCAAAACGAAAATAATGTTTCCTAAACAGAACTCATCAACGTTAATCTTTGGAATAAATCTTCTTTGAAAGGAGACCACTAAAAAAAGCCACCAGCTAACCTCAGTCGGGAGCGACAAACTTTAAAGAAATGCAACATCAAAAACGGTCCGCCTACTTAATTAGAGGACAATACAAGGATTTGTCATTCAATTGGTTGATCGGCCTCTTGTTGCTGTTAATTCAACCAATAGGCTGCATGCTCATGGGTGTGCAATACGTCCAGCACGCAACAGGTCTCTGTAGTCACAAAACGCCGACAACAATACGTATCATTTTGTTTGCTGGGCTTGTTGCTTATCATGGTGAACAGTGCACGTGTTTGGTAAACGTTGGCTAAACGTTTTCAAACGCCCTGATTGTTAATCTTATAAAATCCCTCCTTAGACTGGCTCCCGTCCCTCGTGCTAGGCTGGAGACTATGTATAGTGAACGGGCCCCAGTCTCCTAAACTTGAGATGTGTGCGTTTTCTGTAGCTCTAGCTCGGTTGGCTTTGCATGTCTTGGTTGGATCATTATTCCTTCCTCCATTATGTCCATGGTTGAATATCAACGACATTCGTTACAACTAAACTACAGCCTTGATGTTTTGTGGTTAGTTTTGTTTCTCAATCTCACATTGCAAATTTTCTTGTCACGCTGAAATAATTTGCTTAATATTTATACAATGAGTTTTGGCCGTTACTGACACGTCGGCGTATAAGCCGCCCAGCCCATAAGCCGCATGGAACTTTTTGAGGGCGAAAAACAACCACCAAGCCGCGGCTTATGGGCCGAAAATTACGGTAGTACTATTTATGCTAATGTACTAGGCCCCTACTAATACTAGTACTAACGTTAATATGATGTTATTTTGGATTGGGGGGGGGGGGACTGAAGGCCATTTTTTTTTAGGCCTATCCTAATTACTAACGTTTGTTAGGTATTTAGGGCCTTATTAAATCATTCAATCACAAGCCTACTTAAAGGTACTTAACAGTAGCCTATTACGGACTGTCTTGTTTTGACTGTACCTTTACATTTTCCTTCAAATTCTACAGATTCAAAGGCTGCACTTAGAACCTGCTTAGAGAGAGCACTCAAGGGTAAATCTCTTGATGGGTCAGATACTCCACAAGCAATTACATGTAGTCATAATACACAAAATCCTAAACAAGACCAACTAACATAAGTTATCATTTATAAGAGCATGAGGAATATGACACCAATTCCGCGGCCTTCTTCGTATCTCATACCTTATTGCAACTTTTGCTATTTTGCATGGTAGGTCCTGTGTAAAGTCATGTAAAGTTAAACAACTTACATGCTGCAATATCAGTTACATTTTGATGCATTTGGCATGGTGTTCTTTTAAAGCATCTAATACTTTTCAATCGTGCTGCATGTTTGCATTGGACAGGGTAACTTGAAAAATAAAACCCTGATAGGATCAGGGTTTTCTCTCAATTATTGTTACGTCATTTAATAAAAGAAGGAAGCATTTTACAATTTTATGTGCAGCCATTTTAAAAAAGATATTTCACTATAAAACAATTTAGGGCTGAAAAATGAACTTGTTTAGCGGTGCTTTTAAGGATTTTGTTCAGAAAAAAAGCTTACTTCACTTTAACATCTTTTTTTTCAATCTTGTTTTGTCATTCATATTAAAGTTAACTTTGGCAAATGGCACTGTGCTGTTATTTACCGAAAAAAATTTCACTCATCAAGGAGGACTGTCCCAGAAAACTTGTCAATGGGATTTGACCGGAGTTTTTACTGTCAAAGAGCTTACAACACATTCTCTGACTGGAAATATGTGTAACCTCTTCAAAGGCAAGACACCAAAACCTGGACTCCCGCCCGATGGCCGTAAAGGGTAATGTACTCCTTATTGCCAGCCAAGATTAATATACTTAACAAGGACGGGCCATGGTGATTGAAGTTGACATCATTTTTTGACTTCTTTAATTTTTGAATTGGACAAACATCTCTTTTCACTCCTTTGAAGCTCACAGCCTTGAATTTATTGAAATCATGTATGTGGGGGCAGCAAATAAATTGTAATGTCACTTTTTGTACTGTATCCCCAATGGTGTCACTAGGAAATGTTTCAATAAGTAATAACGTAATGCCCTTGAGCTACATAATGTGATGTGATGTCTCATAATGTGATGTCTTAATTCCGACTGTGACAACTTTCAGTCACTGACGTTCTGATTTTACCTTGTGTCACAGCAGCGACAACCTTCTAAGAGCAATCCAGGCTTCCTTTTTTTGCTGCAAGTTTTATTGAAAAAAAACCAGAGCGTTTTAGGGTGTTTTTTCCCCCTTTCTTCGGAAACTTTTGGCTGGGAGGAGACAAGTCCGGAAGATTGAAAACCGTAAGTTTGAACTTTACTGTACGGTACATGTACCTCTTATTTAATTCTGGGTGGTGAAAGTGAATTGTTATTACCAAGCTTAGAAATTTTATAGATTTGTTAATATGGTTACCTGACTAAGAACATAGGCATGCTCATGCAAACTAATAATTTTGTTGGTTTTCATGTATAGTCATTTGTTCTCATTAAGCCCCAAATTACGGCATGTATTTTGGTTATTATGAAATTGCAGACGGCTTTGGTTCTGGGCCACTACTTAAGGTGAAGTTCTGCTCCTATGGTGAGACCCACACAGCATTTGAAGTATCGCTTAAGGGAAGTTCGAACGACCCTTATGGGCTCGAGAGCAGCAGACTAAGCAGTTTTGCTTTCTAACGGAGCAGCTTTGCTGAACACCCAGGCGGTGAATCGTAGAACACTTCATAAATAGGATACCAACAGAATTTGTATTTTTGCAAAACATGTTAAAAGGGCGTTGGACTCTATGCCTATCGTCAATATCTTGTGCTTTTATAATATTTGGTAATTGCCTAAGTTGAAGAGTTGAAGTGGTACTTCGTATAACAGTGGAAAGGTTTTGGGGTAAAACCAGGATTGTTCACCGTGTTGAACTGTTGTATGACAGTGGAAAGGTTTTGAGTAAAACCGAGACTGTTTCACTGATTTAAACCAGAACCTTGGATACATTTTGAAGGGACTCTCTGAATCTTATTAGTCGGGTAGACCGTGTAATTTTGCTTAAACCCTATTATTAGTGAACCTGAGTCTGAGTGGTGAATCTCTTAGAACAGTTTTGTACCTGTGCGTGTAGTTGAGACCCGAGAATTATAGTTTCATCTAAGTGATACAGTGGTCTGAGTGGCCGGTAGATATTTTCAGGGAAGATTGGTCTTAGTGACCCAGCGTTTACTTGAGTTAGTTATGTATTGATGTGGAGCAAGCACAGAGACCAATGACATCGGGCAAGCATTAATTGAAGCAGGTAGAATTTACATCGCAACCTTATTCTCAATTATTGTGTATTGTGTAAATTTTATTATTCTGAGGTGGTACCTTTTTTAGAAATTAATTTACGTGAAAGGAATATGGGTCTCAGAGAATGCCATTGATGGTGTTAGTTGAATCCTTTAATTGAGCAGGTTACAAGTTATGACAATTTTGGGGCTTGTCCGGGAAATGAACCCGGGACCTCTCGCATTGTTAGGCCAAGTCTTGTAACCGATGATCAACTTACAGGAGAATATAAAGATTGTGTGATGTTGGATGGTACTGTAAGGAATCTATCTGTAGCCAATGTTCAAGTAAACACTCCATTTCCCTCAGGTTGTGTAACAGCTCTATGTATGCAACATCCAGTGTTTGATTTAGTTTTAGGAAACATCAATGGTGCTCGTGGTCCAACTAATCCTGACCCAATTTGGAAAGAGGAAGAAGTACTGAAGTCATTGAAGAAGATTTCACAAGTGATCCCAATGGCAAATACATCAGAGATAGCACTTGCAGTCCAGACATGAGCAAAAAGGCAAGCGGAGAGCAAACCACCACGCAGTCTTAAGGTACCTAGTGGTATTACTGACATCATTACTGCTAAGGAACTTCAGATTGAGCAAGGAAAGGACCCCTCTTTTAAACGATGTAGAGAACTAGTTGACAGTGGTGGTAAGAAAGGAGGAAAGGGTGGACGGACATCTAGTTCCACAATTCACAAGGGAATAATGTATAGGGGATTCCACTCTCCTATGGTTGAACACAACATTTTCCATCAAGTGATTGTCCCTCTTAAGTTAATGAAGTTGATGAAGCTTGCACACGAGTCACTTCTCGGAGGACATCAGGGAGTCCAGAAGACATCTGATTGGGTGTTGACATCTTTCTTCTGGCTGGGTATCCAGTCTGATATTAAAGGGTTCATCAAGTCTTGCGATGTGTGTCAACGTACATTTCCAAAAGGTAGAATAACAAGAGTACCCCTGGGAGTATTCCGCTTATAGATACACCTTTTCAATGGATTGCTGTTGATATAGTTCGGCCCATCTTCTCTGCAACAGATAAGAGTAACCGATACATCCTCACGGTTGTAGACTATGCAACCCGGTATCCGGAAGCAGTGACTTTGAGGAATGTAGAGACGACAGTGGCTGAAGCACTGGTGGAAATTTTCAGTCGAGTTGGTGCACCCAGAGAAGTCTTAAGCGATCAAGGCACCCAGTTTTTTGTCAAATATAATGAGGTCGGTAAGTCATCTAATATCAATCAGGCAACTAACAACGACACCGTACCATCCAGCCTGCAATGGTCTTGTAGAGCGATTTAATGGTACTTTAAAGCAAATGTTGAGGAAAATGTCTACGGAGAGGCCTAAAGACTGGGATCGCTATCTTGCTCCACTCCTATTTGCTTACAGAGAGGCACCTCAAGCTAGTTTAGGGTTCTCACCCTTTGATCTGACTCGCCAGGAAGAACAACTGTTGGTGAGCATGATATCAAATTGACAACGGATGAGCTGGTTAGGTTAAAACCGTATCCCATTCCTATTGCACTCAAAGCTACAGTCAAAGATGAAATTTCAACTATGCTTAAACTTGGAGTAATCGAACCTTCCGAGTCACCTTATTCTTCTCAATAGCACCGGAGTTTTTACTGCGAGTTTTAATTACCATGGGTACCAAGGCTGTGTTTTCAACACTGGAGCTATCAGTAGGACTGTGGCCTTCTCTACACGAATCTTTTGAAGACATCTTGCGAGAATGAGGATATCGTCCAGGTAAAAAACAAACGAATCCCTATTTGACGCAAATGTGCAGCAATTGGCTTTAGCATCTTTGTGAATGTTCTTGGTGCACTTGAAAGACCGAACGAGAGGCATGTGAACTGGAACAGACTGCCTCGCCAAAGAAAACGCAGGTATTTGTGGTGTTTTGCAAAAATGGGGACCATGAAGTATGCATCCTTGAGGTCGATTGAACCCATGAAATCTCCTGGGCTTAACAAATCTTTCACTAGCTTTATGCCTTCCACCTTGAAATGCTGGTAGAGTACAAACTTGTTCAATGGTCGAAGATTTATGATCGGCCGGAGCTCCCCCGATTTCTTTGGTATTAAAAACAGAGAAGAAATGAATTGACCTTCCACTGGATCTTCCAATGTGATGGCTCCTTTCTTCAATAATTTCTGAATCTCTTTCTGCACTGTTTCCACTTGAAGTGCGGAGTTCATGTGATTGGCAGGTATTCTTTCCCGCAACTGAAACGGTGGCTTAAAAAATTATATTTTGTGGCCACAAACTGACTGGAGAATCCAGCTGTCTTGCGTTAGAGTTCTCCAGTGATGAACAAAAAATAAGAGACGACCTGTTTGCGGGAGTTGAGTTACTTTTTTGACTTGTCATCGGTGCCCAGGTTGCCCTTGAACATGTTGCGGGTAGGCCACGACGACCGTCCACCTCCCAAACTGGTGGAACTGTTGAAGGAACGTCCACCCCGAAAGGAACGATTACCTTTGAATCTTCTTGCTACCGCAGAGGAGTAAGGAGAAAATCTGCTCTTTTTTGCTGACAGAGATGCTGATCCAGAACCTCCCTTTATGACTTTAGAAGCGAGTTTGTTTGCCTTCTCAGCTTCTTCTATATCCTTGACTAGATTGCCACCAAAGAAGAATTCCGTTGAGGGTGATTTCTTTTTCAGAGAGTCAAAACGTTTATCCAGTAGTTCATCGAAGGCATGCTGACGAGCTATGGCGAGGCTCTGGCTAGCTGACCCAAGCAGAATAAGCGCTGAGGTCACGTGATCCTTTACCAATGAAGCATCAATACTTTCAGGGCACAATGGATCAACCAGGGCATCAAAAAGATGTACTAAAGGCAGGGCAGACTTAATGAGATGACCATGCAAATCTTTCATAAGACATAAGAAGACATAAGACATAAGAAAACTTTATTGATCTCCAATGGGAGAAATTACTCTGCTCGCATAGTATAGTTAAAAATATGTTACACCCGGAAGACTGTCAAATTGGCAATCTACGCAGGGCACATTAAATTAGGTTGATGACCTGAAAGAACAATGATATAACGTTGTCAGGCAAGAGCTCACTTAGCAAACTTTTATTATGTGCTTGGTAGTGGTCATCACTGGTAAGAATCACTAAACAAACAGTACTTTAAATCTTACGTCTAAACTAAACACTATTCTCATTAACATGTATCGTACTGACTCGACTGCATTTCTTTTCTCTTAAACGTCACCAGATGTATGTATTATCCTAAGGTCTCCAAATTACTTATTCTCAAACAACTATGACCCAGGCATTTGCATACCTCCTAAAGTTACTTCCACTCAAAGGTGCCAACCCACCTCATTACGTATTCACAAGAAAACTAGGTGTTCTTGCTTGAACTTACATGTACATGGTTGCATACAGCTTAACTGATTTTCTCTAAACCATACACATTGTCACTACTGCACTCCATTTAACCTTGATTTAACCTACAGTGCCTGTGGGCTCTTAATCCCAAATAAACAATTCCTGGAGCTCACTGCATTGGCCAGCTGGACATCCTCACTTCCTCCCTTTGACCAGCCAACTCATTACATGTGCATGGGTGATCTACCACACACAGTGCATGGACACACACACTCTACAGCATCTATGTCCATGTACTGTGAACTTAACAAAGCAACCTTAAAGTTCTGTACTCAAGCACCCTTTGTACAGGGGCTGTACAGAAAAGTCTTGAAAGAATGTTTTTCAAAAACCAAATACATATATTAAACTGAACAAATCTAGCACTTATCAGATCTGGAAACAACTCACTAAATAATCAAAGTAAGAATATACTTGAGTCATGAAAGAAACTTTGCACTTAACCAAATTTAGCAAAGTCAATATTAAAATGAAACATCCCCTGTATAACTTGGTTTTCAGTCTAAAACACATACAAAGAGAAACTTAAACAAAATGATAAACTAATGTCCTTAAACAATGGAGATCTATTTCTACCTCCATGCTTGAACTGACTATAAAACTTGTAAAGAATATAAACTTTCTTTCCTTTGGATCTCTTGGATTTGTTTCATCACAAAGCATGGCAATCCAAAATAATGCTACAATATCTAGTATAAACAATAAAAAATGAAAAGTAACATACCTGAAAGAACAATGATATAACGTTGTCAGGCAAGAGCTCACTTAGCAAACTTTTATTATGTGCTTGGTAGTGGTCATCACTGGTAAGAATGACCAACTTCCTGTACACATGTACTGTACCTCTTGCTGATGTGGCAATCTTGGGCTATACCATTCCTTCTTACAGGTAAATACAAGGTGAGGGTTAAAGGTTTATACCAAAACAAAGAAAAAGGGGTGGTCAAAAAAATTAAAAGGGGGGCCCAATTTCCATGATCTCCACAAATACAACAAACGTTCATGAAGTAATAAAATGACATAATAAAAAATGCACATTAAACATTATACAATAATACACTATACAAGGATTAAAACAAGCGAACGCCCAGTAGGCCATACGAAATATGTTTATAAATATATATGTACATATAAAAAAAAGAAATATCAATCATCTTTCATAAAATTCATTGAATAATGTCATACCCGTTGGGACAAAGGAGTGAAGATGACGGTTAGTGCGTGCAGCCGGCAGTCTCATTCTATCACTTCTGGGAATGATGTGACTAGTAAGTTCGCCGTAGTGGGTGGCTATTGTCGTCCAAAATGCGACTGAACACACCAGTCACACGCTCCCGGTAAAGAGAGTCCACCGACTGCAAACACAATCCTGTCATCCTCCCTACCTTTCTCACCAGACGATCAATCCTTTCTTTATCCTTCCTCGTAGCGTTCCCGCCCCAGCACGTCAAACAATAACTCCAAACCCCACAAATCACTGATAAATAGAACGTCACAAGAATTTCATTGCTGACCTTAAAAGCATTCATTTTACGGAGACAGTACATGCAAGAATTAAGCCTTTTCATTACGTAATCCAAATGATCATTCCAGTTGAGTTTGCTATCGAACATAACCCCAAGATATTTGTAAGAATGAACTCTTTCAACACAGTTGTTATTAATAACAACGTTACTGGGCTTGCACTTGTTTTTACGGAAGTCAATGACAAGTTCTTTAGTCTTAGCGACATTGAGCAACAGATAATTATCTTTACAGTAGCTAACAAAGCAATCAATTTCAGCTCTATAATTACTGTCATTATCGTGTTTAATAAGTCCTAGCAAAGCAGTATCATCGGCAAATTTAATAACTGGGCAGTCGGCATGACTGGATCTAAAGTCGGAAGTGTAAACAGTGAAAAGGAATGGAGCTAACACTGTACCTTGTGGAGCACCTGTGTTGGTAACTACACTGTAAAACCCGGTGTTTAACTTCTGAACACATAGTTAAACGCAAATCTGTAACACTTTTTGAACACCTAAACGTGTATATGAATAAACACATGAACACATGTTTATAGTTGAACATAACGTTTATTCTTAAAACACATAGTGTTTATATATAAACACACTAACATGTTTAACAATGATGTTTATAAACTAAACATGTCTTAAATGTAAACGTGCTTATGCGTTTAAGGGATACACACATTGACGCGTATATGGCTTGTAACACTTTTTGAACACATAAACGCGTTTATAAAAATGAGACATGTTTAAAAACTAAACACTCTTTTAAAATTCCCCAAGAATGTTCAATTTCAAAGGAACAAAATCAAGGAAACAAAACAGATGTTCATGTAAATAACTGTTTTTACACTTTTGAAAGATTTTGAGATTTTGTTTTTATAGCCTTTTTGTACAAGTTACTTTTTGCTTGTATCTTATTAATAAATGATTTGGAGCAGTAACAAAATCATTGTTTTTTTTATAAGATGTGTAATCGGTGTTGTTTATCTAAATGTCAGGAAATTGGACCACAACCCTCAGCTGGCCATATTTATCCCAATTCTTTCAAAACACTTCAGATTTAAATGAACTAATTATCATTTTTCTTAATCAATGCTATCACAAACATGTTACACTTTCTATTTTCCTGTGAATTAACCGGTTCCAATATTCCAACTATGGCAGACAATGCTTTTAAATAAAGTAAAACATTATTTCTAAACATACTGCAAGTTCTTCATCCAAAATTAACCACATGTAATTTTTGAGACCAATTTCTTGTTGGTATGTCAGTAATGCGTCTTAACCAAAGATAGAAATTTTGCAAAATAATACTTAATTACAGATATCATAGTTAATTGCACAGGAACTTACAGGCTTTGATTATTTTCTTTTTTTTCTTTTCAAATTTTACCATGTCAAAAAGAGTAAAAAAGGCAGACAATTGTAGGCTTTCTATTTATCGGTGAAATTTTGTTAAGCAAGAGTCCGTTTGTCTGATCAGTATCCCCCAAAAAGGGTTTTACTGAAATCTTGTCCAAATAAAATAATGTCCTCATATTGTGCATGTTGCAAAATAGAGCACCATTGTACTATTTTAAAAGTTCTCAAATGAAAACAAATCTTTGTATCATGAGCCACTTGGTAAACTGCCTTTTTCCATAATGTACTTGAACTCAAAACACTCAACTCGAAATGTACATATAAACAAAAGGCTCATAAGAACAATATGCTATATAAAATCTTCTTATAATAATGCCACTGTCATTACATTTGGGTGAAGGTTCAGTAAGTCTGACTGAATAATTCAACACAAACACAACATAATTATTACTCAGACAGCTTTTTGCTCAGTACAGTGCTGAAAGATCTGTATTTTGCACTTTTCTTCCCATCGAAGGGTATGCCCCTCAGTAGGTGAGTCTGCAATATACCCAAAAGCTGAGAGTACATCTTGGGGTATTCCAGGTGAAACACATAGTACACTCCAAGCAAAGTTATAATGGCTGAAGTTACAGTTTTATCCGTGCTTGTGTGGCATCTAATGTTAACACCGTCTCCAGAGATGAAAATGCCTATTATGGCACCGCCCCTCTTTATTACCAAGATCCGTGGCGGTTCTAATTCAGCAGTTTTCAGGGCTGCTTCTACTTCACCATCAGGAATATCCTGAAAATTTAAAACAAAAAATAATCAATATTTTAATTGCATGCTGCCTTTTCATTTAACTAATAATTATTATTGCACCTTCCATATCACACCTGCTCCTTTACACTGTTCCCACTTCGTATTGCACTATTTGAAGCTGCGCATTAATGCTTTTAAAACAAATCTTTATCACAATGCATGTGACATCACAGAGAACCAGCCATGTAAGCAAGTGGCCTGTTTTCGTAGGCATTCCTTAAGACTATCATTTTTAAAGAAAATAAATAATGTAAAATTATACAGGAATGCACAAAATGATTTTTTCAAACAGAATTATTTAAACAAAATTATGAGGTGTATTAACATAAAAGCATCTGTCTTTAGTATTTCCCCTCTTAAAAAAACATAACTCTTATGACATGGACTGCCATGGGCCATGGTTAATAACAATCTACTTTAAGTTTTGTTGTGCACATGTAAGGCAAATTCTAATGGGAGACTTTCAGACACATGGGCCCAATTTCATAGAGCTGCTAAGCACAAAAATTTGCTTAGCAAAAATGTCTTCCTTGATAAAAACAGGATTACCAACCAAATTTCCACGTGATTTTCAGCATTAGCAAACAACAGCTGGATACCACTAACAAGTAATATACAACACATGGAAATTTGGTTGGTAATCGTGTTTTTATCAAGGAAGAAATTTTATGCTAAGCAAATTTTTGTGCTTAGCAGCTCTATGAAATTGGGCCCGGGTGGCAGCAGACCTACTATATAAACAATATAAATGTCCATTGTTTACGCCATTCTGAACATACTGGTGATACTTCAAACAATGAAAAAGCCCAGTATGCTGCCACCCATCTTTCTCCAAAGTCTCCCATTAAAGAATCTTGGCACATGTACCTCTTCAAGGGGACAGCATAATAAATGAATAATTGTTAAAGTTCAGTCTAACTTTCAAGTCAAGAACTGCATAACATTCACAAACCTCTTTGATGGTAATGACAGACTTGCTCTTTGTCCCTTTCCCCTTCTCAAACCCTGTTGCTCTCTCTATGTAATGAATGATAGGTATACACCTCTCGGGTTCCTGTGTAGAGTTTCAGGGAGGAAAACCAAAACAAAACAATGTCAATACAAAATGGACACAAAAGACTGCAGAACAAAATAAAAATACATTTACATTTTAAGGTTCAATGATTCTGCCGAGCTGTAGTGTTAGTCCAGGTGGTGGGGGGGGGGGGGGGGGGTTGTGATGACGAAATTTTTAGGTATTCATACAGTAATTCTACTTTTAAAAAAGACAACTTTGTTGAGAACCTTTGTGGTAGATAGCTACACTGTTTAAGAAGTGTTTGAGTAAAAGCCGAGCATAGGCCCATACTAGAAAATGTTTTTTGTACAAATGGGCAGCGACCCAAAGCTAGACTGGACAAGTATAGCCTGGCCACTTTTCTGTGCAAAGAATCAGTGCTAATTTTTCAATGAGTATTCAGAGAAAGTGACTTAGATGGCTGCAGAATAATGTGCAGATAAAATCAATTTAACTTTGCCTTACTAAATTGGCTACACTGTAGGAGAGGCAAATCAAAAATCAAGTTTCAGTAAAAAATCATATTGTAAATATGATATAGTCTTAATTTTAGTGTGTACCTTGACTGATGCACCAATGATGCCTTCAACAGCACTCATGAACAACTCTGTCTTAGAAGTAATCGATTGGGACGATTCTCTGATGACCTTGAGGAAATCATGCATAATCTGGTAATAAAGTAAATAAATACATGTAGAGAAAATTACTAAAATAAAATCCTTTCTGGGTTTAAGTTTTTTGCTGTTTGCCGAAAACACTGTATAAAAACCTACAAGGTAAACAATGCAATTTCAAATGTAGGAACACTACCTACAAGGAAGAAATTACAAATTGTAGTCTTTGGGTGTATTATTTCACATAAAAAGAAATGGAGCACTTCGATCAAAATTATTTACCATTGTTCCATTTTCATAGCAGGGAATTCTTTCTAATATCGGCTCCATCTTACAATCTGGAAGGCTTCTGATCCATTCTTGGATGTAATCGAAACTGTCTTGCAGAAGGAGCTTCAGATGGTTGTCGCTTCTCGCCTGACCCTTACTCCATTCATGTTGAATTTCTGCTAGATGTTTCTCGTAGTCATCAGCAGTCAGTGTTGCAGTCTTTGTGCTTGTTAACAAAGTAAAGTAGGGTTATCTAAAATTGATATTTTATGTCCTGTTTTGCAGAAGTGTCATAACACTGCTTACTTCATTGAACTTCATTTAACTTCATTCAACTTCATTGAATGTATTCTTCTAGTAGGTGCAAGGCATTTTAATCTCGGAAAAGACCTAATAGCCTTTGTTAAACCTGTTTAAATGTACATAACCTTTTAAGTGGTAAATTTGCACATAAATTTACTGTACATCACTGTCATCTGCTAATATGTTTTTGGTATATATTTTAAGAAGGGGCATTTGTGAAGAATACTCAGCCCTTCTAAATGAGGCACACACTTGTGTGTGTAAAAGGCCCATGACTTTGATCCATCAAATCAATTCAAATGGTAATAGTAATAAACATAATAATTAAAACTTGTGGAGTGCCATCTATGAATTTACATATTCCGAGGCCCTGGAAAAAGAAACAACAAAAGTACAAAATAAAATACTCAGAAAGTATTAAGTATAGCACAAAGTAGGTAAGAATGTTTCAATGTATTTCCTCTATAAGAAAGTGTAAGTATTTCCTCTATATTGAAAGTGTACACTGTAAAATTCCATCATTTATACATAGGAAATAGATCAATGTTAAACATACCTTTTTCCAGTAGTTCGTCAAGACTGCTACAAGCAACGCTCTTTCTTGTTGCCCTGTCACTGCTCCACAACTTAAATATCATCATGATATGCCACTAAAGAGGTGTATGGAAGTATTGAGCATAATATCACTACCAGTGTATTAGTTGTTATATAAGACAAGATCAATCAAGCGAAACTGAGTATACATGTACTGTCATCGTAGGGTGAGGAATTTCATCTATTTGTACAGTGTACAACCAGGAAAACAATTATTCATAGAACATACCAAAACATAAGTTACATTATGTATAGGCCTACCCTTCAGAATGTGGGATAGATAAGGACCTGTGTATATTGTGTAACTATTGTAACAATTTATATCAAGTTATACAACAACTATTGAATGCATTTTGTGTATTGACACAGAAAACAATCACTTGGTGAAATCTGGACTTTTCTATTTTAATGCTTTCTGCAAAAGTGTTATCTGTACACCTTTTAAATATTTTAATACCCAGTCATTGGAAGTTGCTCATTGCATTGAAAAATGAAACTGAAGATGGTCTCTTAAGTCTAAGAAATTCCTGGCCTAAGCCAAGCCTCACTACATAATACACTGTTCTAATCTGCCATGAACCATGCACAGCACACAAAATCCACCCACACAAAACACACTAATGTATACAAGTCTAACGATGAACGTAGGATGAGTTTAACTACAGTAGGCATACATGTACATGTATGTACGTCATTTCGTCATAGTGTAGTCGTACACTCTAGTAATACTAGTAGCCTGAGTAAACTTACATGCACAGTTCATTGCACTGTCGTGTGCACAGAACCCTACGACAACGAACCAACAAAATCACTAATACCAACGGCAACTAACGCACTACTAATTCTTTTACGGTTTCGAGATTGACCTTGAAATATATAAAAACAAAATAAGCATGCTCAAACCTGTGACAAAGTATTACTTGATCTGTAGAGAAACTGAGTGAGATCATGGAGGCTGGACACCACGAACAATGGCGACTCCGCACTTTTGGTCAGGGGCCGGCGGTTGAAAGGAGGTCAAGGTGCTATTGCGCATGCGTATATTTTTCCATGGAGAATTGCCTGCGAAAAATACTAAACGCGGCGTTTACGTTTCAAGCTGATTGTCAGCATTATGTTTATGTGGTTGTTTGGTGGAAAGAAAAGAACAAAAAAGCATCCTCAACCAAACTAATTAATATTAGCCAACGTCTATTATGCACGAACTAACACATCATTGGCGTAATTATGCCCCGTGCAGCCTGAATTCAGCAAATGAAATACACACCCACACGATTACGACTGAACACGTGTTTATAATAGTGAATATAAATGCATAGTGTTTTAGTTATAAACTCTTTATGTGTTTATGTGTTTAATGTATAAACGCGTCATGCGTCACCGGTTTTACAGTGTATACACTTAAAATGAAAATTATCCTTTAACTTAACAAATTGACTGCGATTCGTAAGAAAATCATGAATAAGCCCCACCAGCTGATGAGGAACATCCATATTTAGCAACTTGCGGGTGAGGAGATGGGGTTGCATTGTGTTGAATGCCGAAGAAAAATCATAATACATTATACGTACAGAGTTACCATTTCTGGAGCCCTCTAAATGAGAATATAACTTATCCAACTTGTACACAATCGCATCCTCAGTACTGCGGTTGCTAACGCATGCAAACTGCAACGGGTCAACAAATTTAGTGACAATAGGCTTTAACTGATTCAAAAGAATTTTCTCAAACACTTTCATGGCAGCAGATGTAAGAGCAATGGGTCTCAAGTCATTCATAGATTCGATGACAGGTTTCTTTGGAATAGGGACAATACAAGAAGTCTTCCAGATGTCAGGTAACTTCTGTAAGCTAAAACACATATTAAAAATGGTCATAAAAATATAACATAATTGGTCAGCACATACGAGGCATCAATTTATCTGGACCAGACCCTTTACATGAGTGACGGCGTTTAAAGTGTGACCGTACTTCATCTTCATTGGTGGTAAAAATTGTAAGCTGGTCAGCTGAACAAAGAGTCTGTCTGCACTCCTCTTTCTCACTGGAGAAGTCATGCGTGTCAAAACGATTGAAAAATAAGTTAAGATTAGCATATGAAGAGGAAACATCTGGTAAACTACAACATTGCCTCTTTCCATTAGCAAACCCACTCATCAGCCTCATGCCATTCCAAACTTTCTTCATATCGTTACCAGTGAAGTGTTTTTCAATCTTTTCTTTGTAAGCCATTTTTTCTTTACGAATAACACGATTAAGCTCTCTCTGAACATGCTTCAATTGAGTCTTATCACCATTAAAAAACATCTTTCGTTTGATATTAAGCACTTTCTTTACACTACTGGTGATCCATGGCTTATTATTGGCATAAACTTTCACAACTTTAGGTGGAACAATAACATCTTTACAAAAATCAATATAACCACAAACAGTCTCAGTAAGTTCATTGACATCATTGGAGGATTCTATGAAAACGTCCCAGTCAGTACTTTCCAGTGCCCCCTTTAAACATTCAATATTCTCATGAGTCCATTGTTGAACTTTGATAGTTTTGGGTTTCTGGCGCTGAACTAGAGGTCTGTACTTGGGACTAAGTAGAACCAAATTGTGATCTGCACTTCCGAGATTGGGCAGTTTAGTCGAAACATAGGCATCCTTCAGGTTAGTGTAGCATTGATCCAGAATTGCCGATCCACGGGTATGGCATGTGACTTGACGATAATAGTTACTTTTTCTGAATGTGCAATGGTTGAAGTCACCATTAATGACGATAAATGCATCTGGGGATTTAGCTTCAATATCCTGGATCACATTATATAATTCCGATTCAGCCTCTTTTGCGTTCTTTCTGTGCGGGACGTAGACGGTAACGTTGATCACATGGGAGAATTCTCGGAGTAAATAGTAAGGGCGGATGCTAACCACAAGAATCTCAGAATTCGGTGTGCACACGGAGCTCTTAATGTGCACATTGTTTGGATGACAATACATATTATTTACATAGAGGCCAAGCCCACCTCCGCCATCTTTTCCCGCTGCAATCGTTCTATCGGCCCTAAGTAATGTGAATCCCTCAATATTTACATGTTCATCACTGTGATGTTCTCTAAGCCAGGTCTCTGTAAAGGACATCATACTAATTGTGCGAAATTCTTGCATATATTCAGCATTTGCTCGCAATTCGTCGATTTTGTTGGAGATAGACTGCACATTTCCCATAATGATGGACGGGATATACGGTTTGAACTTACAAGAATGTAGCCGTTTCTTCACTCCCGCAGCCTTCCCCCTTTTCCTTCGTGTAGTAGTACCCTTAAGTAGTTCCTTGGGTAAGTCGTCCGGTAAATGTCTGTGTAGACGTGGGTTGGCTTGGTCCCTTATGGTACGAAGTTCTTCGGGTGAGTAGCCGATACATGGTTTATGTTCATGTCCATTGCCGTAGCACATAAAACACAGCAAAATAATTACTAATCCACAAACTCCACGTACGACAAACATGATTAAAACAGTCCACTAAAAAACGTCCAACAACACTAAAATTCAAGTCTGGACAAACAGATAAGAAACAGCGAAGTAAAAACGAAAACGAATTAACGAAGTAAAAACCATGCGAGCTAACGTCGCCACAGGAGCAGCGCCGTAAAACGAGCAAAGGCGCATGAGAAGGGCAGTCGAAATGAGAAACTAAGGAAGATCGAGCCTCTGTAAAGGAGGATCTTACCTGGCTGGGAAGCTCCGGAGGCTTAAAATATTTTTCTTGCTCCGTGGGGATGAGGTTGTTTGAAAGTTCTTCTTTAATCTCCTCATGTCCAAGTTTGTTGGAACGAAGTTCTTCCCACCAAGAAAGTACTCTGTCAGTCACCGGAGTGCCAATGGACTTGCGGTGCGGGTTGCGGAAGCCGTCGTGACCGTCACTCTCAGGGCCCTCATCGGCGGCGCAATCGGCGACTTGGCCGGAGTCAGTGCCAAAAACATCGTGACCAACCTGGCTGTTTGCTCTGAAATCTGCAGTAGCAGGGCTCGGCAGGGCCAACAACGATGTAGCAGTAGCGGGTGTGCGCTGATGACGGAGAGGTGGCCCTTGGGCCGCTGAAGGTTGTCCAAATTGTCCAAGTTGCCCGCACATGAACGGGTGCATAACGTAGAACGGATACATAAGCGGCGCTATGTTGGTATACTGCCCTCTCGTGTCCATTGGGAGATTCCATTGCTGAGCGGCCTGAAGGGGTGTGCTGTTTCCCGGTGGAGGGGCAACCCAAGGCGAGGTAAAACCCGTACCGGTGTTGGCTAAGAATTGAGCCTAAGGGAGTCGAGAAACTCCTGGCACCAAAGATGGAGATTGACGTATAGAGCCCAGGCCATGGCCATATTTCTCTCTTTTCCGTGGTCTACAAATGGGGTGGGCATTATTTTGGTATGGTTTTGAAGGAAAAAATCCAAAAAACGTTCGGTTACTTTTCACCAGCGAGATTTGGTTACATTAATTAGTAATATTGATTTTTCTAATTGTTTTAATGTTAAAAATATACCGCTCAGCCTCGAACGCACATTAGCCAATCAGAAGACACGTTCTATTGACCATCGTCGATTGGCCAATCACAATCGCAGTAATGGAGTGGTCCGGTATCGCGTCGACACAACATGGCGACTTCCAGTGAGGGAGACGTTTCGTCTTCGAGCGACGAAAATACACATGAAATATCGTGTTTCATGTGCATTTCCCCGTCCAAAAAAAGCAGAATGACGGCGTTCTCTGTTAAAACATGGACACGCTTCCTAGAGTACGTCATCAAATGGAAAGATTTGGATGGGTCTCAAGCACAAATTGCGAGAGATTTCGCCGCCGAAAACTCGTCGGCAGTGGCAGGAGCAATACCACAACACGGTGGCTACCACACGACTTGCTACGCACGGTTTACAGATTCTCAGCGCATTGAAAGAATAACGAAAAGCATGAGAAAGAAAGCCGATGCAGCAGCTTCTACAGGTGAGCTTAAAATTTTCATTAAGCATGTTAAGTAAGCTTAAAACTTCATCATGTAAACTGAAGTTTTACTGTTGACTTTTTGGTCGATAATTTTGATATAAACAAAACTCAAACTCTGTCGTTGTTGTTGTCCATGTCATATCATGGGCCCAATCATGCCAATGTCTAAACCTTGCTGATAGTCCTACAATGAATAAACCCCTAATCATGAGCATGATTTCAGTAAATTTAAGGGCACGTGCAAGGATTAATAATGATCTTCCAGGCCGACTAGGGTTGTGTTACCACGTTATAAATTAAAGAACATGAACGGTGAGCAGGCCTATAATAATGCCTATTAAAATTATTTTTTTTTTTTTTCATTTCAGAGAAATACCAGATTTTGTTATAATAACAGGAAAAAGTTCCATATAGATGTGGGTCTTTCTATAAATAAGGGAGCCAAAGCGTGACGTGGTGTTATATCTCAAAAAATAATGTACTTTCTATATTCGTTGCATGTTTAAGTGGTGGGGATAGCTCTTACGTTTAATGTATAACTTCAATTTCTCGAATCAGATTTTTTGTTTTCATGTACGATCCAAAACTATCCATCACACTGTAACGGGGACACCGGTGTCTCGTTTCCTGTTACAGTGTGAAACTTGTGACTTGTTTTGCCATAAATTAGTAGGTTTTCATTTAAAATTTAAATTTCAAAGGTTAATATGTAAACATCATTGGTATAGTTACACTGTTATTCAGCTATTTTCAATAAAAACCTTCAAACGTACATGTACATTAGGCCAAGAAGTAAAAGCTGAACGTTTCACGCGTAACCGAGACACTGGTGTCTTTGTTACACTGTGACTCAAAAAGTCTTCTCTCCCTTATTATGCATCATAAATGTCTGAATCTAGCAAAGTGCATAGTAAAACATGCTACATACATGTTACTGCTACATGTATGTAGCATGTTTTACTATGCACTTTGCTAGATTCAGACATTTATGATGCATAATAGTCACAGTGTAACAAAGACACCAGTGTCTCGGTTACGCGTGAAACTTAAACTTTAAATGAAAACCTACTAATTTATGGCAAAACAAAGAAAGACCCATGTACAAAGCTCACTATAATGATTTACCAGCCCAGAGAAAGCAATACATGTCCTCGAAGTCAATTTCAAGGTTCATTTGCTTTTATTTTTAATTGTTTGCCAATGAACTAAAATGGCGACAGAACTACAAATACAAACATGTACATTGTGTTGGCTTTTTATATTTTATTTTTTCATCCTGGAGATAAAAATCTGGAAATTTGATACAACAGCAAAACTGTCATCAAATTTTCATTTAGACTTGCATTTCTAAATCATTGCAGAAATGTTTGAAAGATTGCAAATATTTTTCAAGTAGGCCCTACATTCAGACTTTGTTTCATACTGAGGTGAAATTTGAAAAGATGGCAGTGAAGCTATCGTACTCTTACAAGTCGTACATATATCATGCAACCATGATTTTTTTCTTATTGTTTTCTTTCTTGTGTGTGTTTATTTTGTAACAGCGACCACATCACAACTTGATGATGAACACAGTGAAAGTCCTCAACCAGCCAGAAAGAGACGAGCTCTTCGTTCCAGCATTGGCAGACCTCCAGTGCCTGCAAGGTCAAAGCATGTGTTACCAATATGTGCATCTTGTGTCAAAAAGAAAAAACAGTGGTTTGCAAAATCACTGGGAAGAGAAAAAAAGAACATCTAGTCAAATGCTCAACCATTGAGGCTGCTAATCTACAGAAAGCAGCGGAAGACAGTGGAAATGAATCATTGCTCGTGCAGATTAGAGGCCATAATTGTGTAGCGATCGAAGTTAGATACCATACTTCATGCTACCGTGATTTCACACGCTACCTCACCAAGCCCTCCAAAGCAGAAGGCAGAAGTGACACATCATACTTGCAAGCATTTGAAGTTTTCTCCAAGACGGTGGAAACACGCATAATTGAGAACAAGGAAATAATGCGGCTCAAGAAACTTAACGACTAGTTCGTTAAACAGATAAAGGAAACCGATGGTGTTGATGCAACGGCATACAAGACAAGCTATCTAAAACAGCGGTTGCTGAAAACATTCCCACAACTATGTTTCATCACACCACACATGAGGTCTCAAGGTGATATCGTGTATGTCAATGATATTCCCACATCTACTCTTGTGGAGGAACGGAAGCTGCTTGAAGAGGTAACGCAGTCAAGTGAAACCGATTCAACCACGGACTCTAATCCACCACCGGCGCAAGTTCTAAAGGAAAAACCATACTGGTACATTCATAAAGACCCAAATCAACTAGTCAATTCCTACAACACTGCATTGGAGCTGAGGACTGCCATCAAAGAAGTGAAACCATCTTTGCCATGGCCACCAACAGCAGAGAACCTCAACCTAGAAGAAGTAGAGAGGACTGTGCCCTGCATGTTGTATAACTTCTTGGCGTGGATGGTGGGAGCTTCAGAAGAGCCTGACACAGACAACAAGGTGGATGTTGCAGCTAAATTCCATAGGAAGCTTCTCTCCATTTCACAGGACATAATTTCTCTGGCATTCGACGGACGAAGCCTCATGCCAAAGCATTTGTCACTTGCAATGGCAGTCCGTCACGTGTGTGGATCAGCCCAGTTGGTAGGTCTGTTAAATGGTTTCGGACATAGCGTTTCGCACTCTGTTGTTCTAAATCATGACACAGCACTTGCAGCACAAGAGATCAGTCGTGGAGAAAATTCTCTTCCTTCCACCATTCACCCCGGCATTCCAACAACATTAGTGTGGGACAATAACGATTTTGGCGAAGAAACGCTATCTGGCTGCGGTACTACACACAACACAAACGGCATCATCGTCCAAAACAATGTAGATTCAACTGCTTCCTCTAGTTCTGCAGATCCAGGTACCAGAATGAAACGTTCAAGAAAGAGGTCACTACAGCCACCAGAAGTGAATTTAGATACATTTTACGGCGGTAGGAGGGAAGGTCCAACTCCATTTGCAAAACATGTATCACTTCTTCAGTCCAGCAATGTACCCTTGTTGCAGAATCCTTTGAAGGTTGATCTAGCTTATTACATTACCAAGTTCAGCACTGAGAGGATCTTGCCATCTTGGACTGGATTCAACCAACTCCTCTCCCAAGTTGAAGTTCCACCAAAGTCTAAAATAGGCTATTTAACCGTCATTGATAGCAGCCCAACTGAGATGGATACAGTACTTACAATTCTAAACAGAAGTAACTGAGATGGATACAGTACTTACAATTCTAAACAGAAGTGTTGACATCGCTGATAAGCTGAAGTTGGAGACAGTTGTCATCGTGATGGACCAAGCCATCTATTCAAAAGCACAGCTGATTAGGTGGAGAAATGCACAGTTCATGAAGAAACTTGTGATACGACTTGGTGCCTTTCACACTGCTATGTCATATCTGGGATGTCTGGGAAAGCGGTTTAGAGATGCTGGATTTCAAGATATATTGATAGAATCAGAAGTTGTTGCCACAGGTTCAGTTAATGGTGTCATGACCGGGAAGCACTACAACAGGGCAGTGAGAGCCCACAAACTGGTGGCAGAATCAATGCAGCAGATGCGAGTCAGTGCCTACCTCAAAACGATTTCAGATGAAGAGGGAGAGAGAGTGAAACATCTCATGAACAGCATGTCAGAGTCATTCCCAGGAGAAAAGTACCAGGAAATAATCAACGGCGAAACGTTCTGTCAGTTCCAGACATCTTTCAAAGAATTTGTGGAAGCTGGCAGCAAGAAACCAACCTTTGGATTCTGGAGTTCATATATCAACATGGTACAGATTCTCTTGCTCTTCCTAAGAGGCACTCGTGAGGCAAATTGGCAACTTCACTTGGCAAGTGTTAGATGCATGCTACCGTGGGTGTTTGCATATAACCAAATTAACTAGAGTAGATACCTTCCTCTGTATTGGCTTGAAATGTCAAATCTGGAAAGTACTCACCCAGCAATACATCAACAGTGCATGACAGGTGACTTTGCTGTTCAGAGGAGTACAAATGCCTTTGCCAAAGTTGCGTGTGATCAGACTATCGAACAGACAGCAAATCGGGACTCAAAATCCAAGGGAGGTATGACGGGGTTCACTACCAGCAAAGGAGCTGTGAACAGGTGGATATGGTCCCATCATGCACGTGGATCCATAACCCGAGAATGTGAGGCCATGGCAGGCAAAGAAGAGCACAGCAGCACACGATCGGAGCTTCTTGGGACTAGAGTGAAACGTGATAATCATGATATTGCGAAGATTGTTGACACAGTGAACAACATGGTGAATCCCTTTGAGTATGAAGAGGACGATTTAGTTAACATAACTTCAGCAACAGTTGCAACCATGGATGTCCAAGGTGACCTCGAGACTGCTCATGAAAGGGGTGAGGCAGCATTTACAGCATTCGCCGGTGAACGGCTACAGAAGGGAGAAATGGACTTCTTTGCTGTCATGAAGAAGATGAAGATGAAGACATTTACAGATATGTCAAAGGCAGTGAAACGAAGGGTGCATGGCAAGGATATCACAATCAAAGCTGACAGGAATCTACTTGCGCGATTGGTCGTGATTGGCCGTTTCAGAAACATAAATCTGCAGGAGCTGCTAACGTATTCATAGGGACCCTTGCCACTTGCACTCGCAAAATCAGATGGGTCTCTGGTCAAAACTAACAAAGCAAACTTGCTACATGCACTTAAAAGTCAGCCAGAAACTTCACCTGTGGCAGAGACCCCCATCGTGGGAGGAGTGTATATTATTGATGGCATGGCACTGTTACAGCAATTGAATGTAAACAAGCTACCAGGAGATCGAACCTTTCTCAACCTTGCTCTTGTCATCTTGAGACGTCTGGTTAACAGGGCAAAACATAACAAGTCCCAAGAAATTCACTTTGTGACAGACACATACAGGCAGATCTCAATTAAGAATGCTGAGAGGGCAAAGAGAGCAGCTAGTGGATCCCAGGTGATGAGAATACATGGTCAGTCCCTTCCCCAGCAATGGAAGAAGTTTTTGTCTAATGGACAGAACAAGGAATCTCTCGTAGAATATCTGGATGAAACATGGGCTACAGTTCTGACATCGGAGTTGAAAGGAGTGAAGGTGTTCTTGGCACATGGAAAGATGTGTCATTCTTTCTCACCGGGAAAGGAGGCAAATGAACCAGTCGTCAGGGTAGAAGAGGCAGATCTCGGCTCCACACATGAAGAGGCAGACACACGCATTTTTTTGCATGCATCCTTTGCTGCAAATACCAGTGCAAATGTTATTATTGAGAGTCCTGATACTGATGTTTTCGTTATTGGTATTAGTCTTCAGTCCGTTATTCCTGCCCCTCTTTACTTCCATACCGGAAGAGGAACAAAATTGCGAACCATTGATCTGCAGACCATACGGGATAGCATTGGAGATGTTAGCCAGGCACTGATAGGCCTACATTGCTTTACAGGATGTGATAGTGTGAGCTCCCTCTATGGAAAGGGAAAGAAGATGGCCCTTAAACTGCTTCTTAAGGAGACTGATTTGTGCCAAGCCTTCAGAGATCTTGGTGAGAGCTTTGACTTGCAACCAGACATAGCAGCAGCACTGGAGGTCTTTGTCTGCAGGTTGTATGGGCAACAAAACATCACAGCCGTCAACGAAGCTAGGTACAACATGTTCAGACTGCAAAGGAAATCAGAGATCGCCATGCCACCCAACCAAGATGCTCTCATGGAACACATCAAGCGAGCCAACTACCAAGCTGGTGTGTAGCATTAGTATTGTAATTAGTTTCATTGGAAGAATAATTAACATGGGAAGACATATTGTTTCAAATTATATTAGCAAATTTACACAGAGTACAAATTTATGCTTCAAAGTACAAAAGTATAAATATTACAGTATTACTTTAATCAAGCAGTGAAGTACATGTACATAATAACAGCAACATGAATTTAATACGAGCAAAAGAAATATTGAAATTATATTTATACTGATAGCTGTATAAATTATATATCAATTTCAATGTTGCCACAGTATACATGTTTATACATGTGGGTCCTAGTAAATATGAGGAAAAATTTATCATGATAATAACTTACTATATTTCCATTTCAGCTTATCCACTTGCATAAATTAGGGGAGCTGCTTTATAACATTGTTTATTGATAATTTTTCAGGTGTTTACAAAAGGAGTCTTCAAGCAGACCCAGACATACCAGACCCTGAGAATCATGGATGGAAGATGGAAGATGGGGAGCTGACCATCAACTGGATGAGCCTTTCTCCTGCACCGGACAGTGTAATGTAACTGGCATATTGTACTGGTAACTGTAAAAAACGTCAATGCGGGGATGCGGGCATTTGCACATGTCTGCAAAACAATGTCCCATGCACAGATCTCTGCAAATGTGCCAGAGGTAATTGTAGTAACATCACTGGACACAATGAATTTGATGATAGTGAAGATGATCATGATGACTATGATGATGAAGGTAGTGATAATGAAGAGGATGACCCTGTTACAGATACTGTACAACTTTAATGAGTTACTTGACTAAGGTGTGAAATTTTTCACCGCAGAGTAGGAATGTTCAGTTGGATTGATATGTAGGGGTGGTCCAATGAAAACATGTATGCTTTTTAAAGGTACGTAATGTTATGAAAAGGAGGGTTAACTGTCATCAAGATCCTTCCAATCTGTGTAATGTTATAATGTGAAAAGCCTGATCATCTCTCAATTTGAAATAATGTGTCATCTTAAACGATCAATGATTTGCAATTTTCATATTTTGTGACTTACAATGGAGAACATGAGAACGTTAACTGCAGACTGAGTTGGCTTCACATCACAATTTCAAAAGCAGTTAAAATCAAATGGGTATTAACACTGTAAAAACATACAGGTAATAAATTCATCAGGATTGTTCCTGGAGCCATGTGGATAGCACTTCTTGTAACAGATTTAAAGGATACAAAGTTCAATCTTGAGGTACATGTACCAACTAGAAATAATTTTGTAATCTGTTATATTATGAGAGCTATTTAATTGTGAAGCAGAACAACTTTCTTCAAATTACTTCCAGCATGTACATGAATCTGAATCTGAATTTAAACAAATTAAGCTCTATTTTAAGGACGTGATCACTGGATCTGCATAAAGTTTGTAGATAAAAGGAAGCCATACATGTATCTTTTCTGTGGAATACATCAAAACTGTTGTTATGTGAACAGGAAAATTGTTGTATGAGAGAAGTGGGGGGAAAGAGGGGAGAGGGGAAAACAAAGTTTCACCAATATTAATTTCAGAATGGTACAAATTAGAAACTAAATCTTGGCAACCAGAAAAAAACTAGCTTAGAGCAACTGACATTGCAGGGTAACTACCTGGGCCCAATTTCATGGCTCTGCTTACCACGGAATTCTGCGCTTACGGAGCCCTTGTAGCACACAATTCTATGATACGTAAGCGCAGAATTCCGCGGTAAGCAGAGCCATGAAATTGGGCCCAGGTACATGTATGTTATGACGTCGCTTGATGTTGATCATGCTATCGTGTTATTTTTTTGTTATTCACCTGCAATTGATGCTCCAAGCAAGTTTTAACTTGTCCACATCATTATTTTTAATTATACATTAAAATCAGCATTAACTGTTTGATATTTTTATGGGTCTAGACCAGGGCCCAATTTCATAGAGCTGCTTAAGCACAAAAAGTAGCTAAGCACAACTAAATGATGCTTAACAGAAAAAGGTTACCAGCCAAACTACCATGACAAATGTACAATTTGTGACTGGTATCCTGCCCATTTGTGCTTAGCAGACAGTTGTTAAGTAATATTTACTGCTTAAGCAACTCCATGAAATTGGGCCCTGCAAGTACCTGTATTTATCATAATACATGAACTGCACGTTACAAAACCTTTGTTGGCTTGTTATGTAAAGTGAAACTCATAACTCCCTTGAGCGTGTACAAAATGTATTGGAAATGGCGAATTAGGAATTATTATGGTTAATAAATAAGTGTACAATAAGTATTTTATAAGAAATTTCATTCGTTATGTGTTATTTGATTTGTGATTTTCTTTTTATTTAATAACATGTAGTTGGTGTTAGTTGCGGGTTTGAGCCTTCGGTTCTCAGTAGTGTACCACATTATCGCTTGTGAAAAGTAGTATGTTGTTCCTGGTACTATGGGCTTCCATTTCCTACCCTTTTCCCTCCCACCCCCGATGTAGACCATTGAATCAAAAAACTAGAGGCATATTGAGCCCATGGCCCATAGTCTAGTAGGGAAACTGGGCAAGGTGACCCAATTTTTGGCTCGTTCCCAACGTGGCAAAGCTGATCTCCCGCCCGAAGCAAGGCGGGGTCGCTATCTCTGACATTCCGGCCGACCCAAGGCGAGGACGGCATGGAATTAACAGCGGTAGAACTAGAAGGACATGTCGTTTTCTTGCTAACTGTAGGCGGTGGAGCTGTCTTGCTGGACGGCTTGCCTTTCTTGGACGTGGATGAAGACATTCGGAAGTCGGCTTAGTCGAAAATATGGGCCGTGAGGTAGAAACCAAATAATTATATAAAAACGATAGTGGTTGAAGACGAGCACGTAAAATGCGTGCGAACAGACCGTACCACGAAGAACAAAGACACGCTTCAATGGTTATGAGCAGCATTTAAGGGGCTGGGGCCCGTGCTTATTTGCAATTTATGAATGGAAGGTCATTGTATTTATTTAAAGGTGGTTCAGACCGTATTAAATGGACAATAATACAGGGTGAGTCTTGACGACTAGGCTGAAATAGAATTCCGGAGCCTGTGGTGAGTTTAAATGTACTTCTGTTTCTTGCCAAATGAGAGATAGTCCAGGACAGTTTCATGTTATTCTTTGGCATGGTTGGTTTTCCCATGCACACGCATGTGTGTATTATTTGCTGCTGTATGCTGCCATGCCTTGCATAGTGTCTGTCAAAACCCATGTGCGTTGTGCATGCCGTCCGACCTGCAATCGCCATTGCGTGTCGTAATTATTATACTAGTACATATACATATTCCATGTATAATGTATCATTTATCTCACAAGGTGTGTATGGTTATGTTTACTTTGTTTCAGATGAAGTGGTAGACTAAATTCATGTGCATCGCACCAAGGGATTATTATTTTGATTATTAATTGGATTGGTGATACTTGAGCTTTTGAGGGTTTGCCAACGATGTATTGAAGATTGTCCTGCTACTGCTATTAACTGATTATTCTGAAATTATTCTCCAATTGAACTGATTTAACTGTGATCTCCAATAAATCATCGAAGGAACATTTGAATCAGACCTCGATTCGTGAACTTGAGTCTAATTTTACCCTGTTTATGATACACACTCGTCCCAAATAAATTGGTGACCAACCCCCTTCTTCAGCTGTGTTGCCGTCGCCCCGGGTTTCACTACAGTACACCAACTCGACTGAAAATTTCCAGCAGTGCTTCAGCCACTGTCGTTGTCTCTACATTCCTCAAAGCCACTGCTTCCGGATACCGGGTTGCATAGTCTACAACCGTGAGGATGTATCGTTTACTCTTATCTGTTGCAGAGAAGATGGGCCCAACAATATCAACAGCATTTTGTTGAAAAGGTGTATCTATAAGCGGCATACTACCCAGGGGTACTCTTGTTATTCTACCTTTTGGAAATGTATGTTGACACACATCGCAAGACTGGATGAACCCTTTAATATCAGACTGGATACCCGGCCAGGAGAAAGATGTCAACACCTGATCAGATGTCTTCTGGACTCCCTGATGTCCTCCGAGAAGTGACTCGTGTGCAAGCTTCATCACCTGTAATCTTAACTTTAAGAGGGACAATCACTTGATGGAAAATGTTGTTGTGTTCAACCAAAGGAGAGTGGAATTCCCTGTACATTATTCCCTTGTGAATTGAAAACTAGATGTCCGTCCACCCTTTCCTTCTTTCTTACCACCACTGTCAACTAGTTCTCTACATCGTTTAAGAGAGGGGTCCTTTCCTTGCTCAATCTGAAGTTCCTTAGTGGTAATGATGTCGGTAATACCACTGGGTACCTTAAGACTGCGTGTTGGTTTGCTCTCCGCTTGCCTTTGTGCTCTTGTTTGGACTGCAAGGGCTATCTCTGATGTATTTGCCATTGGGATCACTTGTGAAATCTTCTTCAATGACTTCAGTACTTCTTCCTCTTTACAAATTGGGTCAGGATCAGTTGGACCACGAGCACCATTGATGTTTCCTAAAACTAAATCAAACACTGGATGTTGCATACATACAGCTGTTACACAACCTGAGAAAAATGGAGTGTTTACTTGAACATTGGCGATAGGTAGATTCCTTACAGTACCATCCAACATCACACAATCTTTATATTCTCCTGTAAGTTGATCATCGGTTACAAGACTTTGTCGAACAACTACCCCACTGCATCCACTATCCCGTAATACTGGTACCTTAAGAGTTTCCCACAAAACCTGTTTTCACTGGTAAACCTTGGAACTTTTGTTCTTTGCAAGCTGCACTCATTAGCAGTTGTAAGGTAACATGATCGTCTTGTCTACAGCAGTCTGTTAATTTCGATGTTGAATGATTGCAACGGCTACAAGACTTACCTTCATAGATCAGACTACTCCAACCTGCAACATAGTATTTTGGCCTAAAAGATACAATTTCCAGATGTTTAGTGCTCCTTCGATTGAGTCACAGAACAGTTCAAAATGTAAGCACAATGTATCTCCATTGTTACTGTTCGTTGTTACTTACACTGACCTCACTGCTACCAGCCATGACCAACTGCAATGCATTGCAGTACACCAGTGATGAATTCAACAGCATCAAATCCAGTACCCAACAACACAACTTACCTGAAGATGTGTTTCAACACATCAAATCTATGGGAATCCTCAAATGGCACCACCGACACAGAGGTAGTAGAGGAAAACATAAGGTAACCATTACTCAAACTCTCACATCACAAAGTAATGTTGTCGATCATCGCACCATGAACCAACATTTGACACACCTCGGATTGATCAATTGCCAATCAGCATGCAACAAAGCAGATATCATCAAAGATCACATACATGATCACAATATTGATATTCTTGCTATAACTGAAACTTGGTTTCGCTCAGATAAAGACAAACACACCGATGAAGTAATCCCAAGAGGATTTAAATTGGTCCACACGCCCAGAAAAGGACGTAGAGGAGGTGGTGTAGCCCTGCTTTACAAATCCTCACTCTCAGCATCTGTCATTACAAATCAGTCGCCATCTTCCTTTGAATACATCGAGGCAGACTTTGTCCATAACCACGGCAACGCCAAACACTTCCGAATCATTGTTGTATACCGTCCACCACCGTCTAAGAAGGCCAATTATCCCTTTTCTTTGTTCCTTGAGGAATTTGCTGATCTGCTAGACCGCCAGGTGTTGTTCACAGGTGACCTTATAATCCTAGGTGACTTCAATGTCCATTGGGGCGACAACACGGCAGACAGCAGACGCTTCGGTGTTCTACTTTTGCAGCACAATATGCAACAAAGAGTGGACACAAAAACACACACATCTGGTCACACAATAGATCTTGTGATTACTCGCCATCTAGATACACTAATACAATTTGTTGCACCTGCAGACTACATTTCTGACCACTGTGCCATCCATTGTCAGCTGGACTTACAGAAACCAAGATATACAAAGCATCAGGTTACATACCACAAAATTAAGACAATAAATCAAACCAAGTTTAAGAAGGATATCGCAACATCTCCCCTCCTCAGTCAACCTGCCGTTTCCCATGACTCCCTTATTGCCCAGTATAACACCGTTCTCAGCTCGCTGCTTGACATCCATGCCCCTCAAAAAACCAGCACGGTCGTTGATAAACCTAAGATCCCATGGTATAACGAGGACATTGCATCATCCAAACGGAAGCGTCGACAACTTGAGCGACGTTGGCGCACATCCAACCTTCAGGTCGACCGAGAACGTTTCAAAACTCAGCGAGCGCTAGTTAAAGCTAAATTTGATAGCTACAAGACCGCCTATTATTCTGACAAAATTTGCAACTGTGATGGTGACCAAAAAGCGCTCTACCAAGTTATCAATCACCTCCTACATAGGAAAGCAACACCTGTCCTACCATCATCGTCATTATTATCAGACACCTCCTCTATGGTTAACAAATTCTCTGATTTCTTTGTTAACAAGATTGCAAAAATCAGAGATGACATATCTAGCCAATCTGAACCCAGCAATGACCCCACTCAAGCAGATGTCGAATTTCATCGTGTGCCCCATCGTCTCCCTCTCACAACACTAGCACCTGCTTCAGAGATGGAGATAATGAGGATCATCAAAAATTCCCCCACGAAAACATGTTCACTAGACCCCATCCCAACATCCATGGTGAAGCAACATATCGATATATTGATTGGGCCTATAACTGAATTAATCAACAAATCCCTCATCACCGGACATTTCTCTGACAACTTTAAGAAGGCTCTCATCACTCCTGTAATAAAGAAACAATCTCTTGACTCTAATAACCTCAGCAATTACCGCCCAATATCTAACTTGCCATTTTTGTCGAAGGTTGCTGAGAAGACGGTTGCTACCAGGTTGAACGCCCATCTCACTCAGCATTGTCTACGTGACGATCTACAGTCGGCATATACACGTTTCCACAGTGTGGAAACAGCGCTTGTCAAGGTCCATAACGACATCATGCTGGCTGTAGACAACAAGAGGGCTGTTCTCCTGGTACTACTTGATCTCTCAGCGGCCTTCGACACCATTGATCATAACATCCTACTGCATAGATTACAGCATCAATTCGGAGTACAAGGTGTTGCTCTTGACTGGTTTAAATCTTACTTAAACAATCGTTCTCAGGCAGTTAATCTATCGGGTGACTTATCTAAAGAAACTAAACTCAGCCATGGGGTACCACAGGGCTCTGTTCTAGGGCCTCTGCTTTTCACTCTGTACATCTCTCCTCTTGGTAACATTGCCCGAAATCACGGCCTACAACCCCACTTCTACGCGGATGACACGCAGATCTACGCTACATTTTCTCCCAGTATACCTGACAATGACACGAATACACAACACATTCTAGAGAACTGCTTAGGTAACTTCCGCAGTTGGATGACTGCCAACTTACTCAAATTCAACGCTAGCAAAACTCAATTTCTTGTCATCTGTTCACCGCATCTCAGAAAAAGAATTTCTATATCAAACATACACATAGCTGATACACAAGTTGCCTCCTGCTCCGAGGCATGTAATCTTGGCGTCATCTTTGACCAGTCAATGAATCTTGACCGACAGGTTACATCTGTGTGTCAGTCTGCTTATTATCATCTTCGTCGCTTAGCTGGAGTCAGAGCATCACTTTCACAATCAACCGCTGAACAACTCATCCATGCATTCATTTCATCTAGATTAGATTTCTGCAATAGCTTACTATTTGGATTACCAAAACACACACTAAAACGACTTCAATCAGTACAAAACGCTTCTGCTCGCTTACTGACTAAAACAAGATCTTCTGACCACATAACACCTATACTACACACTCTCCACTGGCTTCCTGTTGAATATCAAATACAATTCAAAATCCTACTCCTATCTTACAAAGCCATTCATGGTCTAGCTCCATCATACATACAGGACCTCTTGCAAATCCAGACCCTGCGACCTGGCCTTAGATCATCCTCATCACTGGTACTTTCTGTTCCACACACTCGTCTGGCATCGTACGGAGACCGGGCCTTTTCCAGCTGTGCACCACGTCTCTGGAATTCCTTGCCAGACGAGTTGAGGAACTCAAAGAACCTTTCCTCATTCAAGAGCTCTCTCAAGACATATTTGTTCAATCTCGCTTTCAGTACTACAGTTTAGTGTTTCCTTTGACCAGCGCCTTTGAATGGGTCTCCAGATACTGTGCGCCTTACAAATTCTCTGTTATTATTATTATTATTCTATGGACTGTTGACTGGATTGAACATCAATGTTATCTGCTGGTATCATACCTGAAGCTGTGGTTACTGGTCCAGATTTACTTCGGTATCTGCAGTTTGTCGCAATATGATCTGTCTCAGACAACTGCACCCATCTGTCAAAACTGCAAATTGAGTCGCCGTCTCAATCTTGTCTGGTTTCGCCATCCGAAACTTATTTCGGAAACCATCCTCCGTCAAATTATATTGCCTAAATAGGGCAGCTTTCACTACATCATAATCATTAGCATCATGAACAGCCAATCTAGAGTAGGTAAATAGGGCCTTACCTGTCAGTAGGGCGCTAAGGTTTATAGCCCAGTTCTTGTGCTTCCAACCTACTGATAATGCATATCTCTCAAACCGTTGTATATATGCATCAATATCATCCTTTTCATCATGAAACACGGGCAACTTGGGAACTCTGCTGGCCTTAATGATTGATTTCTTTTCTTCGATACTTACATCATGGGCTTCCTGAGTTTCGGTTTCTGTTTCACTCAGACCTGCATTTCCATGATCTCTCTTTCCTGTCTCTTCAACTCTAACATCTGCACTCACTCTTCTCTTGCTACTTTCTCTCTTTAACAAAATCTAAGAGACCTTTTCCACTCAGACCGATCTCCTTACCCATCTCTACCAACTTATCCATGGAACATGTCTGCACACTCAGCTGGCTTAAACGCTCAAATGCCACTAAAAGAAACACTATGAGCATGCTATGCAGCGCTAACTTTTGGCGTGAGGAAGAAACGTCTGGATCACGGATCTGTATAAATGAAACAATCTATAACCATAATTATTATAACTTTGATGTAAAACCACGGCAATTAAACTACTTGGTGAGTACAACACATTTTTATAGTATTCAGTGGAATACTGTGACCAGGCTATTGTTCTGTTTTAGTTCAATCTTCCCGGACAAGCCCCCAAAATTGTCAGAACTTTTAACCTGCTCAATTAAAGGATTCAACTAACACCATAAATGACGTTCTCTGAGACCCATATTCCTTTCACGTAAGTTTATTTTCTAAAAAAGGTATCACCTCCAAATAGTAATATTTACACAATACACAATAATTGAGAATAAGGTTGCGATGTAAATTCTACCCCGCTTCAATTTATCCTTGCCCTATGTCATTGGTCTCTGTGCTTGCTCCACATCAATCCCAAAAGGGATACATAACTAACTCAAGTAAATGCTGGGTCACAAAATATATCCAAGGTTCAGGTTTAAATCAGTGAAACAGTCCTGGTCTTACTCAAAACCTTTCCACTGTCATACAACAGTTCAAAACGGTGAAACAGTCCTGGTTGTAACCACAAAACCTTACCCCAAAGCCCCCAAAATTGTCAGAACTTTTAACCTGCTCAATTAAAGGATTCAAATAACACCATAAGTGAAGTTCTCTGAGACCCATATTCCTATGCCACGTTTCAAAGAAAACAAAGAACATTCCTGCCAGTATAAGCCCCTATATAAGGGCACCCTATGGAATACTCGTCAGTGGTTTAAAGTGATAATTACACTGGCCCAATGGAGAGCAATGGGTGGGATCCCTGTATGTTATGCTCATTTCGTCTATGATTGGGAGGGTGTCACGTGATTCCTCATTTCGGTAATGGATTGGTAGAATCCTAATCAAACTTTGTTACCCTCGTTTAATTGGGAGATTCTACCTCACCATTACGTGAGACTTTAAAGCAGGACAGTGTATTATAAAAGTTACAAGTCCTAGAAAACAATTCACATTACACACCGTGAAAACAAATCAGAAACTGACAGGAAAAGTGTTATAACATCTCAAACAATTGTTATTGAACACTTCCAAGTGGACATCAATCTACTTATTAAGTTCCACAGGATTAATCTTTCAAATTAAATCCAGAGACTATACCATTAATACATAAATAGGTATACTTCAGGTTTATCACCTTGTCATTTTAACATTCCTCCGAAATAATAAACAGTCAAACTACTGTTTGGGAGAAATCATGTAATCAATAAATCGTTCATTTATTACTCAGAACAGCCTCCGCAAAAGCACTTTGGGGTCCCTTAGGACTAATAATACTGTTACTTCTGTTGTAAAATCTTGCAAACATAGATGAATTTGTCCACCCCGCAGTTTGCAAGATGATGTCAATTGGTACTCCTTTGCTTGCTGCTATTGAAGTTGACGCAACTCTGAAGCTGTGTGGCTTAAACATAGCATCAATACCAGCTTCAGTTGTACATATTTTCAGCCACCGTGACACGGTCGATGTACCTATCTCTTTGTGTAGGGTTGTATAACTCAAGAATAATTTTGTTTGAGCATTGCGGAACAGCTTGGTCCGTTTCAGATACTCATGCATGAGTATGAACAACACAAATAGTTTTATCATGGGGGTAAGCCAACTAGGTAATAACTGGTTGCGCTGTCCCTGTCTTTGATGTTTAAATTAAGTCAGTGGTCAAAATAGTCACCTGTTTATTTACTACTTTCATATTTCTTACATCAAAAAGTGCTAGAGTCTGGGCCCTTTGGCCAGTAGTTACTGCACACAAACATATGAGTTTATGTGGTAGTTGTTTTAGACTAGTATAGCAGTGAGTGGTTCTAAACTTCGGATAAAGCGAAGTAGTGTGCCGACATCCCATGTTTATGAATACTGGGGAAATTAAGGCCTTATGTTGAATAAGCCATGCATGAATCTTACTGTGAGTGGGTGGCTTCCAAACTTTCTGTCTGTGGTTATCCAAATTAAGGAGGATAAAGCACTCCGAGCTGTGTTGACTGTACTGTATTCGGCACCTTGGCAAACCAGCTTGAATTGGATCCAGTGATTGTTTAATCCAGTGATTGTTTTAAGTGCAACCATTTGGTAAGTGATACAGAATACTGTCTCTGTGTGCTCTGTCTCCACGAGTGGAGGATGATGTTAGCAGTTCCTGTTGAAAGGCCTCTCGAGATGAGGGTTTTCCGGACAAGAGAGCCGGACATATTATCATCTGACCTTCTAGTGGGTGGAGTTGAAGTGGCGCATGAGGCAGGAAGAATAATTGTCTGTTTTTTGGTAGCATTACTGGGTGCGTTACAAGTAGTCGGAGCAGTCTGGGAAACCAGTATTGAGTTTTCCAAAATGGAAACATCAAAATGACTGTTACTTTGTCCAACGCTCTTTTGCAAAGTCCTGTTAATAACAGCAAAAGGAGAAAAAGCATAAATTAATTCATTTGCCCATGATATTGAGAAGGCATTGGATGCTTTTGCCTCCGGATCAGGGAACCATGAAACAAATGGTTTGAATTGGTAATAGATGCAAACAGGTCAACACTTGGTGTAACATTGAACTTAGACAAGATCTTACAAAACATCACAGGGTCTAACTTCCATTCAAAATGATCATTAAAATTACATGATTAGAAGTCTGCACTAGTACTGTGCACACCAGGGATGTGACAAGCAATTATCCATACGCCATGTTGTATGCACCAGAACCACAACTGTCTAGACAACTCATTCAATTCAACTGAATGGCATCCCCCCATGTGATTTATATATGCTACTGCTGTTGCATTGTCTATCAGAACTGACACTGTTTTGTTCCCAACGTGACTGGTGAATGACATTAAAGCATGCAGAATTGCAAGAAGTTCAAGGTTATTTATGTGGTGTAATTTTTCACTTGATTTTCATCGTCCGTTAATGTGCATTTGAATCTTGGGGTATGATGCTCCCCAGCCAATATTGGACGCATCAGTGTAAATCTGAACATCCGCATTACGGGGTAATATTGGTCGAGAGGTGGAAGATAAATTTTGAATCCACCGGTTTAAATCAGACTTTCCTTCTTCAGTCAATGACATTCTGGCATGAAAATTGCCATTAATTTTCTTCAAAGCATGGTCTTTGGGTATCCCTGAACTTCAATAGAATTAAGGTCCAAGAGGTTCAGCTGGGAAGTAGGACACTAGTTTACCTATAGCTTGTGACACAAGCAGGATTGTTGGGCGAGTTTGGGTTGCAAGGTTTTCACATAAAAAGAAATTCTGACTTTAAAGTAAAAGTCAACACGTCCCATCAATTGCTGGATCCTTCACCCAAACACTATGTTGTCTCTTTATATTATCCTTTTTTTTTTCATGGTTCATCATTTGTAACTTGTGTTTACGTATCATCCGGTACAGATTTAGAATGTTCGTAGATAATCATTATCACACAAACCGGGCATATTTAAGACCACGAGGACCCTGCGATTCATTAAATGATTGTCAATAGATGACGTCATATGGACGATTATACCTTCAACAAAACATGTCCGATCGTGTTCTCTTGCCGTAATTGTTGTTGACCGTTTCGGACAAGATTGAATTCGTTTAGTCCTTTCTTAGTTTAAAGTGATTAAAAACAACGGATTCATTTAAAACTCCGATATTTGAAGCAAAGACGAAGCTTCATAAAAGGACTGTCCGATACCCATTTTGTATGTGTTTCAGAAATAGAATTCCTGACAGAGATCTTAAATATGTAGTGTCATGTAGTTTAATTTTAATAGCGATCTTCAGAAGCACAAGGTTCTCACAATACATGATTTCAAACATCTCATGTGGTTATGAAAAACAAAGTCAATACTCTTTATCTCTGATACAAATTAAATACCTATCTATTTTATAGTACAACAAAATACTAAGTTTTCATGGGCCTATGTGAATGTAACTGTTTGTATAAGTCAATAAGTGGTGGAAGAACAGATAGAGGTCGCGGTATTATAAGACTGATTTTGATGGCTCTACAAAATGTACCGGTACTGTTTTAAGGGATGAAAACCAGGTTCTAAACTTAATCAGTTTCTTAACCGATGGACCCGTGTAATGTAAACGATAAGCTATAAATAATTTAGAGTTGGATGGCGTAATCCGTGATTCGGCCGATAGTATTGTCATGTAAATCATTGTAAGTTATTGTTCTCAGTCATAGGGTATGGCGGCACGCGTCGTGAAGAGATGGCATAACGGTCAAACCCCAAAAACAAGCTGATGACCTCATAAGTCAACAACGCCATTGACTGAACAGCAATTCCTTGGACGGGTCCAAACGTGTTTTTCGGTAAAGATGAAATATCTAGTAATAGAGAAAATAACATCATTTTTCGTTGCAGTCACGCCATAATTTTTAACCAATCACAGGCCAGCACATGTTTTCGTCACATTTAATTCAACCGATCACAATCAATGCTGCATTCGGGAATGTTCTATAAGATTGGACAAACCCAAGACAGCTCATCACTCTGCTTCAGAGACCACTTCGTGACGCACCTAGAGGAGAAGTGCCATAACTGATACAGCGAAACTCGTTATACAGTCATCATTTATCATTAACGAAAAAAGAAAGGTCAGGTATCCAATGTAATATTAATATTATTTTAGATGGGAAATTGTAATTAATCACTGCGGTTGTGAGGGTTGCTGTTTTAAATGATTTCACTGTTGTGTTAGTAAGTTTCAGTGTGATAAAATGTCTAAGAGAAAGAGCTCTGCAAAATAAGCTCTACCAATCATATTCTACCTAGTTTTTTTTTTAAACAAAATGACCCTTTCTGACAGTACACGAAGGCTATATAAACACACGTACCGTTTAAATAACAAACTTTTAATGCAGTATTAATTCAATCTCAAGTAAAGACGATGAATATTTTTAATATGTGCCACAATGAATGATTGAACAATGAGGTTTGTACAACATTTTACTTTTAAAAGTCAAGTTGTATTGATGAGATGCCGCCATAGAGTTATATAATAGAACTAGAGGGTGTACTCGCTATACCACGCACAGAACTCCACTGACTCACCATGGGCGAAAATCCCTTTCGGCATACGAATGTCCACTTAGAAAATGGCTGTTGTGTGAACGGATGAGTAACCAGTGTAAATGAATGGTCCGCGCCATTTTCTCAATGGTCAAAATAATGCTCCATGTCGGGCCGTGTCGCATGGTTTGTACACCCTCTAGTTCTTATATATAACTCTATGGATGCCGCAGGTGACATCAAAAGGTAATTCACGTAATTTTGGATTCTTTTTCAAGAAGCATTTTATGAAAAAACTTTACAAGATTTGATTGTTTTGGTATTAATTGAATACTGGGGGTTCCCCTTTCTTTTCTGCAGATCAGATCAAGCTGTTTTCTTGTGATGTATGCCATAAAACCTTCAAACGAGGTAACTACATTCGTCATTGTGCCCGCCATAACAATGTTAAACAACACAATTGTGATGTCTGTGGGAAGGTTTTTGCCCGTCATGATAACTTCATCAGACATCAGCGCAGCAAGCATCAGATGGATGTTCCACAAGTCGGTCGTGGCGGGGCCATGGGAGATGACAATGCACCAAAACGACAAAAGATCTCTAATGTCACCGATCTGTACCACGTCGAGACTGTGTATGAAACGCATATGAAGAAGTTGAACACCAAGGGGACTACCTATAAAGTTAAATTTAATAATAACCTTGACGTCCAAGACCCAACAGCTATCCTAGAAACCTTGCATAGGGTGTTTGAAAGTCTTCTGGACACGCTGACAACTGGCGCTGAAAGTCAGATTTTCATTCGCATAATAGTAACTTGCGCTGAACTGGACTATCCTATACAACTTCCATTTATTACTAAAGATAAACTGACTGCTAAATGCTTCCTGGCTAGAGTGGAGCAAGTCCTGCAATCGTACGAGGAATTTTCCATAGACAGTAGCCTGGAAATTCATATGACCCATGTCTCTATGCCGCTAAACGGTAAACATAAAAAGAAACGTTACGTTAACTTTGAGCGCTTTTTGAAAGAAAAGCAGTGTTTCATTCAGATTAAAAATAAAGACAATCTATGTTGCGCTAGAGCCATCGTAACAGCCAAAGCAAACGAGGATGACCATGAGAAATGGGAGGCCATACGTCATGGATGCTCTCTTCAGCAAAAACTCGCCGAAGATCTTCATAGGCAAGCTGGAGTTCCTATGGAGAAATGTGGCATTTATGAAATCAAACAATTCCAAAGCGTGTTGCCTGGTTACCAAATCCTTGTTTCCAAGGAACATTTCAATGCAATCATCTATAAGGGTCCATCGGCCTCCAAACGAATAACACTTTACCTGCATCATGGACACTATGATGTCATCACAAGTATGCCGTCTTTCCTCAACCGGAGTTACTTCTGCATAGATTGTTTGAAAGGTTACAATACGACGATCGATCATCGTTGTGAGAATTCATGCAAGCTGTATTTTCAGACCAATTGCATCGAGGGAGAGTGGATCTATTGCAACGATTGCAACCGATCGTTCAAGAGCACCACGTGTTTTAAAAATTACAAACAAAAAACCAGCCCAGGCAAATCGGTTTGTCAAACTCACTACAGATGCCAAACATGCAGTCAGGTTATCAGTCGCAAACGTCACTGAGGCAAAGAACATGTTTGTGGTGAAAAATATTGCTGTACTTGCAAAGAATATGTACCCAAAGACCATCTCTGTTATATGCAACCTGCTTGCAATCTGCCGGCACTGGAGAACACCCACATTGAATCCCCGGTGATGGAAAACACTCTCGATGAAGATGAACAGACAACAGACAGAAGACGACGCTTCACCTGCATACATCTTCGATTTTGAGTGTATGCAGGAAACAGGCATTCATGAACCAAATCGTGTATCACGCACAGGGTGTGGCCAGTGTCTTGACTGGGAAGATGGTCAAGCTTATCAGAGATGTGGTGAACGACAACGAAGTTTTTACGGTCCAAACACAACTAAAGATTTCTGCGAATGGTGGGGAGAGCAATGCAGGGGCCATAGTAGTTTGTCAGAGGATATGATTCCTACTTTATCCTTTGACATCTATATGATAATGCTATCTTACCCCAGGTCATCCTAAATGGCGCTAAAGTCATGAGTATCGCTGTTGGCGCAAACAATATGAAGTTCATCACTTCCATGAACTTCCTGCCCATGGCACTGTCCAAGCTTCCCAGTGTAGTCAGGCGGCTTATGGCCATATTTTGGATAGATGTGGACACTCCGGACAAAAGCACCAAATTTTTTCTACATACTATTTATAACCCAAGGTTTCCATTTTTGGTAGGAACCACTTTCCCAAGACACATTATAGCGGCCATCTTGGATTTTCAAAATTGCCGCCGTACAAAAATCTATATTTACCAATATTTCAGCTTCTAGGTCACTTAGGATCACGATTTTTGTGTTCAAACATACATTTTCATGGTCAAGGAATACAGCTGTACCATTTAGAACAGCAAGAACCACTTCCAAAACAAAGTATGGCAGCCATCTTGGATTTTCAAGATGGCCGCCTTTTGAAAACCTATATTTACCAATATCTCAGCTTCTAGGTCACTTAGGATGACCATTTTTGTGTTCAAACATACGTTTTCAAGGTCAAGGAATACAGCAGTACCATTTAGAACAGCAGGATCCGTTTCCAAAACAAAGTACGGCAGCCATTTTGGATTTTCAAGATGGCCGCCTTTTGAAAACCTATATTTACCAATATCCCAGCTTCTAGGGGACTTAGAATCACAATTTTGGTGTCTAAACATACATTTTTATTGTCAGGGCTTATAGCTTTCCCAATTTGTTAAGGAGTAGATGTTTAATTTTGTTGTAAACACACGAAAATATAAATGGCCGCCATTTTAAAACATTCTATATACACTGAAAACATTAATATTGCAATGAAGCATTCAAATACATTCTTTTATGCAAATGTCTCAGCCATGCCACATAAGATCGCAATCTATGTTATTAAACATAAAATTATTATATTTAGGATGGTGCTAGATGCATGAGTTGGCCCCTGAAAAATAAATGAGGCGGTAGTAAAGTAACTGTTAAGGTCATTGTTTCAATAATTAGCAGCAGTAACCTGACAAACTTTAGCCAACAGGTGGCGCCATTCACTTGCGTTGCTAAGCTACGTGTGGATGAATGTCAGGCAGCCATTGTTAACTCAAAGTGTAACATGAAGACCTAGTATCCCACAGATTTCTGTGAACAAGTCTTTTGATACTTTCTTTTTGTGAGCTGTTGAATTCCTACAACCAAGTAAGTACACTGTGTCAACTGTTATTAGGGGAACAAATGATTTGTGTTATGTTCTACAAACTCTGAAGTGTTTACAGCTTTACACATTACTTATGTAATGAAAATATAATCTTTCTCAGTATTCATTTGCTGGATAATACAAACCATGTAAATTGCTCAGGATTTATGTACATCTTTCTCATTAAAGTGAACTTATACAGGCTTTCTTCAAATTCACATAATCAATATCCCAGGCATTGCATATTATTTCTAGGAAACTTCCTATATGTTTTCATCCCTGCATTTAGTGTTTATGTATTTTCCATACATGTTTAAGAAGCTAAGCATGTACTTTTGATAATTGTTATGAAATCTGCAGGTTGATTTATAGAAAGATGGATTGGAGAATTTGTTTAATCTGTCAAACAAAGACCAAAGAGCCTTTGAAATGTCCACTTAATGCACAGGGAGGCGGTGACAAATCTGAACCATACAGCGCCTTCCTGAATAATGTTGCTGCTTTCAGAGCTCTTGGCAGATTGCCTGTAGTACTTAACTTTGGAGAAGACATGACTGCAGAGCAACTGGTTCAAAACCGGAATGCGTGGCACAAGTCTTGCCATGTCAAGTTCAGTAAAGAAAAGCTGGAGAGAGCAACCAAAAAGCATAACAAGGATGATTCGTCAGGGAGTAGTACCTCTGTAGAAAAATGACCTCAACGTCAGGTGATGGACAAAATGGCCTGTCTGTTTTGTAATGTACCAGATAAATATCTCCATGAGTTTAGAACACTTGAGGCTGACAAGACCGTAAGACAGATGGCTACAGAGCTGCAGGAAGCAGACTTAATGGCTAGAATGGGAGGTGGCGATCTCGTAGCCCTTGAAACCAAATATCATCTACACTGCTTAACAGCCCTACGGAACCGTTACCGATCACTGATGAGGCAACGTGAGCAAGATTTGGGTGGCCAGTCGGAGGAAAAGAAGATTAAAGCAAGAGCATTGGTGGAGCTATTTACTCATATAGAAAACAGTGTTGAAGATGGGACCTTCTACTTCAAATTCTCGGTTTTGCATCAGTTGTATGAAAATAGGCTGCAGAGCCTTGGTGTTCAAAAGGAGAGTAACAGAGCCCGATTCAAAGAGAAAGTTCTAGCATACTTCCCACAAGCACAAGAACAAAGTGAAGGCAAAAAAAAAATTTTTTTTGGTGTTTGAACAAGGTATGCAGGAGATTCTAAAGCAGGCCATGACATGCGACTATCAAGGTGATGCACTGCTGCTGGCTAAGGCTGCAAAAATCGTGCGTAAAGAAATTTCCAGCTACGATGGTTTCCACTTTGATGGTCATTTTCCTTCTGGTTGTCAACAAAGCTCATTACCATCATCTCTCAAGACCCCTGTGTTTATGCTGTTAAATGGTGCTGACTTGAAAGATCAAGATTCCGCAGACTCACAGGCAATCCTCACAATCTCACAGACCATTCTCTTCAGTTATAGGACGCGTGCGTCTTCTGTGAGGTCTCGACATTCTGCAAATAGAGAACCTCCTTTGCCGCTGTACATTCGGATAAAGGTTCATACTGAGACAAGGTCTAAAAAAATAATCACACAGCTATTCAATTTGGGTCTCAGTGTGAGCTATAACAGAGTCATTCAGCTTGAGAGTGATCTTGCGACAGCTGTCTGTGAAGACTTCAATATCAAAGGAACCGTGGTTCCAGCGCAGTTACGACGTGGACTGTTTACTGTTGGTTCACTTGACAACTTGGATCACAATCCTTCTAGCACAACAGCTAAAGGTTCATTTCATGGCACTGGGATCAGCATGTTTCAGTTCCCTACTTCATCATATTTGGGAGAAAAGCAAAATGAAACAAGACTGGTTCTGACTGAAAAGAAGAATCACAAGTTGCCAGACAACTTTACCACTGTGCCAGCTGTGGCTTTACAGACTGCAAGAGTATCTGTGCCGCCAGTATTAAACAAAACAACACCAATAGATGGAGAACTGGTGGCTGCTCAACTAAAGGAGGAGAGCTGGCTGAAGCATGGAACACAACTGTTGGAGAAAGAATATGAAAAGGAAGATACTGTTGCCTGGTCAGCATTCCATGCCTCCACACAAGATGCAACCTGTTTCCACACCACGCTCACACAGCTCTTGCCCTTTTTCTATGAGAAGGCAGCTACGGCAGCTATGATCAAGCATGGAATGAATGTGCTGCGGTGGGCAACAGAATTTCTTAATCCTGGACAAATACCTGTCATTGCCTTTGATGCACCACTGTTTGCTCTTGCGAAGTTCACTCAGTGGAACTGGCCTGAGACTCATGGGGAGGACAGGTTCATATCAATGTTAGATGGGCTGCACATAGAGATGGCAATGTGGAAAACTTGTGGTGACTACTTGGAGGGATCTGGATGGACCAGTGCGCTGACCGAAGCAGACCGCTGACTCTTTTCTGAAGGTTTCACACCTTACCAGAACAAGGCACGCTCACCAGAAAACTGCTTTAGCCTTGGCAAAGCTCCAGGAAGATGCTTTTCTGCATGCTAAAAAAAAGCACAGTGAGGAAGGCAAGGAGGCCTGGAAGCAGAAAATGGTCAAGAACAGCCCAACATCTCAATACTGGGACACAGTTCTTAACATGGAATTCCTTGGTCTCATCTTTATCAGATCACACCGTGAGAAAAACTTTTCTCTTTATGTTGAAAGCTTGAAAGCGATGGTTCCGTGGTTCTTTGCTCTTGATCACTACAATTATGCAAGATGGATTCCTATACACATACGAGACATGGAGAGTCTGCCCGGAGACATTCTCAAGGAGTTTGAGGAGTATGGTCACTGGGTCGTCCAAAAAACCACCAACAGATTTTCGACCATTCCAATTGACCAAGCCCACGAGCAAAATATTGAGGCAGGGAAGGGTTCTGGAGGTGCAGTGGGTCTGAAAGAGAATCCTTCGGCCTTCAGAAAATGGATGGTCTCAGGACCTGAAAAGGCAAGGTTGCTTCAGGAGTTTGAAGAAGAATACCTCCTCAATATTTCAGACTCAGAATGTGGCCATCATCATGAAGAGGGATTTTCCACACAGAGAATCTTTAAGGAGCAGGCTGCAAGTCTCAGTCTGGTCATAAATGACCTGGGAAATCCTTTCCTTGACGACAGCCAAGAGTTAGTGGCTATAGACACCCGGAATTTTTTGGACGAGTCCGTGGTGAACACTGTACGAACAATGCATAGTTTAGGAAGAGATCAGTATGCCAAGTACTACAAAGATGTGATAACTGATCGCACACGCTCTATTCATGAGCCAATAAAGAAAGGTTCCCTTCCTCTCTTCAGTTCTCCAAAACCCAAAACCAAGACAAAACAAGCGGCTAAAGTCTCCCTACTTAGAAATGATGTCACTTTGTTTTCTCATCTGTACATCGTGATGCAACACAGAGAGAGTGACATGAGTACATTTTTCAGCCATGAGAACCATCATTTTCCCCCTTCAATATCTGATAGTGGAAAGTTGCTCTTTGGAAAGAAGTCTGATCTTGTAAACATTCTGACCAAGGACACCCAAAGTGAACCTCCTGATTCATTTGATGTAAAGTTACTTGATGGAGCTGCTGTCATGCACTTGCTTCCCATAATCAATGCTGTGACATTTGATGAGTATGCCGACAAGGTCTTTATTCCACACATCATAAAACAACTGGACAAATCCAACAGGGTTGATATAGTATGGGACACGTATATTTCCAGTAGCATAAAAGAATCCACAAGAGAAAAACGAGGGAAAGGCATTCGGAGAAAGGTAGTGGGTAAAAATAAGCTCCCATTAAACTGGGCAACCTTCCGACGTGACAACAAACAGGAACTCTTTACATTCCTTTCCGAAAAGATTGCCATCATGGGCAAAGAAATCATCATCACATCTGGGCCTGCCACTGTTTTCCAAGGAACAGATCAATCCATGGCACCCTGTGATCATGAGGAAGCAGACACTAGGCTGTTGATCCACTTACTGGATGCTCTACAGAATAACTGTGCAAATTGTTTCGTGCGCACTTTTGACATGGATGTGGTTGTGATTCTCATTGGCAAGTTCCATCACCTCATCACAATTTGCCAAACTGTTAACATTTGGGTTGCCTTTAGAACCGGCAAAAACTTCACATATCACATCAACGCTATCTGTAAAAGCCTAGGTAAGGAAAAATCCTTGGCTCTTCCTGCCTTCCATAGTTTCACAGGATGTGATACTACGTCTGCATTCCATGGCAAAGGCAAGAAAACTTAATGGGAGGCATGGAACTGCTATCAAGATGTGACACAGGCCTTTACTTACATGACACTCCATCCTTTCACAGAATTAAAGGTCAAGGATCATCATTTCAAACTGCTGGAACATTTCACTGTTATTCTGTACGATAAGACCAGTGGTCTGGAGCATGTGGATGAAGCCAGAAAGGAGCTATTTCGCACAAAGGGTAAGACAATGGAGACACTTCCCCCAACCCAGGATGCGTTGTTACAGCACACCAAACGTGTTGCCTATCAGGTTGGAATATGGTCCACTAGTGAGCAGAGAGAACAACACGCACTTACACCAGAAGGTTGGGGATGGACTCTCGATGATGACAGCCAGTCATGGGTTCCTGTGTGGAACATGTTACCTGTTGCTTCCAAGGCCTGCAGTGAACTGGTCAAATGCGGCTGCACTAGTCAAGGTGGATGTGGTGCCAGGTGCTCATGCAGAAAGGCACACTGGACTTGCACTGAACTATGCAGTTGTAATTGTGTGAAGTAAGATGACTGTGAAATCCATGACAGTGGTATGTGTCACTCTTGTTAACTAAAGCCATTGCATCCCTGAAAATATGTTAAGGATGTATCCCTTGGTCCTGTTATTTTAATATTGTGGTAATCACGTTATCATTTTAAACCATAAAGTTACATGTATACTGCTCTACTAAATGGCACAGTTTTTTCCTTGACCATTAGAATGTATATCTAGACACTGTCACAAGACAGTGTATTAAAGATGCTAATTACTATTTTAAGACGGACTATTAAGACATTGTGATTAAGTTACTTTTCTTGAATGAAAAGCCACTTGGGTCCGGTCAAATTATACTCTGTGGGCTAGCTTGTAAATATTTAAGTTGGTTCGATTGGGTTAACCTAAGTTTGGTATTTTTGGTATGAGCCTTTATTTAGAAAAACAATTCAGCGGCTAACTACGCTCTTCTCGGGTACCCCTCCTTGCCCGACCCAGCCAATAGAAAGCGCTGACAGAATTGTTACCCAGTCGAACCCAAATTACTTTTGTTAAGTTATATGTATGTTAACTATGCTTTTATGTTTATGGAAATCTGGCACCCCTGGGGTATATATACAGTTTTTCGAATAACCCGCGTTGAGTTTTATGCATCGAGCCACCGGTGTAAGAGTGCGCCGGGGAGGGGCAGTTGTTCACGGTCAAGGCCGTCAGCGCTGAGGCTGACGACTCGGGGCTTGCTAGGCAGTATTTGCCAGGCGGTTCTTCTGTTGCTCGTTGAGGGGTAGCCGTGAGGTCCGATGGGGCAAGAGGCCCGACGGCCAGTGTAAAACTCCCGGGAATGCCAGACCATAGGGAAAGCTGGAGGAAACCTAATGCTTTGTAAGTTAAAGTTATTATTATTCTGGGCTTTTGACATTAACTCTCGATGCATCATTTAATCGGCAATGATGTCTGTTCTTGCGAAGTATTTGTTAAATTCAAATTTCATATTCATGTAGTTGATTCACTCTGCTGTTGATGGAATTACCTTGTTTGCTTACCAATTGATTTGGAATGCAATAATTACTGGTGAAAAGTGTATACTTTATAACTGGTTTAAATGTAACTTGTAACTTTAAGATTGACTGAACACAATTATTAGACCAAACCATAATTGATGTTCTTTCAGGGATTCCTGTAACTAGCCTACGGGGTTAATTTCTGACGGGGATGTCCAAAGACTACAGATTGTTAACCACGAGCGGGGACAACCAAGACAGGGCGGGGTCTTCATTGCCAGAGTCTACCCAAGATTACTTTGAGTGTATTTAAAACTGTGTTCTGTCAATAGTGTTTATTTATTTGGAGCAATTGTTGTTATCAATTAAAGTATTTAGTCATTTTCTTTGAACTGTAATCCTGATTTTGTCGTCCGTTACAATGTGTGTATGGGTTTCCATTGATTAACCAGTCTGAGCGGAGCGGCGCTAGGGTTCGCTTTGCGACAGACACCAACATTGTCAACCTAAGTGACTTAGAAGTTGAGATTGCAAAATTGCGATTTTTACATGGCGGCCAAATCCAAGATGGCAGCCATGACACATTTTTGGAAAGTAGTTCCTGCTCTTCTGAATGTTACAACTGTGTGACTGTATTCCTTGTGTATGATTGGACACAAAAAATTACGATCATAAGTGCCCTAGAAGCTGAGATATTGGTAAATATAGGTTTTTAAAAGGCAGCCATCTTGAAAATCCAATATGGCCGCCATACTTTGTTTGGAAGTGGATCCTGCTGTTCTAAATGGTACTGCTGTATTCCTTGACCGTGAAAATGTATGTTTGAACACAAAAATGGTCATCCTAAGTGACCTAGAAGCTGAGATGTTGGTAAATATAGGTTTTGTACGGCGGCCATTTTGAAAATCCAAGATGGCCGCCATAACGTGTCTTCGGAACGTGGTTCCTACCAAAAATGGAAACCTTAGGTATTAAATAGTATGTAAAAAAAAAATGGTGCTTTTGTCCACATCCACTAAGCAGCCTGACTAGTGCTTTTGGTCTCAACGAACTAGTTAAAGGATATTTCCCGTATTTCTTTAACACTAGAGACAATCAAGATAAGGTTTTTCCCCATCTACTAAACATGAAGTATTTAAACGCTGACAGTATGAAAGCAGCAGACAGACAGAATTTTCTCGAATGGTATACTAAGCATCACAGCATGATACGTTTGACTTCAAGCAGGAGCTGTTCAAGTATTGCCAATCAGATGTAGATATTCTCCATCGTTGCTGTTTACTCTTCAGGTCTTTCTTCATGGAGATGACGGCCAGTGAAAATACACCTGGAATTGATCCCTTTCAGCACTGCATCACCATTGCGTCAGCATGCAAGCTGGTCTACAGGACTAAATACCTCAAACCTACCACCATAGGCATCATACCACCTCAGGGGTACCATCTAATGATAGACAATCCATCAAGGCTCTAAAATGGTTCAAATGGACATCTCATCAAACCGGTCAATCCATCCAACACGCTGCTAACTACGGAGAAATGGTCATCGGGAAATACAAGGCTGATGGTTTCTACGTCGATAATGGAGTAGGGACTGTCTTAGAGTTTCTTGGATGTCTCCATCATGGACGTCTCCATCATGGACATACCTGTATGGCTCGTAGTACCAAGCATCCTCTCAATCAACTCACCATGAAGAAACTATACCAGATGACCATAGATAAACGTCAGTTAATCATTAACAAAGGGTTTCAATACATCAAAGAGTGTGAGTGTGAGTGTGATGCCGAGGTATGCAAGAATGCTGAGATGAACGCCTTTGTGTCCTCATTGCAGATCCCTGATCCCCTTGACCCGCGTGATGCATTTTTCGGTGGTCGCACTAATGCCACAAAGCTTAATTACAAAGCAATGTCCGGTGAAACAATCAAGTACGTTGATTCCACAAGCTTGTATCCGTTTGTGAATAAATATGGCAAATACCCAGTAGGACATCCCACAGTAATTACAGAAAACTTCCTTGACATAAGTGAGTATGAGGGTTTGGTAAAATGCAAGGTGCTTCCACCTAGAAAGATGTATCACCCCGTCGTTCCCTATAAAGTATCAAATCGCCTCATGTTCCCGTTGTGTTCGACATGTAGTAAATCCCAACAACAACAACGATGAAGACCGTGCTCTGACTGGTACCATGGAGTTGCAAAATGCTCTCTCCATGGGTTACACACTACTCAAGATCTACAAAGTCTGGCATTTCGACGAAGTGTCTGTCTATGACCCAAACATTAAGGAAGGAGGCCTGCTTGCTTCTTACGTAAATGCCTTCCTGAAAGTAAAACAAGAGGCCAGCGACTGGCCTCAATGGTGCTAGACACATGCAGATAAGCATGGATATATTCAACGGTACTATGAAAAGGAAGGGATTCATCTCGATTGGGACAACATTCAGAAAAACCCAGGATTAAGAGCGCTGGCGAAACTAATGCTAAATAGCTTTTGGGGAAAATTTGGACAGCGAACAAACATGACAAAGACAACGCACGTGACAGATCCAACTAAATTCTTTGACATGATGACGAGTGACAATATCGATGTCAATAGCGTTAACTTTGTCAACAATGAAATGGTAGAGGTTCAATGGCAAAACTCGGATGAATTCGTTGAGCCATCAGGACGTACCAACGTGATCATCGCTGCGTACACTACGGCTCATGCCCGACTCAAACTGTATCAACTGTTGGAAGGTCTAGGCAGTCAAGTGTTATATTACAACACGGATAGTGTGATTTACAGAAGTCGAAATGGCGAATGGGAACCACAAATTGGGAATTTTTTAGGGGAGCTGACGAATGAAATTGAATCGGGTAATCACATCGTTGAATTTGTTTCAGGTGGACCCAAAAACTATGCACACAAATTAGCCAAACCAGACAGAAATGGATACTCGACAGTGTGTAAAGTTCGAGGCATCACCTTGAATGATCGCAATCAATCGTCAATTTCAACACAATGTTCAACATGGTCAGAGAAGAGGGTTCAGCTAAGGGAAGCCACCAAAAATAAATTAAGCGGCGGGCTGCAGCGCGCCGATCTCGCCTGCACAATCCCGCCGCGGCCCGCTGATGAGGGGTCGGCGCAGTGCGGCCACAGACCCAAAACATGCATAACAACAGCAACAATAACAGCCTCACAGGTGAATGCATTTGTAAAGACCGCCGCGCATTTGCAGCCCGCTGCACTTCGGCCAGACATAGCTAGGTATTTTGTGAACCACACTTGAACTGGCTGCAAAGCAAATGCTTCTTCAATTTGTAAAGATCGCGGCGCATTTGAGGCGCACTCCAAATCGGCCGTGGCATGTTTTAAACTGACTTGTGTTTTTTTAAATATTAATCTTCCCCGCCTGCATCCTTTGTTTTATTATTTTTTATTTTCGATTTTCCTTAAAAAGAAAACATAATAAACGTAATTTTAACATTCTCGGCATCATTCTTTCAGTTTTTGATGAAACTTGCCGATCTTTTAGAATTTGCAATTTATCAAACTGCCTTTGGTGCCCTTTAGTAAAACTGTAACATGGGTTAACTAATTAATAATGGAGAGGGAGGGTTAACCTACGTACTATACTAGCTGTATGTATTAATTTTTGTGTAGCAATGGGATTAAGAGATTTGGCTGCAAAGCAAATGCTTCTTCAATTTGTAAAGATCGCGGCGCACTCCAAATCGGCCGTGGCATGTTTTAAACTGACTTGTTTTTTTTTAAATATTAATCTTCCCAGCCTGCATCCTTTGTTTTATTATTTTTTATTTTCGATTTTCCTTAAAAAGAAAACATAATAAACGTAATTTTAAATCATTCTCGGCATCATCCTTTCAGTTTTTGATGAAACTTGCCTATCTTTTAGAATTTGCAATTTATCGAACTGTCGTTGGTGCCCGTTAGTAAAACTGTAACATGCATATTAAATGTCAAAATACTCGCTTCGAAAGAGACAATCAGACGAGAAAAAGATGTCTTTTCGCTGTTGCCAAACAATTTCAAAACTAATAAGCCACCCCAGTTTCTATGCGCAAAACATTCGAGTGTCTCCCCCGTAACAGTGCACACTGCCTGTATGCGGCAAAATCAGCCAATGGGAAAATTCGTTAGATGCTGTATAGGAATTCAACAGCCAATAGAAAACTCCGTTTTACGCTATGTAAACTAGACAGCCGAGTCTGCGTCTGGTTTTGGCCTCCATCGATAGATTGCACATGTACTGTGTGGGTCTGGCTATGCAGACTTACTGTGTAGGCAAATAAAAGTCCCAACCAGACTGCATGCTTGTTTGGCTCACATGTTTAGATGGTTTATCATGACAAAGCGACGGTGATTTTGGAAGTTACAACTATTGAAACTGATGTCTCCCGTTTGCAAAGTAAGACATAATACTGTGGTCTGGATATGTTAATAACAACTGCAGTTTGTGTTCAGTCATTTTTTTCTGCTCGAAAGTTGAAAACTGCAAGAGCTTCAGTCTCCTTCATGCACATTGGATCGCTACGATAACAAATCTCCTAATCCCATTGCTACACAAAAATTAATACATACAGCTAGTATAGTACGTAGGTTAACCCTCCCTCTCCATTATTAATTAATTAACCTAGCGCATTTACATTTCATAAATAATTTATTTGTCCCATACATTCAATGCTGGTGCTGATTTTGGTTAACTGAAAATGTAAAAAAAAAATCAATTCCAACTTGCCTCATCTACATGTCTGAACTGTGTCCTAGTTAAGTACAAAATGCCTGGTCGCCGTTTTGGGAAAAATAGGCCCTCACCTTCCTCTTTTTGAAAAATGCCTTTAAAGCCGTCATTCGTTTTATCTCAATTCAGTTTTAGCAGATCTTTCAACATTAGGGTACAACCAAAAATCAAATAAATGACTTTTCCTGTAAACCTTGATTAGCCTATTGCACAAGTATAAACAAGACAACAGTAAAGTACATTCCATGTTTTAATGTTTTATTTTTAGTTTACGTTTCTGGCGCGAGAATTCAATAACATCATTCCAGGCTTCATAATTGGAAATGCCATCCTTCTGTATTCGACGGCTGCTGAAGTTAACCATAATTAAAAATTCTCGCTGAAGTTATGTACAATATACCTTCCAATTTTCAATAAATAAATTAGATTTTTATGGGCAACGCCATTTGTATACAATAATACAACAAAATTTAAGCAAACAAAATTACTCATCTTCGGGGATGTACTTTCTTCCGATGGTCATCCTGGTCTTTCTTCCTGGTAAAGACATACCTACATCCTGCATTGCACCTTCCTAGGCCCTTCTCTTGGAACAACGGCATATGTTCACAAGGAAGGTCCCTAGGCTGGTGCAAAGCCTCCATGAATGTAAGAAAATGACCAGGATGACTGGAAAAAGGCTTCGGTGTCGGGAATTTACGCACACACTGCAGCATCTCATCATCTACTGGTGGATTAGACGAGCAGTGTTGACACGCTGGATCGGTACATTTAGCAAAAATCACCATGCCAATGCGCCGATCCATGTGTCGCATGACAAACCGAAATTCGTCATACACTGCTGCATCCTCACGCAACCGAGTAGCTGACGATGACAGCTGGCAGCATGTACTCGATCGAAGTCTGTGAAGGCTGTTTCCACAGAACCGCTGGTGATAGAGGAAACATCCACTGGTTTCCCGGCGTACATCGTCAGTGCCCAGTACCGCTCTACAGCCGACATGGCGCTGTTGAACACATACGTCTCCTTTTCCAGCCGCTCCTCGTCGGTCAAACCTCTCTGGTTACAGGGGGAAGTTCACCAGGGAGAGCAGCAGGAATGGATGACGAGGTCAGGGCTCTAGTGCAGGGTGCCCACAACCGCTCCACTGGGTTCAACGCCAAGTGACCTGGGCAATAGCTCGTAGCTATAAGGGCGTCGAGCTTGCACTGCTTAAAGAGACGGCCGTAATACATCTCGTTCACCGGATGGTTGACGTTGTAATCTGGGCCGCCATCAGCAAGCAGTACAAGCAACGAACGCCCTTGTTGAACATGTTCTCTCACATTCAGCTGGTTGACCAAGTCGTTCATGTGGGAGGACACGTGGCAGGGGTTGTGGGGGCTCCTGTTAACGATGCTCGCAGTGCTTTGTTGAGGAAGTCTGTTGGCGAAAATAACGTGTATAAAATAATTCTACCTCGTTATCACATAACACTTCGGCCTTACGTGAGATTGCACCATTCACCGGAATGTATCGTCACAGTTGAGAGGGTCTATTGTTTAAAACAAAGGAGTCCCCCGTATATAACCACGCACTAGCCCCAAGCTCCTCAGTGCATTTTTCGTGACCGGAGTGTATCGTTCTTATTTATACTGTGTTGGTCAACACTTTAACATGAGTGAAGAACGAGATCTTCTCGACTTGTGAGCCGTTCCTTCCGATGATGATTTCCTCACCCAGCAGCCAGACCTGCCGGGCCCGTCTAACGACAGCAGTCTGACCGGTGGTAACCCCCCGGTCAGAAAGCCGGAGAAAATCAAGAGGAAGACCACGGTTAACACCGTTACGAGAGGTGAATTTTCAGCCCTTCAAGAACAGCTGTCATCTATGGCTAATGCTGTAGAGCAGATACAGAATGTAATTCTGTAAGAGCCACGCCCTAAGCGGCTTAAAGCCGACTCTGATGCCGAGTCGGACCACGCTGACAGCATCCTCAGCATAAGCAAGGCCCTGGACAACATGCTCGAGGACAACCAGCAAGACGACGCAGTCCTGCGGGACTACGAGCAGCTTTTCGATGATGAAAGCACCACCGGGGCCGCAGTCAGCGAAAAGCTGGCCGGCCTCATGACAAAAATGATGCGCCAAAAGCTGCCTGAAGAGAAAGTGTCGGAAATACGTAAAAGTTTCCAGAGACCAGTCAACGTGGAAGCGCTCGGATTGACACGGGTGAATCCCGAGGTATGGAACTCTCTGCAGGCTAAGACCCGTTCAGTTGACATCAAGCTGCAAAAGATTCAGCAAGCCCTTCTAACGGGTGTAGTTCCCATTGTGCGTGTCATTGAATCCCTAATGGGATTGGCTAAAACTACACCAAGCCAACCGGCCGATGTTAAAGCCGACATTACTAAACTGCTTGATGCAGTTTCAATATTGGGGCATGCAAATCATGAACTCAATGTGAGACGGAGTGAGTTTATAAAACCGCCCTTACAAAAAAGTCCCATGGGAGTCCCATGGGACCCCATGGGATTATCAAAAACACCATGCATGCATGAGAGCTCACCATGGGAAAAATTATGATCGACATGGGAATCCCATGGGACCCCATGGGAATCCCATGGGTTTACTGAGAACACCATGGGAATATTGTGACCACCATGGGAACCCCATGGAACACTGGGAAAAGGTTGTGCCCATGGGAACACCATGGGAACACCATGGGAATATTGTGACCACCATTGGAACCCCATGGAACACTATGGGGAAAAGGTTGCCCCCATGGGAATCCCATGGTTTTTTTTTAGAACACCATGGGAACACCATAGAAATATTGTGGCCACCATTGGAACCCCATGGAACACCATGGGAATAAAGTTGCCCCCATGGGAATTCCATGGGTTAACCAATAATTCACCATTGGAACACCATGGGAATATTGTGACCACCATGGGAACACCATGGAGAAAAGGTTGCCCCTATGGGAATCCCATTGGTTTACTAAGACATCATGGGAACACAATGGGAACATTGTGGCCATCATCATGGGAATCTGATGAAACACCATGGGAATATATTCCCATGGTGTTTCATCAGATTCCCATGATAATGTTGCCCCTATGCAAATCCCATGGGAATATTGTGACCATCCTGGGAATTCCATGAAACACCATGGGAATAAAGTTGCCCCATGCGAATCCATGCTCGTGATCACCATGGGCAAATTTTTTAGGGCCTGGTTCACCCAAACCACCCCAAATTGAGAGTCGGTGACCCCACGATGCAAATAGTGGGCCACATTTCAACAATCCCTGAAATTTTCGACCCTCAAATCGGTCATTTGTAGAAAAATTTGAGGGCCTACAAATTATTAATAAGGCTCGCGCATTGATTTGCTCCCTATTTACTGACGTGCACCCGTACAATTTCCATTACTACATTATAGAAAAACGTAGGGTAACAGACTAGTCTGCGCTGGCTCTCTTGGAAGTAATATTAAATTCACACATAGTCGAAGCTTACCAGTTGAAGAGCCCACAAGCCCAATTTCGCCTTTTTTCATGCCGTATACCGCACGCATACCGCACGCAGTATTGGGCGCTTTTGTGTATGTTTACGCAAGCGAAGCGCACACACATCATCGACGTGTGCATGCATGTGTGCCACCTTTTTTGCAACGTACGTTAGCACTCACACGGATCTTTTGAATTGGACGACACTTTGATCTCTGATCTCTGATCTCTGATCCATTTGTGAACAAAATTAACATATCAAAATGAATAAATATGCACTAGTGCACTGGACAAATAGCAACAGCACTACCATACAATACAATACAATAAAGACATTTATAAAGCGCCCTTCAAGGATCACAGCGCTGTACAGATCAATAATATAAGTAACAGATTACAATTATGTACAATGACACTCAAAATCAAACATTACGACGTCAAACAGAATTAGTCAAACAGGTGTGTTTTGAGAAGGCACTTGAAACTGTCCAAGGTTTTAGCCTCCCTGATGTTGATGGGCAGACAGTTCCAAAGGCGTGGTCCAGCAGCTTGAAACGCCTTATCACCATACAGTGTTCGTTGATTGACAGTGAGTTGGTGAGTAATCCCGTCAAAATAGGGAAAATACCCGCAGCAGTACTGGGGAAAAAGGAGCCAGCCGCCGGATGGAGCAGGCACGACGGCAGGGTTATCTGCACACATGGTAGGCCACGTACTTGAAGTACGATTTTTTGCTATTTTTGGTCACAACTTCATGAGGCCATAGACATATAACACACCGAATCTTTGTGTTCTTATTGTCTTTAACGGTTGAGTTTGTCTCAACTTGATGTTGAATATTCTGACCATGCTGACCGCATTTTTAAGTTATTGAAAATTACATCAAATCCTGTGTTAACTTTTTCAGTTTGAGTTTCACTAAAGTCTTAAGTTATATAGGCCTACAACGAGGCCATGGTGGTAAACTGGGCTAAAACATAGTTAAATTCAAATGTTTGCCAAAATCCCCCATAGCCACACATAAACAAATATTAAATCATTAATTATCATTAATAAGAATATTATTACTAGAGCCTTATTGATCTAGCTAGTGAGAGGGGATCGCATTATTTATTCTCCCGTACTTCTCTAACTTTTAGTATTTTAATTTTAGTCTTTTTTTAACCGTTTATTTACTTCTTCACCATCTACGACTACAAGTACAGCTTATGACAACGAGACTTGGCCTTGTTGGGACCATGTTTTGATGACAGTTTTGAAATTAACTGCTGCGACAATCGTAACCCTCCATTCTCCCGATGATCGGAGAGGATGGAGGGTTGCAACTATTTGCAGCCATGTCCTTGTCCCTCTCGTTTAAAAAAATAAAATACAAATAAAAAATACTAAGCCTCAGCAAAACAAATCAGGATCAGGACGACGGGCATCAAGTGGTGTTTGTTTATAAATGTTAAACTTGTTTAACGTTATAATTTTTGAAATTTCTTATTTCGTTATTTTTAGTCTAAAAAACAAAAGAAGATGATCAATCACTATTTTTTTTACATCTTGTTCTGCGCATATGTATAGGCCTGTATTTTTAAATTAATACTTATTTATGATTGTAGGCCTGTGAATTATAATCATTGTTGTTTTTGTACATTTTTTTTAGACAAATTGAGTTTCCTTAAACAAAAGGAAAAGGACTTTGTAAATGAAGACTCAGAGGAAGAGGAGGAAGAGCACACTTGACGCAGCACTGTCTTGAAGGGGCATAGCAATTTTCCCCTGATATTGGCACTTTCTATGACAGTATGAGGAAAATGTCAATTGAATTTGTATCGGAACTCATGGGACACAATAGTCTGGTTCCCTGACCAAAGACTCACTCACCTACAACTAGTTGATAAAATTGTTCCAATAATTTATTAATTTGACTTAAACATCACTTTGTTTAAAATATATTACTTTGTGTGACTGAAATTATCTGCGTTTAAATTGTTTTATGTCGGGAGGGGGGATATGATTTATGTGATTCAGCTCAAAATCGGTTTGTTTTCTCAAAATCATGTAATCTGAGTAACATTTTATCAGTTGGTAAAAAATTGTTTTATACTCTTAAAATCATTTTGCAAATTGCATTATAAATTCATAAACTCAAATTCATGTCAGTAGCTTGTAGAGTTACATGCATGAAATTATTTGAATTAAATTGCTGTGTTAGTGCCTTGGATTAATTTGAGGCATGGATAATGATAAGGAAGAAATCTTACTTGCGACTGTTAAGATAAACAAGTGTTATCACTTTTCATTACTGCACTATTCTTAATGTTTTAATTAATGAAAGGTGATGCAGGCTAAAACTAAAAGAAACAATGATGACAGCATCATTGAAAAGCTGATGAAAAAAGCCAATAACACCCAAGAAATGTCCACCTCTGATGTGTGCTGCATGAACTGTGTAAATATGGAGGAGGAGCTACAGCAGCTCAAAGCTGAGAATACAGCTCTTCGAATAGGTAGGTAGATATTGGAAGTTCGCCGAGGGAACTAGTTTTTCAACTTCCAGTACCCCAGGGAACTAATATCAACTGTCCACCAGAAATGAACCATGTTATCTTGGTTTTACTATACCTCATACAAATTCAGAGCATGTTTGTGAAACTGCGGATTGAAATTTACATGCACATGTAGCTAGAGCACACGATATTTGCGCATGTGCACAGCACCCAGGGAACAGTTCCATAATCATAAAACCCATGTGTAGTACATTGAAGGCCCAGGCTGCCCTACTGTGCATGCCAATTTACACTGTGCTTGTTTACTTGGTAAACAGCAAAGACCGTATCTGGCATGTGATGTTGAATGGACCAGTGGCAATTCGTATCTCAATCATGAATACATATGAGGTATATTAAGATGTTTTACTTTGTGGGTACATTAACAGAAATTTAAACTTAAGTTAAATTGTTCACAAAGCTTATTATGTGTTCTATCAGAGGCTTGCCGAGCATCGTCAGTAAAATGAACAGACTTGTTGACAGCCTGTCATCCTCATCACAAACAAAACCCGCATCCCCTTCACCATCAAGCCAGATGACATCAACAGAGGAAATAACCAAATTGCTTCAAAAGAAAGCAATCGTTGAAACGCCCCACACTGACGGGGAATTCCTTTCTAACTTATTTATCCGTCCAAAGAAAGACGGCACGTATCGCCCTATTATCAACCTCCATGGGCTCAATACCTTTGTCAAATACTCCCATTTTAAAATGGAGACAATAACTTACGCAATGCAGTTGATTGCTCCAAATTGCTTTATGGCGTGTCTTGACCTAAAAGACGCTTATTATGCAATACCAATCGCACAGGAACACAGGAAACTCCTGCATTTTCTTTGGCAAAATAAAGTGTACGAGTTTACCTGCTTGCCATTTGGGCTTTCATGTGCCCCTCGTGTTTTTACAAAGGTAATGAAGCCTTTAGTTGCCTCACTAAGGCGTACTGGTCATGTGTCTTGCGATTACATAGATGATGCCTTATTGATAGGTAATTCATATGATGAATGCATGAGTAATGTGGTAGCTCGTACGAAACTCACTGAAGATTTGGGATTCACAATTAACAGACAGAAATCTGTGTTGAAACCCACCCAGAAAACTACGTTCTTGGGTTTTCAGTTAGACTCTGTCAACATGACAATTTCCATCCCACCTTCTAAAGCTGATAAAATTGTTGCAGATATCAGTAAACTGATAGCCACTAATTCACATAAAATTCGGGAAGTAGCTAGAGTGACAGGACTAATGAAGAATTCTAAGAAGAATGGTTTTACGCACTGTCAATTTCACGAGGAGTACAGTTGATCATGATATTCTGGTTGATCGAATGCGGAGTGAATATGGTGTGACTGGGTCTGCCAACAATTGGTTCAATAGTTACCTTAGAGGTCGTACAAGTAGGGTTTGTGTATTCAGTGACTATTCTGAAACTTATCCGTTAAACTGGCATTCCACAGGGCTCAGTTGCAGGCCCGCCGATCTTCACTGCGTATGCTCAACCACTTGCGAATATCATCAGGCGTTTTGATGAAGCTTATCATATTTATGCTGATGATACGCAGCTGTACACCAGTTTCAATCCTAAGTCTGAGGCAGACAGAGCGTCAGCAAAGCTCAGAATGACCAACTGCTTTACTGAAATAACATCTTGGATGCTTGCGAACAGGCTGAAACTTAACGAGATGAAAACAGAGCTTTTCGGGATTGCTTCAACTAGGCATGCTGATGCTCTGTCTGACTTTGATTTGAGGATCGGTGGGTCTGTAATTTCTCCCTCAGTTTCTATAAAGAATCTTGGTATTGTCTTTGACAGTTGTCTATCAATGAAAAACCATATAAGCTCTTTGTGTAGAAGTGTGAATTTTCATTTGCGTAATCTGAGTAGAATTCGTCGTTATATTGATCAGTCCACTTGTGCTCATGCAGTAAGATCTTTGATCCTTTCACGGCTGGATTATGGCAACTCTCTTCTGGGTGGCTTGTCTGTTACTGATGTTCAGCGTCTGCAAAAACTTCAAAATCGCGCTGCGCGTCTTATTTACCAGGTCAGCAAGCGCACAAGTGTGACCCCTCTTCTTCGTGAGTTGCATTGGTTGCCAGTCCAGCAGAGGATTGATTTTAAGATTTTAGTGCATGTGTACAATAGTGTATATGGTACTTCACCTGTTTATTTACAGGAGCTTTTGAATAAATACAACTCTTGTCATCAAGGGCTTAGATCTACCCAAGATCACACACGTCTTGCCATACCGTCCACTAAAAGATCTTTCGGGGACAAGTCTTTTTCTGTGGCTGGGTCCAGACTTTGGAACAGTCTACCTATAAATATTCGTACTGCCCCTAATGTTCAAATTTTTAAGAAGTTTTTAAAAACTTTCCTCTTTCCTAAGGAATTCTAATGTTGCTGGTTTAATTTTATCCTCGCAAGGCTTATCCTGTAGGTTTTATTTTCTTATATACTTTTTTTTATGTGCTGTTTCTTGTGAGTTTTGTGTGAGTGCTTTTCGCTCTCTATTGTATTTAATTTCAATTTTTATTGTAAAGCGCATTGGTCTATTTTGGAAATGCGCTATATAAATCTTTTTAATAATAATAATAATGGTTTCTTGTGAATTGGCAGTTCCATACGGGGCAATTTTCAGACGTTCTGTCGAATCTGAGAAAAATTTTGCATTAACCACAAACGATGGAAATTATGATGCAAATATGGTCCTATCTGAACTCGCGATTTCAGATTTACAATGGTGGATATCAAACATGTCATCTTCGACATCCCCAATACACAGGAAAATGCCTGATTGTACAATCGAAACCGATGCATCAAATGCAGGGTGGGGCGCCCATTATAATGGCCAGGCAATTGGGGGACAATGGTCCACTGCCGAATCGATGAACCATATCAATGTGCTTGAACTCAAATCGTGCTATTTGGCATTACAATCATTCTTCGCAGATGTCCGTGGCATTCATGTGCATATAGAATCGGACAATGAAACCGCTGTAGCATATCTACAGCATTCTGGAGGTACACACTCCCCAGCGTTGAATGATTTGGCACTGGAGATTTGGTTATGGTGTATGACGCGAAATATTTGGTTATCCATTTCGCATTTACCAGGCAGTCAAAACACGATTGCTGATTTTTCCTCCAGACACTTCCACGAAGATTTGGAATGGAAACTAAGTGCCAAAGTATTTGAACAAATTACTGAAGATCTTCTTGTACCAGAGGTTGATTTATTTGCCTCTCGGCTGAATTTCCAGCTAAAGCCGTATGTTTCCTGGCAACCAGACCCTGGTGCATCTCATGTAGATGCATTCACTTTGAGTTGGTCACACAATTTTATGCGTTTCCACCATTCTGTCTAATAGACAGGGTTTTAACCAAAATATGCTATGAACAAGCTGTTGATAATTAATTGTTCCTCTGTGGCACACACAACCGTGGTTTCCAAAGCTACTAAAGTTGCTTATCAGGACACCAGTCATTTTACCGAACGAACCTGATTTGCTTACACTTTCCTCCTCAGATAGACTACACCCATTGAGGCATCGTCTCAGGCTTACAGCTTGTCTCTTGTCAGGAAAACACTACGACTGCAAGGTATTTCAAGACAGTCTGCCGAGATTATCATTGCATCCTGGCGAGATTCTACCAGGAAATGCTACTGGTCCTCACTCAAGAAGTGGGTTCTCTTCTGCATTAGGACAAAGACTGATCCAGTTCAAGCAACTGTGCCAGCAGTAATCGACTGCCTTACGGAGGCATTTCATAGCGGCAGTAACTACAGTAGTCTGAACACTCTACGTAGTGCTATTTCCGCCGTTCTACCCCCCGCAGGGGGCGTAACCATTGGTGCACACCCACTGATCAAGAGGTTTATGAATGGCGTATTCAACTTACGTCCCACAGTACCAAGATATTCATGCACTTGAGACGTGACAATAGTTCTGCCCTACCTTAAAAGGTTTGGCCCGAATGACAAACTGTCACTGAAAGAATTAACAATGAAAACTGCAGTCCTTTTCGCTCTTGTGTCTGGACAACGGTGCCAAACACTGTCTCTGTTAAATTTAGATTATGCTCAAATTACAGCGACTGGCATTACTTTTATAGTTGACAAACCAACTAAGACCTGTAAGGTTGGGAAACCCAACGTTAATGTCGTTATAGACCACTACCCCGCTGATAAGTTGCTTTGTGTTGTAAGTCTACTTAAAGAGTATCTGATAAAAACACGTTCTGTTAGAGGTAAGAAACGTAAGCTATTTTTAAGCTATGTGACTCCTCACAAAGAAGTGGGGACCCAAACTTTATCCAGATGGATTAAGACTGTTTTAAAAGCAGCAGGTATTGACACGAATACTTTCAAAACACACAGTACCAGATCAGCAGCATGTAGTGCTGCTTTCCAAAACGGAGTTCCGTTAGATTGTATCTTACGTACTGCAGGGTGGACAAACTGTTCAACTTTTGCCAAGTTTTATAACAAGCCTATCCAGGTATCGAACTTTACTACGACTGTTTTAGGCACTGCAAAGACTGCCTGAGTTCTCAGAATCAAGCTTATACATTACTTTAAATAGATTGTCTTGGCAAATGCAGACGATTCAGCTGTACTTAATAGTAATACAGTGTGGTAAGGCTTAAACCCAGAAGTGGGCATATACATGTATATATTCCTTCCAAATACATATATTAGTGCAGCCAAGTTTGGTGCACAATAAGTGTAAATACACATCATGGTTTTATTTACATGGAAGTGACCAATAAACTGATTGGGAGATCCCCATCAGCCTCAACAAGACTGACCTGCCCGAGCACCCAGTTCCTGAGTTCCCCGCCCCAGAGTTACAAGCAGAGGTGCCCGCCCCGGAGTTGCCCACCCCTGAGTCACCAGTGGATCCCGTCGGGGCCCGTGAGGTGCCCGTCCTGGAGTTCCCAACCCCCGAGCCACCAGTGCAGCCGGGCGCAGCCCGTGATGTGCCCGCCCAGGAGTTGCCCACCCCCGAGCCACCAGTGGAGCACGTATCAGCCCCCGAGGTGCCCTCTTTAGAGTCCCCCACCCCCGAGCCACCAGTGATGCCCGCCGCAGCCCCTGGCGGCAACACCTCGGCAACCTTCTCCTTGATCTTGGCGGAACTTAAAGAACTTTCACGAGACGTTGCCAAGATCAAGGAACACTTAGGCTTGAAACATGCCAAATCTTCACCGAAGTATCTAGAACTAGATGGAGGGGAGGTAATGATCGGGGAACCAGAAGTGGCGGTGCATATCATGGGACGTAAAGACTATGATGGAATTTTTGAGAGGGTGTTTACGGCGAAAGAATTTATATTAAAAATGACGTCCTTGTTGTTTTCTGTTGAAGAGCTGGCAGGGTATAATTATCATGGGGGGCCTGTAGTTTGTAAGGGTGGGGTAGTTAATAAGGGGGCACTTAAATTAAATCCGAAGTTTCAAGCGATCATGTGCCAGGCATCAATTGAATTTCCACGGGTCCTATCGTCAGAGTCGGGGGAAAAAAACATGCGCGATGCAATAAATGGGAAATGCCGAAAAGTAGCAGCGAAATTGGGAGTTTAATAGTAACAGGTTGTTTTGTCATTTAGTCTTTACCATTTTATCATACGTTGTACTTTCTATAATTTATTAATTTCATGCATGGTCGGGGTTACATATATATAGTTTTAAGTTGTAAATACTTTATTTTGAGCTTTTAGTATTTATTATTACTTTAAGTACTTTATAATTTTGGCGTTTATTTACTATTTTTTCATATGTTGTACTTAATGTATTTTATTAATTTAATGCATGGTCGGGGTTACATATTTATAGTTGTAAGTTGTAAATACTTTATTTTGAGCGTTTAGTATTTACTTATTACTTTAAGTACTTTATTCATTTCGGGGTTTTCAGTTGTAAGTTTAAATTTTAGTAGTGCTGAGGAAAATAAAATATGTTGTGTTAACTTAAACGAAATGACTATCTCTTTAATCTTTATTGAACATAGTACAGACAGTCGGCTTGATATTTTCTAAGAAATAAACTTCCATAATTAATTCCATTATGTTTTTTGTTCTCCGGAGTGAAATACAATAGCCGCCTGAAAAATACATTTTCCAGAGAAAATAAACTTCCGTTATTAATGGCAAATGTTTTTTTTTTTCTCCAAGAGAAAAAGAAAAAAAACCCATACAAAGTCAACTTCCGTAAAATAGTGCCTGATGTTTTTCTTGTTTTTTTTTTTATCTCCTCCAAGTTATATAACAAGTAAACTTCGGTAATGCCAGATGTTTCTTTTTCTTCTTTCCTCTCCATGAGTGTATTTTTATTTTCGTTTAGAGTCGTTGGCTTCACTTGCTTTCTCTGGCATGAAAACGCCATCATACCTCCATGGAAACGAAACACAATAGGGTATTATTACAACGGAATGGCTGCAGGAATTTCGCGGCCTGCCCAGCACAGAACGCAATGTCACAATTGAGACCACATTGCTTTTGGATAGACTTTGCGGCGTATTCGCGGTCGGCCGCATGAGCGCCGCAAAGTAGGCTATAGATGTCACCGATTAACATCACAATAGAAGGCGCAAGGCGTTTATTTACTATTTTTTCATACGTTGTACTTTATGTAATTTTATTAATTTCATGCATGGTCGGGGTTACATATTTATAGTTGTAAGTTGTAAATACTTTATTTTGAGCGTTTAGTATTTACTTATTACTTTAAGTACTTTATTCATTTCGGGGTTTTCAGTTGTAAGTTTCAATTTTAGTAGTGCTAAGGAAAAAAAAATATGTTGTGTTGACTTAAACGAAATGACTATCTCTTTAATCTTTATTGAACATCGTACAAACAGTCGGCTTGATATTTTCTTGGCAGAGTTAAACAGTTGTTAAATCTACATGTTATTTTTCCCTGATGTTTGTTTTTCTCCACTAAGAAATAAAATAGCCGCCTGTAAAAGATATTTCCGAAAAAAAATAAACTTCTGTTAATAATTCCCCTTTATTTTTCTCTCCGGTGTGGAATAAAATAGCCGCATGAAAAAGATTTTCCTGAAGAATTAAACTTCCGGAATTAATTCCATTATGTTTTTTGTTCTCCGGAGTGAAATACGATAGCCGCCTGAAAAATACATTTTCCAGAGAAAATAAACTAAAGAAAAAAAGAAAAAAAACGCATACAAAGTTAACTTCGGTAAAATAGTGCTCGATGGTTTTTCTTTATCTCCAAGATATATAACAAATAAACTTCGTTAATGGCAGATGTTTTTTCTTCTTCTTTCCTCCCCATGAGTGTATTGTTATTTTCGTTTTACAGCCGTTGGCTTCACTTGCTTTCTCTGGCATGAAAATGCCATAGTACCGCCATGGAAACGAAACACAATAGGGTATTATTACAACGGAATGGCTGCAGGAATTTTGTGGCCTGCCCAGCACAGAACGCAATGTCACAATTGAGACCACATTGCTTTTGGAATGGCTTTGCGGCGTATTCGCGGTCGGCCGCATGAGCGCCGCAAAGTAGGCTATAGATGTCAACGATTAACATCACATTAGAAGGCACAACAAAGGACATCGTTAATGAGGTAGCTGAGGGACTTCGGGCTGCGGGAGCGCCGCATCCACTAATCCGACCGCGGCGCTTTACGGGACCGCCGCGGCGCGCTGCAGCCCGCCGCTTAATTTATTTTTGGTGGCTTCCCTCAAGTACAAGTGATAGATCCACATAAAATTTGTAGGAACAAGAAAAATATGTCAATAGAGACCAAAGAAGAAAAGAATTATCAGATGGTTGTGCTAAAGGCTATGTATATTTACTCATCTTTAATTAAACATTTGACGGTTATAGTTTGTTAGTTTGTTTTTAATGAAAAAAAACTGCATATCAATTTTTTCTTCTTGCAATAGTCGAATTTTACATTACTGAAGTTGGGTAAACTGGGTATTAATATAATAGCAGCATCAAGCAATAATTGTTAATCAATTGCAGACTAGACAAATATTACAATTTTCTTTTGCAAGGTTTTTCTTCACTTTCAATCATTAACATGAGGAGAATGGATAGTGTTTTAGAACCACAAATTACATATCACTCAATAATATGAATGTACGTGTTTATCTAGGGAGGAGGAGGGGAGGAGGAGGGGGAGGAGGAAGGGGAGGAGGAAGGGGGAGGAGGTAGGGGAGGAGGAGGAGGACGAAGAGGAGGAGGGATGTTTGAAGCTAAAAGCTCATCATATATTGAAAATAGTTTCTAGATATTGTATTCTGCCCAATTATTACACTCGATATTGATGTTATGGTTATGGTTGTATATCTTGTACTTGTTTAAAACCCTGCCTAAAGCCCCCCTATTCAAACTCGAGGCATATTTTCATATTTTTTGGGATTACTGCTTAATCTCTGGGCCGATTTCGCTGATTTTTTTTGCCAACTTACCTTGGGTCACACTTGTAAAGTATGCATATGCATTATCCACCCTGAGTTTGTTCACCGGTCAAACCGGCCCTTACAAAACTTGCCATCAGCCAAGCCCCATTTGTTTGTGCACAAACTTTGTATCCCTTTGTCTTGCCACACACAACAGTGCTCATTTGTGAGGCACATTTTTTTGGGACTACTGCTAAATCTCTGGGCCAATTTAGCAATACAGCAACTACACAGTTACTCTACTGCCAAGATTATGGTCTCCATGGTTACTTAGAGTGGCACCACATTGACTACCACATGATGGTAATAAAAGGCTAATTTTATGGGGTGCAAGAAGATACTACTTGTGGGGTGTAAAAAGATTAGCTATTCTTGGAACATCCTGGAAACAGCTGGTAAAACTGTTTATTCCACTCCCTTGTCTTTTGTTTGCTTCAGTGGGTGACATCCCCCTTATTTCTTTATGTTTTTCATTGAACTGATGGCTCAATAAGTAGCCGTCAGTTTGCTGTGGTGATCCATTCCACCACCATGGCATCTACAAGCAGTACAGCTGAAGATGTTCTGGTAGGCATTTTTCAAGCCGATTCAAGTGACGAAAGCGAAGGAAGTGAAGTGAGTGTAATGAGTGATGAAAGCGATGCCAGCTTTGTAGCAGAAGAGGATTTGAATTCCAGTTCGGATGGCAGTACAGACAGCGAGCCTGACCCCCAACAGCATGCTTCAAAACAGAGAAGAGGCCAGCAGCCTGGGCCATCACAGCCAACTGCTCCTGCCCAGCTGCCTGCATCAGCCATCGCAGCAGCCCGCAGTCGCCCCCTACAGCGTGGGCGTAAGCCTCCGTCTGCTCAACCAGCCCCTGCCAAACGAGGGCGTCCAGCTCGACGAGGTCGACCAACTGCCCCGCCTCAACTACCAGCTCCGGCTCAACCGCCCACCCCGGCCCAACCGCCCGCCCCGGCCCAACCGCCCGCCCCGACCCAACCGCCCGCCCCGGCTCAACCACCTCATCCAACTGGGCAAGCTGTCTCACCGGTCGGTACAGTGTGGATTGATCAGCCAACACCAATGGTGAGGACAGCCCCAGCAAACATCCTCACTCAGGCAAAGGGCCCCAAAAACCTGGGTGGGGCATCAACGCCATTGGAACTGTTCAACCTTTTTATCCCTGTCGCCATTTTGCAGACCATCCTGCAGTACACGAATGTAGAGGGGTTGGCAAAGAGAGGGCGGAGTTGGGTGAACATCACCATGATGGAGTTACGATCGGCCCTCGGTCTGATCATCTTCTTGGGCCTTACAAAATCGGGGCATGAGAGGGCACGCTCATTTAGGAAGCCAGGCCCATTTGCCCGTTCCCTGTGCCAGGCCACCATGGCGGGTAAACGTTTCAAAGACATTGTCGCCATGCTCCGCTTTCATGACAAAACAACGAGAATTCATAGGAAGGCCACGGACAAGTTTGCGCCCATCAGGGAAGTGTTTGACATTTTCGCGGCTGCCCTTCCAAATTACTTCAGCCCAGGGGAGTGTCTGACCGTCGACGAACAATTGGTTGCTTTTAGGGGCCGGTGCTCCTTCAAGCAATATATGCCTTCAAAGCCGGCGAAATATGGTTTGAAATTTTGGGCTTCGGTGGACAGTGGCACGCACTATGTGCACAATATGCAGCCCTATATCGGAAAACAAGGGGATCAGATAGAAAGAGAACTGGGGGCACGCGTTGTGAGAGACCTCCTGCAGCCTGTCTTGGGAACCGGCCAAAATGTGACAGCGGACAATTTTTTTGTTAGCCGATCATTGGCCGACTACCTGGGAACTCAAAAGATGACCATCGTTGGAACAATAAAAGGTAACCGCAGAGAAGTTCCCAAAGATATGCGGAAAGAGAACATCAAGCGCCGGCCAGTCAAGTCATCCCATTTGCGGTTTTCTGGGAAGAACACTCTTGTTTCATTTGTTTCCAAGAAGAACAGAAACGTGCTGTTGCTTTCCACCATGCACCACGACGCCACAGTCGACCCAGCATCCCAGAAACCGGAAATCATCAACTATTACAATTCCACCAAGGCCGGCGTGGACACAGTTGACCAAATGTGTAGCCTGTACAATTGTGCACGCATCACAAACCGCTGGCCTTTGGTGGTCTTTTACCACATGGTAAATTGTGCGGCCATCAACGCCTACGTCTTGTACCACCAAGTTCACCCACAGCTGCGAGATACCCGCCACGACTTCCTGGAAGAGGTGATCTCGGCATTGACCCGGCCACAGATTGAGATGCGGAGGCAACGACCGGATCGGTTGACAAAAGTTGTCATCACCGCACTCAGTCAGATACAACTTCCGGCAGTATTCCCCGACAGGCCTCAGGTTGCCGCTGCCGGCCGAATTCCACAGCACCGCTGTCAGTTTTGCCCCGCAGGACAAAGGGCCAAGACATCTCGACGATGCGACGAGTGCCAAAAGCCTGTCTGCAAAGTCCACGGCGATGTACACACCGTGAGGCGCGTTTCCTGCTACGAATGCCTAATGAGAGAGTAGTTTTGCCATGGATCTAAATACATAGTTTTTTTTTTATTTGTTTTATTTATTTATTTACTTATTTACCACTCCCAACAGCGTGAAAATCATCGTGGAAATATTCAGATTTGTTATTATTTGTCTTTGCCAATCATCATGTAAATATTTTGATTTCAAATTATTTTCTCTTTGCTAATCATCGTGGGAATATTCAGATTTGTTATTATTTGTCTTTGCCAATCATCATGTAAATATTTTGATTTCAAATTATTTTCTCTTTGCTAATCATCGTGGAAATATTCAGATTTGTTATTATTTGTCTTTGCCGATCATCATGTAAATATTTTGAATTCTCTGGTACACAAACTACATCTAAGTAATGAGAATTTAGAATATTTACCTGGGTGCTGGGCAAAGTCATACCAGTATTAGTATTTTTTTTTTCAATCTTTGCCAATCATCATGTAAATATTTTGATTTCAAATTATTTTCTCTTTGCTAATCATCGTGGAAATATTCAGATTTGTTATTATTTGTCTTTGCCAATCATCATGTAAATATTTTGATTTCAAATTATTTTCTCTTTGCTAATCATCGTGGAAATATACAGATTTGTTATTATTTGTGTTTGCCAATCATCATGTAAATATTTTGATTTCAAATTATTTTCTCTTTGCTAATCATCGTGGAAATATACAGATTTGTTATTATTTGTGTTTGCCAATCATCATGTAAATATTTTGATTTCAAATTATTTTCTCTTTGCTAATCATCGTGGAAATATTCAGATTTGTTATTATTTGTCTTTGCCGATCATCATGTAAATATTTTGAATTCTCTGGTACACAAACTACATCAAAGTAATGAGAAATTAGAATATTTACCTGGGTGCTGGGCCAAGTTGTACCGGTATTAGTAATTTTTTTCAGTTCCCTTTGCCAATCATAATGTAAACATTCTGATTTCTCAATATTACTTTGGTTTTTCATTGAGCCAGATTGAATTTTTGTTTGTTTTATTGTGTATTTCCTTTTCTTCCTTTTTTATTTGAGTTATATGGTTTGAATACAATACTGTTTGAATCAAACATTTGCCTCACGTACTGTTCTTCTTTGTCATTTCCTTTTCTTAGGGGCTCATATTAGCAGACTAAGTACAATTCTCTCATGTAGTAAACCAAGTTAGCCAATTATAGTGGCTCAGCACTTGATTTGAAAGGGTACATGCAAACAATGCTGGATTATGACATCAGGCTATTGTCCCATGGTGGTGGGGGGAGGGGGATTATAGGTCTGGTTTACCCTTGGAGTATTGTAAACAGCTGATGGGAAAATCAGTCAATAAACGCCTGCTAAGTGGTTTGTGGGGGGGAATCAGCACAGGACTGGGGCCGGATTTAGACATGTACATGTACATGTACAAAGTACTATTATTTTGGGTAAATCAGTCATGAACCAATGTGTAAATTGCCAAAATGCTTCAATCTTTGCTGTGTGGGTCCAGGGAAGTTCCATTCATCTGGTCAGTCCATTAGAAAAAGGACTGTGTCCCCAAAACACCGTTATTACCCGTAATATAAAAGTGCCTCTTGCATGAGCCACTGTGTGTCCTGGGGCCGATTTCACAAAGAGTTAAGACTCGTCTTATCTCCAGTTAGGACGAGTAACTCGTCCCAACTTAGGACTGATCTTAAGTTCGATTTCACAAAGCTTAGGACGGGTTGAACGCGTCCTAACTTCTATGGCAACGGCGCTGAACCAGTCCTAACTTAGGACTGGTGTAAGGGTCGTCTTATCTATTGAATTTGTGTAAAACTTGTTCACGTACCTTAAAGATTGTTCCTTCCGCTCGCTCTCGGCAATTAATTATAATAATGGCGCTTATGCTTTTGGCGGACCACGAAGCAAGACGGGCTTTGAGAAGAGAGAGACTGTTTAGGGTCAGGCAAAACCTGTTGGATGGTCTTACTGACGAAGAAGTCACAAGAAGATATCGCTTCACACGGCTTGGGATCACCCAACTGTTAGAAAGGGTTGGTCGACAGATACAACATGAAACACAGGTAAATCTACGACCATCTAGACGATAGGATAGGCCTAGTTTTATCTACTTAACTCCGGCATACATGGCATAGGCCTACGACGTCAGATTAATATTATTTTTGTACAATACCGCCCGCACTTGCCAAGCGATTACTTTGTTTAGCGCCACCAAGAGCCAGTATATTGCCGGGTGTAAACAATGAGTGGTGACCGACAGGGGATAGGGGGTGGCGGCGTCAACAATTTCATTCGTTTGTTGGGCCAGATGGTCGCTGTCTTTATTTGAAATTACATTTTCATTTCACTGCTTCACTTGCCGATCATTTGTTGTAAAAACATACGGACGCGAAGCAAGTAGCGGATGAAGGAAAGCCATTCTGATGTGACTGACAGTCGAATCAGCGATGGGAAGTGCGAGCAGAAAGGCGAACCATTGAGGCCGGAAGGGCAAACTGGGCAATTCTACACTGGTTTATTAAGCTATGTGATGTTTATTTTATCTTAATACTAATCTGTAATCATGTTAATGCTAACACCGAACGATAACTAACGATAACTGTTTAGGGGTAAATAGTGTCAACTCCAATTCCACCACTTTTTCACTCTGTATCATCAATCGGAGTGGATTGGCTAAAACGGATTTGACCCCAGGCCTAAATCATAGGCTACCTTTCGCTGTGACAATCGCATCCTTTCTTTTTGAAAATTGCCACTTCTGACATTAACAAGGCCTACCATCACTAAGTATCACCATCAGATTATTTAAGCAGAAAAGAAGTGAACAATTAAAAAAAGGGTAGGGATGCAGTACTACCCCAAATAAATAGTGCCAATAAATACGCTGGACTCCCTCTCCTCTTGGAGTCCAGCATATTTATTGGCATAATGGGGCTCGGGATGCAGTTACCACAGCTAGGTGTCTTTGAGTTTGACACAAATTCAAGTAAAAGACATATTCATTATCTTTTTGTTGAAAAATCTTTTCAGCGTAACAATGCCATTCCACCACTGGTCCAGCTGCTCACCACACTGCGGTTTTATGGCACCGGGGCTTTTTATATGGTTGAAGGCGACCTACACGACATCAGCACTGCATCAGTTTGTCGGATAATTGCACGGGTAACGAGAGCCATCTCAAGATTGACAAATGAGGTCATCACATTCCCCGTCAATATTCATGATGTGATGAGGGTGAAACAAGAGTTTCATGCCGTTGCAGGTTTTCCAGGGGTGGTAGGTGCCATTGATTGCACACATGTACGTCTGTATGGGGCTCCACTTGGAGATGATGAACACCTTTACGTTAACCGTAAAGGTTATCATAGCATCAATGTGCAGGCTGTTTGTGATGCTGGTTTCCGCATCACAAACGTGGTAGCCAGATGGCCCGGGAGCACCCATGACAGTGCTGTTCTACATGGAAGTCTGCTTGGACAGATGTTTACTGATGGAAGGTTAGTCAAATGAGCGACTTTTGTAATATCTTTCTTAAGTTTACAAGTGGGAGTGGATTGCTTTTTCACATGCAAGGCAGAAAGTTAAATATTTTAGAGAGTTATTTATTGACGAGTAGCACATGCATCACAATTTGTCTGCATGTATACGAAGAACCAAGCATGATGCTCATAATACATAGAGTGCAATATAGCTTTGGTTTGTCACACTCCCTTAAAACCAATCAGAATCAGGAATAAGTGTGTACTACTACTAGAAGAAAAAATTAATTATCCAATTTCTACCTTTTTTGACAACTACCAAGTAACCAATTTAAAAAAAACACTGCCTTAAGTAAATATTTCTTTGTTCATACACATATTTCACTAGCAGAAGCTAGTGTCCATAATGAAAAGAATGTAAAAAAAATTGCACAGGTTATTGTGAATAATACAACAATGCATCTTTGCTCAATTTACTTGTAAAGTACAAAGTGACGTTTATTCCTCCTTTTAAAAATTACAAAGCAGGAATTACTTTTTCCAACTGTTCATAACAAAAAGCGTAGAAAAAAGCCAATAAGACATACGTGGACAATTTTATTTGAGCAATCCTATTTAAATATTAACATGTGTGGGTTATTTCTGCCCATTCCCTAATGTCTCCAACAAGGGTGCATATATTTAAAGCTACAAAATATTTTTAAATACAACTTGCAGACTCCAAGGAACCTTACTTGCAGACACCGGGTATGCCCTGAGGCCTTGGCTGATGACACCATTGACGGAGCCTGTGACGAATAAAGACAGACGCTATAACAGGTAAGTTTGTTGTTTATCAGTGTATTTGATGGAAGAATGGAAATTAGAACAAATTTGGCCTAAGAAAAAAAAATTGAAATAAAATTTATATTATGGGGTTATTCAATTATACGACAACCAAAACGACCTGTAGTTCATAAGTGTCCACAAAGCACTTGGAATTTGTGGTACATTCCTAGAAAACCCACTACCAAGGATCACCAGTAATCCGAAGACCATTGTGCGGACAGCTCGTTTGCCAATTTGTTTGTTTTCAGCAGTACAATTTCTGACTACACCCAACAAACTGGTGTAAACAAATGGGGGGAGGGGTGTCAAGATTTTTTGAAAATTTTGAGTGAAACTCAGCAGTGTGGGGGGCAGGGGCTTAGGTCAATCAATTTAAAGGTCTGCTTTGGCATTTGTTTTTAGAAGGATGCCTTCATTCCAATCATGGTTTTCAAAATACCCATCTTAAAATTAACCTGTGAAAATTTCATCAAAATGTGTGTTCATGTTTGCAAAAAAAGAGTCAAGCTTTCAGGTTGAAAATTATTGATAATAGTTTTGATCATTACCAAAGATGTGTCACACCTTTAATATTATTAAAACTATTTCGTGAATTTTGCTACTTGCAGCAAACCCTAAAAACAAACCATGGAAGCAGAATTTTTTTTTCTTCATATTTTAACTTTTTATTGAAAGTAGACATTTACATTTTAAGCACTGAAAGTAGTGCAACACTATTCCTTTTTCAAATACTATTAATTGTTTATCGCACATTGTTACTGTAACAAAACACAGTGTTTGCCTATTACTTTCCTCAATGCCTAAACCCAACATTAACTTGCATTAATTTACTGTTATATTTTCAGTTATTACAAATTCAAACATTGAATTGATGTATTTGCTGTTACATTTTTACAGGTCACACAGGAGGACACGAGCCAAAATTGAGCAATTATTTGGCCAGCTTAAACGGCGATTTCCATGCCTTTCATTAGGTCTGCGAGTAGCACCACAGAAGGCCTGCCAGATTATCAAATCATGTTGTGTGCTCTTCAATTTGTCCAAGGAATTTCGGGAACCCGAGTTACATTTTGAAGGTGAAGTGGAAGATGATGATGACCATCTTCCATATGAAGGACCCATTCATGATGGTGTGCTTCATAGACAAATGTTAATTAACAGATATTTTTAAAGGTCTAATACAGCATTGGTTTTTGGAACAGTATGTTCATTCCAATCATATAATTTAGTGCACATTGCAATGGTTTTGATGTTGATTGTTGCAATCAAAATCAGCTGTTGCATTTTTAGCAGTGTTCAGATACAATTTTCTCAGAGATTACAGCATTGCGGATGTAAATAGTTCATAGGGGATTGGTACAAATACCACCTTTTAAAACGGCAAGCTATCAGACTGAAACTGGTCAACGTTTACTTTCATCATTACCAAAGCTCTATTACACCTTTAACAAGTGTGTTATATATAAATTACTTCTTCTAGAAAAGTTATAAAATGAGCTAAAAGTTTCAAGTGTATTTGTATTTGATGTGAAGTTATTGTGAGTGTGAGGTGAATCCAACAGATCACTTTACAATCAACCTGCACACTGGGGCCTTGGAGTAGTTTCACTTGGTTTGAGTGTAGTAGATTGAAATTTTGTTTTCCATCAAAAAAAAGTTTCTTTCTTAGTTGAACAAACTTTTATGAACTTCGGGCAGTGCAGCCAGTTTCCTGTATTGTGAATTTTGTTTGAGTCCAGTTCGTTTGCTCATGGTTTGCGTGACAAGAGAACACCTTGAAAAAAATGAACGAAATTTCAAAAATGCTTGCCTGAAAATGTTTTTCCTTCACAATTTCTCAATGTTACGAATGATGATACACCATGTTTATCTTCCTTAATGAGACATTCATTTTCCACTAAACCTGATTGAGTGTCAATTTGAAAAGACTAGTTTTCTGTAGTCCATGGCTTGTTCCTCCTCTTGTTCTCCTTCCATGCGCATATCTGCTTAAATATCCCCTTCAGTTGTGATGTTCCCATCGTCATTCTTGTCTCATCACCATAACTAATTGATTTAAACAAATAAAGCAAGTAAATAAAAGTGAACAATTATCAAAACAACATACTGGAGAGCACAATATGTGTATGTGATAATCAAAGTGTGAGGGAAGGTCTTAAAACGTGAGGTGCAGTTGCAATCCATAAGCCCCAGCCTCCTATATTATATACAAATTTAATTACCATTTGAAAAAGATCCAATCTCAATTTAGCTGCAGAGATGGCAAGATTACCTCAGCTGCTTCATCTTCTCAAAATTTACTTCATCAGCCCATCACCTGAAAACAAGATCCAAAAGTTCATCATATTCAACCATAGTTAAAGTCATGATTGGTTGTAAGTGGGTTGGTCTATGAGCAGTCGTATTCAATTGATGTCACCGAGACCTAGGTGTCCCATTCACTTTACGTCTCCACCATGCTTTTGTTCCGTGTTGTCTCACATTCCTTCCTCAATTATTGCACGAACATACACATTAATTGATAAAAACAAAGAGTTGCTTTGTAACATTAACTCAACAACCAGTTGTACTCTTCTGCTGTTGTTGATTAATAAATATGCCTAATTTGTTACAATAAAACAACATACCTTCAGTTTTAATACCACAAAGACTAACTTTAACCGCGGAGTATAAAGTGTAATCATCTTAAAATTGGGATGCAAATTTTTGGTGCATAAAACAGAAAGGATAAGGGTACATAAAGTGATGTTGTTTGCATTTAATGTCTGACGTTACATTTACAGGGCCCAATATCCAACGTTTATCCTTAAGGGCACCATTGTCTGCTTCAAAAAGGGTTGGTGCCAAATTTCTGCACTAACTGTGCAAGCAATAAATTCTTACCAAAAAATCCTCGCTACATGTAACTCATGAAAATACACTGAAGTAAGCTCTGAGTTTTCTGCTACTGTAAGCACACATTTTTGGCTTACTGTAAGCACTAAAGCAGCACCATGAAATTAGATAATCATTACAGCTTTTTTATTATAGCAGTTTGAGTCATTCAGTGGGATTGTTGATAAAAATACTTAAGAATTTTAACTACGATACAACAATAGGCGCAATAAACACACAAAATAAATACCTCATAATCAAGTAAATGTAATATAGTTTATTGCTCCTGCATAGGTTCAAAAGACTTGAACATTAACAAAAATTACAAGTAAATCAAAAGGGGAAGATGTTTCTTCATCATTCAATATGTATTATACATTACAAGTTATCACACGCACACTCGTGGAATACGAAAAAATACAGTGCTTCTGGGTCCCATGTCAAATGAGGCCGAAGGCCGAGTCCCATGTCAAACGAGGCCGAAGGCCGAGTTTGATATGGGACAGAGAGAGGTGCTACATTTTTTTGTATTCCACGAGAGCGCGTGTGACAACAAATTTATCTTTAAGCACAGCTTAAACTGCGCAAAATGCAGAGTTAGAGCAGCGCGACAGAACAGGTTTTGAGGCAAAATAGGTTTATCTTCAATTACGTGCTAATCCTCCAGTCAAATTTGTAGAGCAGGTGTGTAAACCAATTCGTTGTCACACAAGCATAAGTGGAATATGGAAAAAATAGTGCGTCTGCATCCCATATCAAACTCGGCCTTCGGCCTCGTTTTATATGGGACGCAGAAGCGCTATATTTTTTCGTATTGCATTCGCGCTTGTGTGATAACTTATAATATCACACTCTTATTCTACAAATCTGATTGGAGGATTAGGGCGTACTTGAAGATAATAAAAGTGATTATCTCTATAGAAAAAACTCCAAGGTCAAGGCATGTATGTAAAACATGTTTTTGTCGGTTTAATAGGCGATATTAGTTCCCCTTGGTATTGGAAGTTGGCAAACTACTTCCCGAGAGGTGAAGCCGGGGGAGGTAGTTGTCAACTTCAAATACTGAGGGGAACTAATACTTGCCTATCAACCCGACAAAAACAATTCCCTTAAAATTCACTTTCTGCATGTGATGCACTGCATCCGTTAAGGAGCACCTTCAAGTTTTCACTAATCTCTTTCAGAGAACCAGAAATCTGTTTGAAAACTTGAAGGTGTTCCTTATCGACCTGCAGCCTCTCATGGTCCAGCTCCAGTCTCTCCCTTTCAAGTTGCATCACTGTCTGTTGATGCTGCTTTGGTGGACAGACAGTGTCTTGGGGGCAGACAGTGTCTTGGGGGCAGACAGTGTCTTGGGGGCAGCTTGCCTCTGCCGAGAGAACTGCTTTCCATGGGGGGTCGTCTTCTTCGTCCTCTTCATGGCCATCTTGTTGCCCTATTGCTGCAAAATAATATGCAAACAATTATTTGTTTTTTCCTTAAATAACTGACAATGTAAGAAACTGGTTATTGACGGTTATTGATCCTCGTTTTATTTTATTTTAAAATTATATTTTGTAAGCATCACTTGTATTTACAATTTTAGCCATAACAAACATGAAGAAACGTTTTCACAGTGGTGAAACAAGCACAAAACACCCATGCGACAGTAGATGTCAAAAAAACAATTATTTATTTGTATACAGTTTTGTCCTCTAATCGAACGACACATATCAACTTAGATGTTATATAAAACAAATAATGTTTTCATTATTTATTAACCTAAATTCATATGGCGTAGCCTTGATAAATGGTACATTTAATCTTTCGAGTCATAAAAATACTCTCACAATATTGCAGGAAAGTATTTTCTGTGTAATGTAAATAATTAAAAGCCTGACAAAAGAGTTCTGACTAATCTCACATTTGTCTGTTTGTTGTTGTTGTTGTTACATATCAATATTACCGTTTGATAGGAGCTCCAATAGTTCCTCCTCATTCGTCTCAGACTCGAGAGTTGTCATGGCTGTTGATGTTGAAGGCATGGGATTGGATTCACCTTCCGGCTGATCAACAATCCCATCCTTTGCAGCTGGTGACAAGGCCTCCAACACCTTGTCGTAGACCCTGTTGGGGCTTGGCCTCTTCCCTCCACCTGAAATTTCCACATAAACATTCCTCTTAGCCATTGTACTTAATGCAGAAACCGTTGAGTAAAACTGTTAAAAAAGGTTCAAAATTATTTTCCGTTTTTGAGAACAAGTGAGGAAAAGACGTCAATTTATGCCTCAAGTCACATGTCCACCAAATAGGCAGATTTTTGCACAACTCACAATCTTTTTTAGTTTTTTTCCATAGGCCTACCAGTAATAAATTGAGACTGTCAACAAGCATAGTTCATAGTTTATTTACAGTGAATAAAATTTTGTTGAAATAAACTCACCTGTTTTCATGCAATCCCTATGATAAGCTTTTGCATCACTCTTAACTGTGTGCCACTTCTTCCTTATCTTGTCCCACGGCCTTTCTGAACATCCGTTCTGTACCAGAACATTCGCTGCCTCTTTCCAGTAGTGGATCTTCACCTTCTCCACATTCGCAGAGCCCTTGCCATTGCTACTTGTTCCAACCAGCTTATGTTTATTAAGTCTGACGAACTCGGCGAGAATACAAATCTCCTCATACGACCAATTACTTGATCGCACACTTTTTGCCATCCCTAGTGTACTACTAATATTAGCATTAACCCCTAGGCCTATTGAATTGGCAGTAGTTGACCTAACGTGTACTAAATAACGTCAACAACGAACGGTAATGAAAAAGAAAACAATTTTCGATTGTGCCACAATCATACAATACGTTTTGCACCGAACCAGAGTTTAACACTCAGTAACACACAATCACAACAACATTCGTATCATTTGCCTACGTGTGTGACAAACAATATTCACTTCTGCATAATTTCCCTAATCAACCGGTACTTACGTGCTGTTTGGAGCAGGTTGCAGACGACATTTCCCAAAAAGTTTGGAGCCAAAACCTTGTGTAGTGTCAACTCGCCAATCAGCCATCTTGAATTTGATGGAGTGCGCAATTCCCTACGGCCGTTTCGTTGGTGCATTAAGACGGATATAAAACAGCCGTCGCATGAGCAAATCCAGCCTCGTTCAATAACTGTGTTACGGTTTTATCATATTTACGATCCGTCCTGCTTAAGACGCGTTTTGTGAAATCGATCCTAGGATCGTTCTTAGCTAGGATCGATCCTAAGTCTGGGACTCGTCCTAAGTCCTGGGACGAGTCCTAAGTTAGGAAGAGTTTTGTGAAATCGACCCCTGGGCACTAAGTGTGTTTAGTGTAGGTCGCAGGGTTAACATTCACAAGTTTAAATAACAGATTAGACGATTGTTATATATGTGTTTTGCCGTAATTGATCATTGTAAATAAAATACTTTGAACTGTATATCGCCGGTTGATCACTTCAGGAGTTTAGTGATGAATTTCACTACACAAATTCCGGTTGATTTTAGGCACCTCTTGTCGTCTTTTTATTTTATATCAGCAGTGTGATTGTATTTAATTTCTTGAAGTTATTCTTAGTTTTCCAACAGCCCCATAAATAATAAACCCAGTCAAACTGTATTCTAGAAACATTTTTGAACAAAGACTTTCCTACATTCTACATCATCAAGATTCTAAAATTCAAAAGGAAACCGGCTACAAGGATAGACAACCTTTTTATTTGTAACTTAAATCGCTGTACACTCCATATGTTGTTATTAAAGAGTACTGGGGAGGGGTTTCTACCTCAGTCACAGGCCGTTACATTTCCCACTTCAAAATCAGAGGGTGCTAGTTTAGTCCCTTACTAATTTTCTATACATAAATTTCCTATACATAAATTTCCCTCATCTTTACCGAAAAACACGTTTGGACCCGTCCAAGGAATTGCTGTTCAGTCATCAGCTTCGTTTTTGGGAGTGACCATTATGCTATCTCTTCACGACGCATGCCTCCATACCCTATGACTGAAAACCAAAGCTTACAATGATTTACATGACAGTACTAACGGCCGAATCCCGGATTACGCCATCCAATGCTAAATTATTTATAGCTTATCGTTGACATTACACGAGTCCATCGGTTAAGAAACTGATTAAGTTTAGAATCTGATTTTCATCCCTTAAAACAATACCGGTACATTTTGTAGAGCCATCAAAATCAGTCTTATAATACCGCGACCTCTATCCGTTCTTCCACCACTTATTGACTTATACAAAACAGTTATATTCACATAGGCCCATGAAAACTTAGTATTTTGTTGTACTATAAAATAGATAGGTATTTAATTTGTATCGGAGATAAAGAGTATTGACTTTGTTTGTCATAACCACATGAGATGTTTGAAATCATGTATTGTGAGAACCCTGTGTTTCTGAAGATCGCTATTAATATTAAACTACATGAAACTACATATTTAAGATCTCTGTCAGGAATTCTAAAATGGTTAACTATTTATGAAACACATATAAGACAAAGGCAGGTACTGTAATACAACATGTACAGTCGACTCTCGTTAATACGAGCTCGGATGTTACGAGGTTCCGGTTAATACGAGGTATTTTGCCGGTCCCGAACTGCCCCGTGCGTGTTTTAATGCATTTAAATACGGATGATACGAGCACGGTCATAACGAGAACACGGATAATACGAGGTATTCTTGCGGCCCCGTAACGAGCAAATGTATTGTTTGTCTTACTTTTATAGCGAGTTTGGGGAATCAATTGTTGGGCATCGATAGTTTACCTTCATCATGGAGGTGAAAAATTGACGTCCCAGCCTTTTAAAACATGTGCTACCGCTCCGTTGATCATGATCAATAGAGGTGCTATTTGAGCGTTGGCAATGGTACCAGTCTATTAAATGGTAGTGATTGTACAACGCAGATGAGAGGTGGACACCAGACCGTTTATTGTTCGCTGGTATCCCGCCTTGGCTATGAGCTATCTCGCATTACTTACTAAGGTACGGTGTGACAACCAATGAAAATCAACATTCAACTTGTCATGTTGGCCGTTGCGACCGAAACTGGCTGCCAAGACAGCAAGTTAAAGTCATATGCGTTCCTTTTTCAGTCATGAAAAATGTAAATTGTTTCATAAATTGACTTTCGAAATAAATTAATTAAATCAGTTTTATTTGCCCAAAATGTTGTATGTTTGTATGGTACATGTACCTGGAAATCATCACAGTTATGCAGTGTCCATTGCAGTACGGGTGCATTTATACACGGGCGTCCATTATGTCATGCATTGTGCATTGTTAATACCACGCTCGGATAATACGAGGTTCGGTTAATACGAGAAAAACAGGACAGTCCGGCGGACCTCGTATTAACGAGAGTCGACTGTACATGGAACCCGTACGACTTCTTGACTGGCATACTCCATTCATGTGGTAAGTCGAGCGTCTCATCATACACTACAACTATTTGTCGGTCTAACTTATTAACTCAACAAACGCAGTATCATCAATCTATATGCATATTTCGCGTAAATTTCTTTTCAACTGATAATTTCATCGTAAATATATTACAATTATTAATAACGAGTCCCTCATGATTTGTATGCTCGACCCCTCCACAAGAAAATGATTTTGTCCAGTAGCTCCTCATTTTATGCAAATTAGGTATCACGTGACCCCAAATCTGGCCTTCTGATTGGTCGAGAGGCCCCAAACCCACTGGCGGAATTACCTGGTTAGACCCGGTAAACTACTCCCGGCAGTAGCCATCTGCCCGGAGCTATCCGCCCAAAACATGACCGGAGAAACTGGACAATCATCATTTCAGAGTATGAATAGGTCCACTACATCAGGTTTGCCTGCAAGATACTCATCTATGGGAAATGAACAGATGTACGAGGCCCTGGAAAGGGAATATGAAAGGATTTTAAGGGATATTGAATGTTTATCAGATAGGTTAAGCCGGTTTGTGGATAGGCCTTCAAGCCAGAAGCAGCCAGAGAACAAAATAGGCACAGATGGGTTTTCATTTAATCCATGTACATTCAGCAGGGAAGTGACGTCAACTCCTGGAACCCCTACAGTCCTTCATAATTCCATTCCTAGTAGGCAAACACCGGTAGTACCACAGTATGGACAAAGGGTGAGCAAAGGACCATCAGCTAGGTTTATGGAGGAACCGCCACACAAAAAGAATGAAACACATGGCTGGCAAGGTTCGGGTGTGGGGTTTTCGGTGGAACAACCCTGAACAAGGGAACCACAAAGAATACAAGGAGTGTTATGGCCCGAACAAAATATTTGGAATGGTTCAAGGACTCTCCCTTTTCAGACGGAAGAACAGGAGAGAGTAAACAGACACCTCTGAAGGCAGAAATATTGGGTGCAGCGATGTTCCCATGGACAACTATGTTTTCCGACAAGGTGACACAGGAAAATGAATGGAGGGGAACAGGTCAGGCTGATCCAGCTGGCTGCTTGTTCCATGTAGGGCAGGACAGTTATGATTTAAATAGACAAGCCAGTGTCTGTGTGCTGGAACCACTGAAGTCATTTGACCAGCGCCTACCATACACAATGAGGATAGGGTCAAGATCACTGGTCGAGAAACTGCCTTATGTTGGTAATCATGAAATTGAAAACGATAACAAACAGGAATATGGAGATAATGAATCTTTCCGGACCAAAATCAGCAGTCAACCAACAAATCATCTGGGACCCAGAAGCAGCTGGAGGTGAAACAGCCGACTAGCCCTAGCAAGTTGATGGTGCTGACAACTGACAAAGGAAAAGGGGGTCAAAGAGCTCCAGGAAAAAGGGTCAAATGGGAGCACCAAGAGACCTATCATCAAACCTGACCGCTATGATGGGAAGGGGTTGTGGAAACCCTACCTCAAGCACTTTGAAATGTGTGCAACCATAAACGGGTGGGACGACAAAGAAAAAAGCCAATACCTAGCCGTACTGTTGACGGGATCGGCACAACAAACCCTGGGTAGTCTGCAAGCGGACGTGAAAGACTACAAGCAACTAGTGAAGTCCTTAGAATGTTGCTTTGATCCCTTGGGAAGAAAGGAATTGCACAGAGCCCACTTGAGGAATCGTCGCCAGAAGCCATCAGAAAGCCTTGGGGAGCTGGCAGAGGAAATTCGAAGATTGGTGGACCAGGTCTATTCCGACCTGCCAGAGGATAGTCGTGACCGAATGGGCTGTGACCATTTTTTTTGATACTCTATATGGAGAAATAAGGACGAGAATTATACAAATGAGGACAAGCACATTAGATGAAGCAGTGGCAGCCGCCGTAGAGCTGGAGGCACTTTATAAAGCTGAGAAGGAACGCCCTTCGTCAGACCTCAAAAAGCTTCAAAGTGCCACTGTAGAGGCGATTCAAGTGGAGAAACCTCCTGTTGAAATCACCTCCCAAGGGATATTCAATGATATACAACGATATTCAATGGCAGCTAGTAAATGTAGTGGAACAGTTGAAAAGGTTAGAAAAATGAGTAGATGAGTCAAGAAAGGCTAGTTGGAACAATCAAAGAAAATTTTCCATGAAGAACATCAAGTGTCACAAATGCCATAATTTCGGACATATGAAGGCCAACCGTCCTGAGTTGGAAGCCAAGGGACAGGGCCGACCAGGAGATGATAAATAACCACATGCTATGATCACTGGACACACTGAGCCTTTCATTGCAGTCTATGGTCACTGATGGGGCATCAGCACTGAGTAAAAACTGAATTGCATATCAATTCTACCAATGTATGTACAACCATCACGTGACCAACTATAAACCAGCCTAGTCAAGTCCAACTCAGGACAAAATACTCCAACCATGCCAAGGAGCTTAGAAAAGTACACATTCGAAAAAAACGTGACGTCATCAGTGGATCTAAATTGTCCAGTAGTCAATTTTACGTTTTACAATTTATACATATAATTAAATGTTCAATGTAATCTGTCAATTTGTTCAATTTCAAAATTCACTTTATGTCAATAGTTCGTGTAAATCTCCTGCAAACATTTGGCCCATTAAAGTGTGTTTTTTTTGGTTTCCCTTACATGTTAACACAACGGATACATGTAGATGTACTAGGGCTTCCCAACGTACGTAGGCTGGAATAGTACTAGCACTACTACTAGTGCTACTTACAATTTACACGACCATACCATGCATGACTTACTTACAATCCAGGCAATTTGTATTTTTCTGTATTTTAAATTTTCCTCTCAACCTAAAACTTAGCTTTTCAAAAAACCAACAACTAAACATTTCACTGCACAGATAGAATTCTAACAAAGGACTACTCATGCACAAGCAAACTGCAAAATTTTGCATTTTATTACAATATTAATTATTTTGGCGTCTGATCATCATGAGAACATCATGACATGCATTGCATGTCGATTTTTTAGCAAACTTAAGACGTTTTATTCAGTTAACTTGTTTTTGCTACTTTATTCAAATATAATTCCCTCCGTCACCAATACCAAAACCAACCAAATCCCACTATTGCCAACAGTAACGTAACCTGAAAAGTATGATAACTAAACAGCACAAAATATTAAAATTTAGACACCTGCCTTGACAATAATCTCACCTTTCACACTTCAGTTCACAAATAATGATGATATGATGTGACGATGGTATTGCAATTTACATACGTCATACATACGGATCATGGAGATCAATGGTTAAAACTTTATGTGGGGTACACTGGTCCCCTGTCTATCTACGAGCCTGGGAGTGTGACGTCAGATGTTCGATCTACTGGGGATGCATTTTTTTTCTGCAGTCTAGAATTGCCATCCTTTTTTTTTAAGGATTCAAAAGAAAAAAAAGATCCCATTAAAAATCACTACGACAGTGGCATTTTTTGACTGCAGAAAAAAACAAAGCACTGGATGGGGGGGGGGGGGGGTTGCAATAGTCTAGTTCCCAGATCCCAAAATCTTACACTAGTATCAGTCGGAGACGTCAGGGAATATTTAGTCAGGGAACCAGACTAGCGGTTGCCGAAGAATGCACAACGCCTGCGCTGCAAATACAAGTGCGCGCACACACTGGAAAGTTAACTTTATTTTTGTCTTAACTTACGGTGGCTCACAGCTGTCACGGCAACAGCAAAAGCGCCACAGCAAAACAAAAAGCAGGCGGACTAAACGTTGCAAGGAGTCGCAGGGAGAGATCCATGGGATTGGTAGTTATCACCACGCAAAGTGTGCAATAAGATCATTAGCAAAGATTATAGAACGCTGAAGGCCATTAGGCTAAAGGCCCACATAATGTGTACACGTTCAGGTCCCACATTCACCATGCTTTAATTGGCATCTTTTACTTTGTTTGATTTATTTTTTAAGTACGTTTTTCAAAATGTTTGTTAGATTTATTTTAAATGTTAGTTTTCTGAAATTATTGTTTCATTAATTTTTGATGTTGGTTTTCTAAAACTAAATGTTTCTTAGATTTATTTTTTATGCTAGTTTTCGAAAAAGTTTGTTAAATTTACTTTTTTATTAGTTTTGGCCCTTTTGGCCGCCCATAGACATGCACGCTGCATTATTCGATTGTCGGTCACACATGTACCACGCACACTACATGCACTGCACCACCCAAGACACTATCAGACAAGCCGACCGAACTCCTACACAGACTAAAACACTGACACTAACAGAACATATTTGCAACATCAAAACTTGTGAGCCACCGACCGTAAGTGAATATTTCTTATTTCCCTCAAAAAGCATGACAATTATGTCACATAGACCTAAGCAATATTAAAGAAACTAACAGTTCTAAAAATATAAAATTTGAAAATACGCCTACCGTTTTTAGGCCTATACTACTGTCTGACTGTACGTACCACACTACTAATACTATAAGTAGTACTAGTAGTATAACATTAGGCCTATGGTCAGATGGTCATAATCTTTTTTCTTAAATTCTTTCGTTAGTTATACAAAGGAACGTTACATTGTGTTTAGAGTTTTTAATTTACTTGTTGGAATGATCTTATATTTCTAAGGCCATATGAGAATGAAAATTGTAGATTTGCGTCCACCGCCCGGCCGCATGCACGCCCAAAAGACCATCGCTCAAAATTGTCATTATTTTATTTTTTTCCATTATTTGCATAAAAAAGGGCACTTCATCACAGAATTGAAGTTTCAAGTTATTTAAACACCCAGTGGTAAACGATCAAACGCATTTAATTCATGCTTCAAACCAATAAAGCATTCAGCGGTTAGCTATCATAGCCGCCCACGTGGTCCACGGTGTCCATATCACCGCAAAATCTGCGTATTGTGTGCAATCGCTCAGTCCGAGCAATCGACCGATCTCGCTGCCCTATTCAAAAATTCATTGGACACTCTGCCATCGGTTGATTGTGCAGCCATAGATTGATAGCACAACAAACAAGTTTTGTGCGGCAGACCGATCGTGAAGGAATGATTTGGCGCGATCGGCTGATCGTGCAGGAATGGTTTCGTGCGATCGGTCGATCGTTCAGGAATGGTTTTGTGCGATTGGTCGTTCGTGCAGGAACTGTTTGCGCGACAAAAAACAAAAACTCATGTGTTTTAAAATTTGTTTCAACTCAAATGTATGACTTTCATTCTCGTGGCCTAAGATAGACATAGCCTGGGAATTTGCATTCCTAATCCTAGTGTAGTACTCGTTGTTTATCATGTCCAGTAAACTAAAATATGTAGGCCTACAGTAGGCTACAGTCATTATAAAGATACTCAACATGCATACCAAACAAAGAACGCATATGCTCTGAAAGTACTTACAAATCAAAACGACATCATGGAACTGTTCCTCACTGACGTTAAGTTGACACGCTTTCAGCAAAGCAGATTTTACAAACTGGTTGGATGTAATACATTCATAAATAAAACTACGGACAAACCTGCACTAAAAGTGACACCGAAGAAAAGAGTAAGTAATGACATTCTCTCTATTATACACAAAAGTCTCCCTTTTTTTCAGTTGTTCAGACATTTACATATTACCTTTCTACAATACTACAGACAGTTAATTACTGAAGAGCACCGATGCCAACTGGTCAATGCATATAAAAGATGCAGCGTTTTACCTCAAAGAGATCATGGCATTGCAGATACATCCATGCATTTCACGTCTTTGCACACTACCAGACTACTAAAAACAAATGACAAAAAATGTAACAATTCCCTTTACTACATGTGTAACCATTTTTTGTTCAATGTTTTTTTTTCACACTCATCATCCTACATTTTCAGGTGCTTTGCAACCAGCCATTTCAGGGATGTTGTGAAATGGAGCAACAGTTGTATCATGCTGATCCTGTTGCAGTGTCAGATATCAAAGACTTACATAAACACACCAAAATTAGCACTGAAGGCACAATTTGAAGCAGTTTATACTAACAGTATATTTCAATCTGTTCCCTTCACTTTACCTGAATTAGAACAACCAAACACATAATACATATGTACATTAATTCATATCTCTAACACTACATTGTAAGCGGCTCACCATCTTGCTGATGGTGATGGTGGTAGGGCCCTACAAAATGATGGAGGACTGGACTCCTGATGGTCATAGTTCGTACCCGGTTAAGTGTTTTATTGAGACTGGATTGTATGGACAAGAAAAAAAACAGTAACCAAAACAGAAGATTCTAATAATATTACATGTTCCCTATCCAGTTACAAATACTACTTATAAGTGACAAATAATATCGTTCACTTATTACTGCATAATACAAATGAAGGCTGTGAAAGTCTTACCCCGAATGGCTAAAACTCCCTTAACCAGTTATAGGTGAAGACAGGATCATTTGCCCAAATCACCTAAAGAAAATAAATAAATTTTATTCTACAAGTTCTACAATATTTACATGACCTAGTTGCGACGGTAGAGACCAAAAATGTTAGTTTTTACCACAAAATCAAATTATCAGCAATGAAGCATCCCATAATTTGTAATACGTTGGTATTAAAATGTGACAACCCGACATGTTATGTACTTCTTTGTACGTGTTTAACCTTGAGCAATCTCACCAGTGAGCTTGTGTGAGCTTTCTCCAATTAAATGAACAATAAAATCACAATGACTCTATATGAATTACAGGCACAGGTGATTACCACATGAAGAACAGAAATACTTCAAATTACATAATCAAATGTATAAACAGGCACAACGTCAACCTTTACCCCAAAATTATCCCATATTATGACAGGCTTAATAACTGGAATGGTAACTTTACGGGCAGGTAAACTTTGAGAGGAACTGGGATATTGTTAGACCCCAAATAACAAAGTATAAAATAGTTGCAACCTATGATAATCACCAACTTTGTTAAGTACTCAGAAACTTCTGTACTGGTACAGTAAACACTACCATAACATAACTGGTAAATAACAAACTTTTCCTATGCAGGACATGTGATTTATAAACAAGTCCCAAATTTCGTCCAATATCCCATCTTTAGAAATAACAAACAAATAAAAGTCCTACTAAAAGTTCCAGGAATTTACGGGTTGATTGAAAAAAAAATAATGTATGAGTTTATGGAACTATTAGAGAACTGATGAGAATCATAGAGTCTGGAGATTTAGACAGTAATTTGAATCATGTGGAATAGGCTGCCGCCAATAGAGGGCGCCATGTACATTTTCAATGAAAAACACGTTGTATAGACTCTTTTATAATGTCACTGGTTGGCAAATGTGTGGAAAAGAATGTACAGCCACCAGCGCAAAACAAAATTAAAAAATCAAACTTTGTAAAAATGTAAGCAACAGACTGAAAGCAGTGGTCAAAATATTGAGAATGAACAAAGTAATAATAGGCTGCATTTGTCTTTGAACAAGTTTGTCTAAAATTGTTGATTTTAATTAAAATTTATTTCACCAAGTTGAAACTAATTCGACTGCTCTTGCCAACCACCACTGAACCCCCTCAGTGTTCTAGAAAAGACTTGACAATTTGAAACGTTTAACTTAAATAAGTGCACTTTTCAGTAACGAGACAATACCGAAAGAATGTCATAAAGCTTTCATACACATGACATTTTTTTGTGAACTCATTACAGAACCAATGCTTTACTGCAGCAAATATACACAAACAAGATCCATACATGTTGTCAAAGAAAACAGTGGTCACCTTAAAACTGACAAGTCTAAACACTCAATAATAAGATAACAGCCAAATATTATTGAGCTTGCCATTTAGAGAAAAGAAAAAATAAAATTACTTATTTTTTGTGCACAAGTCAACCATCATATTACATCTTTGCCTTGCAAGACATCACACATTATTTCTTCATGAATATGTACAATTTTATTTAATTAAAAACAAAAATTCATTAACAAATACTGTCTAAACACCAACGAGTTCACCATGAAAACATTCATCTTACATAAATTACATTATTTTGTTCTTCACATTTAGAGTATTTTTCAATGTTTACTTTCGCAAAACATTTTGTCTTAGATTATTTTCAATTCAAAATGTGTTTATTTTATTATAAACCAGGTTTCTCCACTCAAAGAAGCCCGAACATGGACTTTGAAAACTGAATATTCAAGAAGACAAGAAGAAAAGCATCGTCGTAAACTTGTGGGGAAACACATCTCAGCAAAATGTCCCAACCATTGTTACATCAGTAGTTGTTGAAAACGTTGAAACTGGGACTTTGAAAGACACTGCTGTGTGTAATGCCACACAAGAGACAGCCTTTGTGGTAATGTACAAATTGTTGTGGAAACTGTATATTATAGTTGTTACAACTTACTACTCAGTATTTGAAACTGTGTGCTCCTTTTGTTGTTGTTAGCAAACCAATAACATTTTAACCCACAGACCGTGCAAGTGTTCCCAGTATTCAAACATTTTCAGAACCAATTGGTCCACATGCTGTCTTTTGAAAATACTACCAATTACCAACTCCACAGTTGTATCTGATGTACCAAAAAGCAAACCTGTCAGTACATCTACAACACATGGTGTGCAAATTCTAAACATCCTAACAATAACCTTGAAGACTACCATCACTTCAGCACAACGCCGCAATCTTGTTGAGATAAACCACAGAGCTAGGGATAACTAATGTGCACAGCAGACAATGCAACTTTCATACCATACTGTCACAATTTTTAGTTTCATCCTGCCATATTTGGAGCTATGCTTAGAAACAAAATTGATGTGAAAAAATATGAGTACCTACATTTCCATGAAATTCAATATACTTTAAAACCTACTCACTACTCCACAAAAACAAAAATTACAGTAAATTTCTCAAATAACTTCCGTCTATTTTCCATACAGATAAAACACCTGCCCAATTTTCCATACAGATAAAACACCTGCCCACAACAACACAGACTATTGAAATAGTCACATTTGAAGAAGGTGGGTAAGTATATTAAGTTTTTTGTCAACAGTATTAAGTTTTCCTTTAACATTGTAATAATTTAATAATTTTCTTACTTGTCATAATATCATTTTGGTGCCCCCCATTTGAAATCTGTCCATGCAAATGCAATCTACAGTTGCCAGAAGTGCCTCCTAGGAAAGATGGTGCACTCCCATGTGACCCCAGAAACATTTACCCGAGTTGTGCTGGGTCGAGAAGAACTACTCCTTCGTTCAGACGGGAACTCTCCACAAAATGATGAAACCTCAAGATAATGATTTAGACATGATTTATTGATCGTTTTATTTGACAACAAAATAAAACCCCTAAAATTCCCCTAAAACAAAAGTACAGAGAGACAACAGTACTTAAGTACAATAAACCAATAAGTGTTCTGGACTTACCAAACACACCTGGGAATAAGTCAATGAGTCCACCCCGGCTCTATACCAGCACTATACACTTACGTTAGCTGTAGCAAATACAAACATATTCATTGTACAGTACAGCAACGAAATCACATACCAGTAAAAGAAAACCTTTGCATTGGGTTTGTATACCAATAAACACCAAATATTCATGTAGCACAGCAGTGCAGTGGAATGCAGCACACCACAATATCTAGTATCACTACGCACCAAGAGAAAACATGTCTCTGCACAATCCAGGGAGTAAGAATATCTAATTATAAAAGGGTGACATATAGTACAATTAATCCGGAATCTCCAGTCACTATTATTTTAAAAGTTAAATGAAAAGCTCATAGCTGTCTCTGAGATGCAGTACATTAATATGGTAGGATACAAAGTACTGATAAACTGTGCAAAGTGGCTCTCTGCATAAAAGGGGCTATGTTCCTCTTAAGGTGAAACTGCCAGATCCAGACACTATCAACACAATCAGACACATCAACAAATCTTATCATCAAAATGTTCACTTCCACATCCAGCTTTTACATTGAAATGGCAAATTAAGATAATAGTTTTCTTCTAACCATCAGTGACAATTTCATCCTGAATGATAAAGATGACATGAACTACATAGTATCTGCCAATTAATTGTTTGACAGCTTGACTGCCACAAACGCTGCTGGACTACACAATCTGCTTTCCCTCATTGCAAACATTATGTTCACAACTTCAGGTGATCAACGGACCATCACTTCCTGTGACTTGTGCGCCAATTCAAATAACACACTTTGACTGGGAGTGCAAAACTTACATCACTCTTCAATGCTTTTACACTGTACACTCTTACTAAATTAAACAATGAGTAAATTCTGCATCACCAACACCAACGATTTTGTCTTGTGGGGGCTCAAAGAAAATGTTACTGTTACAAATTAACTAACCCTGTCTCATAGGCTCAAATCTAGAAAGTGTGTTGAACCATGGTTAAACTTAATGCAAGTCATATGGGCTGTGATTGGACTTTAAAAAAAAATAACCCTAAATGTTCACACAGCACAAACCCCACGAGTGCACAGTACTTGTGCAATGTTTGGTCGGTAGCCAACTGAAAGCAACTTCTAAAAATGTACAAGCTCTGTGGTGCTGTCTAAGTTTTTCTGAGCCCACCAATCCTGGACACACAACTGCACAAGTAAGCTTACCATTATTCATAAATTATACTGTTCCTCTTTCTTCTTCAGTTATGAAACAAGCTCAGCTAATAGCGACTGAAATGAAAGATCCAGCAATAGAGAAATGAAGATCCAGCAATATTGCAACCTGTTTTATACTTTATAAAAGCAGTTGCTTTAAATACTTGTTGTGCTCTATTAAAAGCACGGCACTTGCTTTAAATACTTGTGCTCTATTAAAAGCACGTGGTTCATTTTATATAGGCCTAGATTTTTTATCGAAACTTTCGCCACAATTTTCAAACACAGCAACAATTCACTGAATAATGTCCAGCACACTTTCCAAACCTAACAATATACTGCCATAGCCTAGTTGATATAAGACTGCTTAAATTAACAATGTATACTTACACTTATAACTGCCTTCATGCTCTATCCAACATAATCTGTGAACAAGGATTTCAACCAAAGGTTCCCACAAATTCCCAAATTTTCTCATCACACAAGAAAATTCTTCTTGTGCACACTAAACAACTTTATTGCCTCTGCATGCTCTTTAAAACAACTTGCTAAACATTATTGAACTGGTTAAGTGAGTCTTGTGAAACTATTAATCCAGGAGTCTATTCTCAATTATGTTAATCATTGGTAAACCAACATCTTATGTTTATGAGTGTAAGAATTTATTTGTTTTACCGGCCAGTCATGCTGATATTTTTAGCTGTTCCGACAAGAGTCGGAACAGCTATTGATTTTGTCTGAATTGTTGTTGTTGTTGCTGCTGCTGCTGCTGTTGTTGTTGTTTTGGTTGTTGTTGTTGTTTTGTTGTTTTGTTGTTGTAGTTGTTGTAGTTGTACTTTTTTTTCTTTTTTAGTTTCGGCTCAAAAATAAAACTAAAAATTGATGCATGGTAAAAAAAAGCTGCTCCTGAGAAAGATTTGAAGGCATTCAGTTACTTAGAACCATTTCGCTTATTCGGAATCATGTCGCATAGTCAAAACTTACTCAGAATCATCTTGGTTACTCTGAATCATGTCGCTTACTCAAAACTTACTCGTAATCATCTCGGTTACTCTGAATCAAGTCGCTTAAACTCAAAATTTTTTTGCTTACGCCAAGTCAGTTCGCTTTACTTATTATCATTTTGATTACTCAGAATCATGTCGCTTACTCAAAACTTATTCAGAATCATCTTGGTTACTCTGAATGTCGCTTACTGCACATTATTTTGCTTACGCTAAGTCATTTCCCTTATTCAGAATCATGTCGCTTTACTCATAACTTCCTCAGAATCATCTCGATTAGTCTGAATCATGTATCATTTCAGTTACTCGGAAATCATATTGCTTGCTTAGAATCTTTTTTATTATGCAAAATAGTTTCACGAATTCAAAATCATTCGGGTTAATTCTTGGCGAGTTTTCCACCCTGTTGCCTAAAGAAAACCTTGTGGGGTTGCATCTTGGTAAGACCTGATTGGGAGTGTTTTAGAAATTACCCTTTCTGTGGCTGGGGGGTGGGATCAACGTTGGATTTGGCACTCAGAGCAAAATTTAATCCACATCCTATACTTGTTTAGTTGTTTAGCTCAAGAACATAGTCAGTGGTCAAAATAGAAAAGTATGAAGTGATATATTTTAATAGAAAAACAGAAGACAATGCCAACATTAACCTTACAAAACATTTACATTAAAAAAAATTACATTTCAAATTTTTTTAACATAAATTTAAATACAGCAGAAATGACATGTCTTACTTTGTTGTTTTTTTTTATGTATATTTTCTAGGTGTTTCAAGTCAATAATCATGAAGTGTCACTGAATTGGACAGAGCCATCATCTTTTTACCAACCATTTTCTTTGTTGACTTAATTATCAACCTGCACATTGTGTTTGAATCACAGAAAACCTCATACATCTGCTACCATTTACAGGCCTCTTCATCAGACAGCTCAATTAACAGGCAGCCACTTCCTGACAGTTTTCATTAAGGGGGCAAAACCCAAATTACATCAAAACACACGCACATGTCAATTTCCACAAAAGAAAAATATAAATTGTTATATAGCGCCAACATCTGTCTAAAGAAGACGCTTGAGGCACTGTCTTGATCGCAAGCACATAATTTCATGGTTAGTAGAACTATGAAACTGGGCACAAAAAGCAGCCGAAATCTATACAAATTCTCAGTCCCATGCACAACATACGTCTTGCTAATTCGGATCAGTCAAAATGTGTGCCCATTTTGTTTGCAATCTAGGCATCATGTTTCGATCACATATGACATTGAGCAAGCAACTTTGTAGCCACTGAACCAACTTTCAATTATGTAAGACAAAGACGAGCAAAGTGTACCCTGACAGAGTTACTGTCATTGTTACATAGTTTAACAACTATAAGCTCGCATGAGTGATGATACATGCACATACAATGTATACATTAATTATTGCTGGTACCATTTGTTTGCTCTCCCTAATTCTAAGAGTCGCCTAGCAGAAAAAATGACAGAAGTACTGTTTTAGTTGCTCTTCACTTAACAAAAACACTTACAAACTAGACATTAAGATTTTGTCTCTAGGACAAAATCATAGCTGTTCCAATTGTTTCGTCTTTGTATCTTGTACCTTGTACCTTGTCACTTAATTTGGCTGTTACAGTTTCTGAATGCAATCTTCATTGCAAGTATGCAGATCGTTCGTCAGACTTTAATTATGAGTATCCTGTTTCAAACGGAAGTAAAGGTCATAGTGTGGTCATGCTTAATAGCAAAATGTCACATGTGATGTAAGCTACAAAATGGTTCAAAGATGATGACTCTAGGACATTTGGCACAGGAGATATGCATTTTTTAAATTTAGAGCTTCCTGTTTGGGCCGGAAGTAAAGGTCAAAGTGGGGTCATGCTAATAACCAAATGTCACATATGACGTAAGCTACAAATGGAATAAAGATTATGACTCTACGACATTTTGCACATAAGATGTGACATTTTGAAATTTTGAACTTCCTGTTTGGACCGGAAGTAAAGGTCAAAGTGGGGTCACGCCTGTAAATCAAAATTGACATATGCTGTAAGCTATATAACAACACAAAGATTACGACTTTATGGAATTTACTTCAAGAGATATGACGTTTTAAACTTTTGAACATCCTGTTTGGACCGGAAGGAAAGGTCAAATTTGGGTCATATGTCAAAGTAAAATGTCACTCGTGCTCTAAGCTTTAAAATGGCACAAAGATTATGATTCTACGATATGTACTTCGGGAGATATGATTTTTTCACTATTAAACTTTGAATTAATGTAACTTGATACCTGGTGACGTCACGATGACGAAAACATGTTTGCCTTACTATGATTTTTTGTTATTTACAAGATGGTATAAAGTTTATTTCTATGCGATGCCTTTGAACAAAAACCCTAAAAAATCAAAGATTCAGCAAGTTTCATGTAGAAAAACATCTACCGATAGAGGGCGCTATAGCATATGAGCAGTCACAATAAAAGCCAAACTAACATCTGAGAACACCATAATTATGAAGTTTTAAACGCTAAGAGATAGCGCTACCCCGCCTATACAAATACGTTGGCCCGGAAGAATTTAGAAACATTATTTTCCGTAAAGGAACAGGTCTCATACTTCAAAAACTTAACTCATCATACCTCGCAAAATACTGAGCGCTCTGAGACGCCCATGGTGTGATAAAGCGCTATATAAAAACTGCGTATTATTATTATAAACTGCGTATTATTATTATAGTCTAGAACCATCTCGAACTTATCAACGACGAGAAATCTTCGTTGCAATAACGTGGGCCCGGAAGTCCGTTAGGAATCAAATGTTAATACTCGATCGGAATGCAAGATTATATGTTTTTTTAGTGAGAAATAGTGAGAAGTGCTTAAATTGAATTTTTACTTTCTGTAGTGATGTTTTAAGGATGCAAATGTATGATGTTTTTGATTTGATAAATATTTTGAGACGACATTGTAATTTGGAAATATGGGTTATTGGGTATGTTTTGTACAAGGCATGAAGGATCTTATGTGTTATCGTTCAGTCATGCAAATCCCCCCCCCCACAATAGTGTGGGACGAGTCTATGATTGATACTTACCCAAATAGCCACTAGTTATGCATATTTCATAGCCGACAGGCTAATTCACTAGAAAAATTGACAACCAGAGGGCGCCCTCTCGCGCCCACCCAGCATGCTACGCAGTAGCTCCGCCAAATACGTCCTTTTTCTCATCTTACAGGTAACCCTGAACACGAGCCATTAGTGGGGAAGGAGGGCGGGAAGGCTATTTGGGTAAGTATCAATCATAGACTCGTCCCACACTATTGTGGGGGGGGGGAGTCTATTTCATTCACTTACCCAAATAGCCACTACTTATGCATAGAATAGCACCGTAACATGGAGGTTGGGTAGGCGAGGCGCCTTTATGAAAAATCAGACTATAGTCGGTAAGTACCCAAGACTTAAAACTACAAACTGATAGGAAGTGCTTATAAAAATCTTGGGGCTCACCTCAAGCTCTGTCCTGGCGATGCCTGGACGGGTCGCTTGCTTGGGTCTCCCTTCTGGGTTGAGATGCTGACAGCACTGCTCTCCCAAAAGCCCCTTCGTTCTGGAGCACATCACGCAGATAGCAGGTGGTGAAGGTTGATGGGCCCTTCCAGCAAGCTGCTTGTGAGATCTCTGCAAAGGAGATCCCCCTGAAAAACGCCCAGGATGTTGACACGGCACGGACGTCGTGTGCACGTATGGGTCCCTGACTGCCTATATCCTTATCTGACAGCCAGTCGGGGTTTGCTGACTTTATTGCTGATACAATCCACCGTTTGATTGTATCTTTGGAGGCTGGACCATGCGGGGAGTAGTCGAGATAAAAAGTTGGTCGCAGGTCCCTCTAAGTGGTTTGGTACGTTCCAGATACCATTTGAGGGAGCGTATGGGGCACCAGAGCCTGTCTGATCGGACAGATGATATAGAGGCAATTTCGGGAATGAAGATATCAGGCGGGGTAAAAACTGCCGTCTGGTTCTTAGTAAGGAATGAAGCCTTGGGTACAAGGCGAACCCCTCCCGGTTCCCACCGGATGTGTCCCGGTTGGATCGTAAGTGCCTGGATTTCACATCCCCTCCTAGCTGAAGCTGCAGCTATGAGGAAGGCCAGCTTGATTGAAAGTTGCAACAGTGAAGACCGGTGTGCCGGCTCATAGGGGACCGCTGCTAAGTTCTCTAGCACTCGCCCCAAGTCCCAGGATGGGACCAGCCTCCGTCTCGGGGGCCTTTCGTTAAACATGCCCCGAAGTATTTGTGTTAGCACGGGGCTTGATGAGATTGTGGAGCCATCGGAGAACCCTTCGTGGACTGCCGCAATGGCCGATCTGTAATTCTTAATTGTTGTCACCCTCAGTTCGTAATTAAAGAGGTGAACTAGAAAATCTGACACCATCGCTAAAGATGCAGTGGTCGGATCCACAGCGGGGTCGTCGCACCACCGACTAAAATGTTGAAGTCGGTTGTCGTAAACCTTTCGTGTGGAGAGGCGACGCCCCTTTGCTGCAAGGGTCGCAGCCTCTTCAGAAAGGCCAGCTGTAACGAGAGATTGTTTGACAGTGGCCAACACGCCAGGTGGAGGTCTCCCGGCGCCGGATGTAGTAGTCGGGAGTGTGGTTGGTATAGGAGATCCTGTCGATCTGGGAGAAGTAGGGGGTCCCCTACTAGAAGTCTCACTAGTCTTAGGAACCATGGCTGGCGTGGCCAGAAGGGAGCGATAAGGAGAATCCGGCACGATTCCTGCTCTATTTTCCCTATGACTCTCTGAAGGAGGGATATTGGAGGGAACGCATATGCGAACATGCCTGTCCAGTCTATGGCTAGGGCGTCGGTGGCCCAGGCCCTGGGATGATGGAATCTTGCGCAGAATACCTGGAGTTTGGCGTTTATCTCTGTCGCAAAAAGGTCTATGTGTGGTCGACCCGCTGTCGCAAAGATCTGTTGGGTCACACCATTGTGCAGGGTCCACTCTGTAGGGATCACTGTACCCCTTGACAGTGCATCCGCTATCGTGTTTTCCACTCCCGGAATGTGGATTGCATGCAGAGTTGTCTCATTCTCGATGAGCCAGAGGTTCAAGTCCCAGGTGAGGAGGCACAGCTGAGGTGACCGCGTGCCTCCCTGTCGGTTTATATATGACACGACTGTCGTGTTGTCTGTCCTGATGAGGACCGCACGGTTCCTGACCTCGGTTTGAAAGTGCCGTAGGGCATTGATGACCGCCTGGAGCTCCAGGATGTTGATATGTTGGGACTTGAAGCACTTGTCCCACACCCCAGCTGTCTGCCGTGGGCCCAGGGACGCGCTCCAGCCCTTGTTGGATGCGTCGGTTAAGATTGTGACCTGGGGAGCCCTTGGTGGGAACCCAAGGCCGCAGTTGACGTTTTCCTCCTTTTGCCACCATCGCAGATGAGGAAGGATGTGGCTGCTGATTGGCACGAGGATTGATATATAGTCCCTTTTCGGCCTGAAATGTGACAAGAGGTGTAGCTGGAGTGGTCGCATTCGAAGTCGGCACCATGGAACCAGATCTACCAGACTGGCCATGAAGCCCAGAAGTTTTAACCAGGCCCGTGCTGGGGCCGTGGTGGATGATAGGAACAGGTCCACGCACTGATATAGAGCTGTGATGCGCTCCGTTGTGGGAAAGGCCATGCCGTTCCGAAGGTCGACGACCACTCCTAGGAAGGTCGGAGACTGGGTTGGTATGAAACGGGATTTCTCTTCATTTAGAATGAAGCCTACAGCCCTCGTCACCTTGCAGGTGGTCTGCAGGTATTGGGCTGTTTCCTCTTCCGATCTGCCGACAATCAGCCAGTCGTCCAGGTACATATATATCATGATATTCCGACGACGTAGATAGGCTGCGATTGCTCGTGTGACTCTTGTGAACGCTCTTGGTGACGTTGAGAGTCCAAATGGGAGGGCCGTGTACTCCAGGGTGCGCCCCCGATATCTGAATCGGAGGTATCGGGAGTGCCCCGAAGAGATTGGTATGTGGAGGTAAGCGTCTCTGAGGTCGATTGACGCTGCCCATACCGCCTTGGGTAGCGATTCCAGGATCACTTTTAGTGTTTCCATCCGGAAGCGTCTCGGTCTGATGGACCGATTGAGCGGTTTGAGATTGATTATAGGTCGCCATTCCATAGTTCCCTTTTTTGGCGTTAGAAAGAACGTCGAGAGGAACCCCTGGAACTGTTCTGCGTCCGCCACCGGACGTACTGCCTGTTTTTCTAGTAGGGAGGATATCTCCTTCTCTAGAGCCAGGCGCTTTTCCCTGTTCGCCGGAACTGGCGTTTCGCGAACCAGGGTGTCCGACGGAGGGGTGCTCGTGAACTCTAGACGGTAACCGTGTTCGACCGTTGCGAGCACCCATGCGTCGGACGTGATCTCTCTCCAAGACCCTACGAAATCTCTGAGACGGCCCCCGACGGGTCCCGGTTCGGGGGCCAGAGTCGGAAGCAGGGCGTCACCGCCTCCAACCCCCCGAGTAGCGAGGAGGGGGAGGGGGCCTACCGCCGCCACGTCCCCTGCCGCTTGTCTGGAAGTTCTGACGGGCAGGCTTGGAGTAGCGGGGTGCCGCTGGGGCAGTGCCGGGGGATGTCCTAGGGGCCTGTTGTTGAGGAGACTTAAGGGCCTTACGAAAGGCTGGGCGTGGCGTGAAGCCAGCCCTGGTAGCCTTTCTTCCCCCAAGCTTGGCTTTTGGGGCCGCTGGTTTTCGCAGGTTTAGCTTGTCTGCGGTTTTTAAGCGTTTTGCCTCTGTCTTAAGAACCTCTTGGAATTGCCCTCCAAAGAGGTCGTTCCCAAGAAGAGAGATATCCTCTAGTTTCTTCTTAGCCCCTTCGTAGGGAATGTACAGTGTCTCAAGTACATTTGTCCTTCTGGAACGAGTGGTCTGGAGCGAAATTCTGGTGAATTGTTCCAAGGACATCCTAAGGCCTTCCTCGAGACAGCGAAAAGCTATGGCTAGCATGTCCGCTGGGGTGGATGCGCCCTCCTCACAGGCGCAGACAATGTACTCCGAGAGCAGTAGAAGAAAAGCGTTGGCTTTGGCGCCGAAGCGGGCTGCCTCATCGATTTTCCTCATCTGCTCCTCCAGTCGGGCTTTCCCCTTGTCGGCAAAGATCGCCTTAGCTGAGGCTTAACCGCTATCGCTTTGGAGTTTGTCTTTTGCGGTAGACGGTATGGTGGGGACGGTGAAGAAATCTTCACAGTCCTTTTGCGGGTACTGGAAGTAGTTCTTAGACCTTTTGGTATGTGGAATCCATTTCTTTAGAGCGGCTGTGTTTTTGATGCGGTCCACGCAAAGACGGTCTAATGGGAGGGTCGGGAACGGCGTGCTGCGCGTTTCTTCCCCTCCGGTTCTCATCTTGAAAGAGCGACGGTCCGATGAGTCCCCTGGGGTATCATCGGTCGGTAGCTTGAGTACCCGGACCATGTCCCGTTGCACCAGTCTAAGCTGCGTTTCAAAAGAAGAAAAACTGCCCGGTTCTTTGGGCTCGTCTTCCTCAGAGCGTGTCTCATGTGAGCTCCTCTCCCCTTCGGGCTCCTCCTCGGGTTCTTCTCCGTTGGATGCCTCAAGGGTTGTTGAAGGGTGCAGCGAGATGGCCGTAGGAGAACCTCTCCGTTGCCATTCACGCCCCGGAGTGCGAGGCACCTCCGTCCTACTATCGATTACCTCTGCCAACTGTGGAGGTTCGGTAACGACTGGGGCTGCTCTGATAGGCCCCTGCACAACCAATCCCGGGTCTGGGTCCAGGAAGGTGGATGGTGGGGGAACCCGCTGTGGGGTGGGTGCCGCCCCCCATCGCTGTTGGGCGATCGTTGCCAATGAAGCGTTGATTGAATCGAATGCCTTCATAAAGGCTGACGGGGATATGGTATCCTGTTCTTTCTTCTTCTTTTTGACCTTCAGTGTAGCTGAAGAGTCATCAGAAGAGGAGACTGAACGCTTTTGCTTGGTCTTCTTGACTGAAGCTACGCTGGCCAGGGAAAACTCTGAATCAGTCATTGGTATTCCCGAGCAGCGGTCCGTAAATGAGGTGGACTGTGATTCCCTCACTCCTAGTCCCTGGTCCGTTCGCCCCACGGGCGGGGGACCAGAGCGCCCGGAACGCGAAGATTGGGCCGGAGAAAAATTTAATTCTGAGCCCACTCGCTTTTGTTCACCTGTCTGGGCTAACAGTCCAGAGGATTGTTGAGGCGTAGAGGATCCTGAGGAAATCTTCGCCTGAGGACTGAATGAAGTTGCAGTCGTTGGCTTCGAGTGTGATGTACTTTTCATGGGTTTACCCTTGGTACTACTCGAGCCCTTAGCTGTGCTCTTTACCATTGTAAATAGTCACGCGCGGAGCGCCGTGATATGTTGTGGTAAGTCGCGCACAAAAATAAAGATTTTTTTTATATTTTTTTTATATTATTATTATTATTATTTCGATAATCGCGCGAAAGAAAAATTCGCTAATGCGTTAATATCACGTGGATAGTGATAGGAGACGCTAGGGTACGTATGTGCAGTAGCGCGGTCTTTTTCAATTTTGACCGGTACTGAAGTTCGTCCCTCTTTCCGGGCGGTACTGTGTATGTGGGAAGACAAAAGACCGTCCGGTCGATGTTTCTCACAGCAGCGCCTTCAATAGTCCCTCGATCCAAGTCACCGCGGTGTCGAGGAAGGAAAATGGCTGACCATGGAATTTATCGAACGGCCTTACCGGCGTAAAGTCCTGGTAGCCCGGGGACCGGCTCAGTACGAAAACAGACGGGGCAAGGGAGAGGCCAGAGGCCGGTATACCCCGTATATATTTTCGTTTGCACCCACGCTCTCCGCTGGAGCGAGGGGGAGCAAGCAGGGGAAGGGAACGGATTTAACCGGTATACCCAAGCTCTCTCCGCTAACTTCCTGCGCCGGGCCGAGAGAACTTCTCTCGGGCGGGGGGAGTTCGACTGGTCGCGACCAGAAGAACGTTAGCCAATCGTAAAATTATTGAGCCCTGGAGTCAGCCTCCTACTACAACGGCCGGGAGTACTTCTCTCGGAGAGTAGGGAGTCCCACGAGTGTGGAACACTGACCCTAGACAAAAACTAGCTTTTCTACCACGGACGGGAGTACTGCTCCCGGAGGGAGTCCCACGGAGGTGAGACGCTAGTTAATTTATATATCGTAATTAATTAAATTAAGGAAGACACGGAGACACAACAATATTTATATATATAAACTTGGAAAATAAGGTAAGGGGATGTACTCGATCCCCGAGAACCCCGAGTGCTACTCGCGCTCGGGTCTCAACAGAATTCAGAATATATATCTTAGCAAATCATGCAATAATTCTCAAGAATTCGGGGATAAGTGTAACAGAAATACGTCTCGGGCTCTTCCAAAACGTCACTCAAAATGACTGAAAACTCTACTAATGAACTGGTTGTAATCTTATAGGAATAAAGCGAACGTACAAGTACTCTAGCTAAAGCAAGAGGGTGGAAAAACTCAAGTCTACCACGTACGGTCGCTAGAAAAAGAAGGACGTATTTGGCGGAGCTACTGCGTAGCATGCTGGGTGGGCGCGAGAGGGCGCCCTCTGGTTGTCAATTTTTCTAGCGAATTAGCCTGTCGGCTATGAAATATGCATAAGTAGTGGCTATTTGGGTAAGTGAATGAAATAGACTAGTGGGACTATGTAATTAAGATGTAATTTTAAAGGCTATTTTTGTAAGTGTTGTATGCAGATGTTCAAAATATAATATGTTGGTATTTTAAAGTTTTGATATTGTGGTGTTTAAGAGTGACATTTTGGTGAAAAATTTAATTTCACAAAATCAGGGGTAGTTGGTAATTGTGTTTTTGTAAGTCTACGATTGTTTTGTGCAATTATTTGGAAATAAATGTTCTATTTTAAATGAGTTAGATATGATGTGTCATTAGTTTGTTGATATAAGTTTTGACATTGTGGAGTTGAGAGTGAAATTGAGAAGCAGGAATCAAGAGATATGCAATAATACCAACTTGTGAAAGTTTCTGTCGATTTCATTATTTCTTTTATGAGAAAACAGTAAAAGTGCATTATTAATTTTTGTTATCATTCTAATGGAAGAATTTTAATCCCGCGAGATGAAGAGTACATGTACTTGTTTTACTCATCTTCAAAAACTTAGTATATTTTAGGGAACAATATTGAGGGAAGATTTGCACCATGACCATCGTTTAACTATGTAAGTTTTGTGTGAATCTGTGCAACATTTATGTTTTTCAATCTTACCAATAGTATAAATTATAGGGGCTTTAAGAATTACTAAATTGAAACCTATTTCTAACATCGGAGACCATTGTAGTTTTGTAGTGCACTAAGTGTTTAATTTGATGTATAGTGAAAAAACATGGTTGAGGGCGCTATAATTATGTGACCGTATCGTGAAGTTCACAACCAAGTTTTCTGTATGATGCATTTTGGTAAAAGAACGTACTCGGATTGATTGGCCTGGGTAGGTTGTAGCATGGAGGTAGCAATGGTGCCAGGATTTCTAAATAGTTATTTATTATAATGGAAATGTGTTATAGGTTTTGATTGCTACCAATGACCCGCAACAAATCTTAGTACGTGGATCTTTGTTATGAGTAATGTGATGATAAACTACATTCTAAAATTTTATTTTGAAATGTGATTTTGGCCTTTTTTACTGTATGCCGTTTCACGAATTCCTTCATATTTAGCACTCAGTGATAAGAACATAGTTAAGTGGATGTTTGCGTAAATTATAACTACTAGGCTATTGTTCAATGAGCTGCTTTGATTTTTTCATCAACCAAAGTAAAAGAAAATGTTATTTCAATGTCGTTGATCAACGGCACTTGCAAGTTTGCGTTTCATGCATGCCGTGACCTACCTACTGATGAGGCGCACACAACCGAACGTGCACCACACACGGCTAGTCTTGTCCGTCGTGAAATCTGGAGGACGCCACCTACGTTGAAGATTGCTTTTAGACTGGTGGCATTTGTTGCATTATTTATCACCGATATTCAACTGATTGAAGTTTAAAAACCAGATCTCACATGAGAACGCAAGGTAAGGAGTGGAAACGAAAACGTTGGGAGAAAAATAATGAAAATTTTGTTATTTATTATGTTTATCTGTTTAAAATGTTGGTATTATGTAAACTGTTATTACCCCGCTAACTTGAGTGTTCTAAGTGATGATGATGTAACGTGCACTGAAAAACATCTTTTTTTGCTACTTGCATTTACGTGTAGACTGTAGATGTACTATGTAGGTCTAACGTCCCAGTATTACTGGGGCGCTGTACTCCTTTTTTGAGATTTTGACATCATCTGTCGTACTAGCGCCCCAGTCCGTGGTGTATATGGAAAGTGCGGCGAAGCGAATTTTTTATGAATCAGTTACAAAATTGTCAAAATTACGACAAAGACTCAACAGAATTGCTTGAAAAATTGCCCACTGGCTTCTCCAATCCATGTATTTACGATGAAATATAATGCATTTAATGGTACTCACGATTATTTTCGGTCCTCCAAATCGATGATTTTTAGCCCACTCTCAAATTTGCCGTTAGAATGCCATTTTGAACATGATGCTCAACGACTGTTTCCTTATGTGTAAAAATGCTGTGTGGATTGCGTGTTCGCTGAGGCCCTGACTTTCATATTGTTTTCCGCGCAGTCAGCGCAGGATACCAGGCAGTGTAGTGCAGTGTTCGCTGATGCCCTGACATGCATGTTGATTTGTGCAGTCAATGCAGGATAATGCACTTTACCATGTAAGGACAGAATGGTTATCACAAGAGGGAAAATCTTCTGTAAGCAGACCCATGGAATTTGGCCTTGTAGTATCTTACTCAATCACAAAAAATCATTGCCGTAGTATTTTGGGTACACGTTAACTATAATTTTTTAGTAAAACCAAAGTTTCTTCAGAAAATATGATTATAAATGTGTCAAGATTGTGGAGTTTTATTTTTGTGTAAATTTTTCAATTGAAACACTGGTCTCTTGTGACAAATACTTAAAGCATTGATGTGAGTTATTGGTTGTATTTTGGCAGTACGGAAAGTTTTTTTTTTCATCTTCATTGTGAGTGCATCGGAAAAAAGTGGGGGGTAGAGAACTAATGCTATTATGGGAAAATGCCTATTGGTTAAAAAATTGTTCCCAACAGTTTTTTTTGTTTATAACACGAAATATTGTTTTACAGATGCTTGAAGCAAGGATATGATTTTTTGCCACAAACTTCCTTGAAAGGGGTTTTACATTTTTGGGGTCATGGAGTAAAGGAACTGAGAAGACTTAATAAAGTAGTAAATTAATAAAATACACAAGTAGTGGTGTCCATGTATCTTATGATGGAATTGGTGTTGTTTGTAAACAGCGGCATAGCAGGGTAAGGGAAAGAGGTCATGGGGGCACACCCCCCCTTATCCAACCACAAAGAATCTTTGCCCTTCCAGTTGCAAAATATTGCAAAGTAAGAAATCAAAATAAAAGACAAATACCAGAAAAGAACTAAAAGACAAATAGCCATTTGGCTATCATCCATCTCCCAAGTTGCCGCTCCCCCTCCCCCTTTGAAGAAAATCGTGGCTATGGTGCTGTTTGTAAATAGCAACACATGTACAATGATAGTTCATGAGTAAAATTATAACCTTGATTGACAACAGCATTTCTCTTCACAGAAAATGCCAAACCAGAGAACAAGAGCCAGGGCCAAGGCCAAGAGAGATGCGATGGGGTGCCTACGGGCTCGCCGGAAGGATGATCCACCATGTATGTCTTCCTTGTCTGTTGATGTGTCGTCTCATATCACCCACCCTCCCTCAACCATGACCACATCTCACTCCTCCCCTTCTATATGCTCCCCTGTTACCCCTCCATCTGACATTTCACCTCCTTCGCAAATTGCCTTGGGGTTGGCACCTCCCCAAGGCAATGGGTTAAAGCCAAAAGGTGTACAGAGACAACATTTCACCCACCCTCTTCCAACAACCACCTCCTTTCATTCCTCTGTTTCTATGTGCTCCCCTGTTACCGCTCCATCTGACATTTCACCTCCTTCACAACTTGTCTTGAGGTTGGCACCTCCCCAAGGCAGTGGGTTAAAGCCAAAAGATGCACAGAGACAGAAAGAGCATTTCACCCACCCTCTCCCAACAACCACCTCATTTCATCCCTCTATTGATGTGTGTTCCCCTGTGACTCCTCCGGAGATCTACATTTCACCTCCTTCACGAATTGCCTTGGGGTTGGCACCTCCCCAAGGTGATGGTATAATCCAAAGAAAAGATGCACTGAGCCATGAAATTAAAGCACAACAAATAAAATCTGAAAGTAAATCTGAAATAAAACCTGAAATAAAATCTCAAAGAAAGACTGACAGTAAATGTCAAATAATAAACCATGAAAGTGGATCTGAACTGAAGTGGAACAGCCAGCGTGATTTGAAGCTTGGTGTTGAACTTGGACAATGTACAAAGGTGAGATGTGAAAGTGTCACTGAGAATACTCCTGTATGTGAAGTCAAAGCTCCTGAAGTCAAATCAGACAGAATGTTTGAAGCAAAATGTGGAGGTAAAGTTGAAATTGGTTCTGAAAGTAATGAAGTCAAGGTAAAAGTTAATGAGGTAATTTGTCAAAAAAGTAAAGAAAATGGGTGGCAAAGTACATGTAACTTTGGATCAGTGAGTCTTGTCAATAGTAGTCATGAGCCAGGAAGAAAGGCAATTAAGCTGAAGAAGTTGAGAGTGAATGTTCTGACCAAACAAAGAGTAAGTAGTTTGAAAGCACTTGATATGTTGAAGGCAAAGAAACAAAGTTGTTGTAGCAGGAGACGGGTATTGGAGTGTGTCGTAGAGTTTTGTCGGGTTCCAAAGCCAAACAGAAAGAAGATCAGAAGAAATGAGCGTAAGAAGATGCTACGAAGGCATAAGAATGGCAAGGTGGTGGAAGTTCGTATGTCCAAAGAAGAGGGAAAGAAATACCAGAAGGCACAGAAGAATATTGAAAGTCATACAAGAAGAAGTTTGAATTGTGTTATAAATAACATGCTTGCCAAAACAGTGTTGCACAGAAAGAAGCGTAATGACGGAGAAAGCTCGAATAAAAAAAACGTGTGTACAGAGGTAGTAAAGGAGAATCAAAAGGCAAGGATTTTCTGTAAGAAAGAAAACATTGAGGATCAAAAGAAAAGAGAAGTTGATCAATGTTGGATATGTGATGATAAATTGAGTCCAATGGTAAGAGCAATTGAATGTGATACTTGTAATGTGGCGTACCATGTACATTGTATGGGATTTGCAAATGTGGAACTTTGTGTAGTAAACAAGCCAGTATCATGGATGTGTTGCAAATGTGGACGATGTAATTACACAGTGTCTTTGTTTTATGATTTCGCAATTGCTACAGATGAGAACATATACGAGAGTAACATCGGAGAAGCAGCATTTGAGTCATATGCTGACAGTGACGATTGCAAAATCAAAGCAACTGAAGGTGAGGCACAAATTGATGATGTCATGATGGATTATGTAATTGTTGATAAAGTACGGAACAGGTATGGATGTCATGGTGCACGTAGAAAGCAAAGTATTGTTCATCAAAGTGGAGGTTATAATTTAAGGAACAAGAAAAATAAAGAGAAATGCAAAGGAAATGATGTGAAGCAGAGCCAAGAGCAAAGGGACAAAAATAACAGTGAGTCAAAGTCTGGAGGCACTGTTGAATCTCATGTGCGTTTACCAGTGGTCAGTCAAATAGACAATGATGTCAAGAAGTTAAGTAAGAGAAAATCTGAAGTGTAATGTGGAAAGCTTGAATGAAGGCACAGTACATGTAATTAAGAAAAGGCGTATGAAAATCAAACCAAGGAAGTGTATTGCATTAAAAGGAAATGTGAAAAATAAACATAACGAGGAAGTGGTTCTTGATAACAGTAATGAAATGTTGGATGTAAATGCTCAATTAAGACAATTACATGCATCAATACTTGCACAAGGAAGTTTTCATCAAGGAGATGAAGGATTTGGAGTAAATCGTGGTAAACAGTGTGTTGCTAATTGTCTAGTGTCAATGATGTATAGCAAGAAAAAACATTTGAGGAATTGGATGTGTAGTGATCTGGATAATATTCTCAAGACTGGGAATGAATTGTATAGCTTCTTACAAGAAAGCTCAACAATGAACAATGACTACTTATTGATTAATGAATTGCCAACTGACTTGGATGTATTTGACACACAGTATAGTATGAAGTATCATGTGTCTGTATCGGGTACATTTGTTGAAAATGCTTGTCACTTGATTGAATTTAATATGATACCATTGAAAACTGCACTTGAACAGAATCTTCAGAAATATCATGCATGCTTCATAAGTTTCCATGGAAACACATTTGCTGTGATTGCTCAAGATGGCATGTATTTTGTATTTGATTCCCATTCCAGAAGTATCCACGGCTGTATGGTTGAAGATGGAACAAGTATTCTGATGCGAGCAAGTGCATTTGAACAGGTATATACTTATTGTAAAAATTTGGCTCATTCCATGAATCTGTCTGATAATGAGCAGTATGAATTAACTGGTGTATCTCTTTGTGTCAATGGTGAGGCTGTAACGTGTACATGTACAGATGATGAAGGTTCAAGTGATCAACAGGGCATAGTAGAACCCATAGAGTTGTGTTTTAATATGGAGGAGTGTGACTTGTTTGAAGTACCAGAAGAAGATGACACAAACACGAGGACAGATGTAAATATTGGTCATCAAGATACAGAGAGTGTCAATAAGGAATATTGTAATGTTGAAGATGACTTTGATAAGTCAAGTAATCAGATTAGAAGAGATATATATTGTAGTGACAGTGCAGACAGTGAATCCAGTAATGAAGTGGAAGTAGTTGAAGTAAGTGGACCTGGTCTTATGAAATTCTCTCCGTTAACCTTTGATGCTAAGGTCACTCTTTGTAATGCATATGGTTTTGATGTATCACACTTGAAGTCCAACACAGTTAATGTACAATGTCAAGCCATGGGTAAACCCAGATCTGTAAGATGTATAAGCGGTGATGGTAATTGTTTCTTCAGAGCTATATCATTTGCCATGTCAGGAACTGAAGGTAACCATGTTCAATTGAGAGTTGCTTGTGTCAATCATCTGTTGAGGAATGCTGATAAATTGACATGTTTTCTGCGAGATGGATTTGCTGATGTGGAGGATTATGTAATGAGACAGAGAATGTTTGGTACTGGTACATGGGCAACAGAGGTTGAAATTATGGCAATGGCACATATGCTTTGTATTGATATATACACATTTGATGAAGTATATAACTGGTGTCAATTTTCTGCAAAGAATGTCGAGGGAAGTGCTGACACATCTGATATGGGAATTTATCTGAATCATAAACACAGAGTGCACTATGATGTTGTCACATCAGTAAATGAGTTGGTGGCACAAGTAAGTGATGTTCACAAAAAACAGAAGATTGTTATAAAAAATTTGATGTCTGTGCAGAAAACACTGAACAGAGTGATGACAAACAGTCTGAATAATGTGAGAAGCAGGTTACAGATAAGAGTACTAATGATAAGACTACAGTAAGGAAAGAATCTGTGAAAAGAAGTACTCCAAAGAAAAGAAAACGTCTAAATGTAGTGAAAGTCAGACAATTAGCGAAAGAACGGATGAGAGAAAAACGTAGAAAAAGTACAAGCACTAGTGAAAGTGAAGTGACTAAACGCCGAAAAAGGAAACATGAGAGTGATAAATACAAGAATGATGTTGTTTTTAGAGAGACAAAGAAAGCAAAGAATAGAGAGCACAAAAAAAAGAAATACAAGTTTGATGAGAAATACAGAGAAAAGGTTATTGGGTCAGTGAAAGTTGAAAATAAAGAAAAATATCATATCAGTGAGAAACAAAGGGCTATGAAAATTGATCAAAGTCGAAGAAAGTACAAGACTAATTTAAAGTTTCAAGAAGAAGTAAAAAATGCAAGTAAAATGAAGTATAAAGAAAAGGAAAATTTCAGGAATAAAGTGAAGAATGCAAGCAAAGTGAAGTACCAAGAAAATGATGAATTTAGGAGTGATGTAAAGAATGCAAGCAAAGTGAAGTACCAAGAAAATGAAGAATTTAGGAGTAATGTGAAGAATGCAAGCAAAGTGAAGTACCAAGAAAATGATGAATTTAAGAGTGATGTAAGGAATGCAAGCAAAGTGAAGTACCAAGAAAATGATGAATTTAGGAGTGATGTAAGGAATGCAAGCAAAGTGAAGTACCAAGAAAATGATGAATTTAGGAGTGATGTAAAGAATGCAAGCAGAGTGAAGTATCAAGAAAATGAAGAATTTAGGAGTGATGTGAAGAACATAAGCAAAGTAAAGTACCAAGAAAATGATAAATTTAGGAGTGATGTAAGGAATGCAAGCAAAGTGAAGTACCAAGAAAATGATGAATTTAGGAGTGATGTAAAGAATGCAAGCAAAGTAAAATACCACCAAAATGAGACTTTCAGGAACAAAGTTATTAATGGGATCAAATTGAAATACCGTCATAACCCACAATACAAGAAAAGAACAATTGAGAGAACAGCTCACATGTATAATGTTGATGTTTTTTATAGAAATAAAGTGAAGAAGGCTTCAACATCCAAGTATCAGAAAAATGAAGAATTCAGGAAGAGTATTAAAAGAAAGAATAAGAGTCGATCAATGCTTAAGAAAGTGAAGAAACGTGATATAAAGCATGTGATATCTGAGTTTAACATGGAAATATCGAATGGACCAGAGTATGTGTGCGCAGTGTGTTTGAGACTGTTGTTTCGTAAGCAAGTCATCAAATGTAACAAGAATAAATATGAGAATAGTGATTGTATCAGTGAAAAATATCTACACAATTGTGATCATAATTGTAATTTGCAGTGTACTGTGCGTGAGTCAAGCAGGTCCTGTTTGTGGATATGTTATACATGTCATCGCAAGTTATTGAATGATAAGATACCTGCTGAAGCTTCTTGTAATAATTTGCATGTAGTAGACATTCCTGAAGAGTTAGCATGTTTGAATAAGTTAGAAGAGCATCTAATTGCCCTGAATGTTCCATTTCTAAAGTTGATGGCATTACCTAAAGGTGGACAGCATGGTGTACATGGACCTGTAGTATGTGTACCATCAGATGTGTCTGAAACAGTGAAATCTTTACCGAGATCTCAAAATGTTGATCGAATAATACGTGTCAAGCTCAAGCGGAAATTGACTTTTAAAGGATACTATCAGTATCAATTTGTGAATAAGGAGCACATACAAACTGCTTTACAGTACCTGAAACACAATAACAAGTGGTACCATGAGATTGAAATAGACACAAACTGGAATAATGACTTGGCAGAGAATATGGAAGAGGAAGATAATGGAAGTGAAGTTACAGAGAAAGTTGGAGACAATGTTGATGATGACAATGCTAATGAGATAGAAACGGATGAAGAACGTTTGAGAGGAATACCTTTAGATACATGTTTACAGACTGCAAATATTGGACAAGAGGTTTTGGATCAGTATTTTGATGATGTGTATTGTGTAGCACCATGTGAAGGAAATAATCCAATCAGAGTGCTTATGGACCCGTCTAATGAGTGCAAATGTTTTCCAGTCTTGTTTCCTACAGGTGGGCCAGTATTTAGTGATAAGCGTGATGTGGAGATAACACTTAGTAGATATTTTAACTGATGACTGATGAATGTGGATAATAGATTTGCAAAGAGTACACAGTACATCTTTTATGCTCAATATCTGTCTGAATTAAAGCAAGTCATTTCAAGTGTTTCTATTGCATTAAGAAAAGGCTCAGGCAAAATGAACGATGGTGAGAATGTTACTGCTAAAATGCTTAATGATAAAGTGAAGTTGAAAGACATGCTGAAATCAGACCAGGGATACAAGTTTTTAAAACCTATCAGAGGAACTCCTCCTTATTGGCAATCGTGTCAGAAGAATATTAGCAATGGTAAGACAGCTTGGTATACCGACATGGTTCTGTTCATTTTCTGCAGCTGATATGAGATGGCCTGAATTAATCAATGCACTACTCATACAACAAGGTGACTCAAGGAGTATTGAAGAATTAGATTGGAATGACAAATGTCTGTTATTGAGGAGTAATCCTGTAACTGTTGCGAGAATGTTTGATAAACGATTTCATACATTTTTGAAAGATGTGATCATGTCAAAGGCAGCACCAATTGGGAAAGTGAAAGATTATTTTTATCGAGTAGAATTCCAGCAAAGAGGCTCACCGCACACTCATTGTATATTTTGGATTGAAGATGCACCCAAGTTGAGTACAGAGAGTGATGATGATGTGGCAGAGTTTGTTGATAAGTATGTGAGTTGTGCATTGCCATCAAAGAAAGAAGATGAAGAGTTGAATGAGGTTGTAAGCAGTGTACAGCAACATAGTAAGAGACATTCTAAGTCATGTAAGAAGAAAGGAACACAGTGTAGATTCAACTTCCCAAGGCCGCCATCAATGAAAACATTTATTGCCAATCCAGAGCCATTGGACATGGATGATCCTGAGGATAACTGTGATAATACACTCAGTGAAGATGATGCTAAGGAATTATTGAAATCAGTGTGGAGCGCTGTTAATGATGAGAAAAATCAACACATGACAACTGATGAACTGTTCAGAACAATTGGTATAAAACAAGATGATTTTGAAGAAGCCAATAATGTGCTCACTAAAAAAGTCAATATTGTGTTGAAAAGAAGGCCTGAAGATGCTTGGGTTAATCATTACAATCCTGACTTGTTAAGAGGCTGGAATGCTAATATGGATATTCAATTTATCACCGATGTATATGCGTGTGTATGTTACATTATCAGTTACATGAGCAAAGCAGAACGTGAGATGGGACAATTACTGAAGCATGCACAGAGTGAGGCTGAAGAGGGTAATCAAGATGCTAAACAGAGTATGAAACAGATTGGGAGTGTTTATCTACAAAATCGTGAAGTGTCAGCCCAAGAAGCAGTCTATCGCTGTTGTTCATTGAGACTTCAAGAGTGTTCTAGAAAGGTTGAGTTTATACCATTAGGAGAGAATCCAATACGAATGACCTTGCCCTTGAGTGTTATTCAGAACAATGCAAGGAATCATGATGATAATGATGATGATGATAGAAATGAAGACAACGTGTGGATGATTAGCAGAATAGATCGTTATAAAGCAAGGCCAGATATTGATACATTTGAATCAATGTGTCTAGCTACATTTTGTTCAGAGTACAGAGTACTGTACAGCAATTATAAAGTACCCAGTAATAAGAGACAGTCACCAGTGTATGCATTTAAGAATGACTTGGGACATGTAATGAAACGCTCCCGAACTGATCCAGCTGTCATAAGATATCCAAGATTTTCAGTCACCAAATGTCCTGAGAAGTATTATCAAAGTATTCTTCAGCTGTTTCTCCCATACCGTATTGATGCACATTTGAGACCACCAACGTTTGAAACATATTGTGACTTTTATGAGAATGGGTTTGTCAATATACTTGGCAGATTACAGTCTGTTAAAATGATTCTTGATAGTAATCGTTGCAGATTTGAAGTTGATCTTGAATCATTTGAAAATGCACAGCTACACCTTGAGAAGTTTGGTGTACAGGTAGACGCTTGGGCATTAATCAGTCCGGAAACTGAACAGCAGAGAGATGAATGTGAAGAGCAAATGCAGCCTGTCATAGATGAAGGTGAAGATGAATTGTGTATTCCAGACTTGAAAGGTGAAAAGAAAGAGGAGAGAGTCTGTGACATTGAAGCTCACACCTCCACAGTAGCAAAGTCAGAGGCGTTAAATATGATGAGGTCATTAAATGCCCAACAGAAAGAGGTGTTTTACAACATTCGGCAATGGTGCATAGACAAGGCTAATGGTAAAAACCCTGAAGCATTTCAAGTGTTTGTTACTGGAGGTGCAGGTACAGGAAAATCTCAATTAGTAAAGTGTATTGATTATGAAGCAACCAGAATACTGGGATCAATGATGAGAAACCCTGACGATGTGTCTGTAATGCTAACTGCTCCTACAGGTGTGGCTGCATTTAATATACATGGTGCTACAATTCATAATGCATTGTCTATACCAATAGATGTGAGACTACCATATCAACCACTTGGTGAAGAGAAGATCAGTACACTTCGTAGTAAGCTCAGTCAGCTGCAGATTTTGATTATAGCTGAAGTTTCAATGGTAAGTCAGAAATTATTGTATTACATCCATGGACGTCTAAGACAGATTAAGCAATCCAGGAATCATAATCCTTTTGGCAATGTCAGCATTTTAGCTGTTGGAGATTTTTATCAGTTACCTCCAGTGAAAGCAAAACCTTTGTATGACAGAACTGCAACATGTGATTTATGGAATGACAATTTCAAGTTAGTTGAACTGAATGAGATCATGAGGCAAAAGGAAGATGCAAAATTTGCAGAGATACTCAATAGACTTGGAGTTAGAAAGAAAGATGAAGCCTTACAGGATGATGACGTAACAATTTTGAAAGGACGTGAGACAGGGGAAGAGTGGAATGAGGCTTGCCATATATTCCCATGTAACAAACAAGTAGATAAACAAAACATGAAGATTCTGCATTCACAGTGTTCAGATTGTGTGTTTATTGAAGCAAAGGATTATGAGACAGATTCACACAATGCTAAGAAGCTCAGACAAGGAAAAAATTTAAAGAAGTCTGGAAGCTTGCCACAGTCACTGTTGCTTGGTGTTGGTGCTCGAGTTATGCTAACGAAGAACATTGATGTATCTGATGGCCTTGTTAATGGAGTGTTTGGTACCGTATCAAAGTTAGTAATGTCACAAAATAAATCTGATGAAGTAAAATGTATCTATGTTCAGTTTGATAACAACAAGGTTGGAATGAAGTTGAGGAAACAATTTGCATCATCTTCAAATGAAGGTAATAGTGTACCAATTGAGATTCAGGAAGAAAGTATTGGTAAAAAATGGGTACGTCATCAGTTTCCATTGAAGTTAAGTTGGGCATGCACAGCTCATAAGGTACAAGGAATGACAACAAAGCCGTAGTGTGTCTTGATAAAACGTTTACTGCAGGGCAAGCTTATGTGAGTCTGAGTCGTGTCACATCACTGAATGGTCTTGTCATTGAAGGTTTTCATGAGAAATTCATATACTGTAATGAAGCTGTTGCTGATTCTTTGAAGAATATGCCATCATTTATTGATAAACAAAGTATTGGCTGTACAAACACACCTGCTATTCTAAGCATCATTTTGCATAACATCCAGGGTTTGAGAGCTCATTATATGGACTTGAAATGCAACAGTGAAATGATGAAATCAGATGTCATTTGTCTGACAGAAACCTGGACTGAAGATCAACAGCAGTATGACTTGCACTTAGATAACCTTAAGAGCTACCATCAGCCAAGATGTCTTTCTTATGATAACTCCACTCAGCTGACTGAAACATTACAACAGCAATGTCATGGTGGTATAGCAGTATACAGTAGAAGAGACAAAGCAACCAGTAAACTCACATTGCCAGTACAAAACATTGAGTATATTGCATTTCATATCATTTCCAATGTGTCATTCACAGTTGTTATTATATATCGACCAGTTTCATATGTGCTTCGGGAATTCATGTCCAATCTGAAAAATCTTTTAGATGAACTTCACAAAGTATCCAACAGATGTATCATAATGGGAGATTTCAATGAAGATATTCTGAAAGTCAAAAGTACACAGTCATCAAGTATTGTGAATATGATGAAAGAGCATGGTTATACGCAGTGTGTTGTGGATGCTACTACTGAGAAGGGAACATTGATTGATTATGTGTATGTCAGAGGGATAGAATCAGTTGAGTGTGATGTAATTCCCACATATTACAGTTATCATGAGGCTGTACGTATTCAGTGTGAGCAAGTGTGTGACGAGTGAAAGGTAGCTTATTTAAAGAAACACTGATAACATGCAAGAAATAAGTGAAATGAAAACATTTTATGTTTACACAATTTACGCAAAAGTAATGATGCAGAAAGGAAAAATAGGTGAAAGTATTGATTGTATCATTGGTAAAGTTATTCAGAACAAAGGAGTAATAGCAATTAATATTGCAAACTTAAAAGAAAACAGAATGCATAAGCTCACTAATAATGAATCCACAAAAATGTATCATCAATAAGAAAACATCAATAAGAGTCATCAAAGTTAAAATGAAATAGCGGAGTCAGTGTGTGAATGGTTTTTTTTTTATCCCAGTACATATTTTTTCCATTAAAAGTTGATTATGAATCTGCAATTTGTGTAACAAATTAAAGAAATTAGTAATGCATGTAGTTCGACAACCCTTAAGTAAACTGAAAAAAATTAATTGTATTATTTGTTATTTTTTGATGAACAGATAGTAGAGTATCACAATACAAGAGCTATGTACTCCATAATGAATCTTTGTAACAGTTGGTATTTCTGGTCAAGCCATACACAGTATCCTGTAAGTATTGATTAAAATTCAAAACAGCAATAAATGTGCTAAGTACAGATCTTGTTGAAAAATTTGACACAATACAAATATTGTAATTGTAATCATCACTAAATCACTATGAAACTATAAATCTTTGTCACAAACACAATGTTCTTTCTACATAAATGAGTAGCCGTAGTGACCCTACTCACCTGAGAGTCTTCTTCACTTACCGAGTCTGATGTACTGAAGTGGGGTAACATCATGACCCCCTGCTCACCTGGGAGTTTTCTTCACTTACTGAGTCTGATGTACTGAAGTGGGGTGACATCATGACCATGCTCACTTGAGAGTCTTCTTCACTTACTGAGTCTGATGTACTGAAGTGGGGTGACATCATGACCCCCTGCTCACCTGGGAGTTTTCTTCACTTACTGAGTCTGATGTACTGAAGTGGGGTGACATCATGACCCTGCTCACCTGAGAGTCTTCTTCATCTACTGAGTCTGATGTACTTTAGTTGGGTGACGTCATAACGCTGTCCAACTAAAAGTCTAAACTTAAGAGTTATAGTACATTCCACAGCTTCACTCCACTGAGGTAAACAATGGAACTGTTTGGAAACTCATGTTCAGGTACACATTTTCAAATTGCAATACTGCCATTCATTGTAAAACATGTATATGTTTGCATTGTTTGCCTGTGTGGAACCTCTCTCAGTACTCTCCTCACTGTTTAAGAGAATGTTGACTAAGTGAGTTGTAAATGTTGGTCAAATTATTTTGTCAAATACAATATCAAGATCTTGAAAGAATAATTAAATGAGTCATTGTGTTATCATGCATTACAAAACTCTTACAAACTAAGGGGTTTGGCCAGTGTATGATCTAATACTTTCAATATGTTCTTGTCCTTTATTACATCAAACCAAACTGTTTGGACCTATATTGAATGTTTTCTCTTTGATAAACACTTGTTTTGATTTTTTACCATTGACAATTTGCTAAATTTAACAAAATATAATTTCATTATAGAACTGTAATGCCGAGTGTACATCAGAACATCATTGCTGGGGTGTCATCATGAGGAACAGTTACTTGTGCTGTGACAGTTGCACATGTTGTAAAAATCAAGGTTTTGGTAAGTGTTGTTCATGATATCTTAGAGTCATACATATAAATACATGGGCGCTTTGGAACTTCATTGTATTCTTTAAAAATACTGTTAACTCATCATAAAAACCGTTCTTTAATGCACAGTTGTAAACAAAGTTCTGAATTTATATGTACTAGCAAAATAGGGTATTTGGAGAACTCTGAGTTTGTGAACAACATGAGCATTTCAGTATTGCTTATTTAAAGCTTGTTTAAATTGATCAGTAATGAAAATTTCCTTTGGAAGACACACTATTTTATTTTTTAGTTGTATTTGACGTATTGCATGACAACTACATTTGACAATTAAAGCAAGATTTGACAACATAACCATCATTCTTATTCGTGCAGGTGAAAGACCATGTCATCTTCTTCAGTTGAAGACTTCATCAGGATAAAGACCACATGCTATCGCCCTTGGTTATATGATCACATTTGACGTTATACTATGGTGTGAGGTTTGAGAATTTTCAAAAGCAAGGTTTTGACTGAAGTATAATGACATTGGCACAGAAGTTATTAAAGCATACCTCAAGTTCTACATGAATAATAATAGTCTTAAAAAAATAGTTGACAGACAAATAACCCTGAGAACAGTCATAATATTACATGACATTTTTTTGTATTATGTCAATCAAAACTATAACCACGGTATACCAAAGGAAGTTACACATAGCATGATTGAAACTGATATTGCTCACTGTGTAGATTACTTTTAATACAATTATTTTTACCAGCAAACACAGGACTTGTAAGTGAAAGAGACATTTCACTCATGCATTATTGTCATGTCCACATTTGCAATTTTATAACCAAACTTTGATGTATACAGGTACATGTATTCATAAGCAGGAACATGCACAAAAATGTCTTATTTTGACAAATCATGTTTAGTGCGCATCTTTGTTTCATAAGATTTTAATTAAATGCATATGTTATGGTACCGACAATAGTGACATTCTACTTTCTCATCCCTAATTTCTAATCCTACCCATCAGCTTTATTTTAAATGCCTTTCTTTGGTTTGGAAATAAACAAGGAAAATGACTTCAGACAAGTTTATTGTTTGAATTTGGAAAACACAACTTATAACATAATAACGTGTGTGTGCAATATGTTTGTAGTAACTTTTAGTGACACTTACACATAGAGGCATGATCCTGGTTTTTTTGACCTGGGGAAATAAGGTATGCTGTGCATTAATGAGTCTCCATCAAAAGTTTCTTTTTATTTTGTTAGTGGTTTGGTGCTGTTAAATGGAGAGCAACTTAAATTGTACCACTGTCATTTTTTCTGCTAAGCGAATCATTAAATTAGGATCCAAAAACAAATTGTGCAGTTATAATTAATATAACTGTATCTATCATCACTCATGCAAAGTTGATCATGTCAAACTGTTGTACATTGGAAGTATCTCTCTTAAGGTACACTTTGGGTGTTGTGGCTGAGCAGATAAGAACACTGGACTCAAGCTCTGGTGTTTTTGATCAGCAGAGTGTGGGTTCAAGTTCCGGTCGTGACACTTGTGTCCCTGTGGAAGATAGTTGTGTCTGTGTGACAAATTTTTGTGTGCAATTCTTCTATAACAATAAGTGGCACATGATAGAACAGGAGGCATTGGAGGCCACTCAATGTCGAGAAAAATACCAGGGGTCGATTTCACAAAACTATTATTAACATAGTACTAGTCTAGACAATGGTGGGAGATAAAACTGAGCCTAAGTTAACACCAGTTACTGGTCCTAACTCCAGATAAGACTAGTCTTATTTCTTTGTGAAATTGGCCCGAGGTTTTCCGTGTATTAAATATACTGTGCATGGTGATAATTAAGTCTACAATGAAAATGGTTTATGGACCAAATTTCATGGATCTGCTAAGTGAGGAAGTCTGCACTTGCAAGTACAATTCTGTGCTTTTCACTGTTTAAGTGAAGAATGCCTAGATATGTGAAGTGCGCATGCATACTAGGCAAAATTCTTGCCAACCTGTGAAATATGCTTAGTATAAACATGTCATTTCTCCGCCCTGCTTCTGCAAGTGTTGATTCACATGAGACAGAGCTAAGAAATAGCACTCCGCACTAATGACATCAAAATACCCGGATGTCAGTAAAAGTTTCCACCACACGTGTGTAGTCTTCACACGCTCACTGCATCGGCACACCAGACCGCACTAGTACTAGCACAGACATGTACGTACGCATATATGTTGTTGATATTTGACACGTCTGAGATCTGGTAACTTGCTTCCATCTGTAGTGTTAGTGCGAAGTGTTATTGGGCCCCACATGTACTATCTGGCACCACCAAATCTCCCATTTGTCCACTACATTGTACTAGTGTAACCCATAAAGAGAGTTTAACTATTATAAAAAATAAAGAAAGACCTTTAACAACTGCAATATATATTAGTACCCTAAAAAACAGAATTATTTCAAAAGTCCTTCAAATACTTATAAAATATAAAGCATGTTATTGTGCTGTATTTGGATTTATGAAAAGTCAATTGGAATGTTGACATTGTTAATATAAATGCTTGCCTTGTCTGTTGTTTTTATATATTAAAATGTTTCACTTCATATGTGTGTCTCATGGACTGCTCATTATGTTCTTCATCAGCTACATTTGTAAACAGTGGGATTTGAGTTGAGTTTTACCTTAACCCTAAATCCAACACTGACCCTCAAGCTACAGAAAGGATCCTTTCTTCAATCATGTCTAAAAGTCAGACTGTCATACAACCCTGCAAGGTTTTTCTTTTTGTTGCAACGTCGTGGAGGGTTCATCCCTAAGAAATAAACACTTTAAAAAACTAAACAGTCACATAAATAAAAATTTACCCCACTTTGATTATGGAGCATTAACTGGGGCGCTGAAACACCAATCGACAATTCTTACAATACGATTGTTTGATGCAATGAAATACAATTGAAAAGTTTATTTACTAAATTAATCGTTATTGAATAACTTTTGACTTATGGATTGTCGATAAACATTTTGAAGTTTCTTTTATTAGGCCTACAATGAATACTTCATCCTTCAATGATGCACCACAAAATGCATACACGATGCTAAAATTTCGAAGTCCATTCATAAATGTACGGCAAGAAACTTTCCAAGTCTCGGGCGTCTTATCATTCGGTGCACGGTCGCTTTTATATGTGCAACGTGCACGGAGTGAATGTTCCACACAGGTATATAAACGGGCGTCTGCAAACGCAGCACGGAGAAAACCAGAAAATCCTGTACAAAATACGTTGACCCGGAAGACCGGTTGGAATTTAGAAACATTATTTTCCGTAGTCCTGAACCATCTCAAACTTGTCTTCGACGAGAAATCTTCGTTACAATAACGTGGGCCCGGAACTCCGTTAGGAATCAAATGTTAATACTCCATCGGAATCTGGCCTGATTAGACTTGTATAAGTCTGTTACCATAAAAGCCCCCGCCTTTACAAAAAACACAATACGTCTGTCGCAGAGAAAGTGTTAGGACTTAATCAAATTTAGAAAATTGTTTCATGTGTTTTGTACACAAATATTACATCTGTTATAAATGACGTCATGATGACGTGTCATACACAAATATGCTACAATGCACATCTACATTATAAAGTAAGTTTAGAACTGAAAAAAGTTTGAGGATCGGACGTATACCTCTTGATATATGGTGGTTACAAGATTGCCTAATTAAATATTCATGTCATTATAACTCGGCTAATTAATTAAAAATTTCAACCAACTTTATTTTATGATAACTTCATGTCCTAAGCTTCAATTTAGTATAGGATTTGAGTTTGTCACACTTACACATTCTAAGATAAGGGACGAACAAAAGATGCACCAGCAAAGCTAAAGTGATCATTGCCACCATTACGCCTATGAAGTATCATAAGCCTATAATGATTATATTACAGTCGCGGTAAATTTCGATCTAGTGCAGTACATACGCACTAATAGCTATGGTGTTGACTGATTTACCAATTAACAGTTAATTAATGAAGAAACACACTGCACTATAATAAATGTCAGTCTGAAATGACTTGTATTGTTCTCTCTGTTTTCAAATTGATTTGAGCTAAATAGGGAACCTACAATTGCATTTATTTTGAAAAATGTGTTCAAAAATGTCCAAATCTGGACACTTTTAAAACCTATGCCTTTTGTACATTGATTAAAAGCCCCGTTAAAATGATGTCATAATGACGTGACGGTAAATGTTAGACCAGAAATCACATCTACAATATAGGAAAAGTCTATAACTGAAAAAGTTTGAGGATCGGACGTATACTTTTTGAGATATGATGGACACAAACTTGACTAATTAAATATTCACGCGACGATAACGGTCATCCCTGATGACGTCACGACGAAAAAAATGTGTTTTTCATACTAACAAATTTTATAAGCTACAAGATGGTATGTAACTTATGACCATCCAATGCCTTTTAAAGAAAACCCTATCAAAACGCACGTTGCATGTATCGTTCGTACACATACAGAATGGGCTATACACTAACTATAGGTCCTCTCTCGGTTACGATTCAAATATCAAGGAAATCTCCAATGCATTGCCGTGATTGAGCAATCAAAACAGCTAGCCATGGTGTCCGATTTGTCACTTAATCGTTAAATTATCCTGGATATTGTACTTTTATTAGTTTTTAATGACCTGGAACATATCTTATAATAAGCGTTTAACTTTTCAAAACATCTTATGTAATTTAGGAAACTAACAGTTAACTTATTTAGAAAATATTGTGTTAAAAACTTTCCAAATCTGGACACTTTTTGAGCCAATGCCTTTTGTACATAGATTAAAACCCGCATTATAAATGATGTCATGATGACGTGAAGGGAAATGTTAGACCAGAAATCAGATCTACAATATAGGACAAGTCTATAACTGAAAAAAGTTTGAGGATCGGATGTATACTTCTTGAGATATGGTAGTTACAAGATTGCCTAATTAAATATTCACGTCATTATAACTCGGCTAATTAATTAAAACTTTCAACCAACTTTATTTTATGATAACTTCATGTCCTAAGCTTCAATTTAGTATAGGATTTGAGTTTGTCATACTTACACATTCTAAGATTAGGGAAGAACAAAAACGTGTACAAATGCTATGGGATTTTGAGACGGAAACAAAGTATAATAATAATAATAATAATAAAAACAATAAAAATCTTGACGAAGACAAAACCTGTTCCGACTGCTATGTCGGAACAGCTAATAATAATAATAATAATAAAAATAATAATCAGAAGAAAAACAAAACCTGTTCCTACTGCGAAGTCGGAACAGCTAAAAATAAAAATCCCAAGAAAAACAAAACCTGTTCCGACTGCTAAGTCGGAACAGCAAATAAAAACTAGACATTAAGATTTTGTCTCTAGGACAAAATCAAAGCTGTTCCGATTATTGTTTTTTAAGGTACTTGATTTGTAGTTCTTGAGATATCATCAAGTTTCCGGTTTACCCTGAATTTAAGACCAACATGCGGTCACGGTATCACGAGGGTAACGTTGAATTTTCAAGGACTATATAATTGAAAAAGTTTTTAAAAATTGGCCGTGTACTTCTTAAGTCATGGTTCAACTTCCGGTTGACCCGGAAGTTAAGGTCAACTCGAAGCTCATATTTAATGCCCAATGACTATATGACCGAAACAAGGTTGAAATTTGGTCATGCCCTTCTTCTGATACAGTGATATGAAGAGTTGCTAATTAAATATTCACGCGACAGTCATGTGAGCAATTAGTTTCTTAAGTTAGTGAGCCCAAAAACGATACACCAGCAAGGCTAAAGTGATCATTACCACCGTTACGCCCATTAAGTATTATAGCCTACATGGTTGTATTCCAGTTGCGGGAAATTTCGATCTAGTGCAGTACATACGCACTAATAGCTATGGTGTTGACTGAGTTACCAATTAACAGTTAATTACTGAAGAAACACACTGCACCAAGATTAATGTCAGTCTGAAATGACTTGTATTGTTCTCTCTGTTTTCAAATTGATTTGAGCTAAATAGGGAACCTAAAATTGCATTTATTTTGAAAAATTGGCCGTGTACTTCTTAAGTCATGGTTCAACTTCCGGTTGACCCGGAAGTTAAGGTCAACTCGAAGCTCATATTTAATGCCCAATGACTATATGACCGAAACAAGGTTGAAATTTGGTCATGCCCTTCTTCTGATACAGTGATATGAAGAGTTGCTAATTAAATATTCACGCGACAGTCACGTGAGCAATTAGTTTCTTAAGTTAGTGAGCCCAAAAACGATACACCAGCAAGGCTAAAGTGATCATTACCACCGTTACGCCCATTAAGTATTATAGCCTACATGGTTGTATTCCAGTTGCGGGAAATTTCGATCTAGTGCAGTACATACGCACTAATAGCTATGGTGTTGACTGAGTTACCAATTAACAGTTAATTACTGAAGAAACACACTGCACCAAGATTAATGTCAGTCTGAAATGACTTGTATTGTTCTCTCTGTTTTCAAATTGATTTGAGCTAAATAGGGAACCTAAAATTGCATTTATTTTGAAAAATTGGCCGTGTACTTCTTAAGTCATGGTTCAACTTCCGGTTGACCCGGAAGTTAAGGTCAACTCGAAGCTCATATTTAATGCCCAATGACTATATGACCGAAACAAGGTTGAAATTTGGTCATGCCCTTCTTCTGATACAGTGATATGAAGAGTTGCTAATTAAATATTCACGCGACAGTCACGTGAGCAACTAGTTTCTAAAGTTAGTGAGCCCAAAAACGATACACCAGCAAGGCTAAAGTGATCATTACCACCGTTACGCCCATTAAGTATTATAGCCTACATGGTTGTATTCCAGTTGCGGGAAATTTCGATCTAGTGCAGTACATACGCACTAATAGCTATGGTGTTGACTGAGTTACCAATTAACAGTTAATTACTGAAGAAACACACTGCACCAAGATTAATGTCAGTCTGAAATGACTTGTATTGTTCTCTCTGTTTTCAAATTGATTTGAGCTAAATAGGGAACCTAAAATTGCATTTATTTTGAAAAATTGGCCGTGTACTTCTTAAGTCATGGTTCAACTTCCGGTTGACCCGGAAGTTAAGGTCAACTCGAAGCTCATATTGAATGCCCAATGACTATGACCGAAACAAGGTTGAAATTTGGTCGTGCCCTTCTTCTGATACAGCGATATGAAGAGTTGCTAATTAAATATTCACGTGACAGTCACGTGAGCAATTAGTTTCTTAAGTTAGTGAGCCCAAAAACGATACACCAGCAAGGCTAAAGTGATCATTACCACCGTTACGCCCATTAAGTATTATAGCCTACATGGTTGTATTCCAGTTGCGGGAAATTTCGATCTAGTGCAGTACATACGCACTAATAGCTATGGTGTTGACTGAGTTACCAATTAACAGTTAATTAGTGAAGAAACACTGCACTATAATTAATGTCAGTCTGAAATGACTTGTATTGTTCTCTCTGTTTTCAAATTGATTTGAGCTAAATAGGGAACCTAAAATTGCATTTATTTTGAAAAATGTGTTCAAAAATGTCCAAATCTGGACACTTTTAAAACCTATGCATTTTGTACATAGATTAAAAGCCCCGTTAAAATGATGTCATAATGACGTGACGGTAAATGTTAGACCAGAAATCACATCTACAATATAGAACAAGTCTATCACTGAAAAAGTTTGAGGATCGGACGTATACTTTTTGAGATATGATGGACACAAACTTGACTAATTGAATATTCACGCGACGATAACGGTCATCCCTGATGACGTCACGACGAAAAAAATGTGTTTTTCATACTAACAAATTTTATAAGCTACAAGATGGTATGTAACTTATGACCATCCAATGCCTTTTAAAGAAAACCCTATCAAAACGCACGTTGCATGTATCGTTCGTACACATACAGAACGGGCTATTCACTAACTATAGGTCCTCTCTCGGTTACGATTCAAAATACGAGTTTTTGACTCTCTAAGTTGTGGACACTTTTGGTCATTTAGCACAGACACAAAACGCGTTATAAATAACGATGGCAGAGACACAAATAATGCTTAGTGAACATCTACATTATGAAGTTAAAAACTAAAAAACAAATTGACGATCAGATATTTACTTATTGGGATAAGTGCTAACAAGATTTAATTAATAACCAGAATGTTTTTGAGAAAGCGTAATGGTTATTTGGCGTATTGATTCCATGTCTCTCAGTATGAGATTCATTACCGTAATTTAGACTGTAAAGTGATTTGAAGAAAACAAATTTGACTAAGTGAAATGAAATGGAGTAAGCGTAAAAATTTGTAAATTTTTGTGAAATGATTCCAAGTAACAAAATAACTGAGATGATTCTGAGTAAGTTTTGAGTAATCAACATGATTCCAAATAAGCGAAATGATTCTGAGTAATCGAAATGATCATAAGTAAAGAAAAAATGACTTAGCGTAAGCAAAATAATTTAGAGAAAGCGACATGATTGTGAGTAACCGTGATGATTCTGAGTAAGTTTTGAGTATGCAACATATGATTTCGAATAGGCGAAATGATTCTGAGTGAGCGAAATGATCATAAGTAAAGAAAAATGACTTAGCGTAAGCAAAATAATTTAGAGAAAGCGACATGATTGTGAGTAACCGTGATGATTCTGAGTAAGTTTTGAGTATGCAACATATGATTTCGAATAGGCGAAATGATTCTGAGTAAGCGAAATGATCATAAGTAAAGCGAAAAGACTTGGCGTAAGCAAAATAATTTGGAGTAAGCGACATGATTCAGGGTAACCGAGATGATTTTCAGTAAGTTTTGAGTATGCAACATATGATTTCGAATAGGCGAAATGATTCTGAATGAGCGAAATGATCATAAGTAAAGAAAAATGACTTAGCGTAAGCAAAATAATTTAGAGAAAGCGACATGATTGTGAGTAACCGTGATGATTCTGAGTAAGTTTTGAATATGCAGAATATGATTCCGAATAGGCGAAATGATTCTGAGTAAGTGAAATGATCATAAGTAAAGAAAAATTACCTAGCGTAAGCAAAATAATTTGGAGTAAGCGACATGATTCTGAGAAAGCGAAATGATTTCGAGTAACTGGAATGATTCTGAGTTGAATGACCACGCAAAAAAAAAAAATAAAATCAAATGAATAAGCGTACAAGTGAAATGATTTCTATAGTGAGCAAATTGAAGTGGATAAGCATAATGATTATATTTGAACGAGTGTTTATTCAATAAGCAACACGATTCCTAGTAAACAAATTGATTCTGAGCAACCGGAAAAATTCCATAGGCGAAATTCTTAGTAGATTTCAAGTAATCTAAGAAATAAATCAATGGAAATGATTTTCAGTAAACTGGATATGCCTTCGCTGAATATTTCTTGGGAGCAGCTTTTTTTACCATGCATCAACTTTGAGTTTTATTTTTGAGCCGAAACTAAAAAAGACAGAAAAGGTACAACTAGGGCCCTATCTGGTTAAATGTAAACATTTGCAGTATTATTTTATACCATATATCACCTTACGTCTGCACGATCACAGAGTATGGAGGTAGACATGTCTACCTCCATGCACAGAGTAAGGACAATTGACTAAGTAATATTGGGAAAGTTTTGAGGCAATCATAGTAAAAGATACACCATGATTAAAACCCTCTTCACTACCCGGATTTGCGTTAACATTGGAAATTTCTGTTGAAATTTCACGTACGTAACAAACCTTTGGAGCCAAACTATCCATTTAAATAAGCATTCACAGTATTTCTTTATTCTACAATTGCCCTTACGTTCAAAATGATAAAGTGCCACTGAACCGCGGCGAAGCCACTGCTGACAATACACACAAAAACACGTTGTATGATCCACACCGAGAAAAGCGCCATTGCATTAACCCGTGGAAATCTCTGTGGAAGGGCCTTCACGCCCAAAAACTATGCAACGAAACTGGGCGCATTCGTAATGCACGTTGTAGCCTTGGTGCTAAGATTTACCAATTAAAAATTAATTATTAAATTTACACTGTCATTTAATTAGTTTATTATGACTTAGGACAACTCTTATAACAAACTGTTTATGTTTTAAAATTGGATTATCCAAGATAGGGAAATGAAACTAAACTTATTTTGAAAAAGTTGTGTTTTTGACGTTCCAAATTTGGACAATTTTAGAGCAATGCCCTTTGTACACAGATATTAAACAATTTTTAACGACGTCATGATGACGTTTCGTCCGCAAATTTATCGCTTGCTGCACGTCTACATTATAAGATAAGTCTATATTTGAAGAAAATTTTAGGATCGGACGTTTACTTCTTGAGATATGGTGAGAACAATATTGGCTAATTAAATATTCACGTCATTATAAGTCAGCTAATTAATTAAGAATTTTAACAATTTTTTTTTTATGATAAGTTCATGTACTAAGCTTCAATTCGATATAAGATCTAAGTCTCCCATTAGTACTAATTTTGAGATTACGTTCTAACAAAATCATGTACAAATGCTATGACAATTTTGACAGAAACAAATGTATAATAAGAATAATAATAATAATAATAATAATAAAAATAATAATCAGAAGAAAAACAAAACCTGTTCCGACTGCTAAGTCGGAACAGCTAATAATAATAAAAATAATAATCCCAAGAAAAACAAAACCTGTTCCGACTGTTAAGTCGGAACAGCTAAAAATAATAATCCCAAGAAAAACAAAACCTGTTCCGATTGCTAAGTCGGAACAGCTAATAATCCCAGGAAAAACAAAACCTGTTCCGACTGCTTAGTCGGAACAGCTAAAAGGATCCCGATGAGTATAAACATGTGGACTTTCCTGTCAACCGTGATGGGTGCAAGGACATAAAGTACAACTTTCCAATAATAATTCTGTGCAACCCTCGATCTTTAAACAACAAAATGGACGAGTATCGATCTGTAGTAGTCAATAACAACTATGGCATCTGTGCTGTCTCTGAATCATGGTTTCTACCTGACAGGCCTCTTGACTACTACAATATTGATGGTTACACACTAGTTTCAAAACCCCGTATTAATCGTATAGGAGGAGGTGTTGCCTTGTACGCAAAAGAAGACCTACATCCAACCCAACTCCATGTCAACGCTCCCAAGAACCTTGAGACTGTATGGATCCATGTCAGACCTAAACGACTGCCTCGTATTGTGTCTTCATTGATACTGGCTGCCATGTTTTTTCCGGACAGTTCCATGGAGGATCACATGATCAACCACATTCAAGACTCTGGACATCTTACATGCAAACCATTCAGATGCCGGTGTTTGTATTCTTGGTGATGTTAACCATCTGAACATAGAGCAGCTGTGCAGGAACAATGGTTTGACGTAAGTTTTTCAAGGTCCTACAAGAGGTGAGGTGACCCTGGACAAAATGCTAACAAATTTTTCTGCATTCTACCAACAACCGAACATAGCATCCCCCATTGGCCTGAGTGACCTAACCAACAGATTGTGAAAGGTCCAAATACAACCAGTAAACGAATTATCCAGCCACTCAAAGACTCATCTATTCGCAAGTTTGGAGCATGGATTACTCACGACAACTGGGAAGAGATAACCCAGCTACAATCAGCTACTGACAAAGTTGATGCTTTGTAAGAGACTCTCCACCAATGAATTGACCAGTATTTTCCCACTCGTACTGTCAAGATGCACACGGGTGACAAACCCTGGATCACACTTAAAACAAAAGCTCTGATTCATAGACGTCAGGTTGTGTTCAATCACTCGAGGCCTACCTTGTGGAAGTTTTATCGGAATAAGGTGATTCGAGCAATCAGAAACCATAAAAACGATTACTACTGTAACAGAGTCGAAAGACTCCAGAGATCAAATCCAGCCCAGTGGTACCGTCAAATCCCCATCATGACTACAAAAAGTAAGCAACAACCTATTATATCACCATCTCCAGATGTCGACCCAAGTGACCCGCGGGAAGTGGCTGAATCCATTAACAAATATTTCGTCAGCATCAGCATAATATTGAGCCGATTTCCACAACCAACTTACTTGCTTATCTTCCGGCACAAATAACTGTTCCGACCATTAACCCATGGAAAGTGTACACTAGACTGCACAAGATCAGTTCTACTAAGGCAGGAGGCCCTGATGGAATTCCTGCTCGACTTGTTCGAGAATTTGTGTGTGAGCTCAGCACCCCTTTATGTGATGTTCTCAATGCATCTTTCCAGCAAGGAGTGGTTCCAGCACAATGGAGGCGGGCAATCGTCGTACCCATCCCCAAGTCTAACCCACCGACCTGGAATCAGCTCTGACTAGTTTCTTTGACAGACTACTTTGCTAAAGTTGCTAAGTCATTCATTGCTACGTGGTTAACGGACGATATCAAGCCCAACATTGATGTTAACCAGTATGGAAGTCGCAAGGGCTACTCGACTACACACTACATAGTCCATTTACGCAATAATCTATGTAAACACTCAGATACAGCTAAAAGCCTCTCACGAATCGTAGAAACTGATTTTAGCAAGGCTTTTGACTGGGGTAGACCACAATGTGGTAATTCCTAAGCTGCTGGATATGGGAGTGAGAGCCTCCATCATTCCATGGATTGTGGATTTCCTCAGCAATCGATCCCAGTGTGTTAAATATCAAGGAGTCACCTCGGACTTGGTAAAACTGAAATCTGGTGTTCCACAATGTACTCTGATTGTTCCATTGTTATTTCTTTGTATGATTAATGATGCCGCATTTACTACTACAGAAAATGATACATTGACGCTTAAGTATGTAGATTATTTAACCCTAGTAGAGAACACTAAGGTCGCTGGCTGCAGTGTTATGCAGGCTGAGTTAGATCGTTTTAATCATTGGGCAAATGTTAACAACATGACTTTGAATACATCCAAATGTCTGACATATCATTTGCTAGATCTCCCTCGGCCTGCACCGCACTGCATTTAGCTGGACAAGAACTTGTTTCAATGGATGTACTTAAGATCCTTGGCATTAAAATTACCAAAGACCTGAAATGGGAAACTCATATTGCAGATATCACAAGAAAAGTTAGTTAATGGACGTTTGTTTATGGTAACTACACTTAGAAGATTTGGATTGAAAATGCAGGACCTTGTCACAATTTATGTTGGGTTTATCAGACCCCTCCTTGAATATGCTGTCCCTGTCTGGCACCCCGATCTCACTGTACAACATAATTGTTTAGAACGCATTCAGAAAAGAGCATGTAGAATAGTTCTTGGAAATAAATACTCCTCCTACCAGCAGGCACTACATACTTGTGGATTTCAACAGCTAAAACAAAGACGTGAACATATATGCTTGAAATTTGCGCAATCTCTTATGCAGTTTAAAGTTTTCCGGAATTGGCTCCCGATTCAAAGAGGCACTGACAGTGGTCACACACTGCGTAATTCGCGTCTACTGACAGCGCCCAGGGCTCGCACACAGCGATACACCAACAGTGCTATCCCTTATCTTGTCAAAGTTTTAAATGTATGAAAGGAATATTATATTGGATGCGGTTCTTTTATATGATAGTAATATTCTTCTTTTTTTTTCACCATGATGTTATTATCAACCAATTTTTTATTGTTCTTAATGTTTTTACAGTGGTCCTAAATCGGTTGTCTCCGAAGTTAACCTAAACATGTTTTTCATGATCTATTCATCATTTTTTGCGTGCGTGTACATCGCATGTGTGGTACTCAAACAAAAACCAGTTTTTCCTTAAATTTAATTCCTAAATCAAAATTCTTAGTTCTTAATTCCCAATCCATCCCCAAAACATCCCCTTAGCCCCCCCTCCATCCTTCTCCAGCCCACCTTTCTCTTCCCTATCCTTCCCTATGCTTGATTAGTTCATGCGTCTGAAGTTTGTATGTGTACGATATTGTGAATTTTAAATTCAAACAAATTCAAAGTGTATATTTATTGAATTTTAATTGTGTTTTTTTAAAGGTTACTATGTTATTGTTAAATGTCATGGCAATTCAGCTCTCGGGCTGCGATAGTGCATTAAATAAACCAGACTATATAACGTGATGAAGTTATTTGTATGTAGGCTTTCGAAAATATGATCTGCCATTACGGGTTTTGTTGGGTGCGAGTTACACATTTGGGGTAAGTATGCGGGCTACAATGTGGGCCTAATTTGTCTGACATTTCGAAGTTGTTTGTCTGAATATGTGGGCTTTCAAAAAATATGTTCTGGCATTATAGGGTTAGTTGTCTGCAAGTTACACATTTGGGGTAAGTTTACTGTCTACAATATGGGCCTAATTTGTGACATTATACAATAAAGACATTTGGCTGCAAGTTACACATTCGGGGTAAGTATGCAGGCCACTCTCAAGGTTTTCGATTGAAGTAACTTCTGAATATGTGGGCTTTTAAAAATATGATCTGGCATTATGGGTTTTGTTGGGTGCGAGGTACACATTTGGGATAAGTATCGGGCTACAATGTGGGCCTAATCTGTCTGACATGAAGTTATTTGTCTGAATATGTGGGCTTTTAAAAATATGATCTGACATTATGGGTTTAGTTGCCTGCTAGCTACACATTTGGGGTAAGTATACAGGCTACAATGAGGGCCTAATTTGTCTGACATGAAGTTATTTGTCTGAATATGTGGGCTTGTAAAAGTTTATGACTTTTGGGGTTTAGTTGGCTGCAAGTTACACATTCGGGGTAAGTATGCAGGCTACTCTCTTAAGGTTTTCAATAGAAACTTACTCTATTTCGATCGAAACTAGGGACGGACAAACTGCAAATGATTTGCCCTTGTCCTCAATCGAAAAGAGTGAGTTTCAATTTCATTCAAGTGATTTTCAATCTAACTATTGAAGAGTACAATGTGGGCCTAATTTGTCTGACATGAAGTTATTTGTCTGAATATGTGGGCTTTCAAAAAATATCATCTGGCATTATGGGGCTAGTTGTCTGCGAGTTAAGCATTTGGTGTAAGTATGCGGGCTACAGTGTGGGCCAAATTTGTCCGACATTAAATTATTTGTCTGAATATGTGGGCTTTCAAAAATATGATCTGGCATTTTGGGTTTAGTTGTCTGCGAGTAAAACATTTTGGGTGAGTATGCGGGCTAAAATATGGGCCTAATTTGTCTGACATTATGAAGTTGTTTGTCTGAATATGTGGGCTTTCAAAAAAATATGATCTGACATGGGTTTATTTGTCTACGAGTTACACATTTGGGGTAAGTATGCAGGCTACAATGTGGGCGTTATTTGTCTAACGTTATAAAGTTACTTTTCTGAATATGTGGGCTTTTAAAAATATGATATGACATTACAGGTTTAGTTGGCTGCGAGTTACACATTTGGGTAAGTATGGGGGCTAGAAAGTGGGCCTAATTTGGCTGACATGAAGTTATTTGTCTGAATATGTGGGCCTTTTAAAAATATGATCTGGCATTATGGGTTTTGTTGGGTGCGAGTTAAGCATTTGTTGTAAGTATGCGGCCTACAGTGTGGGCCTTATATGTCTGAAATTAGGGAGTTGTTTGTCTGAATATGTGGGCTTACAAAAAATATCATCTGGCATTATGGGGCTAGTTGTCTATGAGTTATACTTTTGGGGTAAGTATAAGGGCTACAATGTGGGCCTAATTCGTCTAACGTTATAAAGTCACTTGTCTGAGTGTGGGCTTTCAAAAATATGATCTGGCTTTATGGGGGTTAGCTGTCTCCAAGTTACACAACGGGGTAAGTATGCGGGCTACATAATGGGCCTAATTTGTCTAACGTTATAAAGTAATATGATCTGGCATTATGGAGTTAGCTGTCTCCAAGTTACACATTTGGGGTAAGTATGCGGGCTACAATGTGGGCCTAATATGTCTGACCCTATGAAGTTATTTGTCTGAATATGTGGGCTTTCAAAAAAAAATGATCTGACATGGGTTTATTTGTCTATGAGTTCCACATTTTAGGTATGTGACAAAAAAAAGTTTCAAAAAAGCAAATGAATTTAGTATCACTGGAAAGCCCTTTGAATTACCTTTCCAATGATACCAAGAACTCAATTCTATGACCATTAAAAAAACGTTATGGCACTTTTAGTGTTGTCTAATTTGGACTATTTGCAGCCATTGTCTTAATGGTTAACTATATAGGGCATTGTTTTTGAATTGTGATCGCGCAGACCAGTTTTCGAACCTTTTTCACGCTGAGGTCAGAAGCTCGTAACTTTTTATTTCTTGGTCCTTTTAACAAAACTTTGTGTCAATGTAAAGCTTAAAGAATGCTTAAAAAGGCCTAGACACTGTTTTCTTAATTGGGGGCAGGTGTTGGGGACTATATATCTGTTAAAAATGAGAAAAAATTAGTGGTTAACTTGTGAATAAGTCAATATTCATTACACAAATTTCCTTATTTACAATCTTCTATGAGTGCAAACGCTGGCAAACAGGGACATAAAAATAAAAACTTACAATTCAAGTTGCATTTAAGGTCATCTTTCATGTTCTTATCTACAAGGTTTCTAGGCACAACCAACACAATTCTCAGGGATCAGTTTCTCAGAAGACAATCAGATCATTACAAATGAGGTCAGCTGCCAAAGCAAATTTAGTAACATCATAGTCTGTTGCATCCTCATATGTTTCATCATCTGACCAATACCCAATCCGATAACAATATACATCTCCTTTTCTAACTTTCAGCTTTTCAATTTTTCCCCAGTAGACGGTCTTTAATGTTGTTTCTGCATCATACCAAGAGTGGCTGATCTTTCGACCAATGATGGTGCCTGAGAGAATGTCAGAAAGAAGAGAGAGTGTGTCAGCTGACAAGTCTGGAAATGTTTTGTTTAAATTGCTTATGTCAATGTTTTTCATCTGCTTTTCTATATCTTTCCTTTCATTTTGAGATTTCTGCTGTCTTTTATTCGCAGCTCGCCTTGATACTTCTTGTTTCATTTCATTATCTTTCATTTGGTTGACTTTCCTCCTATTCCTGGCTCTTCCAACAGCCCATGTCACGATGCCGTCCCTTTTTCCCTTGTATATTTCATTGAGCCACTGGACAACTTTGTTCTTCCTGGCCCGCATTCTGGCCGCTATGAAGTCCACGTTAGCATTTTTGGCTCTCTCCTTGTTTGCACTGAAGGTGCCCATGATTTCTTCTGCGTCGATATTGTGCATTCTTGCCGTCTGGGTCTCTCTCTGCAACTCTTCTGTAGCTGTAAGCTGAAAATAGCGCTCGTATTGGCATTCCAAGACTCTGATTATTGCCAACAAGACATCATTTTGTCAAATGATTCTGTATCAGCTGGCTCTGCCTGAAGCGCTGTCAAGGTTAAATCTTTTCCCAGCTGTCTGCAAAAGAGATCAGTTGTCCTCCTCAGAGTATCTCTGGGACTTGTTGCTGCTTGCTCAAGAGTTGATAAAACCCCTTTTACGATTTCAATGCCGTCAATATGGCTAACAGTGTCTTGTGAGGAAGTATAGAAGATTTGCATCCATGAGCCAGTCAGTAACTTCCCAAGAAGCCCCAGTACTTGCATTTTTTATCATGCCAGTTTCACTTTGGAAATCTTTCTTTATACTTGTCACCAAGCCACCACATGAACAGGCGCCAGAGGAGAAGAATTGGAGAAACATTTTGTGGTGCTGTACAAGTTTACCACATATGTGGAATATTACATGGAACCTGTTTCCTCTATACCTCGGAATTATGCCCACAGGCATGTCATTGTCTTTCAGAAATGTCTTGAATCCCTTGGGGTCACCCTTTCCGTCCTTGTATCTTAACTTGTTGACCTGTAATACAATATTTGCCGCAACACAGTCTTTGCCAAATAGATCACCTCTAGTTGTTTCCAAGGACTTCAAGACAGATCTACTCGTGCTTGCGATTGTGTCTAAGGGGTGTAAATGACAATTTAGTTCATTAAGATTCTTACCCCAACACTCATCCAACTTCTTTATTGTTGCATGATTTACTGCTACCCTGTCATTCATAGTATTACTAATGTTGCCAATAACTTTTGAACGACAATACTGGTAATCCTCTTTATGGAAATCGGAGTAAGTCTCAGCCAAGTAATCTACTGCAGAGGTGATGTGATTAAAATAGTCTTCGGCAGTGCCCCCTGGCAATTCATCTACTGCAATAACATTGCAGTCATTTTTTGTTGTCACATGAATACTGTTTATATGTACACCTTCTTGTGTGGTGGCATCGAAGCCAAGTGTTAGATTTTCAGTTTTCATCACCAACTCGGCGCTTTGCAGATCAACGATGCTTGCAAGCTCCCTTGCCATCTGCTCAACAGTTGTTCTATGAGGTGTAGAGGTCAACATTTCGCCTCGTCGTTTTGCAGAACTCTGAATCAATGTTGGGACATTTTGCGTTGGTACTTGGTTAATAATATGATCAAATACTTCCATGCGTGTTCCACTGCTGTATGTTTTGCCATCTGCTTTTGTTTCTTTCTCTTTTTCATTTTTATCCTTCTCCATCTCTGCTAATTTCTGTTGAAGTTCAGAAATTTGGTTTTCGTGTTGATTGTTCATTTCATCTTTTGTTTTGAGTTCTGTCTTTATCCTCATGTACTGTTTCTTTGGTACAAATTCAGTTGTAACTTTCTTGCGTTTGCTCTTGTTGGATAGTTTCAGGCGCTTGTGGCTACGGTTCAGTTTTTTCATTGTTTTTTCGCTTTGATTAGGCTCATGATGCCAAGCTTGTTTTTGTTGTAACTTTTCAAGTTCCTTGATCCGTTTCATTAGCAGCACTATGTTTGCATCTTTTTGCTTCATGGAGTTTTGTTTCCTTTTGATATCTTGGTTGAGATACTTAATCTGATTTACTTTCTGAGTATTCACTTTCTCACGTAAGTCTTTCATCCGTTTTTGATACCTCTTCTTTTCTGTGCTCAATTGGTGCGAGATAAAAATATTTCTTCTCTTTAACTTCAATTTTCGAGGCGTAAGTTCACCAACTCTGAGTCTTGGCGAAGGTCCTGCAACACCTGAAGGTCCTGGAACAGAGTCCGGTGAAGGTCGTGGAACACCTGAAGGTTCTGGAATTGAGTCTGATGTCTGTTGGGAAGAAGGTCCTGGCTCAAAGGTTCCATCTTGCACTGCCACAGGATCTGGGTTCTGAGGTTGTGAGATACTTTCCTCTGGTTCTTGCTGCTCAGGAGATGAAAAGGCTGTGAATGGTTCATCACAGAAATCCACAAATTGTAGTTTCTCTGTCTCTCTAGCTAGATTTTTGTATGATTCAAATTGTTTAATAATTGGTTTCACAAGATTGGCAGTAGTGCATGTTGCTGGAAGTAGCTCACAGAGAGCATGGATGGTCTTGACAACTGACTTCTCATGATCACAAAACAAAAGGAGCACATGTCCTATCTTTAAGGCTTCTCTCTCAGAAGGGGAAGAACTATAAAATTCCTTAAGGTGTTGAAGCGCACGTCCTGGCTTTGCAAGGGGTGGGGTTCTTCGTGGCTTCCGCATGGTATGTCAGCAAAGAAACCCTATGGATGAAAATGGAACGAATAAAGGATAGAAAAAGTCACATGAAGTAAACATATTTTGAAAGCTGTTACTATGAGGATAACAGACATGTAACGTCAAGATGATGATGATGGGTTCTTAAGTAGGGTTTATTGTTTCAGTCAACAGAGGGCGCTAGAGTTATCGAGGAAATGAGGATCACGACCATTTTAGTTGCAGTTCGCTAAGAAAATTGTGTCTTTTTTCCTGAAGTTTTGAGACCCTGGATCCTATACCAGCGGTAAGGGAACTTACTTATTTCATTTGTTGTCCCTTCTGGACACTTTGTTAAACTTGTAGATTTAAGGGATTAATTTAAAGGGTTAAAAATGGGTATTTTGAAGCGGAATGGGAAGTAAATGTGGGTTGGAAATCCAGTAACGTTCTTGTGACCGCATTAACACATAGCGCTATTTTAGGTGAACTCAAGTATAAGTTCTGTTTTTATGGGAAGTTTAATGTTCTTTTAGTGTTCGCTATTTAGCTAGATTATTCTAGAAGTTTAAGAACGTTGCACATTTAGTGAGAAGTAACGATTTTAATATTTTCTAGCCTGATGTGCTTGTTAAGTGAGTTTTATAGGGTCAGTGTACTTTCGCCGGTGCTGAAGGCAAGAGCGCCCTCTCGTAGTAACTTTACATTTTCCCTTAAAGTTTCTTGGTTTTATGGTTCATTAACTGTTCGATTGATAGATACACCTTTTGATTTCTTCTTTGTGTGTTTTTGGATTTTAGTTGACGTGGCAGAAGATAGCTGTTGTGGCAAATAAAGAAGCAGTTATATGTCGGCAACTCAGAAAGAGAATGAAACAGAATTTTCTTTAACTGACGTTACAGCCAGTATCCGCCTCTGCTGGGCGCTCATGGCGCTTGCTCAAAAATAGGAAATGTCTCAAAAATTTCAATGTCCTCAAACAGTGCATGGAATCATCATTTAGTTCAAATACTGTCACAATAAGGTTATTTTTGCGATGGTGTTGGATTGGGGAACAGAAAGGTCTTCAGGTAAGACTCAAAAGTTGATTGGGTCTCTGCTCTCCTGATAAATTGGCGAAGGCTAATCCATAGATTTGGTCCAGTGATGTAGAAGGCTCTGTCACCCCAGGTTGTGTGGCTGAGAGACTCAGTCAGCAATGCTTGATCTGCTGATCTGAGACTGCGTGTTGGCTTGTGCTGAGATAAGAGCTCTGATATGTAAGGTGGAGATTTATCATTGAGCGCTTTAAATACAAGGACCCCAAGTTTATAGGCGATTCTCTGGTTGATAGGAAGCCAATGTAGGTCCCGCAGAATTGGAGTTATGTGGACTCTCTTTCTTTGTAGGGACACAAGACGTGCTGCCATGTTCTGCAGGCGCTGAAGTCTGTGCAGTTGATGTTGAGTCAAGCCAGTCAAAATCGAGTTGCAAATGTCCAGTCGGGTTGTTACAAAGGCATGAACAAGGAGTTCAGCAACTTTCTTGGTTACATGGTTGCGGATCCTTCCAAGATTGCGGATAGAGATACAGGCAGCCTTGGAAGTGCATGTGACGTCTGCTCCATTGTGAGGGAGGAATCAAACACCACTCCAAGGTTTCTCACTTGATCAGAAGGCTTGATTAAGAATTTGCCAATTCTTAGATGGTTAGAGAGATTATTATACAGGGTGTGCATTAATTATTATAGGGTGTAACATAGAGAACACCTGCAGACCCCTCCCAAACTACTGCATTTAAATGGTCCAACTCCTTTATTTTTTTACCGTAATGAACTGGGTTTTTAAAAATTTATTTAAAAGAACATAATAATTAATTTGACCCAAAATGACACCCTACTAATGGATGTATCTTATCACAATATATGTTATGTGTGTAACAAGATATTGTGACAAGTGACTTGTTAACATATAAAACTACCCATAAAACCTAATATTGTTGTGTTATGTCAATGTTTATTGGGTTTAAACGGAGGATTTATCGGACTGAAAATTCCGTCGATGGGACTGAAAATTCCGTCAATTGACCATTCACTTTACAATTCTCGGGTTGACATCGATATTTGCGGATCCAAAAAAGGTAACTGCTAAATTTTCTTTAAAATTGGCCAATACGTAGAAAACAAGTACATACAACTTATTATTGAGGTTTAATAAGATATTTTACTCACCTTTGGGTAATGTACCAGAGGTTTTGATGAACAAGAACGAACGCCAAACTTTTAGTAATTTTTTTCCAAACTTCCAGATGCCGCATACCAAAAATTCGAGGACGAGGTTGAAGGTGAATATGTGCTCTACATGTTTTTTAAAAAAGCGACTGGGTACGGTTACAAAATCCCCTCAGCGAAGCGTTAGCAAAAGCAATAGCTCAACTGTGTTTTTGTCACAGCGCACTGCAGCGGTTGAATGTGACACGGACGCCGCAGCCGCAAATGTTCAGCCGCAACGCACAGGAATGACACATACCTACACATTTGTGGTAAGTATGCGGGACACACATATAGATGACGCCTTCTGGGGCGCATGTTTATCAAATCCAGTTCAAACCGGTTCCCAAGCAAAACACACTGCACCAATTGGGGAAATCCCCCAAATCTATATTTAGACTCTGCACATGATGCGGGGGAAATCCCAGGGGGAAGCTCCAATATATACAGGAAACCCCAGCCAAAAAAAGAAAGTAGTATCAATATTAACACCCCCTTTTTCCGATGAATTTTTCTACGCTAGTTAGACTCCGCACGTGGTGCAGAGCCGAAAAGTATTTTTTACGCTAGTTCCAGCTTATACACCTGGACAATTAACTACTTGGAAGGACCAGAACTGGTGAGAAGTTGTATTGCTCTGCTTTTTTCCATGCGATACTAAAAGTTTTGGCAAATTATCATTTTGATGGAGACATTTGCAGAGCCCCGAGCACGCCAAAAAACTACGACCATCACTTAAAATTATAACACACGATTCACCATATTTGGTATAGACAGTTTTGAAGCTGATAATCATGTGAACTTTTTCTTGTTCGAGATCAGCCCATTTTTTAGCGGTGGGATATTGCGCATTGTACATTTCTTGAAACTGCTCGAGTGTGAAATTCTCCATTGTTATATATATATTTTTGTTTAATTAACATTACACGAACAACAAATCAAACTTAACCTGAACCGGGGTCCTGTTGGGCTGTACGGAGGAGGGCCTCCGTGGCTTCTTTCTTTCCCCTCTCTACTCCTTTTTTTTCAGCCTCTCTACGAATTTGTTCTTTCATTTCGTCGCTCATTTCTTTTCTAACTTTCTGGCGGATTTGATTCTTGTGTTCGCGATAGCTCTCTCGCTCGGCTAAAATTAGCTGGAATTCTTCGTGACTTACGTTATTGTCTCTCAACGCCTTAGACACGAGGCTCTTTACGCTGGACGTCTTAGCTATTGCTGGACCCTTGATGCGCTCGTGTTTTTCAACTTTCTTGAGTAGCAGTTTGCAAAGCGCAGTCGCCCCGATCGACGTTGCGCTCATGGCCGCCGACAGAATTCCAAGGGGCAAAGCAACTGGCGCACCAATTCCAGTGCCCAATGTGGTTACCCCCGCCGTACCCGCGCAAACGGCGATTATACCGGACGCGGTGCTAGCGTAGAAGAGCGCGTTATATATCGACTTATATCGACGTCTTAGACGACTCCGGGTTTCATTTTCTGATTCTAGGAAATTTCTAATTTCCGATATTTGTTTAAGCCTAAACGCTTTTCCACCATCATCAAGCTGCTGTCGCGCAAGTTCATCCTCCAGTGAAGGATACAGGGCCGGAGCTGTTGGCTGTTTGTTAGGCATGCTATATACATACAATATATATCTAATTTAAAACTCTCGAATTTCAAGCTCTACAGCTATCTTATTACCACGATTCTGTAAAATCGAACCATTTTTTTCTAATACATGAACGGTTAGTTGATGTATCTGCCCAACCTCAAGTTTTTTGTACATGGGGGCAGCAGGGTTAATATCTATAACACCTTTGAGTTCGGTCGGTGTTATAGATAGAAGCGTTGAAGGGGCTCCATCAACAATATTATAGGTTGTAGAAAGTTGATCGAGATGTATGAATAGCCACTTGTGAATATTAAAGTTAACGGGTTTGTCCCCCTCGTACGTCCCATCGATCCAATCTTTTTTTGTAATACCCAATAGTCTACGTATATCAGAGCTTTTTTTTATGGAGGCATTATTTGGGATTGTAAGGGTGACTAGACTCGTTGCATCATCTAACTCGAGCGATACCTGGGACATATGTTCTTCGAACAAATGGTGCAAATGATTATAAGTATACATTCCTGTAGGAACGTTAGTCCTTATAGGTTTATCGGTCGAAACACCACGCCACAGAATTCCAGACCCAGCCCCAACATTGCGATAGCCAACCTCATAATGCAAACTTCTGAGGGCAACATGGAATTTTCCTTCCGTGTTGTCTATTACAGACGGGAGAATCGAAACACCTTCGTCTGTTATATCGGTTAGCGTGACAAACATTATTATTAACGAGTATATATGTACAATTTAAATTTTGACAAACTCAAGCGTAGCAGATACAGCATCTGAAACCCACTGTTTGTATACTGGTGTAGTATATAAGTCAAGTTGAATGATTATATGAAACCTTTTTGAAGTTTTTTGTAGATTGGGGCGTTGGATCTAAAAGTGGTAACGTCTTTAGTCAAACGAACGGTATCTAACAATCTTGGGGTTTGTATTTGAGAGTTTAAAATTGTAGCGCTATACTTTGGGTCAATACTGGGCATGCTTATATATACAAACTTTGGAACAAAAAAGTGCTCAGAGAAAAATATATGAGGAAGATTTAATGTATCTGCGTGTGAACCAAACAATATATCATACAATATTCGACAGTCATGATCTCTATCAGAAAGAAAAGATATGTTGTCACCATAATGGTAATTATCATTAAAAGTTATTTCTCCTGTTATAGAGTTGATTTCATATGATGGAGATCCACCCACCTCCAGAACACTTTTTAAATAATTTGCAATATCATTAAATGAATATTGACCAGATGGAATATCTAGTTTTCTGCTTAAAAAACCTATACTTCTACCAATCGAACAATCATGATCCAAAGTTACAGTGGGATTTAAGTCAATATCACCATTTTCATAATAAAACTCTCTGAGAGCGACGTGGTATCTACCATCTACATTGTTAAGCGGCGTCGGAAGAGTTATGATTTCTCCATGTTTAACACTGGGCAATGTTAGCATCATATCTGTTGAATATACATACGTTATTTATATATACAAAACAAAACTATGGCTCTCCCATATAAATACGATAAAGATGCTTCTTACCAAGCGGGTGGAGTATACTCCGCAAAACACGATATTGTATTGCAAAAGGTTTCAATACAGGTTAATATGACGGACGCGTTTCCCACTACATTTCAGGATATATTGTCAGTGATGAGGTATCAGTTGCCACACGTTCAAAGTGATGATGTAGTAGACGCGTGGAGTTCAGACCCTATGAGATTTTGGCAAAATAAGATCAACTTTGCAATGTGGTGCGCTACCACCGGGTGTGGCATCTCTGCAGAAGACCATCTTCGTAATAAATCACCGATGACGCGAGCGGTTTTCCACTTTCATGTTTACTACCAAACCCGAAGAATTCTTGAGGAGATGAAGGTGCCACTCCCACAGGATAGCTCCTGGGACGCTTTTGATACCCCATACAACCTTAAGGCTTATGAACGAATCTGTGAGGAGTTTAGCGTATCGCCACAAACTGACTGGCGCCAAAGTATAGATATAAATAGTGGTCTTGGAACACCGTATCATTGGTGGAAGGGATCGGTGATCACCGTCAAAGATGTGAGCGATGATTTAGTTGCTAGTGGGGGCATCAACCCCAGCTTTAGCGTTTCATCGAATGACTACAGGAAAGACCGCATGAGCTTTGGCGATAGACCAGCTGCGTTCAGCGTCGACTACATCGGTCAGAGCCCAGAAGGGGGACAAGCATGGACGACGTTCGTCCTCGACAAGTCAAAAGGTTTTACCAAGGCTGGAGTTGTAAGAATCAACGATTCTATCCGAACATACGTCTGGGCCATCCTAGGCGCACAGGCGCAGGTTCGCACGAGCATTCTCGGTACAGGTACCGCATTCGACGCTCAAAAACAATTTTTAGCAAACATCGGGGATGCGATCTCAAGCCCCGTTGATGTCCCGAGCGCGGTAGCGCGCTATCAGGACACGCTTCGGTACGCCCGCTCTAAGGTTGACTATGTATTCGGAAATGGATTATATATGTCTCCAAGCAACATGGAGCTGCAGATTGGAACTATTCAAAACTACAACAACGAGATCGTAATCGCGGGCCCGGAACAAACCATAGGCGTCAACAACGATATAAATACAGAAATCATTTCAACACCAACGCAAGATATGGAGGGGGCAGATGCAAGACCGGCGAGTCTGGCCAGCGCACTTATTATAAATCCACCGCTAACAGATGACCCGCTTATTATAAATACACCGCCAACAGATGACACGCTTACTAAAAATTCAACGCAAGTTATGGAGGGGACAGATGCAAGACCGGCGAGTCTGGCCAGCGCACTTATTATAAATCCACCGCTAACAGATGACCCGCTTATTATAAATCCACCGCCAACAGATGACACGCTTATTAAAAATTCAACGCAAGAAAGTGAAGAACACAATGACAGACTCACGGCGCTTGTCGTTGTAGGTGTTGGGGTGGTTGGCCTTGGATATCTCGGCTGGAGCGCTCTACAACGTTAAGATTTATAAACAAAAGCTAACAGTACACCTCCAACGGCAACGATGATTGCCCATAGGTTTCCCGCGAGCCAGCCGGCGGCTTTACTCAAGAGGTTGAAGAGCCAAGATACAATGCTTCCAATGATGCCAGGCAGCGCGGCAGCCACCCTTCCAGCCAATTCTTTTAGAAGGCGTCCAAGGGCTTGCAGATGTTTTTTTGCCCACTCTTTTATCCCACCTTTGGAGGTGGGGGGTGTGGGAGGCGTGGGAATTGGAGCAGCCCCACCAGTCAAGGCAAGAGCAAGAGTGCTTATGATAAAACCAAGAGCGGTGATGATGCTGGTTATGGTAATCCCCTGCTCGCGGGAGAGGGTCCGCAGTCGTTCAGCCAGGGATTTGTCTTTATCCATCACGGCAGATAGGGTATCTCTAATTTGGCTTAACTGCGACCGACGCTGTTGGTTGAGGAAATCAATGCTCGCTTGGATCGCATTTAGCTCACCCTTGGCTTTTTCAATGTTGCGCTCGATTTGGTCCGCTTGCTCGGTCGTTGTGGGTTTTTCGAGATCTTTTTCATAACCCTCGATCTCTTGTATTTTAGCAACTTTTTTGCTCTCTTGCACCGCTTTTGTACCGCGCAAGGTTCTCCGCTTTATCGAGCCCCAGAAGTTCTCTCATCGGTAAAAGAGCTTGGTCTTTCGCAGGAATTCCATGTATTCCATCGGATATAACTTGGACGTCCCGATCCACCAGACCTTCGTCACTCTCTTGGGCCGCATTTTGCGCGTTAGCAAGCAGATTTGCGCTTTGTGTAGAGTACCTCAGTAAACTGTTGTACTCGGGTAGGTTGAGATTAGTTTGAATAGCATCTGTGGCACCCGTACCGTACCTGATGGCGATAGAACTTAAACTTCAAAATTTTCTCCCCCCCCTCACCCCTTTTTTTAAGTTTAGACTGATTGGTTCTTTACCGGGGCGATTCAAAAGAAGATTTTGGTCGGCATCGACCTCAAACTGCTTGTAATCTCTTCTCGTAGGCACAAGCCCGGTAGATTTTTCTAGCTCATCATAAAAATCATTTACTAAATTAGTTCTTACGTTATCGTACGTTATATTTTCAAGCGTGGCGCCCGGAACCGTAATGGGAGGATCGGCACCAAAAAAGGTATCTGCAAACAGATCATTTAAATCAATGACGCTTTGTTCGCGGGCGTCTTCTTGCGCATAGTCTTCTTTTGCAACGTTTGTATCAAAGGTATCCATCTCAATGCCAACATCGTCCATTAAAGTATATATTGAACATATTTAAAAAGTTCAATATATATGGCATCGTCAAAATACGGACGCAAACTCAACCCCACACGAAGCCTGCGTGAACCGCTCGGGATAAAAGGTGAGCGGAAGAGCGTGGTTGTAACCAACAACCCCTCGACCATCGACCAGAATCAGACTCTCTTGGTGCGCTTCCCGAACCTCGGTAATCAAGACGTGATCGTTCCTGGGACAGCCCGGCTCGCCTTTACCATCACTTTGGATTCGACCGACGTCAACCGAACGGTTGTCCAAAACCTTGGTCAAGCTATTGTGAAGAAAAAAACGATTAAGATCAGCGACAATGAGGTCATGTCTATAGACGACAGCGATGTCATCGGTTGTTACACCGACCTCTGGAAAACATCGGGGGAGCGTAAGTCTCTGGTTTATCAAGGGATCGATACGTCGGAAGATGCAAACATGCTTAAACTAAGGGTTGGTGCTGAAGATGGTGATGATGATGATACTTCCAAATTGGAAGACAAAGCCATTGCGGATGCGTACGGCAATAGATTTTATATTACGCTAGATTTTGAACTGTTGGAGAGCCACATGCCGTTCTTCCAGGCAGCCCTAGGTGACCGATTGGAGTACGAGCTCACCTTTAATGACTACAGGCGCGTTATACAAGCATCCAGCGATGTCAACGCCAGCTACGTCATCGACAACATCTCCTTAGAGTTTGAAATTATGAGTGAGCCCCACCTAGCCCGGATGATTCGCGATCAGTACGCGAGTCGGGTCGCCATTCTATACGACCGCATACTACGCCACCGAACGGTCACCCTCAACAAAAAAGATACGCTCTGGAACGTTAATCTCAATGTTCCAGCCAGAAGCTTGAAAGGAATACTCATGTTGTTTGAGGAGGGAGATAATAGGTTTTCGCGAGACACTGAATCGTTCTACAACCCTAAGATTGAAAAAGTTGAGGTTACGGTCGAGGGTGTTCCGAACCAGTTGTACGCCCAGGGTATGCGTGGGTATCAACAGTGGAACGAGGCTCAAAAATATTTTGCTGGCAACCCCTCTATAAAACGCCACGCTATGACTGCAATGGTTACTAAGGACTTAGCATTGGCCGACGTAACGGTTGGAGAGTACTTGACTTCAAAATACGGTCTGTGGTTGGACATGAGAAGCAACGATGACGACTTGATGCATGGCAGCGGTCGGCGCGTAGAAAACGCGAGCGAGGGGGTTACGATCCAAATCGCTAAAAAAGCAGAAACGGCTGGGACGTTAAAAATGTATTTGTACGTCATCATGGACGCGCAGCTCAACATTGAAAATGGGCGATACCTCAATGCCCTCTACTAAACTCTTTGTTTTGTACACAAAACAAAAGATTTATACACTTAAATATATAAAAAGAAATGTAGGAGGGTGAATCAGTTAAAGTTAATGAACCTCACTCAGCCATCATCTGTGGTCAGACTGGCTGTGGAAAAACGGTCTTTGTCTTAGATCTCTTAGAAAAAGACTATCGTAATGATTTTTCACGCATTATTATACTCTGCCCCACAATCAAGTGGAACAAAACGTATAAGGAGCGATTGTGGTTGTGGACAGACCCTAAAGTCCATATTGTGAATCCTGGCGATCGTCTCCAAGACTACTTACGAGGATTCTACTCTAAGTTTGCCGGCGAGCCGACGTTATACATCATTGACGACTGCTCAGCCAGTAAAGATCTAACAAAAAAGAAAGATATGTTGTCTGAGCTCGCATTCTCGGGGCGCCACGCGTCTCAATCTGTGTGGGTCTTAACCCAAAAGTACAACTCGGTCCTTAAAGACCTCCGCGAGCAGACTAAGTGGATTGTACTTTTTCACTGTAAAGACAGAGACTCTTTCGAAGAATGCTTGCGAGAAAACGACGTTATCCCAACGAAAGAAGAACGAGACTCGCTTAGAAAACAAATATCGAAAAAAAAACACGCTAAGCTAATAATAAAGACGGACCAACCCGTTGCTTACAAACTTTTGTGTTAAATAATTTTTTGTTTAGCATTTTGTTAAACATGTGCTTAACATTTGTTAAACATGTGCTTAACATTGTTTAGTATATAATATATTATGCTGACTACGCTCGCTATTCTTGCAATTTTTTGTATGCAATTTTTTATTTGTTTACTACTAATTTTTTGTATACAAAAAATTTATCGCGCGCGCTTTCTTTTTTGTAAATATATTAGACTAATCAAAAAATTAATTAACAGTATGGATTGTGATGAATTGCTTGACCAACTAATAGCGGAAGATAAGCCACAGGCACAACCGGAGGCAACTATATCTAAAGATCAAGAACAAAAAAAGAATCGCCTCGCGGCAATCATCGCCGGTGGCACGGCCCAAAAATATATAGGAAACCGACTGACCCTTCAACAACTTGACTCGATGAGCACCGACGAGATCTCCAAACTCTATGCCCGATATGAGGCGCGACTTGGAGCCTCAATGACGAAAACCCTAGGGAACTCCGCTCTGCAGCTGTACGCGATGGCGGCCAGCGCAATTTTGCCCATCCCACCCGAAAATCAACCTTTGCTCGTCATGGATTTGGAAGAAGACCCCTTTGTTGGGCACGCTCTAACTACAGCCTGCTGCGAGCTGTATTACCGCTATGGAATGTACTTAGCTCCGCTAACAGCAGCAATGGCAACCGCTAAGCACTGTAAATTCACTACTATTAAAGCTCAAGATACTAACTTTTGTACACAAAATTTAAGTACAGATATAAGATTAGATGGATTCACCTCAGAATCCAACTCAAATGGAGAAGGAGCTGTCACAGGAGACCCCACAGGAGACTCCCCAGGAGGCTCCTAAGCTTAAAAATATCAAAAAAGTTGAGGCCGGTCGCAAAGGAGCGGCGGCAAGGAAAAAAAAACAAGACGCTTTAGAGGAGCAGTTGCAAAAGTTTAAACTGAAACTTCTACAGGAAGAGCACACGTCGCAACCTGAAACTTCTTTATTAAGTGTACAAAGAAGGGTTTCTGATGACCAAAATACAGAGTTTACCGGATTGCTGCCGTACGTTGGCTTTGCTGCTACAATTATTGTGGGCATTGTTTTGTATAAGTTTGGCCCGTCTTTAAACAAAGAGTTTGATGCTCCAAAGCCGAAATCTTCGCAAAAGTTAAACACTTTGTTTTGTACACAAAACAAAATGCCCGCGCCGGATCCCAATCCTCATTATATGCAATAAACTTTTTATTTTGTGTACACTTATTTGATTTAAACATATAATATAAATAAATTATATCATGCCTGATCCTACACCGAGTGCCGATGGTAAACAACTCGCTAATTTGGCGTACCACTCTGCAGTAGTTAGTGGCCTTGCTGTGGGATATTCCACCCTTAGCAAAAAAGTCTTGAAGGGAGCTACGGCAAAATTGGATTTTTCACCGTACGACGTTGGGATGGTAATGTTAGATATCGGCCTGGCTATGGCAACTAAAGACATGCTCGTCAAGCAGGGAATTACTCCCGCCAACATTTTAAATTAAACCTTTGTATTTCTTTTGTTTTGTACACAAAATAAAGAGTTTAGTATAGATTATGACCGCTATTGCAATGCTTATTGGTGGAGCGGCAGTTAATGCGTTAGCCTTTTCCGGCTCTAATTTTTTGTTCTCGCAGCTGGGTGATAAGGGTGCTGAGGAGGAGCGAAAACGCCACGATAAGGCTGTAGAACAACTCCAAGCTGCGCAGTCTGAATGGTCGCGCAAGCGAGTCGAACGCTTAGACTGGATTAATCAAGACCTTCGCCGCCAGGGCCACGCTGTGCACACCTTCAACGATGTTGATGAAGCTCTTCGCCAGTACAATCTTGTAAGTGAGTCAAAGATCTCACCTGTGGAAGAGCCGAAACTTTCAGATTTTTATTTGCCTTCTCCAGAGCAGCGTGATCGTGAAATAGCTTTTGTCATTATGGGTCTTGGGGTCACTAGCTTCGTAGCTTATAAACTTTTGTAAGTTTTATCTTATTAATTAGTTGTACACTAAGGTATATGATGGATGCTAAATTGTCCGCGATATATTACAGTCCCAAAGGATACTGGAAGGGACTCGCAGCCGTACAAAAACTGTCCAAGCTGCCAAGACCTCGGAAGATACCGTAAAAAAGTGGTTGTTCAGGCAGGCGTTGTGGCAGATCTATCTCCCAGCTCCGCGGCGCATTCCTCGTCCAAAATTCGACGTGCCCACCCCCAACGCGGTCCACCAGGCGGACCTTCTCTTTTTGCCTCATGACAAGCTGCGACACAAAGTTTTCAAGTACGCGCTTACCGTTACCGACGTGGCCAGCCGCTACAAGGAGGCTGAGCCTCTGACCTCAAAGAATTCTGATGAGGTTGCTCAAGGTTTCAAGAAGATTTACAAGCGCTCACCCCTCACGTGGCCAAAAATGCTGCAGGTTGACCCGGGGCGCGAATTCATGGGAGCCGTCACTAAAGAGATGGAAAAACAAAAGACATACATTCGCCGCGGGCGTGTGGAGATCCATAGAGATCAAGCTATCGTTGAACGTTTCAACCGCACTCTGTCTGAGCGCCTGTTCGGACATCAGTACGCCGTGGAGATGCGGCTCCCCGAGGGTCAGTGGTCCACTGCGTGGGCAAAAAGGCTCCCTGAAGTTGTTGCCGCTCTGAACAATGAAGTAACGAGTCTTACCGGCAAGAAACCCGCAGAAGCCATCAAAGAGAAAGCTGTTGTTGCGAAGCCCTCGACTCATTATTCGAGACCCGTGGGGGAAAAGGAAAGGAAGCTCCCCACCCTCGTTAATGTCCGGTATCTCTACCAACCCGGTGAGTTGGAAGGTGGTGTGAAAAGAGCCACAGACCCAATCTGGTCTCTAAATGTTTACGGTATTGAAAGGTCTGTCACAAAGTTGAAGGAGCCTATTGTCTACTATCTGCGCGATGGTCCCCAGCGCGGCTTCGTGCTCGAAGAACTTCTTGTTGTTCCTCCAAACACGGAGTTACCACCCAAGCGGAAACTCCCCTAAACTTTTTGTTAGCAAAGTTAGGGTTTATATCCGTAAGCGTTCGTGCAGATTCCATCATCCGCTATCCACCGCTTCGAATCGAATGGAGAAAGCGAAATCTTGCTCGCGCGTATACCATAAATCTCATGACTCATGCTTCGAAGGGTGTTCATCTCGTGCCATAGTTGCTTCTCCCCGAGAAGCGTTTCCTTGTAGTGCTCGTGCATTATTTGCTTCTTGACGATGTTTTTTTTCACACCCTTCGCTTTCTTGATATTTTTCTGATTAGCGTTCATGATCGAATACATTTTTGGTCTCAGGCACACGCATTCCGCTATTGGCGTACCGGCGCATTCGTCTTTCATTTTCCCCAAGACTTTTTTGTTAGCGGTTGAATGAAGTGGGTGGTCCTTCGGGTAGTCGCTCGTATCGTACAGATGTTCGTTCGCCGCCATATCCAAGTAGACATCATCCGTTTCAATCTCGACGAGGAGGCTGTCCGTGTCTGTGTACAATAGCTTGCACTTCGAGCCGTATTGTTTTTTTAGTTGGTTGTAGAAGAAATCGTACATCAGGATCTTGCTGTTGTCGAGGATCGTCATCCCAACGTAGACGGGTTTGTTAAGCAACAGTTTGCTTTTGTGCATGTGGACTCCAGCCAGGTCGTTTGAAAATATGGCGTGTCTCGAGTATAGTGGGCTGGCGATTAATTTTCTCATTTTGTCAACTTCATTGCCGCGCACAATTTTGATGTCGGTGCGGTTGCGCAGGTTCTCCATGGTCTTTCCGAAGACTGAGTTGTTCATCAGTTTGTAAAAGTTCTTTTCGAAGTCATTCTTTGATTTTTTCCTAAATTCTGTGTTCATCCGGATGTATGGCTCCATCCAGCATTCTTGTTCGAACTCCAATACTTTGTGTATGTTTTTCAGTTTGATGCCTTGTTTTAGATAAAACTGTAGGTTTCTGTAGTGCACGACGTAGTTGTTTTTGTCTTGGAGAGTCAGCAGTAGCTTTTTGTTGTCTGTGGGTTTCAGATCTAAGTTGTCCACAAGCTTCGTTTGGTAAGGAGACATCCATTCTTTTTCCACGACTTTTTTCTCCGGGGCTAGGGGGTAACTGTTGTGCTCTTTGTGCTTTTCCACCGGATATTCGAGGTCAACCTCGAGTATCCATCCAGTTTTTGCGTTTTCTTTTTTCTTCATGATCGCCTCTTCCGTCGGCATCACACGCTTCCACTTGAAGTCTCTTTTCGGGAGTGGTTTGCTCATCGCCCATCCATAGAGATTATTGGCGTCGAGATACGTGATGTATTTTTTTGGTTTGCTGGAATCGTAGCCGTCAACCAGCGGGTTGTTTGCTTTCGCGTATCTATGGCTGACCATCGATATTCCCCCTCGCAGCCCTCTTTCAATGAAGAGATGCATTTCAATGTCTGTCAGGAGCTCCAGCTCGACTCCCGTCTTTTTCAAAAGCGCGTCCCAGCTCAGACCGGGCGATGTGTAATAATGCGCCGGGTCCAGCCCGTACTGCTCCATGCACAAGGTTCGGAAGTTCTCGAAGACGTCTGCCAACAGGGCGACGTCCGTTTTCACGTACAGGTCGTGGTAGTCACCCAGCGTTTTGCATTCAAACGTGTCCCAGACTCGCTGCGCGTGCTCGTACTCCTCGTTCGAGATGTTCTCGTCGTTGAGGCTACTGTAGAATTTGTCTTTGCTCGGCAGCTCTGTCTCACCGAAGCGGCTCCACGCGTCCATGTACTCGTAGGGGTAAATTCCCTTTTTGGAAAGCAAGTCACTACCTTTCGAGATTGCTGCCGTGTTTCTCAAAGCTTCATTTGGAGTTGCGCGCACGAGAGAATCGAGACTTCCCAGCAGAAAGTTCAAGCTGTCGATAAAGCGCAGACCCCCGACTGAAAATGTGATGTATTTTTCCATGTTGTTGGGCACGCACTTAACCTCTCTATCCAGCTGCGACATCGCTTGCATCAAATGATGGGCGTCGTACCCCCTCAGGTTGTGAAATACGACTGGTATTTGGTCCGTCTTGGGTTTTATGCGGTATTTCAGATTGCACGCGTTGTGCGCAGGTCCTCGGTACTTACCCGTTATGTGGCAATGGTCCTTCACAACATCTTTGTAGTTTTGCTTAACCAAAGGCTCCGCGCAGAATAGACACGTTTCCTGGGTTGCTGCTATATTTTGATCGATTTTGTCTCGTGCTTTTCTTTCATTCTTTGGGCCGATAAACTTTAACTCTTTCATCGCATTGTAATAACAGCTTTTGTGGCTTTGCCCGCAATAACTACCTGTGTTGTGGTCGCAAACGGGGATCGAGTCCAGGAATGACTTCATGAATAAACTGTCGCCGCAAATGTGGCAATCATGGGCATTTTTGTGTTTCTCCCAGTCTTCTGCAACAATCACAATCGGTTGTGGGGTGGCCAACTTTTCTCGGATCTTTGTTTCCTCCTTTCACAATTTCGTCAAGAAATGTCTTTACCGCATTTTTACCTCTGTAGACTTTTGGTTTTGTTGCTACACCATCGCTTCTTACAACAACGTATGAAAACCCACATGCTTCGTGTTGGGTCGTCTTCTCGGTGTAGCTCGTTGTCCCTTTTGGACGCTTGCAGCGGTGCATCTTTTTTACTAAAGCCTCGAAGTCCGCGTAAATTACGAATGGTGTTTTCATCTGTTTGTGGTGATTCTTAAATTTAATCTTGTCATTTTCTCCCTCTTTTGGCATTTCAATCCTCATTGGCCTTCCATTAACCCCGTATTTTTTGTGGGTTTCTAATAGGTTGGAGTTGGTGAAGCCGGTTAAGCACATCATGCAATAGTGTTTTAAGTTGCCTTTAGTCTGGTCAAAGAGCAATGCGCTTACTCGTTTTACGCAACAATAGTGCTGCTTTTCACCCGACTCGATCAGCATCAAATTTATTCGCGGCACCTCTGCGTCTTTCTTGCTTAAGCGGTGCACAATCACGCAATTGTTTGCCCAGCCGAAGACATTTATCGCAAGGTTTTCGTTTTGCGCCTCGAGCTTGTCGAGTTGTTTTATCGGTGTTGGGAAAACGATGCTTGTGTAGTCGATACCATCATTGGTTGGGTAGCTGCCCGGTCTTTGCGTTTTTTTGCACGTTGCGGGAAATAATGCGGCTCTTAGCGCCCACTTCAGACATTCGTTGTCTCTATTTTGCACGTTGATTATCGCTTTCTTATTTTTCAACTTTGGGGGGAGATCCAGGTAGGTTCCTCCACGCAGTGGTTGATATTTTGCGACATTAATGTACGCGCTAATGATTCTTTCAAGGACCCATCCTGATCCCCGCGCTGACCAGCTTTCGATTTCTCCTTTTGTTTTTTCAATAAAATCATCAAACCCTGTTTGAACCTCGTTGGTTTGGTTAAAATTTCGCGGATCGGTGTCTTTAAAGAAATGTTCCATGGTTTGGGTTTTACCATCTTTCGTAATTGAAAACTCAGCTTTCAACCCAAACCCTACTTTAATGCTATGCAGCTCTTCGAGTTCGTTTTCAACCACTCTTATAATCTTCGCTTTGTTTTCTTTCGCGAACATGAAAAGGTCGTTATTATTTTTGTAAACATCCATTTTCCATATTCGAAGCCACCCTTGAAAAACATCTTGGTGAGTTTGGACGAACACCTCTTCTATTTCAACCGCTTTGGGTGTTAATGGTTGAGGTAGGTTTGCATTTTCTTGCTCCGTAATCGGACCATAAAACATTCGCAACACGTCTGATGAATAGCGTTCGGTTGTCATCTCGCCTTATACCTAATAGATATCTTTTGTTCAATTGATAATTTTTTTGGGTCGTTTGGGGATTTCCCACTACATCACGTGCAGAGTCTAGGGGATTTCCCTGAGATCACGTGCAGATATACAAAAGATTTCCTGTATATATTGGAGCTTCCCCCTGGGATTTCCCCCCATCATGTGCAGAGTCTAAATATAGATTTGGGGGATTTCCCCAATTGGTGCAGTGTGTTTTGCTTGGGAACCGGTTTGAACTGGATTTGATAAACATGCGCCCCAGAAGGCGTCATCTATATGTGTGTGCGGGCTACAATGTGGGCCTAATTTGTCCAACGTTATAAAGTTACTTGTCTGAATATGTGGGCCTTTTAAAAATATGATCTAGCATTATGGGTTTTGTTGGGTTCGAGTTACACATTTGGGATAAGTACAGGGCTACAATGTGGGCCTAATTTTTCTGACATGAAGTTATTTGTCTGAATATGTGGGCTTTCAAAAAATATCTGGCATTTTGGGGCTAGTTGTGTGCGAGTTAAGCATTTGGTGTAGGTATGCGGGCTACAGTGTGGGCCTTATATGTCTGAAATTATGGAGTTGTTTGTCTGAATATGTGGGCTTTCAAAAAATATCATCTGGCATTATGGGGCTAGTTGTCTCTGAGTTACACATTTGGGGTAAGTATTTGGGCTTCACTGTGGGCCTAATTTGTCTAACGTTATAAAGTAATATGATCTGGCATTTTGGGTTTAGTTGTCTGCGAGTTACACATTTGCGGTAAGTATGCAGGCTACAATGTGGGTGTAATTTGTCTGACATTATGAAGTTATTTGTCTGAATACGTGGGCCTTTTAAAAAATATGATCTGGCATTATGGGGCTAGTTGTCTGCGAGTTACGCATTTTGAGTAAGTATGCGGGCTACAATGTGAGCCTCATTTGTCTGACATGAAGATATTTGTCTGAACATGTGGGCTTTCAAAAAATATGCTCTGACATTACGGGTTTAATTGTCTGCGAGTTACACAATTCGGGTAAGTATGCGGGCTGCAATGTGACGAAGTAATGGAATGCCACAGGAACTGGCGAGGTTTATCTCCCTTCGGCAAGAGGGTAATAATACCATTCTTCTGTGTGACTGACAAATGACCTGCTTTCAAAATTATGATCTGGCATTTTGGGGTTAGTTGTTTCCAAGTTACACATTTGGTGTAAGTATGCGGGCTACAATGCGGGCCAAATTTGTCTGACATGAAATTATTTGTCTGAATATGTTGGCTGTTAAAAATATGATATGGCATGATGGGTTTAGCTGGGTTTGAGTTAAACATTTGGGGTAAGTATGCGGGCTACAATGTGGGTCTAATTTGTCTGACAAAGTTGTTTGTCTGAACATGTTGGCTTTTAAATATCTGCCGTACAATTATAAATCAGGTTTGATCATTCAATGAAAGATACTTGGTTTGTGGTGTGTATTTCTGATGGATTATAGCCTGTTGCTGTTAATCTCTCAGAAAAATTGTTTATTTTGACCAAAAATCATTTTCATTGTCTTGGTGTGAACGGTTGCGTTCTGGCAGGTTTATTATGCATCAGGAAAGTAATTTTCTTTCTTCTTTGGAAGATATTGAAATCGCTCAGAAATTTGCATCGTTTGGATTTGGCTGGAGTTGGAACAAAATAAAGACTTATTCCTAAAGCCATTTTCTATTGGGGAAAGGGTGACTATAGATAAGTTTTTATTGAATAGTTCAGTCTTTCGCTAGTTGTGAGAGGGTAATGCTCTTGTTGAACCGTTGGTTTTTGAGGAAGTTTTAGTAAAGCAATTGGCTTTGTTGTTGGGATTGTGATATTTGAGCTCATTGGGTAAACTTTTGTTTAATGATCTTCTAAGTATTGAATAATTATCATGCTCGGATTGCCAAATTTTATTATTGTTATATAAGTATAGCCTAATAGTAGAATAGTAAAATGACACATTTGTTATTCTCTCTTTTGGAAAAGTGGTGGTCCTGAAAAGGACCGGTTGGTTTTTTTTTTGGAGTGAGCTCTCACTTGTCCCTCTGCCGTTTCTGTTTCCGGTTTGGTGGTTGTCTGGGGCGTATGAAGAAACCGAAGAGATGCGTTGCTGTTCTCAGCACCGGTCCAATGAAGTGTTTTGCCAGCTGCTCACGACTCTCCTTCTTGGCCTGTTCTAACTTGACTTCCACTTTTTTTGCCACCCGGTTGTACTCCGCCTGGCTAAATTTTGCAAACAGCAGTGAAGCCGTGTTGTTCAGTTTATTCCAGTCTGCAGTAAATGCAGAGCTGCAGCTGAACTCATGGTGTGGGTGAGGTGGCTTCACTGCGTTTTTAAGGTAGGGCGGTGGTTGGTTTGTTGAGATGGCTTCTGTCAGTACCGATATTTGGTGGGTGATGTGTCTTTTTCTGCTTATTTTTATGGCTTTTTCAATGTGTTCCCGACATGCCCCGATCATGAAAATGTGAGTTTTGTAACGAGACATCGTTTCTGTAAATGTTGACATGGCAATTGTGTTTTTACGATTTATTACACTTTTGGGGGAAAAATGTCTCCATGTATTTTTAAAACATGTTAAAAAGATTGCTAGACCAATTTCAATGATTTGAGTTACGTTACCTTTGGCCATGCCATGGTCTGGAGGTAGGAAATAAATGCCATGTCAATTGAATGTCATGATATTTGCCCTATTTTATTATTTTCATTTTTTTTGTTTTGTTAGGTGTTGGGACTCAAGTCCGAACCTCTTGTTAGCTGTTCCGACTTAACAGTCGGAACAGGTTTTGCTTTTCTTGGGATTATTATTATTATTAATTATTATTATTATTAATTATTATTATTATTAATTATTATTGTTTGTTGCTGTTGCTGTTGCTGTTGCTGTTGCTGTTGGAGAAGCAGTAGCAGTAGCAGTAGTATTTATTATTATTATTATTATTATTCTTATTCTTATTCTTATTCTTATTCTTATTCTTATTATTATTATTGTCGTTGTCGTCGTCGTCGTCGTCGTCGTCGTCGTCGTCGTCGTCGTCGTCCTCGTCCTCGTCCTCGTCCTCGTCCTCGTCCTCGTCCTCGTCCTCGTCCTCGTCCTCGTCCTCGTCCTCGTCCTCGTCCTCGTCCTCGTCCTCGTCCTCGTCCTCGTCCTCGTCCTCGTCCTCGTCCTCGTCCTCGTCCTCGTCCTCGTCCTCGTCCTCGTCCTCGTCCTCGTCCTCGTCCTCGTCCTCGTCGCCGTCGCCGTCGCCGTCGCCGTCGCCGTCGCCGTCGCCGTCGCCGCCGCCGCCGCCGCCGCCGCCGCCGCCGCCGCCGCCGCCGCCGCCGCCGCCGCCGCCGCCGCCGCCGCCGCCGCCGTCGTCGTCGTTTGTTGTTTTGTTTTGTTTTGTTTTGTTTTGTTTTGTTTTGTTTTGTTGTTGTTTTATTGTTATTGTTATTGTTATTGTTATTGTTATTGTTATTAATCATTAATCATTAATCATTAATCATTAATCATTAATCATTAATCATTAATCATTAATCATTAATCATTAATCATTAATCATTAATCATTAATCATTAATCATTAATCATTAATCATTAATCATTAATCATTAATCATTAATCATTAATCATTAATCATTAATCATTAATCATTAATCATTAATCATTAATCATTAATCATTAATCATTAATCATTAATCATTAATCATTAATCATTAATCATTAATCATTAATCATTAATCATTAATCATTAATCATTAATCATTAATCATTAATCATTAATCATTAATCATTAATCATTAATCATTAATCATTAATCATTAATCATTAATCATTAATCATTAATCATTAATCATTAATCATTAATCATTAATCATTAATCATTAATCATTAATCATTAATCATTAATCATTAATCATTAATCATTAATCATTAATCATTAATTATTAATTATTAATTATTAATTATTATTATCTGTACAAAGGGGTAACTTGGGAGACATTTCGCAGTTTCATAAAGTCATTCAGGAGACATTTCACTTTGGGAGACATTTTCGGGTCTCCTTAATTCTCGACGGCTTATATCTCGAAAACTAACCATAAACTTGCAGGTCTCTATGGTCTAGCGTGTAGAGGGTTTCCCGCCAGAATAATGGAAGAAACCATCCTGGATTGTGGGTGTCTCTTTTGTACATTTATCATGTGCAAACTTCATGGGCTTATTATTTGATGTGTTTCAAATTGATATTCAGGAGACATTGGATTTTTCTTAAATTACTCGAGAAGTAGAGATTATGTCTTTAAAAAGTTTATGTTTTCTGTGCAATTAAAGTTTTTCCCGTGTGGTCTGCACCTTTTTTCATCAAAAGACACCCTTTAAGATGGTATTGTCCAGTTTCTGTTCGCGAAAAAGTTTTTTCGCTGGTTCCATTGTATTATGTTTCGCGCCAACCACGCCATTCTTATGAGTTTTGTGTGCGCAGACTACCAACTGGAGGCGACACACGCTGTCTGCAAGATCCAAATGTTGGCATCCTGCGCTGCAGTATGAGGCAAATGACTAAAAAAAATGGCATGTAAATTGTAAGTATACTGAATAAGAACACTTTTGAACAATCTGTTTGAACATTTTAGGGTAATATGTTCAGTTGAAGTTCTCTGCAATTTAATTCTGAAACAGATTAGTATTGCGGTCGAAACAGTAAAGCTAGTTCATTTTTCACGCTACTGGTGAAGCGGTAAATTGCTACAGTTAACGGTACAGAAACGAACGAACCAAATCTTTCGACATGGCGGGTCCTGCATATTCTGTGAACAGTGTGAAGATAAAAGTTATCCAAAACTACATTAGATGCTTCATTTTTACTTTTATTTTCTTAATTACTTGGATAATTTCTTTGACACTATTGGGAATCATATTATGTGTAAAAATGTTTATGTAAGTTTGAGTACTGGACACCAAATTTTCTGGTTGCGGTGGTCATGGTGGTGGTTGCATATATGCTGACAACTAAACAAGGGTAGGCCTACACTATTATTATTATCCTTGAGCTTGCTTAACAATTCAGTATTCTATTAGGTTGTATTGGAAGAATGTGTACATGTCTCTATGTCTACCATTTTGCTCGAAAGAACTAACATTTTTAGTGACAAACCGTTCAAGAGTTCAAGACCCAATTGAACATGATTGATTATAATTTAAATGTTGACAGGCCCTGGACTTTAAATTTTATAACAATGCACCTAACTAAACCAGTTTGGCACTAAAAGCCTTTTTATTTTTTATTTTTTATTTACTTGTATAGGATAAACAAATAATGTAAGAAAAAAAATGGAATATAAAGGAACAGTAACACTAACACTGTTACTTAAGTTTCAGTTACCATGGTTACCTGTAGCTGTACTCTACTACTAGCCTCTACTCATCTTTATGTTGATGTTTGCAACATGTAAAATATTAATTTGTTCTATCGGTCTTTTAAATGCTCTTAGCATGCATTTTATTGGGTATTTGATTTATTGCATGGGCAGATGGGGCACAATATAGGCCTATAACTAAGTAACGTTATACTGGCATGTGTGTGTTAGCAAACATTTCAGGAAACTTTTTGTTGTTTCTTTGTTTTCTCAACAGATAATGAGCTTGATTTCAATGAATGATTCCAACAATTAGAATGGTAAGTTGTGCTTAAAAAAAGGCCTAAGTGTTTATTCAGGTTTTAAATCTTTTTGTATAATTGTTTGATCCAAATGTTAGGAACTGTTATGTTTTAGAATTTCCCACCAAAACCTATTTACTTTTTTACCAGAAGTGAAAACATTCAAAATGTAAGAATCAAGGGGATGGAATTAATGGTCAATATAAATATGTAAGAATTATTTGTGTATGCACTATATGAACACAAATTTGCAGTAATGCCTATAAACAATTAATTTCCATTTTATTGGGTTTCATTTTTCAGTATCTTTGAAGTACGTTCTGCTCAAAGGTGTAATCAGAAATTCACATTTTTGGGCCAAATGGGGGAAAGACATAATTTGGGGGTCTTTTTAATGACATTAAACTAATCATTTGTGCATTTTCAAGGAGCTGAGTGGGGGTGGGGGCTGCCCACTGGTTATGCTCCCTCCCTTTCAATTAACTCCTTTTACTCTTAATTTGTAAATGTTTGTGCATACCCTTGCAGGCATGGCATTTCATCTTTGATAGAGCCAGGCCATGTTTATTTTACAAAGAACACTTCAATTGGAAAATCTTAAAGTCTTTTTGGAGTCTATTTTTAAGCGGCACCAAGGCTAAGACCAGGGCAACAGAGGCCATGGCCTCTGTGCCTCCAGGCAAGCCGTTGAAAGGGATCATTTTTGTAAACATGTCTTCTGTACATGCCTTAGTATTTTAGTAAACTTAGATCACATTCTCTCATTCTCATAGAGACCAACACGCAACAGTAAATTACCAAGTAGTGACCTAGACTCCCTTGTGAAGCAAGGTCCATCATGTGGTTTTATTGTAAAACCCTCAGCAGGGAAAGGTAAACATATACTAACCTACACTTTATGTCCCATTAATGATGAACTCACAGTCTCATTTGAAACTAATTGACTGGTAATACAATACTTCCACCATGTAACTTTTCTCAATAGAGGCTTCATTATGTAGGCCTACTTGTTTATTTGAAGGAAGTTTCAATCTGGTATTAGTCATTGTTCAACTCACTTGGTCATTACAAAAAGATAGATTAGACTATGATCTATTTATGTTTTTTTTGATACGTTGGCCAAACCTCCAAGTTACAAAATTAATACTAATTGTTGTTTGAAAAAAAAACACTGTTTGCAACTCAAGTAAAAAAACTGTTCTAACCACTATTTTAACAGGGATAAATCATCATAATTTAATTTCTTAGTTGAAAATGTTTGAGTTGATAAACAAATGATATGCAAGGAACATTTATCAGTTATTTTCTGCTGAAGTAACAATGCATTCGCTTCTAATTTTAATAACTAAGGTATAGGAGTCTTTGCTACAGAACAAATTTCAGCAGGGAGACCTTTATACATCTATGGAGGAGAGCTGATCTCGAAGGATGAAGGGGAGAGTAAAGAGGTGGAAACAGATAGTGTATTTCGCTACTTTTTCCAGTTCAAAGGAAAAGATCTTTGGTATGTTTTAAAATAAATAACATCTTTCTTTGTGTTTAAACATTCCATCACAGTTAAATGCTAATGATTTGTCACTTAGGCATAACCTTGAGCTGACAAATACTGTTAGATCTAAATTTAGAGCTGGCAAATTCTTTGCAATATTCCTGAATTTTTGATGTACAATACATTTGTTTCTCAGTGTTTTACATTGACAGATGTATTGAAGTATGAACCTTTTTTGGAAGGAATAAATTTTATTGAAATTGTTTTTATCTTATACCTGATGAAATTAAAGTTTGTTACTGTAATATTTTTGCGTGTGTTTTGGATTTAAGTGATTTATATCAGGAGCGACTTCAATAAAAAACACTATGATTGAAGAAAAGACAGTCAAAGTTTTGACATAAATAACACAAGACTTATTATAAAATGCACCTCTAGCCATGACCAAAAAAAACCCCTAATTTCCATCCCCTTGAATATGCTATCTGTTTAAGATTGAAGCAATCGCTTGCCAATGGTCTTTCAGGAATAATATATAACACCACCAGTTGAGTTTTAAGTGCCTTGGACACGCTTGTACTCGATGTTAAATATGACAGTAAATTGTTTTTCCTTTGTTGCAGTTATGATGCCACAACACCATCTTGTTTTAAACTGGGGCGCCTAACAAATCATGGTGATCTTAGAAAAGACCAAAATGCAAGGATGAAAGTTGTTGATGTGAATGGTTGTCCAGTGTTGTGTTTGTTTGCACTCAAGAATATTCTGACAGGAGAAGAAATCTTTTATAACTACGGGATAAAAGAGCTTCCATGGTGTAAACGAAAAGGTATATTTTTTAATTTTTCAAGCATTTGAGACCCTTGCGATTTGTTTATTTATTTATTTTTTTTCATGTGACTGCTTTTTTCCTGTCCCATGCCACAATGTGTTTTAACAGTTCAGTTTGCCGCCTGCAGTGTTATTTGGTCATGCTGACATGCAAATGTTGCACTTGTGTGCAACCGAGTGAAATGTACCACTAGCCCACATGGAGATGGAGCCAGAGCCTGCACAATTCTTATAAAAATGTCATGCCATGCTGCAGGGTAACAATGGGGACTAGACTTTCCTGGAGGTGTGATGTGAAACATTTTGGCTGAACTTATGTGAATATGCACAAAACACAGACCTATGTAAAGTGTGGTGAACAGTGTGCTTTGAGGTATTAGTTTTTGCTATTAGTTAGTCTTTAAATGCTATCAATAAGTTTTATATTTCTTTTGTTACACAAACACGACTATCTCTTTTATATGAGACAGACAGGACAAATTTGCTGGTGAAAAAGTAAACCCTACCAAAATTCTCCACTCTATAGGGGTTGCACTTCAAATTTACACATTCGGTTGCTAACTACAACTGAAACTGCTGAGGGTTTTATTTATTAATTTTTAATTTTTTTTATTCATAGTACAAATCACAGGATTAAAGGGTAAAAACATGTGTTTCGGACAAACAAACGAGTGTTTTTCTCACCTTGTTCAGATGGTAATTAAACTTAATGGTGTTTATTGAACATTGATTGCATTTGTCATGACCCCTGTGTATGTTTTTTCCAAATTTTTCTCTCCCAGGATCAAAAGCTAGTACAAAGACTGAGAAGACAAGAATTGACCCAAAGACAAGGAAAAGGCAAAAGGTGGATAATTCATTTGCTGTTGCTTCTGGCAGTTCTAAATCTATTGTTTCTGGCAGTCATACATCTGGTGATGGAGGCAGTTCTACATCTGGTATTCGAGGCAGTTTTTCAGCTGATAATGGAGAAAATTTTACATCTGGTATTCGAGGTAGTTCTTCATCTGGTGATGGAGGTAGTTCTTCATCTAGTGGTTCTCGCAGTCCTACATCTGATAATGGAGGAAGTTCTACATATGATAATGGAGGAAGTTCTACATCTGGTATTCAAGGTAGTTCTTCATCTGGTGATGGAGGCAGTTCTACATCTGATGTGTGTGGGAGTTCTTCATCTGTTAATGGAGGAAGGTCTACATCTAGTATTCAAGGCAGTTCTTTATCTGGTGATGGAGGCAGTTCTGCATCTGGTGTTTCTGGCAGTCCTACATCTGATAATGGAGGAAGTTCTACATCTGGTATTCAAGGTAGTTCTTCATCTGGTGTTAAAGGCAGTTCTACATCTGATGTGTGTGGGAGTTCTTCATCTGTTAATGGAGGAAGGTCTACATCTAGTATTCAAGGCACTTCTTTATCTGGTGATGGAGGCAGTTCTGCATCTGGTGTTTCTGGCAGTCCTACATCTGATAATGGAGGAAGTTCTACATCTGGTATTCAAGGTAGTTCTTCATCTGGTGTTAAAGGCAGTTCTACATCTGATGTGTGTGGGAGTTCTTCATCTGTTAATGGAGGAAGGTCTACATCTAGTACTCAAGGCAGTTCTTTATCTGGTGATGGAGGCAGTTCTGCATCTGGTGTTTCTGGCAGTCCTACATCTGATAATGGAGGAAGTTCTTCATCTGGTATTCAAGGTAGTTCTTCATCTGGTGTTAAAGGCAGTTCTACATCTGATGTGTGTGGGAGTTCTTCATCTGTTAATGGAGGAAGGTCTACATCTAGTACTCAAGGCAGTTCTTTATCTGGTGATGGAGGCAGTTCTGCATCTGGTGTTTCTGGCTGTCCTACATCTGATAATGGAGGAAGTTCTACATCTGGTATTCAAGGTAGTTCTGTATCTGGTGTTAAAGGCAGTTCTACATCTGATGTGTGTGGGAGTTCTTCATCTGTTAATGGAGGAAGTTCTACATCTGGTATTCAAGGTAGTTCTTCATCTGGTGTTAAAGGCAGTTCTACATCTGATGTGTGTGGGAGTTCTTCATCTGTTAATGGAGGAAGGTCTACATCTAGTATTCAAGGCAGTTCTTTATCTGGTGATGGAGGCAGTTCTGCATCTGGTGTTTCTGGCAGTCCTACATCTGATAATGGAGGCAGTTCTACATCTGGTATTCAAGGTAGTTCTTCATCTGGTGTTAAAGGCAGTTCTACATCTGATGTGGTAGAGAGTTCTTCATTTGGTAATGGAGGAAGTTGTACATCTGGTGTTAAAGGCAGTTGTACATCTAGTGTTAAAGGCAGTTGTACATCTGATGTGTGTGAGAGTTCTTCATCTGATAATGGAGGAAATTTTACATCTGGTTCTCGATGCAGTTCTTCATATGGTGATGAAGGCAGTTCTACATCTGATGTGTGTGCGAGTTCTTCATCTGTTAATGGAGGAAGGTCTACATCTAGTACTCAAGGCAGTTCTTTATCTGGTGATGGAGGCAGTTCTGCATCTGGTGTTTCTGGCAGTCCTACATCTGATAATGGAGGAAGTTCTACATCTGGTATTCAAGGTAATTCTTCATCTGGTGTTAAAGGCAGTTCTACATCTGATGTGTGTGGGAGTTCTTCATCTGATAGTGGAGGAAGTTTTTCATCTGGCATTCGAGGCAGCTCTCCATCCGGTGATGGAGGCAGTTCTGCATCTGTTGGAGTGTGTGGGAGTATTTCATCTGATAATGGAGGAAGGTCTACCCCTGGTGTGTCTGGCAGTCCTACATCTGGTGATGGCAGTTCCACATCTGGTGTTTCTGGCAGTCCTACATCTGGTGATGGCAGATCCACATCTGGTGTTTCTGGCAGTCCTACATCTTATAATGCTGGAAGATCTACATCTGGTATTTGTTTGAGTTCTTCATCTGGTAATGGAGGTACATGTAGTTCTACATCTGATAATGGAAGAAGTTTACAATCTGGTATTTGTGGGAGTTCTTCATCTGATATTGGAGGGATTTCTTCCTCTGGTTCTTCTTCTTTTGACAGAGATCAAACTTCATCTAGCCCAGATGGGAGTTCTTCATCACATGCTGGTACTTTTTTTCGAGAGGTCAGTCCTGTAGTGGCACCTAATGAAAATGCATTAGCTGGATTATTCAATATGTTGCTATCTGGATATACTTCAGATAATCACAGCATTGATGTTGGTAAAGAAGATACTTGTGTTGGAGATAGTACTTCAGGTAACGATGAAGGGATTTCTTCAACAGGTGCTTGTAAAAGTTCTTCATTTGGAGTTTCATGAATTCTCAATGTGATGTTTTAAGGAGTTCTTCATCTGGTAATGGAGGGAGTTGTTCATCTAGTGATGGAAGCAGTCCTTTATCTGGGGTTTGCAGGAGTGATGCATCTGATGTTTTGAGGACTTCATTAGAGGGTCAAGAAAGTGCTTCCAATGGTAGAGAACGTTCTTCAGCTAATGTTTGTTGGAGTGCTGCTTCCGATGATTTAAGTAGGTCGTTTGTTGATGGAGGGAGTTCTTTGTCTGCAGTTTGCAAAAGTTCTGCAATTGATGTTTTACAAAGGTTTCAAGTTTGTGATGGGGAGAGTTCTTCGGGTGTAGGCAGAACTGAACCTTTTAGCAGTTCTTCATCTGACAGAGAGAGTTTGTCTGCTGGTACAAAGGATTCAGTGGTTTGTTTTCAAGGGGGCTTTTCACATAGTTATGTTGGTAATCAGGTCATTCAAACTCTTGAAGACAAAAGTAATGACACAGATTTTGTAAGTGAGTCGGAAGACGATGAATCTTCTGATCTTACCTATCATTGCAGCTCTGACGACAGCAATTTATCAGATGATTCAGAGGTTATGATTAACAGAAATAGGTTCCGAAAGAGAAGTAATGGACGTCTTGAAAGTCTTAATAACCTGTGTCCAAAATTTCCCACAGGGGGTTCACAAGACTTGCCGTCTGTTGTTGCACGTGGTTCTTCATCTGTAAATGAAACAAACTCTTCATTTTTTGCCCATGGGAGCCCATTGTTAAATGTAAGAGAGACTTCTTCATCTGGTGTTTGTGGAAGCTCATCATCTGATACTGAAGGATGTTTTTCATCTGATAATAGTGCAAGGCCATCTTGTGACAGTGAGTATTCTTCATCAGGTTTTAGTAGCAGCCACTCAAGGGTGTCTTTATGTGGTGACGGTTGGGAAAGTTGTGATGCTGATTCAGTTATTTTTCCACTAGTATGTAAGGGAAAAGCTATTCAGCCCCAGCCTGGTAATCCCACTACTAAGAAACTGGAAAAAAGTATTTGAAACCAGTCAGAAGATGTCCTTTTTGCAGATTAAACTTTGTAGAAAAGCTGTCAAGACATATCATGAAGGTCCACAAGTCAATCAAAAGAGTAGCTGATGCTATGAAACTTCCCAAGAAGGAAATGGATGATGCCTTTGCTGTATTCAAGAAGGAAGGTATCCTACAAATTAACAAGGAGCAAATGAAAACAGAATTACCAAGTTATCAGCGAGAAAGAGTCACAGCATCAGAAGATCAGTTGGTAATATGTGGCATCTGTAGTGGTTTTTACTCTAAGAAATGCTTCAAAAAGCACAAACAGAGATGCCAAGGCGACTCCCATTCAGAGGCTTGTTCGGTTCCACTCTCCTTGATGTTAAGTGAATCCAACACAAGTACTACTTCAGATAGCTTTAGAAGTGAGATCCTGTGTAAATTCCGTGAAAATGAGATTGGTGAAACTGCAAGAACAGACCCTGTCATCGTGACTGTTGGAAATCAGCTATGGGAAAAGGGTAAAACCAAAAGGGATAAGACTACCGAGGTCCGCAAATCAGTCATGTCCGACATGAGAAGACTAGCCAGCCTTTACATTATTTTTCGGGAACAACACAAAACACACTCAGTCACACCCTTGGACAGCAATACTGCCGCTGACATGTTTCATCGCCAGAATTTTGAAGTACTTCGAGAAGCCATCCTATTGTATACAACTCACTTGGAGTCCGCAGAACTTAAAAGTGGCTTAAAATCAGCTGTTTATTACCTTGTAAAAAAAGCATGCAAGATAATCAAGGCTACACATCTTGTTAATGGGAGAGATGATGCAGCCATAGAAATTGACAAATTTGCCGCAGTTCTCGGTCTCAACTATGAGTTTTTGTTTGGCGATGCTGTGTATCAAATCAACAAGAACAGGCAAAAGAATTTGAGAAAGCCAGGAGAATTGCCACTTGAAGCTGATGTCAACAAAATCAGGGTCTACACAATTGGTAAAGTGAAGGAAATGGTTCGTGACCCATACCTCATCTGGGACTCACACAACTTTAACATCCTGAGGGATCTAACCGTTGCACGACTAACTCTATTCAATGCTCGGAGAGGTGGAGAGCCCTCACGCTTAAGACTCGCTGAGTGGAAAGAAGCTGAGACAAACAGTTGGATTGACAAACAAAGGGCTGAAAGGCTTGAAGATCCTCTGGAGAAAGGCCTCCTTGACAAACTTAAAGTTACTTACCAAACGGGTAAGGGGAACAATCATTTGGTCCCGGTTTTGTTTCCATCAGACACTGTTGAAGCACTGAAGAAATTGACAAATGATGAAGTCCGCAAAACAGCAGGAGTACGAGATGACAACATGTACGTCTTTGCCTGTGTTAATGGCTCAGTGACTCATGTCACTGGATGGCATGCCTTAAGCAAAATATGCATTGATGCTGGCATTACTTGCAAGTCTAGATTAACGGCTACTAAAAACAGACACAGAATCAGTACTTTATATGCTGCCTTGGAACTGCCTGAATGTGACCGCGAACTGTTTTTCAAGCACATGGGTCATTCAAGCCTCATCAATAACAACATATACCAAGCACCCCCTGCAATCATGGAAGTCATCAAAGTTGGAAGGCAGTTACAGCTAATTGATACTGGTAATTTCAATATCTTACTTCTGTTTTAAAACTTATTCTCACCTTTCAACACTCTTTCTGTATTTGAGTTGATCCGTTTTCAAGAATAGTTCTGAGGTATTTAAAACTGAAATACTGTTTAGCAGGGACACAAAAAAATGTGTGGTAACTACGCCCATCACATGAGACTAAACTATAACAGTATTTTATCCTATTGATAAGTCATTGCATCACACTCTTGCATGTCCAAAATTTCTTGCTACTTTGTCTCCAAGCTGCCAAGGTATCTCAATTTTGCAACAATGTCGTATCTCATGCATGAAAATGTTCAATGCCAAAATGTTGTACCTTGTTGCTTATTGGTTTTGTGTGAACATCCGGGCTATCTTAAGCAAGGATGCAACCTCCTGCACACTGTCATTCTCAAACAAACGCTTTTTTATGAGATATTATATTGTTCACTGGTGAATCAGCCCCCTGACCTCCATGGTTCAGTCAACACTGTTGTACATTTTTCATGTTGATTGTCTTAAAAATAAATTTAAACACTTTTACACTAATTCTATTTTAACATGAAATGACTGAGTCAATTATAAGAATTGATTTAGTAATAAAAACAAATATCACACAATTATTAAACAGTGTTCAAACTATAGTGCATGGGTCATGAATAGTCTCAGAGTCTGCACCCTCTGACATGTTTGTGATGTGTGTTTATATCTGGTCATGTTAAACCATGTATTTTGTGTTTCACACGAAGGTGTAAAGCCAAATGATATGAGTGTGATGTTAAATTGCAAGTCTTCTTACAAACAGTCTAGAAGATTATCTATCTGACAAAATGTTGTACCAGAATACTATAGTTTGCATCTGCTGGCATTTTGGTGGTTTGTTTTTGTACATGATAGAGCTGTAACAATGCATCAAATAATTTTAACAAAAAGAAGTGAGAGCTTGGCAAAAAAATTAATTGTAATTACTTTTGTCTGGTTTAACTTATAATGCAGATGATCAAGTCCCACAACCTGCTCTGAATGGTGAATATAATTCTTTTTTTAATATTCAAGTGGAAACAAAAAGAAAATCTTCTCTGTTTTTTTTATTATTAGAAATACACACACAGTATACTGAGTTTGCACATTCTTGTTGATAATATGTTGTATACATTTGCGTTTAGTCTGTATGCAATTAAAACACCTAAGTAATTGATGCTTTTGAGGAAAGGCAAACTAAAATTATGAAATACACCTACAAAATTTCTCTTCACTTACTGTTATTACCAGGACAAAGTTATTGTATGTTTGAAAAGTTTTTTTTTTTTGCAATCTTACTCACTTGTACTCTTTAAATTCTGCAGGTTCATATGTGGCTCCTGGGAACTCTAAGAAAGGTAACTTAAGAGAGGATTTACATATTGGTGGCACTGCTAGCATAGAACTGTTCACATTATTGATTAGAGACAACATGTTTTGTGAAAACCATCTCCCTAGCCATTTTAAAGGGAATATTATTATTACTGCTAGCTTCATGCAGGGTATATTACACAGAAAATAATACAAATCATCATAACTTTGGTTTTGTGCTGTGATTTTAAGACAAACAGGGACATACAATTTACGAGTAAATTTCGCGAGTTAGCTTAAACAATGTGCTGTATTTTATCACATGCATTTAATAATATTATTTAAAGCTTATTCTTGTTTTATTAAATTTAGGAAGAAGGAAACATACATTCTGGAAAAAAGAGGAAGAATGCAAAGTAGTTGAATACTTTAGAGACATAATCAAGGGGGAATCGAAGCAAACCATTCCAAGTAAGTACAAGTTATAAATGTAAAATTCTATTGCATCAATGTTGATTAAAAATGCCTCCATGCATAAAGGATTGACACCATTTAAAACATGGTGTCAATTTTATATATGTTTTCAAATGGACTGCTTTTATCTGTTAAGTGAATGTGTCTCAACTGATAGGCTTTACAAGTTTACTTCATATTGTTACTTATTATATCACACATACATACACATGCAGATCCTTGTACAATTGTTGTCTGCTGTGATTTGGGCCATGCTTCTTTGGACACCCTCGGGTGCCATCTGCCCCCTCGGGTGTCCAAAACACATCAATTTACATGAAATTTTTTTATCAACCAAAATGTATCAACTGGTCCCTATCGCGAGCATCATATCTAAAGTACACTAGTAAAAAGTAGCGTGCAGAGTACCAGTGGTTGCATTGTAACCTCTTTCTCAGATAGTACCTCTAATGTGGTTGTACAGATCAATGGGGACGATGAAATAATGTTCTGAGAATGATCTAGGTAATGGACGCGGGCGACATGACCTACCTCTTTCTCGGGTGTATTGCTAACTTCAATATACATATCAATGGGGACGATGAAATTAATTTTCTGAGGACGATCTAGGTAATGGACCCTGACAACATCACTTTTTTGAGAAGACATGAAATTTCCATTATGTCACATGAATGGTTCTCGACCACTAAAAATTCACAATCTAATACCATGGTATAACAATGTCATTTGATTGGTGGAACACGCCTCACATCTCATCCATTATTTTGCAATTTACTTATTGTGGAGATGTGAAACAGAATAGTCATTATTTCCCCTCATGAGCAGTGCTGCTCATGAGTGTATTTGTAACAATGCATTCAGATGCAACTATAGCATTTGTATAATAACTTGTTATAGAGCCCAAGTTCACCGTACCACACTTACCCTACCTTAGTTGCACGGGTCAAAAACCCAACATTTTTGTAAGATCTAGTTTGCATGTTCATGTTTTATTGGTCAGTGTATTCTCTATGATACAGGAAAACACCAAGTAGAAGTATTCTTGCAACACAGTAAGATGGAGCATGACTGGAGTACCATAAGGACAAAAGTGATGAACGAGCGAGCAAAGTGGCAAAGAATAATTCACAAAAGATTGAAGACCATGGGCGTAAAAGCTAAGTAGTAAGAAATACCTTATGCTACTTTTATCATACTAGTCAGCAAGGGTATGATTTAGGCTGCTCTTTGAATTTTTTTTCCGGTTATTAAGGTTTTACTCAGAGTGGTGACCTCTCAAGATTTAAAGTTAAAAAAATAAAAATAAAACTTTCCTGGAATTTTTTTTTCTTATACTATTATGATTATTGTTTAATATGATACACATGATGATTGTATAGCCACTGAAATGGGACATTAGGAGACAATGTTTGGGTGGATAAAAGAAACTAAAAGTAAGGGTCTACCCCCTTCTGGGAAGCAAGTTTTTTGCGTTAGACTCTGAAATTATTGGCATGCCACTGTTTAGCCAGGTTTAATTTCCTGGTATTATCTTTTTTTATTTTAAAGAATTATCATTTTTGTCTAAAGAAAGACAATAAAAAGTCAAATGATAGCATTCTGTTTTCTTCAAATTTTGAAAACAAACATTTTTACTTTATCATTTGACTGGCTAAAAAAAGTCTAATACATAAGAGTTCGCTTTTTTGGGGAAGCAAGTTATGTCTGTAAAAAAGGAATTCATTTGAACAAGTATAAAAAAGCGAGGTCTTGATGGTCTATGTAAAGTTTTGATGGACATAAGAGGTTTCAAAAAGCAAATAGGCTAAAAAATTGGCGGCAACTGTGAAATAATTGCTTCATTTTATTGTTGTCTAAAGAAAGACAATAAAAAGTCAAATCACAGCATTTTGTTTTCTTCAAATTTTGAAAACAAACATTTTTACTTTATCATTTGACTTGCTAAATATAGTCTAATAACTAAGGGTTCACTTTTTTTTTGGAAGCAAGTGATTTCTGTAAAAAGGGAACTCATTTGAACAAGTATAAAAAAGCGAAGTCTTGATGGTCATAAAAGGTTTCAAAAAGCAAATAGGCTAAGAAATTTTTGTCTGAAGAAAGACAATAAAAAGTCAAATCACAGCATTTTGTTTTCTTCAAATTTTGAAAACAAACATTTTTACTTTATCATTTGACTTGCTAAATATAGTCTAATAACTAAGGGTTCACTTTTGTTTTGGAAGCAAGTGATTTCTGTAAAAAGGGAACTCATTTGAACAAGTATAAAAAAGCGAAGTCTTGATGGTCATAAAAGGTTTCAAAAAGCAAATAGGCTAAGAAATTTTTGTCTGAAGAAAGACAGTAAAAAGTCAAATGACAGCGTTTTGTGCTCTTTGATATTCGATAAACATTTTGTTTTATTATTTGACTGGCTAAATAAAGTCTAATGAATAAGGGTTTACTCTTTTTTGGAAGCAAGTTATTTCTGTAAAAAAAAAGAATTTATTTGAACAAGTACAAACAAGCGCAGTCTTGATGGTCTGAGTAAAGTTTTGATGGCCATAAGAGGTTTCAAAACACAATAAGGGAAAGAAAAGGATCCTTGACTTGGAAGTATTTCTGCAAATATTGAACATTTCTCCTGAAGTATAATTTAATTACTCAACGTCTCCCGAAGGTATACATCTTCATTAAGTCATTAAAAAAGTCTCCCGATTGTACGGTTCAAAACTTCAATAGTTATGAGAAATGTCTCCTAAAGTATGATTGAATAACTATCAAATGTCTCCCAAATGTTTATCTTCATTTAGTTATTAAATGTGTCTCCCAAATGGTTCGATATTTCAATAGTTATGGAATTTTGTCTTCTGAAAGTATGTGCTCTCATTCAAAAATTTTCAATGAAGAGTTCTTAGATATAACTTTTGTTTTTATTTAAAATGTTGATGGCCATAAGAACATTTCAAGGCGACACCTTTAAATTTTTGATTGATTTAGTATTTGTCTGAAGAAAAATAAGGTCAAGTTTGGCAATATTGTTTCCTTACTTCTACCACAAACATTTTACCTCATTATTTGGCTGGATTAGTATAGTCTAATGAAATAAGCGTCCACTCTCTTTGTTAGGGAAGCAAGTTGTTTGTTTATGACCCCTACAGGATTTGTATGCTATTGTCAATCAGCCAGGTTATTTTCATGGAATTATTATTTCATTGATTAATTTAAACTGATTTTTATTTCCTAAGTGAAGTCTTGATGGTCTAAGTAAAGTTTTGATGGCCATCAGAACGTTTCAAAAAGCAGTAAAGGTAAGAATAAGCCGAAATGTTTGGAATTCTTTTTTTAATAATTTTTGTCTAAAGAAAGACATAAAAAGTTCAATGAAAGCATTGTCTTCCATATTTTGACAAATCATATTACCTCATTTTTGATATGGACTAATCTAAAAAATAAGGGGTTTGCAAATATCTTTAGTAATTTGGTGAGTTTTAAATGTCTGAAATCTGTCTAAGCATTTTAAGTTGACATGCATGCACTTGTAAAAAGTGAGCACTTACATTGAAATTAGTTAAAATACGTTTACGAGAAAATGCTTGCCTCCAGCAACTTCCTCAATTCATAGGAAGTTGTTTTCACTTTTTCCATCTTCCCATAATGGACTCTATACATATGGAATATAACATAATTCTCAAAATGTGATATGTCACTTTTTAAAGAAGCAAGACTGTTATTGATAATTGCAATAAATACAAACTGTTCATCGTTGCTAAAATCCAAATGTTTATGTTTGTTTTTGTTTTTATTTTCCTTTTGTGTGTTTATTGCATTATTGTGTTTTTTTACTCACTGGTTTGAACTTATAACAATTGGTGACAACTGGAAAGTAACTAAATAATTTACTTTTTATGAGGCCAAGCAAGCGCCCAGTCCAAGATCCCCATCACTAATTGAGGTAAATAAAGATTAAAAAAAAAATGTAATCAAAACATTTTAATAAATTCTAAACAATATTTTTTTTGTCACAATGTTTTAATTGACTTGTTTGTCGATTTGAACCTTTCACTGTTATCATGAATATTCTAAGGTTTGGAAAGATTTTTCAAGATCCTGGGGCTCGGTCCTTGAGAATGGGTGAGTACCTTGTACAATCCTGGGGTCTCTTGGATTGAGATGGGTGACTGGAATCAATCAATTCATGACTGAGGGATCTACATCAATATAAATTTAATTAAAATACAACTTTATTAATATTCTAAGTTTTGGAAAGATAGATTATCAAGATACTGGAACTCGGTCCTTGAGAATGGGTGAGTACCTTGTACAATCCTGGGGTCTCTTGGATTGAGATGGTGACTGGAATCAATCAATTCATGACTGAGGGATCTATCATCAATATAAATTTAATTAAAATACAACTTTATTAATATTCTAAGTTTTGGAAAGATAGATTTTCAAGATCCTGGGGCTCGGTCCTTGAGAATGGGTGAGTACCTTGTACAATCCTGGGGTCTCTTGGATTGAGATGGGTGACTGGAATCAATCAATTCATGACTGAGGGATCTACATCAATATAAATTTAATTAAAATACAACTTTATTAATATTCTAAGTTTTGGAAAGATAGATTTTCAAGATACTGGAACTCGGTCCTTGAGAATGGGTGAGTACATTGTACAATCCTGGGGTCTCATGGATTGAGATGGTGACTGGAATCAATCAATTCATGACTGAGGGATCTATCATCAATATAAATTTAATTAAAATAAAACTTTATTAATATTCTAAGTTTTGGAAAGATAGATTTTCAAGATACTGGAACTCGGTCCTTGAGAATGGGTGAGTACATTGTACAATCCTGGGGTCTCTTGGATTGAGATGGTGACTGGAATCAATCAATTCATGACTGAGGGATCTACATCAATATAAATTTAATTAAAATAAAACTTTATTAATATTCTAAGTTTTGGAAAGATAGATTTTCAAGATACTGGAACTCGGTCCTTGAGAATGGGTGAGTACATTGTACAATCCTGGGGTCTCTTGGATTGAGATGGGTGACTGGAATCAATCAATTCATGACTGAGGGATCTACATCAATATAAATTTAATTAAAATACAACTTTATTAATATTCTAAGTTTTGGAAAGATAGATTTTCAAGATCCTGGGGCTCGGTCCTTGAGAATGGGTGAGTACCTTGTACAATCCTGGGGTCTCTTGGATTGAGATGGGTGACTGGAATCAATCAATTTATGACAGAGGGATCTACATCAAAATAAATTTAATTAAAATGCAACTTTATTAATATTCTAAGTTTTGGAAAGATAGATTTTCAAGATACTGGAACTCGGTCCTTGGGTTGAGATTGGTGACTAGAATCGATTGATCCTTGACTTGGACGATTTTAGTGTATGGCTGTGATCACTGTAATTATTGAACATGTCCCCCTGAGGTATAATTTAATTACTACTAAACGTCTCCTGAAGGTACGTCTTAATTAAGTCATTAAAAAAGTCTCCCGATTGTACGGTTCAAAACTTCAATAGTTATGAGAAATGTCTCCTAAAGTATGATTGAATAACTATCAAATGTCTCCCAAATGTTTTACTTCATTAAGTTATTAAATATGTCTCCGAAATGGTTTGATATTTCAATAGTTATGAAATGTTGTCTCCTGATAGTATGTACTTTTATTTAAAAATTTATTTAGTTATTGGATCTGTTTTCTAAATGTACAATTTCCGAATAGATAAGTAATATAAATTGTTTATCACTATCACTGAAATACCGTCAAACTGGAATACAAAAATAATTTGTCTTTAATATCAACCATTTTAGTTAAAGTTTGCTTTTAATAGGCTTTGTTTTCCAAAAGCAAAGACAGTTTACAAATATCCGCAAAATACACTTCCAATCCTCCGGTCCGAAATTCCCCGGAGAATTTGCGTTGCTGCAAGAGTGGGTCCCAAACACCTGCTGGGCCACTACCCGTAGACTACGGGCCAATTACACCCTACACGCTGGTCTACCCAAACGGTTCACCCCACCCGCAGACGGTCGGTCCTTTCCTCAGCATCGCAACGCAAATCTCAACCCTGGAGTTGCACCCCTTTGGTTTTATACCCACACCCATAAAGGGTAAATATTCATGTGCCCATCGATTACACGTTACATAACCCGTGGGTGCTTACTGGATCCCACGTTCAACTTAAATCGAACAATAGGCACACAACCAAAGTAAATTTCCATCAACTTTGTTACAATCACAATACCTTGAACATCATTCAGCGGTTGAGCTGACAATAATCTAGCGTTTTAGGGCCTGTAGTTCAAGTTTTTGAAGAGGAAACACACATGCATGGGGGCTTTCCAGTGCGGTGGCAAACAATTTTTAATAGAACTTAATAAAACAAACAAACAAAACAAACAAACAAACAAAACAAACAAAACAAACAAAACAAACAAAACAAACAAAACAAACAAAACAAACAAAACAAACAAACAAACAAACAAACAAACAAACAAACAAACAAACAAACAAACAAACAAACAAACAAACAAACAAACAAACAAACAAACAAACAAACAAACAAACAAACAAACAAACAAACAAACAAACAAACAAACAAACAAACAAACAAACAAACAAAAACGAACGAACGAACGAACGAACGAACGAACGAACGAACGAACGAACGAACGAACGAACGAGCGAGCGAGCGAGCGCGCGCGCGCACGCGCGCACGCACGCACGCACGCACGCACGCACGCACGCACGCACACACACACACACACACACACACATATACTGGTATAGACCTGCAAGTGAGGACTCAGTTTTTTAACTATCCAAGAGAGGACTTTATCTTTTTTACACAATACTGGTATAGACCTGCAAGTGAGGACTCAGTTTTTTAACTACCCAAGAGAGGACTTTATCTTTTTTACACAATACTGGTATAAACCTGCAAGTGAGGACTCATTTGTTTAACTATCCAAGAGAGGACTTGTTTGTTTTTTTACAAAATACTGGTATAAACCTGCAAGTGAGGGCTCATTTATTTTACTATCCAAGAGAGGACTATTGCTATATGGTTTAAGGTGTTTAAAGACATGTCTTAAATGCAGATATCAAGGACTCAAGAGTCGGACCACAAGTGATATAAAATGAACATTCAAATGTATATCCTTAAAGACTCAACCAAACATTAGTAAACTGACTGTAAATGCTTCCATTCTTTGCTCAAATAGAGATATTTCTAGTAGAACCAACCTGTGAAAATGTCAGCTCATTTAACTTTTTCATTGGCGAAAAAATGGTAAAATGGATTCAGCATTTGTGTACAACACATTCATACAGGTAGAATATTTTCTCACTGTGACGAAAACTAACTTTGGATTTTATTTAATTTATTATTTATTACTTCACACAGAAATATTTCAAGGAAAGTTTTCTACCATGAAAGGTATATGTTAATCTGTGAACATTTATGTTTTTCTTCTTACCAATGTTGAGCTGGGGAATTTAAAGCTTTAACTGTATCAACAAAATCAAGATAAAAGTTTAGTATACTACTACTACATTGGACTTTGTACAATACACCCCAATACAAAGTTTGGACTGGTGTGTCTACTATACTATAGAGGACCTTGTACATGGACTGGTGTGTCTACTATACTACAGTGGACCTTGTACATGGACTGGTGTGTCTACTATACTATAGTGGACCTTGTACATGGACTGGTGTGTCTACTATACTATAGTGGACCTTGTACATGGACTGGTGTGTCTACTATACTATAGAGGACCTTGTACATGGACTGGTGTGTCTACTATACTATAGTGGACCTTGTACATGGACTGGTGTGTCTACTATACTACAGTGGACCTTGTACATGGACTGGTGTGTCTACTATACTATAGTGGACCTTGTACATGGACTGGTGTGTCTACTATACTATAGTGGACCTTGTACATGGACTGGTGTGTCTACTATACTACGGTGGACCTTGTACATGGACTGGTGTGTCTACTATACTACAGTGGACCTTGTACATGGACTGGTGTGTCTACTATACTAAAGTGGACCTTGTACATGGACTGGTGTGTCTACTATACTATAGTGGACCTTGTACATGGACTGGTGTGTCTACTATACTACGGTGGACCTTGTACATGGACTGGTGTGTCTACCATACTATAGTGGACCTTGTACATGGACTGGTGTGTCTACTATACTATAGTGGACCTTGTACATGTACATGGACTGGTGTGTCTACTATACTATAGTGGACCTTGTACATGGACTGGTGTGTCTACTATACTATAGTGGACCTTGTACATGGACTGGTGTGTCTACTATACTATAGTGGACCTTGTACATGTACATGGACTGGTGTGTCTACTATACTACAGTGGACCTTGTACATGGACTGGTGTGTCTACTATGCTACAGTGGACCTTGTACATGGACTGGTGTGTCTACTATACTATAGTGGACCTTGTACATGGACTGGTGTGTCTACTATACTATAGTGGACCTTGTACATGGACTGGTGTGTCTACTATACTACGGTGGACCTTGTACATGGACTGGTGTGTCTACTTGTACTATACTACAGTGGACCTTGTACATGGACTGGTGTGTCTACTATACTAAAGTGGACCTTGTACATGGACTGGTGTGTCTACTATACTATAGTGGACCTTGTACATGGACTGGTGTGTCTACTATACTACGGTGGACCTTGTACATGGACTGGTGTGTCTACTTGTACTATACTACAGTGGACCTTGTACATGGACTGGTGTGTCTACTATACTATAGTGGACCTTGTACATGGACTGGTGTGTCTACTATACTATAGTGGACCTTGTACATGGACTGGTGTGTCTACTTTACTATAGTGGACCTTGTACATGGACTGGTGTGTCTACTATACTACAGTGGACCTTGTACATGGACTGGTGTGTCTACTATACTACAGTGGACCTTGTACATGGACTGGTGTGTCTACTATACTATAGTGGACCTTGTACATGGACTGGTGTGTCTACTATACTATAGTGGACCTTGTACATGGACTGGTGTGTCTACTATACTATAGTGGACCTTGTACATGGACTGGTGTGTCTACTATACTATAGTGGACCTTGTACATGGACTGGTGTGTCTACTATACTACGGTGGACCTTGTACATGGACTGGTGTGTCTACTTGTACTATACTACAGTGGACCTTGTACATGGACTGGTGTGTCTACTATACTAAAGTGGACCTTGTACATGGACTGGTGTGTCTACTATACTATAGTGGACCTTGTACATGGACTGGTGTGTCTACTATACTACGGTGGACCTTGTACATGGACTGGTGTGTCTACTTGTACTATACTACAGTGGACCTTGTACATGGACTGGTGTGTCTACTATACTACAGTGGACCTTTTACATGGACTGGTGTGTCTACTATACTATAGTGGACCTTGTACATGGACTGGTGTGTCTACTATACTATAGTGGACCTTGTACATGGACTGGTGTGTCTACTATACTATAGTGGACCTTGTACATGGACTGGTGTGTCTACTATACTATAGTGGACCTTGTACATGGACTGGTGTGTCTACTTGTACTATACTACAATGGACCTTGTACATGGACTGGTGTGTCTACTATACTACAGTGGACCTTTTACATGGACTGGTGTGTCTACTATACTATAGTGGACCTTGTACATGGACTGGTGTGTCTACTATACTATAGTGGACCTTGTACATGGACTGGTGTGTCTACTATACTATAGTGGACCTTGTACATGGACTGGTGTGTCTACTTGTACTATACTACAGTGGACCTTGTACATGGACTGGTGTGTCTACTAATACTTTACACAGTGGACTTTGTACATTAGGTTACCCAATGTTTTGTTTGTATATAATTTTTTAACAAGTTAAATGGCCTCATTTGAGAATGCACAAAATAAAACTGTTTTGAAATGCATCTGCAACTGTAGACTGGTGCATTATGGAATCACTGACAGCGAATAAATTAATAATCCAAGAATTGATCGTTATTGCAAAAGTAATATATTTTTTAATCAATCTATGATGTGTAATAATTTTACAACAATCGGATACTTTTTTTTCAATGAAACTGTATTACACTTGAATCAGGGACTGAGTGCCCAGTAAAAGAGTTGCACGGAATGTGCATGAAGAATGTAACCTTGTGCAACTTCATTACAGATCACACACATGCTTTCAACATTTCCATTTGGGTGATCACCTCTCATGAGAAAAGTACATGTGCTTCTTGTTCATGTAAATTTGTAACAGATTCTAGCAGGAATTTTGTAATTGTTTCCACAAAATAAAAACTATTACCACATTTCATGAATTTACTAACAAAGCTTAATTTCATAATGAAATTTTTTTAATTTTGAGTTGAAACAATTTTATGTGGTAGATTACACAAAATTATTCAACGCGTGTCAGCCTGAAGTGCAGCAAAATTTTGAACATAGTTTAGCTTAACGCATACAACATCGCTTTGCAGTGATTCGCTCGATGCCGCATCTTGCGTCGCGTACCGGATAATTGTAACAGTGATCACCAAACTGATTGCAAGTGGTCTGTGATGTCACGTGCACTAAGTCTATACACTGATGAGACAGCTCAAGGTTGACGCGTCGCGCGCGTACGTGGCGGCCATAGCTGCGGTGGTGCAAACCACTATGAACAAGCTGCTCGGATTGGTGTATAGTTTCATTTGAATAAAACATGTGGATACAAAATGTTCCAACACTTTTAATTACATGGGGGAAATACAAAACTTTATAAAACTTTGTAACATTTGAATAAAAGGTAGGGATTAAACTTTTCCAACAATATAAAAATCCAGGTTTATAAAAATGTATCAAATCTGCATGAAAGATGTGAACAAGAAATGTTCCAACATTCTGTAGCATTTGAATAAAATTTTGAAATACAGAAAGTTACAATAAAAAGAGTTCTTTAAAGCTCATGGACAACATTGGCAATGGTCAAAGACCAAAATCTGTACTGTATGTGACCCCACATACATGAAATACCAAACCTGTGGACATTTTAAGCTCAGTTGGTCCGTGGAACCTCAAGAAAATAGTGAGAAAACCCCATCACATGTTTTCGACATCATTAAACATCGAGTTTGGGTCTCTCGATACCAAAACTACATGTAAATGTTTTAATCATTCAAAAACTATAGCATGTCAGGCAAAACTATTTTTTGTTTTCCACTATTACCATCTTTAAACCATGCAAGTTATAATAAAATCTGCGACATTTTTTTGTTTTCAACCTTGCCAATGTTATGTACCATTTAAAATGTGAATACAAACATTCCATTACTTTGCAACAGTTGAATAAAGCGTGAGATCACAAAAAAAGGTTTTACTCTTACGGAAAGTTAAAAAAACAAAAGGCTCGATTTAATGAACTGCTTCTAACCTAGGGATTACCATCATGCATCCATTCTGTGTTTTCACCTTTGTTCAACTGTTTCAAAATGGAAAAATATTAACATTAAGATAATTAGATGCTTCCTATTTAATGCACAACTTTTATGACTGTAATAAAGTAGTCAACAATTTTCGACAAGTTCTCTTTTGGCAACCAGCACCAAACAAAAATATAACAGATCCAAATCAAATTTGCTTCCATAATTAAAAAAATAAAATAATTTAGCTATTCTATCCTTCTGGAATAAAGAACACTAACAAAATTTATATGACATGAATTGCACATAGATACTAAAAATAAGTTTAGAGTAAGTCAAACCTTATAGCAGGCCATGTGCCATAAGTTAAAAAAAAATTATATTAAGAAATGATAATATTTAAGACTAATCATGTTTTTTCAACATAGATTAGATTCAGAGGTAAATTGTACATTTACATGTTGATGCTGTAAATGAACAATAAGACATTATACAGGTGCAGAGACTCCAAGCTAATCTGTAAGCTTATAATTAAATTGCTTGGAAGCATGACTAAGATTAACAATCTTAGTGACTAACCAATTCCAACACTGCTACAACCTATCAATCCACACACTCTTACTTTGAGTGCACATGTACAAACTAATTACATGTACATGTAATAAAAAACAATTACTAAAAGGTGTAGGTGTTCAGTTTTTAGTAGATCTTCAGTTAAATTTGCCAAAATTCTCAAAGGTTAGTATCTGAAGGTCTTGGGCGTCTTGCACAGAAACTTAACTTCCAACACACCTTTTTAAAACGCCTTCTGAGAGTAGAAAGCTTTCAGGGGCAAGAATAGACGGTGTATATAAAAAACTGTACATAATGCATCCTTGAGAAACGTACATGTACACACTTGGTACATGTACTGTCAAAACAATTTTTTATAAGTATAAGCATCAAATATTCTTTTACATAATCTAAGATGTGAGGGCTAGGCCTGACCCCCCCCCCACCCCGCACTTAAAAACAAAAAATTATTTAACTGAAGATTTTTTAAAATAAACACCCCCACCTCCACCCCCGAAAAAAAGCCAACACCATGTTAAAAACCTAATACTTAAAGTAAACATTAACCACAACCTCCTAGGATATGAATAGCAGGAACAATAGACAATATAAAGTTTACTTGTAAAATGTAAATTTACACACTGAGTGCATTATCACCAAAGAATGATAAACAAAATATAAACATAAAATAAAACATTGGGACTTTTCTCCGTTAATAAAAGACTTTCAAAATCCAGCCTTTCTTTGAAAGCAAATTTACAATCCAACTTTATAGAGATAATGCAGCAGTAGCAATTATGTGTACTCTTTACTAGAGTAGAATAAATGCTGAACCTATTATTATTTGTTTTTAATTGATTTATCATCTGGTGTGGCCTGCATCTTAATGCACCTAAATAAAAACTAAGCACCGTTTGGTCAACCAGTACTTTGTTTCAGAACTGCTACAAGCTTTCATTTACTTATAAAAAAGAAATTGCACCCTCCTTGGATATTCAAAATCTACATATTACCAAAATTGTATAAATGGCTTTGTGACATGTACCAACTGTAAGCACATCAAAATAAATATGCAACTAGGGGTGGATTTCACAAAACTAGTCCTAACTTATGACTAATTGTAAAATTTAGGAACTAGTTATCATCCTAACTCATGAAAAGACTAGTCCTAGCGCTCTGTGAAATCAACACCAAGTAAACAAATTTTGAAGAAAAAAAAAAGATTTTTTTTTTTAGAGATTTCATTCATGATAGAAAACTTAACTTTTCCAAGTTTCGAGTCGGATTTCAGAAAATGTATCACAAAATTCTCAGATGTTAGCTTTTGAAGGTCATGAACGTCTTAAACAGAAATTTAACTTCCAGCACACCTTTTTTAAAATGCCTTCTAAGAGTAGAAAGCCTTTAGCTCAAGAATAACGGCAAATAGAAGAAACTGTACATAATGTTCATGAGCAAGCGGAAGTAAAAACCTTCTTATAGCAGGCCATGTGCCATAAATTTAAAAAAAATAATTATAAGAAATAATAATATTTAAGACTAATCTAAGTTTTTTCAACATAGATTCAGAGGTAAATTGTACATTTACATGTTGATGCTGTAAATGAACAATAAGACATTATACAGGTGCAGAGACTCCAAGCTAATCTGTAAGCTTATAATTAAATTGCTTGGAAGCATGACTAAGATTAACAATCTTAGTGACTAACCAATTCCAACACTGCTACAACCTATCAATCCACACACTCTTACTTTGAGTGCACATGTACAAACTAATTACATGTACATGTAATAAAAAACAATTACTAAAAGGTGTAGGTGTTCAGTTTTTAGTAGATCTTCAGTTAAATTTGCCAAAATTCTCAAAGGTTAGTATCTGAAGGTCTTGGGCGTCTTGCACAGAAACTTAACTTCCAACACACCTTTTTAAAACGCCTTCTGAGAGTAGAAAGCTTTCAGGGGCAAGAATAGACGGTGTATATAAAAAACTGTACATAATGCATCCTTGAGAAACGTACATGTACACACTTGGTACATGTACTGTCAAAACAATTTTTAATAAGTATAAGCATCAAATATTCTTTTACATAATCTAAGATGTGAGGGCTAGGCCTGACCCCCCCCCCCCCACCCCGCACTTAAAAACAAAAAATTATTTAACTGAAGATTTTTTAAAATAAACACCCCCACCTCCACCCCCGAAAAAAAGCCAACACCATGTTAAAAACCTAATACTTAAAGTAAACATTAACCACAACCTCCTAGGATATGAATAGCAGGAACAATAGACAATATAAAGTTTACTTGTAAAATGTAAATTTACACACTGAGTGCATTATCACCAAAGAATGATAAACAAAATATAAACATAAAATAAAACATTGGGACTTTTCTCCGTTAATAAAAGACTTTCAAAATCCAGCCTTTCTTTGAAAGCAAATTTACAATCCAACTTTATAGAGATAATGCAGCAGTAGCAATTATGTGTACTCTTTACTAGAGTAGAATAAATGCTGAACCTATTATTATTTGTTTTTAATTGATTTATCATCTGGTGTGGCCTGCATCTTAATGCACCTAAATAAAAACTAAGCACCGTTTGGTCAACCAGTACTTTGTTTCAGAACTGCTACAAGCTTTCATTTACTTATAAAAAAGAAATTGCACCCTCCTTGGATATTCAAAATCTACATATTACCAAAATTGTATAAATGGCTTTGTGACATGTACCAACTGTAAGCACATCAAAATAAATATGCAACTAGGGGTGGATTTCACAAAACTAGTCCTAACTTATGACTAATTGTAAAATTTAGGAACTAGTTATCATCCTAACTCATGAAAAGACTAGTCCTAGCGCTCTGTGAAATCAACACCAAGTAAACAAATTTTGAAGAAAAAAAAAAGATTTTTTTTTTAGAGATTTCATTCATGATAGAAAACTTAACTTTTCCAAGTTTCGAGTCGGATTTCAGAAAATGTATCACAAAATTCTCAGATGTTAGCTTTTGAAGGTCATGAACGTCTTAAACAGAAATTTAACTTCCAGCACACCTTTTTTAAAATGCCTTCTAAGAGTAGAAAGCCTTTAGCTCAAGAATAACGGCAAATAGAAGAAACTGTACATAATGTTCATGAGCAAGCGGAAGTAAAAACCTTCTTATAGCAGGCCATGTGCCATAAATTTAAAAAAAATAATTATAAGAAATAATAATATTTAAGACTAATCTAAGTTTTTTCAACATAGATTCAGAGGTAAATTGTACATTTACATGTTGATGCTGTAAATGAACAATAAGACATTATACAGGTGCAGAGACTCCAAGCTAATCTGTAAGCTTATAATTAAATTGCTTGGAAGCATGACTAAGATTAACAATCTTAGTGACTAACCAATTCCAACACTGCTACAACCTATCAATCCACACACTCTTACTTTGAGTGCACATGTACAAACTAATTACATGTACATGTAATAAAAAACAATTACTAAAAGGTGTAGGTGTTCAGTTTTTAGTAGATCTTCAGTTAAATTTGCCAAAATTCTCAAAGGTTAGTATCTGAAGGTCTTGGGCGTCTTGCACAGAAACTTAACTTCCAACACACCTTTTTAAAACGCCTTCTGAGAGTAGAAAGCTTTCAGGGGCAAGAATAGACGGTGTATATAAAAAACTGTACATAATGCATCCTTGAGAAACGTACATGTACACACTTGGTACATGTACTGTCAAAACAATTTTTTATAAGTATAAGCATCAAATATTCTTTTACATAATCTAAGATGTGAGGGCTAGGCCTGACCCCCCCCCCACCCCGCACTTAAAAACAAAAAATTATTTAACTGAAGATTTTTTAAAATAAACACCCCCACCTCCACCCCCGAAAAAAAGCCAACACCATGTTAAAAACCTAATACTTAAAGTAAACATTAACCACAACCTCCTAGGATATGAATAGCAGGAACAATAGACAATATAAAGTTTACTTGTAAAATGTAAATTTACACACTGAGTGCATTATCACCAAAGAATGATAAACAAAATATAAACATAAAATAAAACATTGGGACTTTTCTCCGTTAATAAAAGACTTTCAAAATCCAGCCTTTCTTTGAAAGCAAATTTACAATCCAACTTTATAGAGATAATGCAGCAGTAGCAATTATGTGTACTCTTTACTAGAGTAGAATAAATGCTGAACCTATTATTATTTGTTTTTAATTGATTTATCATCTGGTGTGGCCTGCATCTTAATGCACCTAAATAAAAACTAAGCACCGTTTGGTCAACCAGTACTTTGTTTCAGAACTGCTACAAGCTTTCATTTACTTATAAAAAAGAAATTGCACCCTCCTTGGATATTCAAAATCTACATATTACCAAAATTGTATAAATGGCTTTGTGACATGTACCAACTGTAAGCACATCAAAATAAATATGCAACTAGGGGTGGATTTCACAAAACTAGTCCTAACTTATGACTAATTGTAAAATTTAGGAACTAGTTATCATCCTAACTCATGAAAAGACTAGTCCTAGCGCTCTGTGAAATCAACACCAAGTAAACAAATTTTGAAGAAAAAAAAAAGATTTTTTTTTTTAGAGATTTCATTCATGATAGAAAACTTAACTTTTCCAAGTTTCGAGTCGGATTTCAGAAAATGTATCACAAAATTCTCAGATGTTAGCTTTTGAAGGTCATGAACGTCTTAAACAGAAATTTAACTTCCAGCACACCTTTTTTAAAATGCCTTCTAAGAGTAGAAAGCCTTTAGCTCAAGAATAACGGCAAATAGAAGAAACTGTACATAATGTTCATGAGCAAGCGGAAGTAAAAACCTTCTTATAGCAGGCCATGTGCCATAAATTTAAAAAAAATAATTATAAGAAATAATAATATTTAAGACTAATCTAAGTTTTTTCAACATAGATTCAGAGGTAAATTGTACATTTACATGTTGATGCTGTAAATGAACAATAAGACATTATACAGGTGCAGAGACTCCAAGCTAATCTGTAAGCTTATAATTAAATTGCTTGGAAGCATGACTAAGATTAACAATCTTAGTGACTAACCAATTCCAACACTGCTACAACCTATCAATCCACACACTCTTACTTTGAGTGCACATGTACAAACTAATTACATGTACATGTAATAAAAAACAATTACTAAAAGGTGTAGGTGTTCAGTTTTTAGTAGATCTTCAGTTAAATTTGCCAAAATTCTCAAAGGTTAGTATCTGAAGGTCTTGGGCGTCTTGCACAGAAACTTAACTTCCAACACACCTTTTTAAAACGCCTTCTGAGAGTAGAAAGCTTTCAGGGGCAAGAATAGACGGTGTATATAAAAAACTGTACATAATGCATCCTTGAGAAACGTACATGTACACACTTGGTACATGTACTGTCAAAACAATTTTTAATAAGTATAAGCATCAAATATTCTTTTATAATCTAAGATGTGAGGGCTAGGCCTGCCCCCCCCCCCCTTTGAGTGCACATGTACAAACTAATTACATGTGCATGTAATAAAAATTCTCAAATATTAGTATTTGAAGGTCATGAGTGTCCTAAACTGAAGTTTTAACTTTCAACACACCTGTTTTAAATCGCCTAGAAAGCTATCAGGGCAAGAATGAAAGGCAAGTATAAGAAACTGTTTATAGTTATTGGCCATGTGAAATGTACATGTACTGTTAAAAATATCTAGGTCTTCAAGAAAGCCATCGGATCCTTCTTCCTAGTTTGGTTACGGATGAAGTCTTTAACATTTTTCCATGTTCTACCTTTGAATGTTTTGCTTTCAGTCTCAAACAAAACCATGATAGCACTCTTTCCAGGTACTGTACGACTTTGGAGGTAACCACCTAGGTGTTTTGCCACTGCTCGTTTCTCATTGGAACTCCAGGTTTTCCTCATCATTTTAGATGCACCTGTATAAGTAATAAGTTGTGATTGGAATCACTTCAAATAATCTATAATCTATCAGTTGCTTTCATGCCTCCTCCACAAAAACAAAGACACAAATATACTGTTGTTAAGCCAGAATAAGCCATTTGCACACATTCCATGCAAAAGTCTGCATTTAAAGTTAAAACTTTGTATTTTCATTATAAAAAAATCTTTGGGGGCTTAAATTGCATAACAGTGTTCAACCTAATTTCATAAGTATGTTTACCACAATGGACAGAATGTAGGTATCAGGAAAGCAAACACCCAAAACTACCTTCAAACATTTGAACATTATCTTGTCATCTGTCTTCTATCAAATGTGTTACTTCACAACAACTTAATACATTTTTGTGGTAAATTTTGAAGCTTCAACCAAACTTTGCAAAACAAAGAAAATGGGACGGCCTGAGCTCCTGCAGTGCACCAAATTGAAAAATTACATGATTAACTCAGTATCCTAAATAATTAAGTACACACCTTTCACTTGTTTGTCTTTATCACCTGAAAGGAGCTCCTCCCCATTCTCCACTGCTTCCTCATCTTGATCAGATTCAGCCTCGGTATCAGACTGATCAGACTCAGCATCAGTATCATACTCTATTAAGTATGCAAGAATTTTCCAGAATTAGGAAGGAAAAAAAAACACATGATGACCTCAAATAATGTTAAATTTAACATGTTGCGATGAAAAGCTTACCATTTAAAACACAAATCATAGCATCTCATACACATAACAAATATTGGAGAAGTGTACATGGTGTATGATGAGCATTGAGTTTCAAGTTAAAGCCTAAGATCTAGTTAAACTTGCTTGTTTGATTTGGGGTGTGGTAAATAAAACCTAAGAACAATTAATTAAGACCAATGATTTTTCAGTGGCCCTTCTGTTTTCAAAAACAGTGAATCCAATTTCAGGCTAGCATAAATTATTTTCATGTTTTTCAATGGTAACAAGGAGATTGCACATTTCATTTGCAAATTTTCTTTGTATGCATGTAACACATCATCAAGTGGGCAGGTTTTTTTACATGTAGGCACTGGTGACTGGCTGCCCACAATTGGTGTACATCTATCCTGAACTGAGCTGTACTTATCAACTTTCATGCAACTTTCATAAATTTATGCACACATGGTTTTTCCATGGAAATCCAAAGAAAATATCAATGACAGTGAGTAAAAAAAAACTAATGCATAATGCATTTAATTTGAGATTTTTGGCTTTGGAGTCAAATACTCCTCATCTATCGTATCGCTCCTCTGTCTGCTCATCTTCAGACTGATCTGATTCAGCATCAATACTACAAGTGTGTAAGAATTTTCCAGAATTGGGGAAAAGTATGACCTACAATACATGTATATCTTAATTTTGCTCACCCTACATCAATGTGTGATGAGCACTGTATACTTCCGATCCTGCGGAAAAATATCCACAGGCCAACTAACCGGGTGGGTTTCAAACCCATGACCTCTAGCATACTAGAGCAGATGTCTTAACCACTAGACCACTGAGCGTGCCAAGAGTCGAGAGGCCAGTTTGAATCCTTTTATTATTAGTGGCACCGCAAACAATCTAAATAGATGCAAGAATTGCATCGGGAATAATGTACAATCATTTGACTTCCCCGATGAATAGTAATTTGGCTTTCCTGATTCATTATCCCAGATGCAATTATTACACCTATTTAAATTGTGTGCGGTGCCTGGCGCTAATAACTATAGAATTCGAACTGGCTTTTCGACCCCTGGCGCGCTCGTTGGAAAGACATATGCAGAGTTAGGTTGTGGGTTCGAGTCCCACCCGAGTAGTTAACATGTGGATTTTCTCTCTGCAGGACTCTGGAAGCAGTGAGTATACAGTGCTCATCACACACCCCTGTAGGGTAATAAGCCAAATTAAAATTCATTATCCCCTATGCAATTATTACATCTTCTTATATAACTACAATATATCCCCATTAAAGAAATAATGGTTGTTGTTGTTTGCAGTGGTGAGAATATTTGTAGACCTAGATACAATGCTGGAGGGAACATATTCCATCTTCCAACATATGAAACTATTTTCTCCATTACAAGAATGCACGTATTCATTATTTGTTTTTATGTGACCAGCTCTAGGAAAACTGACTCTGATGTTGCAAAATTGAATTGTTTGGTCTTAGGCTACAAATACAAATCTTACCTTCATTAGGATTGATCTTGATGTCTTCAAGGCTTCTGCCAGACAGGCCCTTAATGTCACCTTTTTCCATCTTTAGAAGAACTTTGGAGACCTTTGCTAGTTGAAGAGTTTCTTCTGGTAGACGATAGTACTGCCTATGTGTACGAATGTCATGGCCTAGGAAACTTGCCAAAAGGTCAAGTTCATTCTCTCGCAAGTTCATTATCTGTGACACTGTGGCGATGTGCTTTCTCAACCTTGTAGCTCTTAGATACGAGGGCTGTTTCGCCTTGCAGAGGTTAGCATGGTCACGGACTGTATCAGTACCTCTGATATGACCTGAGCCATAGCGAGAAGCAAAAAGGTAAGTATTGTCATCATCGATTCCAGCATCAGATCTCCTTTCAGTCAAAGTGTCTAAAGCGTGCTTCATTGCATCAGTTAGGAGCACAGCTACTGTAATGGAACGCTTCCCAATAATTTCAACACGCCACAGAACTTTACACAGCTGTTTCTCACAAACTGTTAGGGCTGTGTCTAGTATGGATCCTTCTCCATTGGTGCATTTTCTGTAGTCACCTACACTCATCTTAGACACTTCTCCAGGTCTCTTGCGGTTGAATACTATGACCTGGGTGAGAAGTACTTCGCAAAGTTTTGACCATGTTTTTTTTATTTCTTCTGATTCATTTGCATTTCTCAGTGTCTGTTCTCTGGATTTCACCTCATCTTTGAGATACTGGGACAGCTTTATTATGTCATCAGTCAGGGGCAACAATTTGGGATTGTTTCTTTTTGACTCCTGGAGACTGCGTAGAGCATGGTGACTAATCCTGTCATCCCACTGAGATAAGTACAACGCCTTGAAGGCTTTACAATGCTTCTCTACCCTATCATCTCCAGATATCAGTGCTTCTCCATGGAGAATTTCACAGCAAGTTTTAAGGCTGTGCCCAATCTTCAAAGCGAGACTAGGGGTGGTGTAGAGGTTTGTTTCGGCATTAAATCCTGCAGCAACTTTTGTAGCATTTGCTACAGATACAAATTTCTGTGGACAGATTAGACTCGTTAATGTAGCATTTGCATCTTCATTTAATGTCCTGTATTCCAGTACCATACGAGAAACCTCTCGTACTCTCTGTCTGATATAACCCTCTTGGTCCCTACTGTGGCCATGTTTCCTTGTTAATTTCTCTGCAAACTTCTTTATTAGGCTGTCAGACTTTATGATGCGCGAAACATCATCAGTTGTTAATTTTGACAAGATTTCATTTGTCCGCTGCCCGATCCCCTGTGTACATGGAAGTAGCATTCTTGCTGGTTTGCAATGCAGAACTCTTTTTTTTTTTTTACGTGGTTCAATCGACTTGTCTTCAGTTGGGTTTTGACTACATTTGTGTTTCCACAAATCTGACTTGGAATAAAACCCATAACAGTGCTGGCAAGGAAGATAGTCTTCCGGGTTGACATCATAAGTGGGGCGATACACAACGATGAGTTTTCCTGATCCCTTTTGCAGAACTGAGGAGTTATGGAGAAAGTTGCCATAATTCCGCATCAGGGAAATTTGTTTCATCTTTTCTTGCTTGTCTTCTGTTGCAATCCACGTGTTTACTTGGGGTTCGTCCTTATGCAACGGGGTTCGCAAATGACGAGGTAGTTTTTTTTGTTCTTCCAAGCAAAATGGACAGTACTGCGGTTTATCCCAGGTACGCTTACCTTCGCAGTTTGAAGTTGTTAGAACCTCAATTTGAGACGAGCTGGAGACAATATTGCTTTGGATATCAACAACTTGCTTTGAAGTACTATTGAACTGTTGTGCTGGAGATTGTGGTAATTGATTGCGTCTCCAATTGGTTCTTGGAATCAATGGTATGATAGGGCTTGATGGTCTTGAACTAGCATCATAATCATCTGAGTCAGCTACTATGTCAGATTCATCCGAAAAACATGGAATGAAGTCGGGATCATTTTCATCTGAGAGGTATTCTTCTGAAGATTCATCAACCAAGGCAGATTTTTTTGATTGGGCTGATAATGCGCCACCATATCTTGAGTCTGATGAATAACCTGATAATGCAGGAATATGTACTTCACCTAGTGCCTCTGAGCCTGGTGTCGCTGTTGCTTCAGCTGCCTCTGAGCATGATACTGTTGCTGTTGTTGCTTCAGCTGGTGTCTTTGAGCCTCCTGCTGTTGCTTTAGGTGGTGCCTCTAAGCCTCCTGCTGCTTCAGCTGGTGCCTCTGAACTTGCTGCTGTTGCTTTAGCTGCATCTGAACGTGATACTGTTGCTGCTGTTGCTTCAGCTGGTGTCTGTGAGCCTCCTGCTGTTGCTTCAGCTGGTGCCTCTAAGCCTCCTGCTGCTTCAGCTGGTGCCTCTGAGCTTGCTGCTGTTGCTTCAGGTGGTGCCTCTGATGAGCATGTTGCTGCTTCAGCTGGTACCTCTAAGCTTCCTGCTGCTTCAGGTGGTGCCTCTGAGCTTGCTGCTGTTGCTTCAGCTGCCTCTAAACATGTTATTGCTGTTGTTGCTTCAGCTAGTGCCTCTGAGCTTCCTGCTGCTGCAGCTGATGTCTCAAGGCCTCGTGCTGCTGCTTCAGATGGTGCATCTGAGCCTGTTGCTGCTTCAGCTGGTGCCTCTGAGCTTCCTGGTGCTTCAGGTGGTGCCTCTGAGCTTGCTGCTGTTGCTTCAGCTGCCTCTAAACATGTTATTGCTGTTGTTGCTTCAGCTGGTGCCTCTGAGCTTCCTGCTGCTGCAGCTGATGTCTCAAGGCCTCGTGCTGCTGCTTCAGATGGTGCATCTGAGCCTGTTGCTGCTTCAGCTGGTGCCTCCGAGCTTCCTGGTGCTGCTGCAGCTGGTGCCTTTGAGGTTGCTGCTGTTGCTTCAGGTGGTGCCTCTAAGCATGCTGCTGTTGCTTCTGCAGGTGCCTCTGAGCCTGCTGTTATTGCTGCTGCATCTGCTAGTCCATCTTCTGTTTTAAAGAAACACAAGTTGAAGGATCAAGAATAACATTTGTGACAAAAAAAAGGATTTACTTGCATTCAGCAAACCATTTTTTATTGCAGGAGTTAAAATTTGAACGTGAGTTGTTTCCTTTCCGTTTTACAGCTCATTACTTTTTCGAAACAAAGACTGGTTAAAGTATGATTATAAGTTGACATTAAAATAGCATTTGGAGCTGAGGATAGTGTACTGATTGGAAACTTTCTGCACCACAAATGGCATAACCTAAAATATGCACACAGAAAACATCCTCCCCCCCCCCCGCCATGAATGAGCATATTAACTCTACAGGATGGTTTCCATAACAACTTTTCGTTTCATTGTTATTACACTGAACAATAATTGTGGCAAGTTACACAACCTTTGTTAAAGTATGAGGAGTATGGCAGTGATAATGCATCCTAGAGAACATCATTTTGCCATGTTGGCAACATCTACAGTCGACTCTCGTTAACACGACCTCGGATGTTACGAGGTTCCGGTTTATAGGAGGTATTTTACTGGTCCCGAACTGCCCCGTGCGTGTTTTATTGCATTTAAATATGGAAGATATGAGCACGGTCATAACGAGAACACGGATAATACGAGGTATACTTGCGGCCCGTAACGAGCAAATGTATTGTTTGTCTTACTATAATAGCGAGTTTGGGGAATGAATTGTTGGGCATCAATAGTTTACCTTCATTAAGGTGAAAAATAGACGTCCCGCCTCTCAATTTAACCATGTGCCCGTTGATCATGATCAATAGAGGTGCTAATTGAGCATTGGCAATGGTACCAGTCTATTCAATGGTGGTACAACGTTGGTGAGAGATGGCCACCAGACTGTTCACTGCAACAGTAAGATTTCGCTGGTATCCTGCCTTATTAATGAGCCATCTAGCATTACTTTGACCTTTGTATTATCCAATGAAAATCAACAATCCACATGTTGGCTATTGCGATCGTTACTTGGCTGCCAAGAACAGCAAGTTTAAGTCATATGCGTTTTTTCAGTCATGGAAAATGTCAATTGTTTTCATAAATTGACTCTCAAAGTAAATTAATTCAATCAAAACAGTTTAATTTGCACCAAATATTGTGTGTTTGTATGGTACATGTACAAGTATACGACTATATTTTACGGCAGTCCGGGTGCATTTGTACACGTGCGTCCATTATGTCATGCTCTGTGCATTGTTAATACCTCGCTCGGATAATACGAGGTTCGGTTAATACGAGAAAAACGGGCCAGTCCGGCGGACCTCGTATTAACGAGAGTCGACTGTATATGTGACCTGCTCTATCGAAATGAGGAATGTCTCAACAATTTTGATTTTGAGTTATGCATACCATGTTAACAAGTAACTCACTAGCTTTCCAGCAACACCATTATTATTTCCGTAGCTTATTCCAAACCGAAGTTATCTGGCAATGAAGAAAGTCAACAAGACAAGACCACTTCCATTTTTTAACGACGAGTTTATTCAGATAATCGTTTTTCCTTAATAGCTAGATGAGCGCGCGACGCGAACAGCCCACACACACGAGAGACGATTCTCGACATAGCTCATGAATAATTCATCCTGTAATAAAAGCCGGGAGGAACTAACTTCAGCCCGTGGAACCAAACAACGGCGATTCGGCCCCCCCGCTCACACGTTGATGGAGCAAGTCACGCGGTGATTGCGTGTTCCATACTGTACACAACACACACGTTCAATGTGTGTGTACGATCATTGTAACCAGCCCATGGTTACAATACTATGTTCGTGTAAATTCATGGAAGTTTACGTCGGAGTAGGTCTACACCACCATGGGTTAGACGCGGTTTTCGTGAGGCATGCAAGCCACATTTCACTTGGTAATACCTTTTATTAACTTGGTAACTATTATTATGTCAGCGTGCTTGAATGGATGAATAATTCAATTAAAACATTCCTGAAGAAGAAACCGTTTGTTGTTCAAGCCTAAACGGCCTCGGCCTAAATGGGTTGGCCTTTTTAGTTTTAAAATGGGGGGGGGGGGGGGGGTGTCATGTTTTTAACATGTAGTGAACCAGAACATCTACATGTATGTCTACTGTATGTGTGTATGTGTACTAACAGTTACATGCCCATCTATAGGAAACAGAAACACCCCGTCTTATGAAAACATTCAACGAAAGAGATTCTTGGAAGTTATTTCAATGTGGTCTGCCTTTTTATGCAATGATGTTATCAGTACAATCATAGAGCAAGAAATCACAAGCCCCGCCCCACCCCTTAAAAAAATCTTATTGAGTTTGTTTCCCCTTGGGTTAAAACTACAATCATGCCCATACTTCTTGTAGATGACCCTTCAACTTGTACATTGCCTTCACTGCTTACAAACAAGATACAATAAAAAAAGACTCACTGAAGTACATAATAAAATAACTTACATGTACAAATTAATTATTCATTTCTTTATTTCCGTTTGTTGTTATAATAACTATTCAATACAAATCATTCATTTTTATCCAATTATTTATAATTGTTTTTGTTAACATGGTTTTCCCAACAAGGGAACTTAGTTGGCAAACTCACAAATGGATAAAACATCAAGCTGGCATTAATACACCATAAAAATGTCTTACAGTATTGCAGTCTAACAGAAACAAACTTAAAAGAAGAGATTTTGTTTCCATAGGGGTGGCTCAAAGAAATGTAAGGAGTAAAGTTCTGGGCCCAATTTCAAAAAGTTCAGGCAAAAAATACTACTTGACATTTTTTTGTTTTGCTTAGCGAAGATTGAGTGAGGCTCTATGCAAACTTAATGCAATTTAGGCTGGTGACCTGTTTCTACTAAGCAATACTGTTCTGTGCTTAGCAAGTTTTGTGCTTACAGGCTTCATGAAATTGGGCCCAGGTGATCTACCTCTACAAGCCTGGCTGATGGAGGTATTGAACAAGATTCATTAAGTGATCATGCCCCCATTACAGGAGGAATGGTCCTGTACTAAAGGTGGAATAGCATTCACCAAAATAATACAAAAATCTACTCGATGATATATCGACATGTCATTTTAATCTCAATCAACTAATCAACTAATTAGTTCTTTACAAGAAAGTAGTTGTATAAATCATAATGGTACTCACCGGGTACTCTATAAACTTATTCATACCCATCCCAGTACATGTATCAAAGTATAATTTCATTTTAAAGTCATTAGTAAAGCTATGCAAAAATTATAAATAAAATTGCAGCTTTACAATAATATTACATAAACAACAATGAATGTGAAAAATAAACAAATTTTAACCCTATTGAGATCTCATTTCTGTATAGTCATCACCATGCACCCGGACATTGCTAATTTTGTTGTTTTATGGCCTGTTATTTGCAGGAAAAGATTCAAGAAAATCAATAAGAAACAGAAATACATGGTTTGGTTTTAGAATGCATTCTTTGTTAACATGGGAAACATTGGAAAACATCAATTTGGTCCCACAAGTTTTCTTTGACCCTCTTGTTTGAGCAAAAGTTGGTCAAATGTTGTGGCGTTTGTTTGCCCAAGACGCTTGCGGCCGCTTTGATCTCTAAAGGGTTAATAATTAAGTAATTTCAAGCAATAGCTGGTACTCTTTGGCAAAGTGTTTTGTTTTTACAAACTATTTCTTAAAACCAGTTTTCTCCCACACCAGAAGAGCTATCCCAAGGAAAGGCGAAAACCTCAGAAAAAGAGAAAAAAACTGAGGATAAAATTCCCTTACCGGCCCCATTGTTTTATGGCGACCAAGTTTTCAACTCTAAGGATAGCTCCTTCCTTTCGTGGAAGAATTTTAGCAAAAGAAACTAGTTTGTGTAAACTTTTAAGTTAATGATTGGCCAAAAAAACTCCAAAAAACAAATTTGCCAAGAGTTTTGGATATCACTGAAATTATGCTACATAATTAAGCTTTCCCTTCTACTTTGTTACTCTGAGTTCATAAAATTGCAGAGTTCATGAGATTGAAAATCATGTTTAAGAGCAATTTGCTGAAGGACACAAGTGGTGGGACTGAGATTCGAACACACATTCTGATGACTGATCCACCAGAACTTGAATTCGATGCACTAGACCCCTTGGCTGAAATACAACATAAGTTAATAAAAGGTGGTCAAAATTAATTGAATCTTTACAAGGTGCAGTATCAACAACAATGGTACCAGGGACTCTATAAACTAATTACCGTATACACACTACACATTTGGAGAAATAAGAAGGTGGTCGAGCAGCTAATTAATTAAAACTTTACCAGAAAGGAGCAGTATCAACAACAATGATACTTACCGGGGACTCTAAAAACTTACTCATATAATACACACTAGGTCTTTCTCTGCTGAAAGCTACTTAAAGTGAAAAAGCTGATGCAAATTACAAACCTGGATTAGTCTTAAGAATATTGATGGTGCACTTTGAAAATTAAATTAGTTATTTTAGTCGTTGTACTTTCTGCACTGGGACGTCGACGTTCTCTTCGGTAGCGCGGATATTGGGCTTGGGGACTGTTGGCCTAGGGCATGTTCTATCTGCTCCCTCCTCACTGCAGAACTCTCTAATTTTGTCGTACAAATACCACTGTCGTTTCGCGTCCAGTCCGGGTGGTGTAGTCTCCTCTGGAAGTTCAGCAGGCGGTAGCGTGTCAGGTGTGCGAAGGAGGTTGTATTGCTTTTCTTCCTCGGATGGTCTCTTCGAAGCATATACAACCCCAGGCTCCTCAGATGAAAACCTTCAGAATTAAATAACAAAAAAAATTGTTGGAGTGTTGTAAGTGTTTAAATTTTGTTATTACAAATTTAAACACTTGCCTGTGTGTGTGCCTGTGGGTCACATGCATGAGTGGGTAGCTACATTTGTAACACTTGGCATGGGGGTAGAAACTGGAGTCTTATCTGTATTTAGCTGGGCATTGGAATGTGATATAGTGGTAGTTGTGTCCATGAGATTATAAAGTTAAGGTTCTCCTTTAGTGTTTATATTAGGGCAGTGAAGTTGGCCATCAGTTTTGAAGTAATGTTTCTCCTACAGTCTCTCAGTATTGGCCATACTAATTTAATGCATTGTGATTGGGAAACTAATAGTGTTACTTTTATTTGTTTGTGTTTAAGACTGTTCTCACTGGAGTCCCATTCAGCATAACAGATTGCATTTGCCGAGTACTTAAGACTGTACTCTTTATATAAATGGAGCAGGTGTTCCTTTTTGAGAAGATCTTAGTCCATTTTTATTGTTATCGCTTTATTCAGTGTGCCATTCACAGACAGAAATGGGTCAGCAGAGTATTAAGGAATAAAATAAGGGGGAAAAACCTACCGGAAATGCTGCAGACTCTTGATGCCGACGAGTGGCTTGAAGTACCCCCCAAGAAAGGTCTGCCAGTCATAAGATGGGACGAAGACTTCCTGCGACTCGCTGCCAACTAGTTGGGCCATGTTCAAACCGGTTGCTGTGCTGTGGATGGTCAAGCGCGCTATATCTTCGAGGGATGACACTGGGGTGCGACGGTATTTCTGCTTAAGAAGGCCAAAACACCAATCCGGACTAAATTTGGTGTGACCAGCCACCATGAAGTTGAGTGAAATGTCCTTGTGAAGTCCATGTAGAGTCCTCCAGATGAGATAAAAAAGCATGTACCTATTTTTATTCTGTCCTGAGCAGTTGTCGCAGTGCAGACTGAGATGCTGTTCGCCAAGTCCATGATGTTTGAAGAAGTGATGCAAGTAGCTGATTACGGCGTTGCTCCCTTTCGTTGACGTCATCCCTTCATCGATGAGGTAGTTGACCTGTTGAGGAATTCCCTCGCAGCAGACTCCGAAGATGCCGCATTTTCTTGGTGTCATGAAGTACATGGGCCCGGGCTGGAGAGGATTTGATGGATAGTGAACCTGTTGGGCAAAATCAAAAGAATAGTGCATAGTGCACTTCCTAGAGCACGGCGGGTTATTTTGACCTAATTGCATGTTTCCATCTGCGATGACGACTTTGGCGTCAGTAACCTGCTTCTTGTATGATGTGCGCTCTTCTTTGACGTGTTGAAGGTGGGCCTCCTGCCTCTGCAATGTAGCGGTCTTCCTTTCTTCTTCGCAGTTGATAGTCCTGTTGATGAGGTTGTTGTTCTTCTGGCATTCCCAGCAGAGGTCGGTCATTGGTCGACAACATACGATCTGTGGACATAGTTGTTTCCAAAGCTTCCTGAAGGTGGTGAGTGCTGCTACTCTGAAGCCTAAACAGTAAGAAACAAACCATCGTCTTAGCAGATACTCCATGGAATATTAAAATAACAACAACGATTCAAAATAGAGATGTGCTTCAAAACCCAGTCTTCTCCATTAACAAAGGCAAGTCAAATAAATTTTTTAAAAGAATACTCTTCTCTTCACAAAAGTATGAAATCAACAATTATTTGCTTGAGTTCGTGTTTTTCAAAACAGAATGACAAAATTCATCGTGCAGAACTTCAACTACAAATATTCTGAAATGAAGTTGTTGTTTTTTTTCAAATTTGTTGGCTGTTCACATTACTACCCCTCCCCCCCCCCCGAACATGGGTAAAATCACTCCGAATCTACCAGAACGAAACCCATAAATAATTTTTTTTTAAATATCTCTGCTGAAGCTTGATTTTGTAATCTTGTCAATGTTTTTGCACCTTTGGGTTATTGCAGGCAATTTATTTAGTTGCGCCCCATTATTGTTTTTCCTAAAAATAACCCTGGCATTTAAATGGATTTATTAAATTTTATTTAAATCTTTCCCCGAAGCCTGACAGTATGACGACTATTAGTGAACACACTTATTATTCGTTTATATAAATTGTTTTGCCTACCCGTTGTTTCCATAGCTGGCTTGTAGTAGTCCCTCCAGATGCTGGACTTCGAGTTGGTTGATGGCAGAAGACGAAGATCAGATCTCTTGAAGCCAGAAACACGACCAGGAAGACGAAGTGCATGTTCCTCAGCAAAATTGTCGATGAATTGAAAAACTCGTGATGTATCCTCGTAGCTTAAAACTCTCCTACTCTCTACTCGACCACCAGACTTCTTACGCCTTGGAGTAAGCCCTTGCTCTCGGTACCATTGTTGCACTGCACTTACCTTATTCTTGCTTATGCTAAAAAAAAGTGTATAATAAGACAATTCTTAGGTTTTTTGTAGTTGCTTTTTTTCATCAATTCCAAAATACTTCACAAAAGTGTCACCTCATATTAGTAGAGCAAATTCTTTCTTGGAAAATATCACAACATTATATACTCACGCATGAAGGAAACGGAAGGTCTTTGAGCAAACCCTCTTACTTCTGACGGTGTGGAGACTTCGGGTCCTCGTGCGCTCTTTAACATGCTTGTACTCGTAGGATACTGTTTCACTCATGTTCATTGAAGTATGGAAGATCCCCAGCAGTATCAGATCTTTTTCTCCTGAACAAACATGAGCCAATAAGCTATTCAATATGTAGCTTTATGATACTTTAAAGAAGTTACATGATGAAGATTATAGAAGAAAAAAAAAGAAGCAAACTATTTTAATAATTAAATAGACACTGGACTTAAGTAAACTGATTTAGGATAGGCCTACTCATATTTGTAAATTGCTTACAAACTATCATCTACGAGTACAAGGTTGTTTTGTTATCGTCTCTGTCACCTCTAGTGCTTGTGGCGGCATTAAGCACGCTCCTCTAGTTTGTATGTATTAGTTGAAAATAGCGTTGTAAACCCATAAATCTAAGTAGTATAGAATAATCATTTAAAAGTTTGACCAAGATAAGCTTTTTATTTTATTGGCCCAATGACCAGGGCCCAATTTCATGGCTCTGCGTACAGTAAGCAAAGAATCGGCGCTTGCGGAAGCAGAGAATTCTGTGCTGACGTCAAGCATATTTCACGGGTTAACGGGAAATTTTGGCTTGTGTGCGTGCGTACTCCACATTACTAATACTAGCCTAGGCATTCTACGCTTACACAGCTAGCGCTTGCCTGTAAACAGAGAATCGTGATCGTAAGCGCAGAATTCGGCTGTAAGCTGAGCCATGAAATTGGGCCCTGGGCACTAATGTTAAGCACATTGATACATTATTGTAAAATGTGCCATATTAAACTAGTAGTACTTATAAATTATTATTTTTAAATTTTTTATTATTATTGTCCATAACATAAGTAAGAATAGACCAACACTGAGATTGAGAATAGTTCTGACGAGTCATTATTATTAACACTGTTTTCCCTTCCCAGTGTAGTAGTCTACTATCCCCTAAACAGTAACATGGATTTCCTGAACTAGAACTCAAGTTTCTACAATTCAACCATGTCCACCCCATCCACCCCATCCAAGATTTTATTAACTTTGCTTGGTTTTACTGTACCTTCTGTCAATCCCTGAATGTCTAAGCGAATGTTGAATACTTCCTCGTCGGTGAATTGCTGGATACACGGTCTTCCTTCAAAAGTAGAACAGTCACAGCTGAAGTCCTGGGCTCTCTGTTGCTCCACAGCGGGATCCTCGGCGACTGCTTCCCCCAGTAGGTGCTGCACACGTTGAAGCTCGTCTGCAATGGGTGGGTCGTCGTCGTCGTCCCCATCAACATCATCATCCGCGTCTTGGTCTGAAAAAAAATCGACACTCGCTTCCAAAGCTCTGGGTAATCCTAGAAAACCCGGAGCTTCGGCTTCCTCTTCCTCACTCTCAGCACTGTCATCGTCGGAATTTTCACCGCCATCACCTACGAAATAATCCTCCACTAGCTGTGCAAGGGCAGCTTCATCCGAACGAGAGAGGCCAACGATGTTGGCATCACGAATGGAGTTCAGCGCTCTCTCCATGTCTTTACTTCGCCCGTCAGCCATGCTTAGTTTAGTGAAACTTTGAACTCAAAATTAGAACAGTTAAACTCTTTAATAAACTACAAATTCACAACAGGTAAGAAAGGTAACAACAATTTAAAAATGCAAACGTGAAAATTTTTCCTTTTGCTCACTAAGTATCGACTGACAAGCGTTGCAAATTCACGAAATCACTCAGCTAATTCACACGAGGTCGGTATAGGCTACACGTGAGATCGCGGGGAGCGGCCCGGAGGCCGGCTACAATCCTTCCAAAAGCGGCCGAAAGTTTTGGGACGTCATCGGGTAAACATCGAAACTGCGCACGCTCGTCGAATGGTTTTACACCTCTCATCCAATCAGTGATCTCCATTTTTGATAGCTGGAAAGCCCGCCTAATTTAAATAACCAATTTTCAGCCGCAAATTACAACTTTTTTCGGCCTCCTGACTATAGTATCATACAAAAAAAAGGACAGTTCAGGTCATGACCTTTCGATTGGTACCAAACTCAGCCGTTCAACGTAAACGGAAGTGATCTTACTTTGCAGTAGAAAAAGCACATTATTTTCACGATTTTGAAGGTAGCTGAGATCGTCTGGAGGGAAAATTACTGCGGAGAAACATGCTCATGAAAACTGCTTTTTTATGGATTTATTCATTTTTTCAAATAAAGGTAAGACCACGACAAGAAAGATCAAGATTTGATTTATCTAATACCACAAAAATTGCGGAATCGGTTTTTGTAGTGTTTTCTCATGTTTTGAGATGTCAATATATTTTGTATGGCTCATTACACAGAACGTCATTTTTTAGACATTCCTCATTTCGATAGAGCAGGTCACATATATGAGCAGCATCATGTTGGGTGGGCCTCCATCCATGGCCAAGAACGTATGGCAGTGTGACTGTGCGGTGTCCAAAAATTACAAATGTTTTTAGCCCTATTTATGATTTTCAGACAGAGCATGAAGTCACACTTAGTGGTAAAACTCGACCAATTCGGATTTACAGGAAGGATTTTGAACGAGTGCTTCGCCACTATGATTCAATTAAAAAACATCAATCTTAAATTGGGAAAAATGCCCCTCAGGAATAACCCAGGAACATTATTGTACCCGAAGTTGCATGAGGTATCTTTTTCGACGCAGGGAGAACAGGTTACTAGTAACGAAAATGCAATTTAAGACCATATTCTATTGTACCATGTGTAATACACACACTCTTATTCAACCAATCAATGGCATTCAATAGCAGCATTTTTATACTCGTTATCGCTACAGTGTGACCAGCCCTTCAGGCTATATGCTATGGGCTATGATGTAGGTTACAAGTGTAACCACAACATGTTATGTGTGATGATAAGTCTTTGAAACATACCTTCCATTTCACATTGTTCATCCTCCATTCCTAAATCTGGATCATCTCCATGTTCTGGTTTTGAGAAACCTGATACAGCTTGTGATGTTTGGTTTCCTCGGCTAGGTTCCTCAGATAATTCCTGTAATTCCATCAAAAATCATGAAAATATATCTTCACAATTTGTTTTGTCCATTTTTAAAAATTGTGAAGTGCAACCTATTATGACAGCTTTTATAAATGTTACCAATTAACAAATTTGAAGCCATCATTTCTGGGTTTGTTTTTTCTTTCTTCTTCTTTTTGAGGTAAGGGCAATAGAAGGACTCCGTAAGCCACTTTTAAATTATTCTAAAAACTACAAAAAATATGAATAATACAGCATTAACACAAGAATAGTTATATACTAACTTTTCTTAGACCACAAAAAGTCAGTGTATTGAGATAATCGTCTGCTGATTGTGCGATGTTGCAGCTGTAATCCTCTACAGTAACAGCTGTTTTAGATCGTGTCTTTTTCTGTAAAATATAATAATAATAATAACCTTTATATAGCGCTTTATACAAATGTCTCACAGTAATTTACAAGTTTAACAACTGAAAAGTAAGGTGTAAAACTTCAAAAAAATACCAATAAAATAAACACACAAATATTTGGGATAAAAATACACACAATTATACAATGCGAAATATGAACCCATTGGACAACATTTATTATTTATTTAGTGTATTTTTGTATATATATATATATATATATATATTTTTTTTTGGGGGGGGCGAACAAGGAAAAAAACTGGAGCAGGATTTGAACATGCCACCACCACTTTACAAGGGCATTGAGTTTACAAGGGTGTCGACCTGTGGTCCAGGTTTAAATCCCACTCCAGTCAATTTTTCTTTGTTCATCCAAAAATTGATTTAAAATTTACAGTTTCCCTTGTGGTTTTTTGCTTGATATTTAAAATAAAAAGTTGCATCACCCTTGAGGTAGATCCCTGTTGCCACTTCCCTGGTTATATCTATAGAGCTAGCTCTATGGCTGTATCGTATATTATGGGGTGTGATCCCTGGCTACACGGCAAAAACCGGTTGAATGGCTTCTAACTGGCAACCCCCGAACAAAGGCATTGACAAAATAGAGAGACTGCCAACATTAGGGCTGGATAGATCAGTTGGTACAGCGTCGGTACGTTAAACCGGTGGTCGTGGGTTCAAACCTCACTCCGGTCAATTTTTCTTTGTTCACCCAAAAATTGATTTAAAATTTACCTAGTCCGTTTCCCTTTTGTTTATTGCTTGATATTATTTGGTGTCTCTGCACTCCATTGAGCTTCATGTATATTTCAAATATAAGACACTTAATGAGGATCATAAGGTTAAGTTTGCGGAAATGCCATGTAAGTATCACTCTTTAGACTCAACCACCAGTTTCTTAGAAACCGAAAATAATCCAAAGTGAGATTATGGCAATACCACTAAACTCAACCTTACTGTCTATCCACCACGCAAATTTTGTACCTGTTAGTTTTGTTATTCTCATTGTATGGGAGTATTTCACTGATATGTGATGTACAAAAATTTCAATGTGAAAATAATAGTAGTACACACTGCAAATTTTTGTGACAAAATACTCCTAAACCATCTGTGGATTCATTGCCTCATGCTGTGACATTACACAGGTTCCAGTTATAAACCAACTTATAGGAAGCAAATGCTTGCAAACCTTTCTCCATGGGAGATCTGTGATTCCATAATCGTAACGCAACTCGGTGCCTTGATTGATGTATTTTGTTGCAAACAGACACAGTCTCCCATGAACTACACTCATCTTACAGTTAACGGCAGTTCCTGTTGCGTCATTCACCATTCGACCCATACCACTGTAGTTGGTTGCATCAATACTAAAAGAAAGAGAAAAAATCACTTGTTTTTATGTGCTACAAATTCAATCATTTTATATTTAGTTGGCTTGGGTTTGAAATAGTTTTATTGTTTCTTTGCATTATCTCCAACACCCATATTCCTTTGAATAAAGTTGTAATAACTGCATCAGGGATGAGGAATATTCATTAGGTTTTCCACATAAAACAGATGTGTGATTAAACATTGATACAGTGCTTTCCAGAGTCCAGTGGAAAAACAAAATCAAAAGGTCAAAACACTCAGGCAGCACCCGACTCCTCCATTCCCCAATGATAAATTTTTGGCTTTTGTAATTTTTTGTTTGACCGATGTGTGATATGTGTATAGAAACAAATAATGTAAGGGAAGGAAAGTGTGGTGTGGTTTTAAACTAGTTGTTTAAACTCGGGGAGGCCTGGTTCTTGGTCATTTTATTGAGACAAAGTCGAGTTAAATTGTCAAGATCCAGGCCTCACTGTGTTTAAACAACTAGTTTAAAACCGATTCAACACACTTTTATTCCAATTCATCAATACCCTTTCAGTGAAAAAACATCAACACTTTTTGGTCCAAACTAAAAAATGCAAAAATTTTAAATTGTAAAACGATTTCATTCAATGAAACACACCTCCAGCTCTGAAATGGTAAGGCCCTCTGCAGAACAACTCCTTATAAGAAGATTGGCGTGCACATTGAGCATATCACGTGATGTGACACAGGTGTTCCAGCCGTTGCTCTCGACCAATAAGAACGACTAAACTGTCTTATAAGCACCTGTGCACACCCAGGTGTCACACCCATGTTTAAACACTTTGGGCCACGTCTCCACTACATGTTTAAAAATGGCCATGTGACATAGTCTTGACCAACCGGAATAGATAATCTGTCTCAGGTATTTACGAATATACATTTAATTTAACTTTTGGACAAAGGTATAGTTTATTCTTGATCTCCACTTTAGGATAATTTACTTCAGGTCTTTGAGAGAAAATACAAGGGCTGAATCTGGAAAGATCCACAGCCTGCAGTTTTTAGACAAGAACTTGTCTGGAATTGTTGGGGGAGGGGGCATAATGAGCTTTTAATGGGAACATAATTTAATGCTACAATATCCAGCTGGATTTTCATCACAAGTCAAATTTAGTGGCCTAGTGCTCTGCAATGCAGAAAGGTTGACACCCCATATCTATACTAAGAGATGACCGTTTTAGTAGCTTAGTGCTTCTGTTTATACCTACCATTTTGATTCATGGCCATCATGGAAAAAAAACATAAAGCTTCCCTGGGAGGCCTTATATGTTTTCTCTCTTATTAACGCTTCTTTTCTTGCTATTAATTCTCCGACATATTCAAGAAGAAAGTCCCCTTTCGTGAAGTCCTTAGTAGTAAAAACACCACATCCTGAAAAGAGTCATTTATGAAATTACTTTAGTAATTTCAACATGTTAACAGTTGTTTGAACGAAACTGGTATGAGAAGTTTACTAGAATAAAGAGATGTATACAGAAACCAACCTGTGAAAGTTACATTTGAGACTTACATGACGGAGAAAACAAAAGGTAAAGGTTTGACAAATGGTACATTTGTATTAAATTTTATCTGAATTCAACTCTGTGAAAATAATTGTAATCTCTTGTGTATTTACATGTTATACGATAAAAGAAAAACCAAATTTACAAATCATTCTAAACTTTTTTTTCACCCTCTGACAACCACTTTCAAATGAAAGAAAAAAATGTATAAAAAGGTCCAAACTAACTGGGTTGTGTCATGAGTGATTTTGAAAAGAATCAACGACTTGAACATAACATTTTGATCAATGTGTTTTGTTAATATACATAGCTACATGTACAGAAAAATACAAATTTGTTTGGATGAAAAGTTCACATTCTTGAAGGGGCAAGGCAATTTTTCCTTGGGCACCTTTATTAAGAGTTCTTTGTGTATTTCTATTGAGAGATTTTTTTGAAAGGGTACCAAGGAAAAGGCAAGGGTGATGCAGTAAGAAATTGATTTTAATCACATTGTCACCATATACAGTGACTGATGGTACATTCCATTGCGAGACAGAATTAATTTGTGATTACTTACCAATGTATTTGTCTATATGTTTCACTTCAAATCCCTCCCTGTCTGATTTACCCATGAAAACGTCTGCATCTCTCATTGGCTGTGCTTGGAGTGCTCTTCTTAAGCTACGTAAATTACGTTTGGCCATCTTGTTCTACATGTAAAACAGAAGTTATTTGCTGAAGTTAAAACG